>OX328102.1:36669792-37869792 GCA_946811185.2 Hippopus hippopus | reverse complement strand
GGAAAAAAAAAATCCGTATCTACACTCAGTGGAATACGTTCCAAATATGGTATGATGATGTCATAATGACGTAACTCATGCGCAGTATATGTATGTATTAATTTGCAAGTTCATTGGTCAAAATCTTATGCAGTAATATTCATCCGCCATTCATAAAAACAAAGTAACTGGCTACTACACCATTAATTGTTTTATTTTTCTTACCGTTTTTGAAAAAAATGTCAATAGTTTGCAACATTTTGTCGTTGAAAAGGTGTAGGTATATAATAAAAGGAATATTATGCTGTAGTGACTTTCATGGTGCTTGTATTTACTTCTCGCTGCGTAAGGAAATTTTTGCATCTCGCTCGACCTTCGGTCTCGCGCAATACCAAATTTTCTCACGCAGCTCGAAGTAAATACAAGCACCAGGAAAGTCACTACAGTATAATTTCCGTATGTATTCATGTTTTAACCCTTTATTCATGTTGAGTAGCCATATTTTACAAGGATACTTATAAAGTCACAGGCAGCAGATTTTTTTCAGGAGGTAATGAGGTAACTACAGCTATTAACCAACTATAGATGAGTCATGCTCTGTGAAAAGGGGGCTTAATGCATCTGCAAAAAGTATCGACACAGTTCACATAGGCTGACCTAGATCGAAACTTTTTGCTATTGGTCAATTTTTAGCTCCACTGGCCGAAGGCCAGCGGGCTTATGTCATGGCCTGTTGTCCGTCGTGCGTCCGTCCGTGCGTGCGTTAACTTTTTTTTAAAACGTCTTCTTCTCTGAAACTACCCATCCAATTTTGATGAAACTTCACAGAAATGATCCTGCCATGGTCCTCTTCAGAATTTCTTGAAAGAATTTAATTCCTTCAAAAACTCTGGTTGCCATGGCAACAAAACTGAAAAATTTTGAAAATCTTTGAAAATCTTCTTGTCTGAAACCGTAAGGCCAAGGGCTACCAAATTTGGCATGTAGCTTTATCTAGTGGACCTCTACCAAGTTTCTTCAATTTATAGCCCTGGGGTCAAAATTGGCCCCGCCCCGGGGGTCACAAGTTTTACATGGGCTTATTTAGGGAGAACTTTAAAATTCCTCTTCTACCTAGCCATAGGGCCTAGAGCTACCAAATTTGGCATGTAGCTTTATCTAGTGGACCTCTGCCAAGATTGTTCAAATTATAGCCCTGGGGTCAAATTAGGCCCTGCCCGGGGGTAGCAAGTTTTACATGGGCTTATATAACAAGTTTTACATGGGCTTATATAGGGAGAACTTTAAAATTCTTCTTTGACCTAGCCATGGGGCCTAGGGCGACCAAATTTGGCCCCACTTAAGGGGTCTCATGTCTTACAGGGTCTTTATATTGAGGAACTTTGAAACTCTTCTTGTTTTTAACTATACAGTCTAGACCTGTATTAATTGGTATGTGGCTTTATCTTGTGGACCTCTACCAGGATTCAAGTAATTATAGCTCTGTGGTCAAAAATGACTTTGTCCTGGGGTCACAACTTTAACATGGGCTTTTATAGAGGAAACTTAATAAGTGTTCTTGTACGAAACCATTTGGCCTAGAACTGTAATTTTTTGCATGTTTGGTTTGTACTTATAAGCCAGTGGAGCGATACAGGGCCATCATGGCCCTCTTGTTTGCATTTCAAAGGACCAGTGTACCTCATGTTTCAGTTGGTTGTTATACAAAATGGATTTAATGGATCTGTAATTTTGTGATGAATTGCATGGTATCATGCAGAGGAGCATGAAACCACATTTTTGGAAGAGCATGGCTCAGATATATTACTATGTTTAGGCTGTAAACAACTTGCTTGAACACCCTAGAAAATAGGACTATATCTTATACTAGTGCAGAATAAATGTATCTGACGATGCACTGGAATCAGCCAGTTCTTTCCAATATTGTATACATGCACAATATATACTTGTGTCAAGATTGCTTCCTCCATTTTGTTGTCATTGCCTTTAAACCTTGTACAGGTACAGAAATGTCTGTATGAAACAGACATCCAAGATGAGCAAGATGCAATAAATGGATGTCTGCTTATATAATTATTACATGCATTTAAAACTAACGATATAATAATGTATTTCAGAAACTCACCGCACTGTGCTGAACCAGATTTTAAGACAATCTACAACACCACTTGCAGATGGACCGTTTGCTGTTTTGGTTGATCACACTAGAATTCTTGACTTTGATGTGAAACGTAGATATTTTAGACAGGAGCTGGAGAAGCTGGACGAAGGAATGCGGAGAGAGGATTTGGCAGTACATGTGAGAAGGGAGCACGTATTTGAGGACTCTTTCAGGGAACTCTTTAGGAGGACTGCTGATGAATGGAAACATCGCTTTTATATTGTGTTTGAAGGTAGTATTTGATTGTAAACTAGTAACCATGTCATTCATTAACCCATTACCACACAATCCCTACTTTTGACGCCCCTGAGAAAGAAGCCTTTGGAAAACATTGTGGGAAAAGGAGAAAATGCTGGTAACCAGCATTTTCTCCTTTTCCCAGTGTTTTCTACTCTTCCCAAACCAAATTTTAATTTTTCAGTCACCTTTATTTTGTCGTCTGCAAATGCTTTCAATTTGGACCAGTCTAAAATTTTCTCGTGTGGTAAAGAGTTAAGCCTTTGAGTGCCAATTAACCCCAATAGACATATTCAGTCTACAGACAAGACTTGAATAAATGAGCCCTGCCCTGGGAAAAGGGGGTTTAATGTATCTCAGTGATCCGTTATGCTAAGCTAGTCATCACATAATTACGAATTCATAAAATCAATTTTGTCTAACAACCAAATGTATCATCAGGTAAACTGGTCCTGTGACATGCAGAAAGTTTACCAATAGCGAAAGTTTCAACCCAGGTCAGCCTGCATGGACTGAGCAGGCTGACATGGGTCAATACTTTTCACAGATTCATTAAAACCCCCCCCATTTCACAGAACATGACTCGAGTGCAATTTCATTGTTGGTTTTGTCCATAAATTTCAGGAAAGCAATGTAGATCAAAGCTCAGAGTGCGAATCATTTTTCATCAGTTTGCAAGCTTTTCACCTGTCACTTCACTTCAACAGTATGCAAAATAATGATGAAAAAGGGGAATTTGCTGGCAGTGTTACTTTGCATTATTTCTTTGTGTATTAAACCACAAACTAATTTTGATACTCAAATTCCAGTCTTTCACTCGTTTTTTTTTTTTTTTTGTTTTTTTTTTCAAGGTATTTCTTGTTTTATATGCTTTTGTGGACAGTGTAGAATCAGGTAACAGTGCATAAACTATGTAGTGTGATTTTTATATCTATACTTCAAGGTTTTTTGTGAGATTTTCTCAAAATAAAAAATGTCTAGTTATCATAATGAAAATGTCCATGTCAGTAAAGAGTAATTTAACATAATATTTACGATTGTTTGATTTACAGGAGAAGATGGTCAAGATGCTGGTGGGTTACTTAGGGAATGGTACATTATCATAGCACGGGAGATTTTCAACCCTAACTATGCCCTCTTCTGTATATCACCTGGGGATCGTGTCACTTACACTATCAATGCATTGTCCAACTGCAATAGTAATCATCTGAGCTACTTCAAATTTGTGGGGAGAATCATTGCAAAAGCAATCTTCGATAACAAATTGATGGACTGTTACTTCACTCGATCCTTTTACAAGCACATTATTGGAGCACATGTCAAGTGAGTAGTTTTAAAGTATTTAATGGGTAATGTGCGATATGATTTCATTGACGATTTATGGAGTTTTCAACATTACTTCAGTGATGTCACAGTGGCCAGGGTACCTAACTGTTTGTTTCTGGAATATAGTTACCAGTAATAGGCACAAGTATCTTTTCTAGCCACCCGTTGCTTTCCCCCAAATAGAGTTAAGATAATATTCAGCTGTGAATGAAATTAATCTTATTTGAAAGGCTTTCACCAATTTGCAAAAGAAATTTGACAGTGCTTGGATTCAAGTTTGCTAGATTACCAATGAGCATCCCTACCGTAACCCAAGTATTTGAAGATGACTAAGTCTTAGCGGTGAAAATAACATAAGAGTGTGTTAACTTGTTATCACATGGACACCTCTTTTGTCATCTTTCATTGGTTAAAAGTAACTGCGCCAAATTTGTTTCAAAAGCAAGTTAACCTTTTAGCACACAACAAAACATGGACTTGTCCATATTGAAAGGGTTGGGTTGTCCATATTGAAAGCGTTGGCAGACTACATGTAACATGTGGCTCAATTCATGAGATTTGTCTTTTAAAAGGTGGAAAACACTGTAGGAAAAGTAGAAAATGCTGGTTATCAGCATTTTCACCTTTTCTCCTGTACAGTGCTTTCTACCAGTTATTAGCATTTTTTTCCTTTTTCCACAGTGTTTCAAAAGCCTTCCTGCTTTGGGTCTTATAAAGATGGGATTGCTTTGACAAGTTTAAATGATTTACTCCCTGTCTACACCACACAGGAAGAGTAAAGTGAGTTAGATGGCAAACTAGATTCTAAGTGCTGCATGCCAAAAGATGTTTGAAAAACTGAGATATATCATGCCTACAGCTAGTTGTACATTGTCATCAGATTATTTACAATATTATTATTTCTATTTTAAACAGATATACAGACATGGAGAGTGAGGATTACACATTTTACATGGGCTTGGTCTTCTTGTTGGAGAACAATGTCAAAGACTTGGGCTATGAACTTACCATGAGCACAGAGGTAAGGTGACAGCTAGAAACATTATGTAAAATGGCACTCAAGTTTTCATGTTGCAGTTGGTAGTGTACAGGGCTCAAAACCAGGGGGTTGCTGGTTTAGACCCAGCTTGGCTAATTTCTTTCAGAGGATTGATGATAGTCATTGTGACAGGATTCACTGCTGATCATTGTCTTTACAATGGTTATATGGGAAAAGAGCCAGTAGCTTGGAAAGAATAATGTGTGAAGTACGGGTAAAAGAAACTCAAGGAAAGCATGGATAGTTGCACTGGCCACCAGGATATCACTAAAATGATGTTGAAAACAGCATTTAATGCCATGCATACATTTTATACATACATTTTACACATACATACATTATGTTACATTAAATACATAGAAAAGCATACCATACTCTTACCATACCCATACCAAACAATACCATACCATACCATACATAAGTTTTCATTGTATTACATTTACTATGGATAACTTTTTGGTCTTGCAAGAGACTGCTTTTGAAAACATGCTGCAAAAAGATTACTTGTTACAAGCCACTTTGTATCAGTTTTCTACAATATTTTTCATAGGTTTTCATGTATTAAAATTTGATTCACTTTGACCTTCTACAAAACAAGAAACTGTTTAAAGTTACCTCTTGCAAATTTCTCTCAGGAGACAATGAGATAAATAATGTTTGATCTTGTGTCGTCTTCTTTTCACTGGTAATGTGACATAAAGCCAATCAGCAAGCATTACAGTAGTTAGATATTTTTTGGAATGCATGTTATAGGAGGGTGTGACTAACGTTTTTTTTTTGTTTTTAATGTGGGTAAAGATATTTAAAATTGATAAAGTCTCTTTTCCTAGTCTCTTTCATGTTGACCTAATCAGTAGGTGATAATTGGTTAAGCCCAAATACTTGAAATTATCAAATAATCTTTGCCCATTACAGTAATTCACCAATGTATTTGGATGGAAATAGATAATTTTTTTTTTTCTAGTGTCCAAATCTTCTGGAAATTGTCAATTGAAAAATAAGGGGTGGCTGAAATAATAGGTTTTAACTTCTGTTGGGAAAAAAGTAGAAGAAATAATAAGGGTAAAATCCTACAAATTATATTACTGTAGTGGTATAGGAGTCAAAACTGTTATGTAGTTTAGATGGGTTTCCTATCTTGAAATACATGTGTTTTAATTATTTTGTACCTTTTTATAGGCCTAAAAGAAATATTTTTCTGTGAGTGTTCAGCAGTTTTTTTTTTCCCAACAATATTGTCTGTACTTTTGAAAATAACATTTTCCATTTTTAGCTTACTTGAGCACAAAGTGCTCATGGTGAGCTTTTGTGATCGTGCTGTGTCCAGCGTCCATCGTGCATCATCCATCGTGAACTTTTACCTTGTGTACGCTCTAGAGGCCACATTTTCTGATATCGCGGACGAGTTCGAAAATGGGTCATGTCGGGTCAAAAACTAGGTCACTAGGGCAATCTTGTGTACGCTCTAGAGGCCATATTTTCAGTCCAATGCTCTTGAAAGTTGGTCAGAATGTTTGTTTTGATTATATCTCGGATGAGTTTGAAAATGGGTCATGTTGGGTCAAAAACTAGGTCACTAGGTCAAATCTTAGAAAAACCTTGTGTTTGCTCTAGAGGCCATATTTTCATTCCAAAACTCTTGAAAATTGGTCAGAATGTTTGTCTTGATGATATCTCGGGACGTTTTCGAAAATGGGTCATGTCGGGTCAAAAACTAGGGCAAATCTTAGAAAAACCTTGTGTACGCTCTAGAGGCCATATTTTCAGTCCAAAACTCTTGAAAATTGGTCAGAATATTTGTCTTGATGATATATTGGATGAATTCCAAAATGGGTCATGTCGGGTCAAAAACTAGGTCACTAGGTCAAATCTTAGAAAAACCTTGTGTACGCTCTAGAGGCCATATTTTCATTCCAAAACTCTTGAAAATTGGTCAGAATGTTTGTCTTGATGACATCTCGGATGAGTTAAAAAGTGGGTCATGTCGGGTCAAAAACTAGGTCACTAGGTCAAATCTTAGAAAAACCTTGTGTATGCCCTAGAGGCCACATTTTTAGTCAGATACTCATGAAACTTGGTCAGAATGTTTGTCTTTATAATATCTCAGATAAATTTGAAAATGGGTTATGTCGGGTCAAAAACTAGGTCACAAGGTCAAATCTTAGAAAAACCTTGTGTACGCTCTAGAGGTCACATTTTTAGTCCAATACTCTTGAAAATTGGTCAGAATGTTTGTCTTGATGATATCTCAGACAATTTCGAAAATGGATCATGTCGGGTCAAAAACTAGGTCACTAGGCCAAATCTTCGAAAAACCTTGTGTTTGCTCTAGAGGCCACATTTTTAGTCCAATACTCTTGAAAATTGGTCAGAATGTTTGTCGTGATGATATCTTGGATGAGTTTGAAAATTGGTCATGTCGAGTCGAAAACTAGCTCACAAGGTCAAATCTTAGAAAAACCTTGTGTACACTTTTGAAAGAGATTTAGAATGGATCATGTTTGGTCAAAAGGCTCAGGTGAGCGACTCCAGGGCCATCATGGCCCTCTTGTTAATGGTTAATTAGTATAAATATTTTTTTAAAAAAATTTCTCTGAGGTCTCATTTATTTCGTGCTCAACATTTTTAGCTCATCTGAGCACGAAGTGCTCATGGTGAGCTATTGTGATCGTGCTGTGTGTGTCGTCCGTCGTCAACTTTTTACCTTGTGTACGCTCTAGAGGCCGTATTTTCAGTCTGATACTCATGAAACTTGCTCAGAATGTTTGCCTCGATGATATCTCGGACGAGTTCAAAAATGGGTCATGTCGGGTCAAAAACTAGGTCACCAGGTCAAATCTTGGAAAAACCTTGTGTACGCTCTAGAGGCCACATTTTCAGTCCAATAGTCTTGAAAGTTGGTCAGAATGTTTGTCTTGATGATATCTCAGACGAGTTTGAAAATGGGCCATGTCTTGTCAAAAACCAAGTCACCAGGTCAAATCTTAGAAAAACCTTATGTAGGCTCTTGAGGCCACATTTTCAGTCCAATACTGTTGAAAATTGGTCAGAATGTTTGTCTTGATGATATCTCGGACGAATTCAAAAATGGGTCAGGTCAGGTCAAAAACTAGGTCACCAGTTCAAATGTTAGAAAAACCTTGTGTATGCTCTAAAGGCCACATTTTCATTCCAATACTCTTGAAAATTGGTCAGAATATTTGCCTTGATGATATCTCAAACAAGTTTGAAAATGGGCCATGTCGAGTCAAAAACTAGGTCACTAGGTCAAATCTTAAAAAAACCTTTTGTATGCTTCAGAAGCCACATTTTCTGTCCAATACTCTTGAAAGTTGGTCAGAATGTTTGTCTTGATAATGTCGCAGACAAGTTTGAAAATGGGCCATGTCAGGTCAAAAACTTGGTCACTAGGTCAAATCTTAGAAAAACATTGTATACATTCCAGAGGCCACATTTTCAGTCCAATGCTCTTCAAAATTGGTCAGAATGTCATGATGATAGCTTGGATGAGTTTGAAAATGGGTCACGTCAGGTCAAAAACTAGGTCACTGGGTGAAATCTTGGAAAAACCTTGTGAACGCTCTAGAGGCCACATTTTCAGTCCAATAAATTTGAAATTTGGTCAGAATGTTTGTCTTGATAATATCTTAGACTAGTATGAAAATGGGTCACGTTGGATAAAAAACTAGGTCACTAGGTCAAATCTGGGAAACACCTTTTGTACACACTAGAGGTTACATTTTCAGTCCAATATTCTGTAAACTTGGTCAGAATGTTTGTCTTGATGATATCTTGCATGAGTTTGAAGATGGGTCACGTGGAATTAAAAACTAGGTCACCAAGTTTAATCCTGGAAAAACCTTGTGTATGCTCTAGAGGCCACATTTTCAGTCAAATAATCTTGGAAATTTGCTTAGAATGTTTGTCTTGATAATATCGTAGCCTAGTATGAATATGGGTCATGTTGGATAAAAAACTAGGTCACTAGGTCAGATCTGGGAAAAACCTTTTGCACACCCTACAGGCCACATTTTCTCTCATACTCATGAAAGTTTGTCAGAATGTATGTCTGGATAATTTCTACATGTCAAGTAGGCCGCTGAAACAAATTCTAGAAAAAGCTTGTGTACACTCTAGAGGCCATATTTGTAAGTCCAATACTAATGAGTGTTTGTCAGAATGTTTGTCTTAATATCTCTGAAGAGATTGGAAATGGGTCATGTTTGATCAAAAGGCTCAGGTGAGCGACTTCAGGGCCATCATGGCCCTCTTGTTAATGGTTAATTAGTAAATACATTTTTTTTTAATTTAGTAAGTGAGAGGTCACATTTATTTCATGCTTAGCATTTTTAGCTCACCTGAGCACGAAGTGCTCAAGGTGAGCTTTTGTGATCGTGCTGTGTCCTGCGTCCATCGTGCATCGTCAACTTTTACCTTGTGTACGCTCTAGGGCCACATTTTCAGTCAGATACTCATGAAACTTGGTCAGAATGTTTGTCTTGATGATATCTCGGGACGAGTTCGAAAATGGGTCATGTCGGGTCAAAAACTAGGTCACTAGGTCAAATCTTAGAAAAAACCTTGTGTACGCTCTAGAGGCCACATTTTCAGTCCAAAACTCTTGAAAGTTGGTCAGAATGTTTGTCTTGATGACATCTCGGACAAGTTTGAAAATGGGTCATGTCGGGTCAAAAACTAGGTCACTAGGTCAAATCTTAGAAAAACCTTATGTACGCTCTAGAGGCCACATTTTCAGTCAGATACTCATGAAACTTGGTCAGAATGTTTGTCTTGATGATATCTCGGATGTATTCAAAAAAGGGTCAGGTCAGGTCAAAAACTAGGTCACTAGGTCTAATCTTAGAAAAACCCTTGTGTAGGCTCTAAAGGCCACATTTTCAGTCCAAAACTCTTGAAAGTTGGTCAGAATGTTTGTCTTGATAATATCTTGGACATGTCTGAAAATGGGTCATGTGAGGTCAAAAACTAGGTCACTAGATCAAATCTCAGAAAAACTTTGTGTACACTCTAGAGGCCACATTTTCAGTCCAAAACTCTTGAAAGTTGGTCAGAATGTTTGTCTTGATAATATCTTGGACAAGTCCGAAAATGGGTCATGTTGGGACAAAAACTAGGCCACTAGGTCATATCTTAGAAAAACCTTATGTACGCTCTAGAGGCCACATTTTCAGTCAGATACTCATGAAACTTGGTCAGATTGTTTGTCTTGATGATGTCTCGGACGAGTTTTAAAATAGATCATGTCGGGTCAAAAACTAGGTCACTAGGTCAAATCTTAGAAAAACCTTGTGTACACTCAAGAGGCCACATTTTCAGTCAGATACTCATGAAACTTGGTCAGAATGTTTATCTTGACGGTATCTCGGATGAGTTGGAAAATGGGTCATGCTGGATCAAAATCTAGGTCACTAGGTCAAATCTTAGGAAAACCTTGAGCACACTCTATAGGCCATATTTTCAGTCCAATACTCTTGAAATTTGGTCAGAATGTTTGTCTTTATTATATCTCGGACGAGATCGAAAATGGGTCATGTGTGGTCTAAAAGTAGGTCACAAGGTCAAATCTTAGAAAAACCATGTGTACGCCCTAGAGGCCACATTTTTCAGCCAAAACTCTTGAAATTTGGTCATAATGTTTGTCTTTATGATATCTCGGACAAGTTTGAAAATGGGTCATGTTGGGCAAAAAACTAGGTCACTAGGCCAAATCTTAGAAAAACCTTGTGTAAGTTCTAGATGTCACATTTTCAGTCCAAATTACTTGAAAGTTGGTCAAAGTCTTTGGCTTGATGATATCTGGGATGGGTTCGAAAATGGGTCATGATGGGTCAAAAACTATGTCACTAGGTCAAATCTTAGAAAAACCTTGTATATGCTCTAGAGGCCACATTTTCAGTCCAAATCTCATGAAACTTGGTAAGATTGTTTGTCATGACGACATCTCAGACGACTTGGAAAATCGGTCATGTTGGTTCAAAAACTAGGTCAGTAGGTCAAATCTTAGAAAAAGCCTGTGTATGCTCTATAGGCCACATTTTCTGTCTAATACTATGAAAAGTGGTCAGGATCTTTGTTTTGATCATATCTACAATGGGAAAATTGGCTATGGTTGACTAAAAAGTAAGTCACTGAGAGAAATTCTAGAAAAAAGCTTGTGTACATGCTAGAGGTCAAATTTTCAGTCCAATAAACATGAAAGCTTAGTAGAATGTTTGTCATGATATCTCAAAAGAGATTGAAAATTGGTCATGTTTGGTCAAAAGACACAGGTGAGCGACTTCAGGGCCATCATGGCCCTCTT
Organism: Hippopus hippopus; assembly: GCA_946811185.2. NCBI lineage: Eukaryota > Metazoa > Mollusca > Bivalvia > Cardiida > Cardiidae > Hippopus > Hippopus hippopus. Next base: position 37,858,728 of record OX328102.1, on the reverse strand, counting down.
GTTTTCAAATATTTGTCCATTGAACAAATGTTGTAGAAACATTGAACGAGGAAAAAGTATATTTGTTTTTAGCTAACCTGAGCTCAACATGCTCAAGGGGAGCTTTTAGGATCACTCTGTGTCCGTTGTACGGCATCAACAATTCTTTAAACATCTTCTCCTAAACCGCTTGGCCAATTTGGACCAAGCTTGGCTGGAATGTTCCTTGGGAGGTCCTCTTGAAAAACTGTTCACAGAATTTGATTCCATCAAAAACTCTGGTTGCCATGGCAACCAAGTGGAATTTTCTAAGAAATTCTTTAAAAATCTTCTCTGAAACTGCTGGTCAGGTTTTGAAATAATTTCACAGAAATGTTCCTTGGGTGACCCTTTTCAAAAATTGTACGCAAAATTTTGATCCGTCGAAAAACATGGCCGTGGTGTGGTGGGGGGGGCTCTGAGTCGTGCGGTGTCAACAATGCTTTAAACATCTTCTCCTCCTGAACCGCTGGGTCAATTTGGACCAAACTTGGCTGGAATGTTCCTTGGGAGGTCCTCTTTAAAAACTGTTCACGGAATTTGATTCGATCGAAAACTGGTTGCCATGGTAACCAAATGGAATTTTCTAAGAAATTCTGTAAAAATCTTCTCCTCTGAAACCGCTGGTCAGATTTTGAAATAATTTCACAGAAATGTTCCTTGGGTGACCCTTTTCAAAAATTGTTCGCGAAATTTTGATCTGTTGAAAAAAATGGCCGTGGTGGGGTGGGGGGCTCTTTGCACTGTATGGACTTAAAGAAATTCTTTGAAATTCTTCTTCTCTTAAACCACTCATCAGATTTTGAAATAATTTCACAGAAATGTTCCTTGGGTGCCCCTTTTGAAAAAGTGTTCGCAAAATTTTGATCTGTCAAGAAGCATGGCTGTGGTGGTGGGGGGCTATTTGCACTATACGGACATGAAGAAATTCTTAAAAATTCTTCTTCTCTGAAACCATTGATCAGATTTTGAAATAATTTCACAGAAATGATCCTTATATTATGCCCCTTTTTTAGCTCGGCTGTTTTTGAAGAAAATATTGAGGTATTGTCATAGCCCTGTTGTCGTCGTCTGCGTTGTCGTTGTGCAAAAGCTTTGAAATTTTGTTATATCTCGGCTTCCACTCAACACGTGTACTTGAAACTTGGAATAATTGTTCACTAGTAAAAGAGCAACCCATACAACAAGGGCAGATAACTCTAAAATCATCTTGTCCAAATTATGCCCCTTTTTCAACTTAAAATTTTAACTTACTATCCAGCATCCAACAGCCAATCGTTGGCACCCGCATGCGGTGCTCTTGTTCAACTTAATATTTTTAGCCACTATTGGGCATCTGCTCTTGTTCAAGAAATGGTCCTTGGGTGACCTATCCCAAAATTTATTTGCAGAATTCTGATTTGTCCAAAACATGGCTATGGTGATGATTGTAGGGTTGGTGACAGATTTTGAAATGATTTTTACAGGTGACCTTTTCAAAATTGCTTGGCAAAGTAATGATTTTGTTTCCAAAATTTCAATACTTAAAAAAAAATTGGCTATGGTCCTCTCAAAAATTCAGGTGAGCGATCCAGGGCCATCTTGGCCCTCGTGTTTAAGTACATTTGTATGTCTAAATCATATTTTTGCTGTAAGGATGTGTCTGCTAAAATGCTATCTATTCCTTGACAGATTCAAGAATTTGGGATTAACAAAGTTGTTGATTTGATACCCAATGGTCGGAATATTCTGGTAATGGAAGAAACAAAGTATGAGTATGTTAAGCAAGTATGTCAGATGAAGATGACTGGGTCCATCAGACAGCAGCTTCATGCTTTTCTGGAAGGGTTCTATGATATCATTCCAAAGCAGCTGATCTCCATTTTTAATGAACAAGAACTAGAGTTGTTGATATCCGGTCTACCTACAATTGACATAGAGGACCTGAAATCAAACACAGAATATCACAAATATCAGCCAAACTCTTTGCAGGTAAATTCTATTGTGATGTAGATTGTTAGCTCCACTGGCCGAAGGCCAGCGGGCTTATGTCATGGCCTGTTGTCCGTCGTGCGTCCGTCCGTCCGTGCGTCCGTCTGTCCGTGCGTTAACTTTTTTTTAAAACGTCTTCTTCTCTGAAACTACCCATCCAATTTTGATGAAACTTCACAGAAATGATCCTGCCATGGTCCTCTTCAGAATTTCTTGAAAGAATTTAATTCCTTCAAAAACTCTGGTTGCCATGGCAACAAAACTGAAAAATTTTGAAAATCTTTGAAAATCTTCTTGTCTGAAACCGTAAGGCCAAGGGCTACCAAATTTGGCATGTAGCTTTATCTAGTGGACCTCTACCAAGTTTCTTCAATTTATAGCCCTGGGGTCAAAATTGGCCCCGCCCCGGGGGTCACAAGTTTTACATGGGCTTATTTAGGGAGAACTTTAAAATTCCTCTTCTACCTAGCCATAGGGCCTAGAGCTACCAAATTTGGCATGTAGCTTTATCTAGTGGACCTCTGCCAAGATTGTTCAAATTATAGCCCTGGGGTCAAATTAGGCCCTGCTCGGGGGTAACAAGTTTTACATGGGCTTATATAGGGAGAACTTTAAAATTCTTCTTTGACCTAGCCATGGGGCCTAGGGCTACCAAATTTTGCATGTGGCTTTATCTAGTGGGCCTCTACCAAGAGTGCCCAAATTATAGCCCTTGGGTCAAATTTGACCCCACCCCGGGGGTCACAAGTTTTACATGGGCTTTTTTAGGGAAAACTTTAGAAATCTCCCTGTACCTAGCCGTAAGGCCTAGGGCTACCAAATTTTGCATGTGGCTTTATCTAGTGGGTCTCTACCAAGAGTGCTTAAATTATAGCCCAGGGGTCAAAATTGGCCCTGCCCCGGGGGTCACAAGTTTTACATGGGCTTATGTAGAGAAAACTTAAGAAATCTCCCTGTACTTATTCATAAAGCGTAGGGCTACCAAATTTCGCATGTAGCTATATCTAAAGGCCCTTCACCAAGAGTGCGTAAATTATAGCCCTGGGGGGAATTTGATTCACCCCGAGGGGTCAGAAGTTTTACATGGGCTTATATAGTGAAATCTTTAGAAATCTTCTTGTTACTAACCATATGAACTAGGGCTACCAATTTTAGTCCTGTTTCAGGGGTCTTATGTTCAAAACCAATTGGCCAAGTATTGTAATGTTTGGCATGTAGTGATTTTACGTATTAGCCAGTGGAGCGATACAGGGCCATCATGGCCCTCTTGTTTTTACTTACACCACCCCCACCTTATAATTATTAGTCCCCTACCGGCGAAGCCGAAGGGGACTTTAGGTTTGCACTCCGTCCGTCTGTCTGTCCATCTGTCCGTCTGTCTGTTTGTCGGTCTATCTCTCTGTCAGTCCACCAGTTTTCTGGACTTTTTTTCTAAACGCTGGCAGATGTTGAGCTGATTTTTGGTGTGCAAGTCAACCACCATGAGTTACAGATCAAGTTTGAGTTTCGTTCTGGTCCACCGATTTTTGACGAAATTACAGGCCTTGGACTTAGAAATTTTCACTGAAAAAACAGTTTTCCGGACTTTCTTTCTAAACGCTGGCAGATATTGAGCTGATTTTGGGTGTGTAAGTCAACCACTATGAGTAACAGATCAAGTTCGAGTTTCGTTCCGGTCCACCGGTTTTTGACGAAATTATGGGCCTTTGACTTAGAAATTTTCACTGGAAAAAACAGTTTTCCGGACTTTTTTTCTAAACACTGGCAGATATTGAGCTGATTTTCGGTGTGTAAGTCAACCACCATGAGTTACAGATCAAGTTCAAGTTTCGTTCAGGTCCACTGATTTTTGACGAAATTATGGTGCTTAGACTTAGAAAAGTTCACTGAAAAAACTTTATCAATGAACTTACATTAACATGGAAAAATGTTTATATATCTGGCTTTCATGAAAGCATTGCATACAAAGACAAACACAATGCTTACAATTCTGAAAGTGGGTAAAATATGTTCTTTCTCCTCTACAGAAATTTACAAACTGTACGTGCCAGCGATATATACGGCCGGTAGGGGACTGGATATTGCTATGCAATACTATCAGAATGCTTGTTATTTTGGGAGCACACTGGCATCAGCCTGTCTGTGGACAAGAATATCTCTCTGTAGCTCCTTCCTAGATATATCTTATTAACCCTTAATCCGCTAAATAAGTAAAATGAAACTTTCAAGCCAATAATAAAACCCAAATGTTGCTATTTTTAACTTACTTTTTGGGGAAAAATTTATCCATACCAGACAGTGTAGATACAATATCAGACTTCACATTTTGTGCAGTCTGATCTTGATCTATACTATCTGCAATAGATCATTGAGTCACTCTTAGCAGCTTTAGGGTTAACAAGAATATTAGAATAACAGATAGATACTCCACCTATAGGCAAGATTTGTGGACAAAAACGAAATCATTTACACTCAGACAGACAACCCTGTGGCTGTAAGCTCCGCCAAAATTCTATTAGAGCATAGGAATGTGCTAGTTATATCCCCGCAAAACGAATGTTTTCGGGGGTATACTGGAATCAGCCTGTCTGTCCGTGTGTTCGTCTGTGTACAAAATATTAGTAATTTTGTGTCGCGAACTCCTCCTACAGTTTTGCTGCTATTGTATTGAAAGTTTGTTGATACATTGATCGTATACTGAAGTTGTGCAAGACGCAGTTTTCAATCATCTACTCCCTATGATTCAATGGTTATCTCCCCTTGAACGTGGACAATTTTTTGTTAAATTGCCGGTTTCTGTCAAAGCGCTGGTGGGGGTATTAAGTCACATTCAGTGACAGCTCTAGTTCAAACTAGAAACTAGATTTGCAGGATGCAGTATTCACATGTCTGCCCTCAAGCATTTAAAAAAATCAACCCCCTTTAAATTAAGATGTTTAGGTCTATTCACCTGTCTTCTTTATCAAACCATATAGCAGGGGTTTCAAGGCACCGTTAGTAACAATTCTAGTTTAACCTTTTACCAAACAATCCAGTGTTTTATCAATCTCGAGGAAGAAGGCTCATAGAAACATTGTTGAAAAAAAAGAAACTGCCGGTGACCAGCATTTTGTCCATTTTCGACAATGTTTTAAACTCTTTTGGATACAGATCCTATCATTTATGCCACATTCACTTTGTTTTCTGCAAATGCTTTGGATATGGACAAGTCAACAATTTTGTTGTTTGGTAAAGAGTTATAAGAAATGAGAGAAGTTTTTCGAAGATAACATTCAATTTTCTAGAGCACATGGACACGTGGGATCCTAAAACATTGGTAACACATGTGAAATATCAATGAAAAATTATGAATCATTTATACTACTGACATATGTATATACAGGACTTCCCCAATTAAAATGTCAATTAAAATGTTTATATTGTAGGTATTATGGTTCTGGAGAGCGTTAAGGTCCTTTGATCAAGCTGATAGGGCTCGATTCTTACAATTTGTTACTGGAACATCCAAAGTACCCCTGCAAGGATTTGCTCATCTGGAAGGAATGAATGGTACCCAGAAATTCCAGATACATAGAGATGACAGATCAACAGACAGGTTACCAGCTGCTCATACCTGGTAGGTTTACTTATTACCTTCTGAAACAAATTTCCAGCCTACGACTTCGAAAACATATTTGTGAAATAAATATAATCAACATGACTTGATGAATAAAGTTTGATATATCCATTCTTGTGAAAACATAATTCATTAGTATTTGATAAGTAGTCAGCATTCATGAGGAGTAATTGATATTCATTAACTTGTCTGCTCTTTGATCTTGGATTTTGTCTGTTGCACTGTATGTTGGTCAACAAAAGCTCCCCAGGTGTTAATTTCATTAGATAAAAGTGCCCCAAGGATTAACTTCTTCCCACTTTCTGTTCCAGCTTTAATCAGCTTGATTTGCCAGCCTATGAGACCTATGACAAACTTCGACACATGCTGCTTCTTGCTATCAATGAATGTTCAGAGGGCTTTGGACTTGCATAAGTGTGGTGTTGTTGCTCAAGATTTCTGTATCAAGAAATGTGAAAATCATCACCTGATCAACTCTTGAAGCAAACTTGCTGTACACAACTGTGGAGACTTACTTCTAAAGTGGGATTTAATCAAGATTTTTATACAAGAATACAAGTGATTAGTGATAACGATGTTGTATGGAGAGAATTTGCAATTACTACTTTTTTCACAAAAGTTTTCACAAGTTGTTTCCTGCAACTCACAGAATGATTTCTGCAGGAGCTAACGTGTCTATCAGAACAAAAAGAAACCCACACATATATAAATACAGTGACATCGTTCATCAAATCAATGAAAGGCTATTGTGATTAATGTTTGTATAATTTATCATATGTACCGTGGCATTTCACAGATAAAATGGCCTACCAAGCACAGAAGGGTGTTCTTTATGCTGACCTAGAGCCTTACTAATAAACATTCTGAACTCGATATAATGTTATTCTTTCATTTGCAAGGCTAGCCATCTGATTGGCTGACACATTGTTCCCAAGGCAATGAAAAGGCAAACATGTGACTAGTCTTGTAATTCTGGATTAGATTTAAATTGGAGTTTGGTTAATATCTAACTGGTTGAGGAGGAAAGGTCAGCCACAAATAGGTGTGTTGTATTAGAACATCAATTTTATATTTTTTCAACTACTGGAAGAGGATAATTCACGTATGTCACCTTGTTGCTTTCTGATCTATCATTGCTTAGGATCATGGGGGGCAACATTACACCTACCTGTGTATATCTTCAGAGTGTTTAGAATTTTCAGCTAATGGGTTTTTGACGTATTTTTTTTGTTGAGGTAAGGAGAATGAAATCAAGGCAAGTGAGACAGTAAATGTGCATTATGTTCTGCTCATTATGCTGTAATTGTGTAATACTGAAGTGTTCTTGACCTGTTTTTTTTTTTGCATTTGTTATGGTTGTGTGTGTATGACTTTGCGTGTAACTTGTGTAGAAATATTGAAGATGATGAAACCAACAGATTGTTAGAATAATATCGTATTACAGTTTTATAGTATGAGTGAATGTGTATCTGTGATTGTGAATGAGCGTTGAGAGCTGTTTATTGTCATTATCATTTTAATTTTTTTTTTTCTTGTGTTTGAGAATTATTTTATTTGTAGTTATGATATTAAATGGTTTCCTTATTGTTGGTATCTATTGTTTGAGAACTATTCACAAGACTACATAGGAAACTCCAGACTTTTTGCTATGGATGTTGTGCTGAAATTTGTTTTAAAGACATGTATTCAAATTGCAGTAACAAACCCAAGATTTCTAACTTGTTACTGTAGTTACAGTTTTACGCCATTTCTGATAACAGCTTTGGAAATCTTTGGGAGCTGATAACACCCAATTGCTTCTTTTCTCACAAAGATATCCAAACTATTTACAAACCATATGTTCCTTTCCTTTGAATGTTTGTGTTTGTTACGGTTTTTGATAGGTCTTAACTAATTGACAAATTCTACACCCTCGAAATTGAAAGCATCTGTAGATGAATAATTCAAAAATAATACAAATGAACAGAAATTCTTTGAGAGAGTAGAAAACATGATGCTTGTTACCAGTGTTTTCTCCTTTTCCCACCATGGTTTCAAAAGCCTTCTCCTTCAGGGGTTGTTCAAACTTGGGACTGTGTGGTAAAGGGTTAAACACTGTTGGGAATCATGTAGTTATGTATTAACTATGGAATTTAAGCAAAATGCAAAGGTAAATGATCTTTTCTGTCTTTTGTGTTTGATTTTATCCATTGTTACATGTATAGATATATGCACCATACTCCAGCAAATTATGTAACCATAATGCTATCATACAAATTCTACATTCTTTACAAACACCTTATCATGAAATATGACAGGATTAGTATCGAAACTAAATATTTTATGTAAGGGTATTTTTGCAAAGAGTATGAAATTTTTTTACCATTAACTTATTAACCCTTTACCACACAATGCGGATTTTTAACCTCTCTGAGACAGAAGCCTTTTGAAAACATTGTGGGAAGAGGAGAAAATGCTGGTAACCAGCATTTCCACCTTTTTCTACAATGTTTTCTGCCCTATCTAAAACATAAATCATTAGTTGAGCTTAATTAAATTTCTCCTCTGCAAATGATTTCAGTTTGGTTCAGTCCAAAATTTTGTCGTCTGGTAAAAAGTTCAGATATCACTGGGATAGGATACATAGATCAGACAATGAAATTTACCGGCACAAAAGACAGAAAAAAACTATTTACCTTACATTTCATCAAAAATTCACCAAAAGTCCATGCAGTGCTTCAAACAAAAACCATATTTTTCTCCTGCCTGTTAAAATAGCAAGTTTAGCAATGGTTTAGCTTTTAGCTAAAGCAAAAGAAAAAAATGTAAACAAGCTTCAGGGATAGGAGGGAAGACTGATTATTTTGAGCAAACTCTAACATAAGATTGGAAATCTCCTAAGATAGCCATAAAAGACAAGCAGGAGAATCAGTCAAAATGTTTTAATTTTAGTGCTACACATGGTTAACGACATGCAGTTCTCTGAAAATGTATAAAGGGACTGAGAGAGAATTACATTTATTAACTCTATATCCTTGTTGTAATCTTACTACAGTTTGTATAGATTAAGAACTAGACATGAACATGTATAATTTTGCACTATGTTCTTAGCTGATGTTGAAAATATTGTGACATAAAAATTTTGTATATATATTTGTATGATGTGTTCTTTGAAATGCATTTCTGTATAAACTTACACACTTTCAGCTTTACTTAATTACCCTTAGACCGCTGAATAAACAAATTCTATTATATATCAGTCTCCAGGAAAGACTTAAATATTATGATGTAAATGTTTGTATGAATATTAAAAGAATTTTCAGGAAGTATGGTTAGTTGATCAGACATCAAAGATGATGCAGTCTTATCTTGATCTACACTGTCCTCAAAAGTGCCTGGAATCCTTCATACCAGGCTAAAGGTAAATAACTGTTTGAAGTACATTTGAGTGTCTATAAATGTTGAGACAGAAGTAAAAGAATGAATTAAGGGATCTTTACTCGACTTGTCAAAGACGGGAAGACCATTTGTGATGGTGATTTTTCTGTTATCTGACTGCAGTGAAGTGCTCTAATCAGTAAGAGTCAGTAGAGCATTTTAGGCCCTCAGTTGTGACAGTGTTATAATTTCAGTAATATTCATTGCCAGACAAGAGCAGCAGTGTATTCTATTTATTAAACACTGAAGACTTTAGGGACTTATTATAGCATATTATAAGTTGCAATTATCTTGAAATACATGTATTACTGGAACAATAACATCACCATACAAGAAGACCATGAGGGCCTCAGTTGGTCTGCTGGAGGATATTTCTATGTGATTGGCCTCTTGGGGACCTTGTCATTTTGATTTATGATTATCTACTATGAAAGAATTTTTCTTTTTATGTTACAACAGTAGCAATACTGAATCTAGTAAAAATGGCAAAACCCTATATTCCAATGGCAATTCCTGTATTATGTTAATATAAATTGTATAATATGTCCAGAAGTAGAGATTTCAAAGAAAACATTGAGGTATTGCCAAAGGTCTCCCATTGTCATGCAAAAATTCTGACATTTTATGATATCTCTATGTCATTACTGAAGATGTTTACTTCAAACTCAGATTAGTTGAATATTTTCAAAAGAGAAACCCATATAACAGGGGCAGGTAGCCTTCAAAATATTTTTTGACACAATTATGTCCCTTCTTTGACTTCAAATTTTCACTGAAAATCAATCTACCGGTATTTCTAAAAGCAACTGCAGCCAAACGCAGGCATCGACATGTGATGCTCTTCCTATCTTGTTACTCAACATATTGAATCTTGTAGTATGCTATAGACAAAAGTGAAGATATATTAATTATGTATGGTCTCGAGATACGATAACAATTGTGCTTACTTACCCTGATAGTAGATGGGTCATATGAAGCTGCACATTTTATATTCTCTTAAAAAACTGATGGCAGGCAATAAACATTAATAATAATGATTATCTAAATGTAAAAAGGGTCATAGAGGAAATAAGGTCAAAGACGAGAATTTAGTAGTATACTGATTTCAGAAAGTTTGTTGTAGATGCCTTATGTATTACAAAATAATGAGTTTATAAGTGAAAATATTTAAGATACAATGTATATATGACATATAACTCATGTCTCAATTACTGTTATTGTGTCATTTGCTTCGAGTTGATTTTATAACTCTGTGCTTAGTATTTGATATATGAAATCTTTTTAGACGGTTTTCTTTGGTCCATATGAATACTGTAAAATTGTTTGGTTTTGTTTTTATGTTCCTCATAATGAAAAAATAATGTTCATGACTATAATACACATATTGATAACTCTGGCAGTCAATTACTTTAGGCACAATTATATTTTCAGCTTGCTTTTGCTGACAGTTTAGTTTAACCCTTTACCAGATGACAAAATTTTAGCCTTGTCCAAATGGAGAGCATTTCCAGATGACAATTTCAGTGTGGCTCCAGTGGTTCAACTTTTCTGTCTGATAGGGTAGAAAACATTGTTCGAAAAGGAGAAAATACTGGTAACCAGCATTTTCTCCTTTTCCCACAACGTTTTCAAAAGGCTTCTTTCCCAGTGTTGTTAAAAGTCGACATTGTGCGGTAAAGGGTTAAGATCATACTAAAGAACTTGAGTCTTAGATCTACACTAAGTATAATATTGTGAGGTATGTTGTCATATTCTGATCTAACAGTCCCTTGAATTTCAGCAATTTGGCATTATCTTCAAGCCGAAAACTTGCATTTTCTTTTCTGTCACTAAAAATTGGAGGCCATTGCAACTAACGTTTATGAGGGAAAAGTAAACGATTTTACAGTAGGCCAAAAATTGCAGTTGAAGTGCTATATAAAGAGTTTACAAAATTTGTTGCAAAACTTTACTGAGTGTAAATTATTGTATGTTTGAATATCATGTTCATGTTAAAAATACATGGTTGAAATTAAAAGCTTACCATCTAACTTTGCTTTCTATTGTGAATAACAAATGTAGACTTTAAAACAGTTTCGAGCTCCACTGGGTAAAAGCCAGCGAGAGCATGTCATGGCCCTGTGTTCGGTGTGTGTGCGTGTTTTAACTTTTATTTCAAACATCGTCTCTGAAACCGCCAATCCATTTTGCACAAACATCATAGTAATGATCCTGCCATGGTGTTCTTCAGAACTTCTTCCAAAAACTTAATTTTGTAAAAATAAAACTGGTTTCATTGGCAAAGAAAAAAATTGAAAACTATTGAAAATCTTTAAAAATATTTTTGTCTGAAACCAAAAGGCCAAGGGCCACACAGTTTGGTATATAGCTTCATTTTCTTTTGGCATATAGTGCCATTTTCTTCAAATTATAGCCCTGGGGTCAAAATTAGCCCTGCCCTTAGATGTCACAAGTTTTACATGGGGGTCAAGTGAAAACAAAAACAATCCACTTATTCCAAACCATAAGGCCTATGGCTCTTATATTGTGCGTGAAGCTTCATCTAGTGGACCTCAACTAAGATTTTTTGAATTGTAGGCCCAAGATTATAATACCAGTATGCCCCACCTGAGGGTCACAAGAGTTACGTGGGCATATTAGTAAAAAATTTAGACATTTTTTTGTTCCTTACTGAGAACTAGAGCTGTAATCTTCTGTTGTTACCATCTACTATGCCTGTAACAATATTATTAAAAATATAGCCCTTGGGTCAAAAATGGCCCCAGCCCAGGGTCACAAGTTTTACAGTGGTTCTTTGGTGAAAATCTTTTTCCAAACCATAATTTCTACAGCTGCAAAATTAGCATGGAGCTTTATCCAGCGGATTACTACCAAGTTTGTTAGAAATTTATCCATGTGGTCAAAAATGGCCCTGCACTGGGTTCACACATTTTACTGGACTTTATATTATGAAAACTTAACATATGCAATGTACTTGTTTATAACCATTCTCCCTAGACCTGTATTTATTGGTATGTAGCTTAATCTAGTGGACCTCTACCAGGATTCTACTAATTGTAGCCCTTGGGTCAAAATGGACCTATCTTGGGGATCACAACTTTCAAAGAGGCTTTTATAGAGAAAACTGAAAATCTTTTTGTTCCAAACTATTTTGACATGAATCTTAATGTTTGGTATGTAGCATGATACCTGGGATCTCAACCAAGATTGTTCAAATTTTGCCATGGGGTCAAAAATTGGTCCCACAAGGGGATGGGAGGCGAGGCTGTCACTAATTGTTCTCAAGTAAGCATTAACCAAGGTCCATTCTGGCTTTTTGGTTTTTAGTTTCACTGCTCGAAGGCCGGTGAGCTTATATCATGGCCCAGGGTCAGTCATGAGTCTGTCCATGCGTGTGTGCCTGCGTTAACTTTTATTTCAAACATCTTCTCTGAAACTACCCATCCAATTTTGATGAGACGTCACAGAAATCCTGCACTGGTCCTCTTCAAAATGCCTTCAAAGAATTTGCTTCGATTAGAAACTCTGGTTGCAACAAAACTGAAAAATAATGAAAATCTTTAAAAAAAAATCTTCTTGTCTGAAACTATAACGCCTAGGGCTACCAATTATGGCATGTAGCTACATTTCATAGAAATTATTGAAATTATAGCCCTGGGGTCAAAGTTGGCCCCATCGAGGGAATCAAAAGTTCAACATGGGCTAATATGGTGACGTAAATTTATATAGTGATCAAGGGAAATAACTCCTATTATATGAGATATTAAGTTTGTTATTATTACCTCTCTTGATTATCAAACTGCACTGCTATATTCAAGTTTTTTGGAAAGAAATTGTTCAATTTTCAGAGTGAGTTAATTATTTTGATGCTAACTGTTATGCTCAGATGATTGAAATATTTAATAAAAGTAAGGTTTCTATCATTCATTTTTTTTTTTGTTCCAGAACTTTACCATTCATGCGTTGAAAAAACCTGCATGTATTCACTGACATTATCTTTCCATGGGGGGTATTTTTTCCATGTAAGTTCAATGCCATACAGACTTTTTATGCTGTATGTCTCTGTCAATGCCAATGAAGTGCATGATACATTTATTTTACTCTTTACAAAACAACAAATTCTTTGACAGGACTAAATTTAAAGCCATTTCAGAAGACAAATGGAATGTAGCTCAAATGATTATTTTTGTCCTTGATAGGGTAGGAAAAGGAGAAATTGCTAGTTGACTTTTCCTCCTTTCCCTACAATGTTTTCAAAAGCCTTCTCTTTCAGGGTCATTGAAACTCGGAATTGTGTGGTAAAAGGTTAAAAGCGTGTGGAGCGATACATGACCATTATGGTCCTCTTTTTTTTTAGAAAGGGGGGGGGTAATAATCTCGTCAAATGCTCTTTGTCAGGGTTCATTGATATTTGGTATGAATGGTACTCGATTTGGCATGCTTGTACTCGTTAACATCGTCTTTGCATGCAAAAAAGATGTATCCGTCGTCTGTGCGTTCACTTTTATTTTAAACATCTCTGAAACTACCGATCCAATTTTGACCAAACTTCACAGAAATGATCCCGCCATAGTCCTCTCCAGAATTTCTTGAAATAGTTTTAAAAACTGTGGTTGCCATGGCAACAAAACTAAAAAATATTGGAAATCATTGAAAATCTTCTTGTCCAAAACCATTAGGCTTTGGGCTACCACATTTGACATGTAGCTTTGTCTGATGAACCTCTACTGAATTTCTTCAAATTACGGCCCAGGGGTCAAAATTGGCCCCGTGGCGAGGGTCACAAGTTTTACATGGGCTTATGTAGTGAAAACTTTAAAAAAATCTTTTGGTTCTAAACCATTGGCATTTTGCTTCATCTGACCGATGTCTACTAAAATTCTTCAAGTTATAGCCCTGGGGTCAATATTGGTCATGTCCCGGGGTTCACAAGTTTTACATGGGCTTTTATATTAAAAACTTTAAAAATCTTCTAGTTTCAAACCTATGGCCTAGGGCTACCAAATTTGGCACACAGCTTCATCTAGTGGATCTCTTCTGAGTTTGTTCAAATTTTAGCTCTTGAATCTGAAGAAGCCTTGCCTCTCATGTTTTATTGAGGAAACTTTGAAAATCTTGTTTATAACTATAGAGCCTAGACTCGTATTATTTTGTATGTGGCTGTATCTTGATGACTTCTACCAGGATTCAAGTAATTGTAGCTCATAATTATAGGTCAAAATCATAATGATAGGTCAAAAATGGACTCGCCGTGGGGTTACAACTTCCACATGGGCTTTTATAGAGAAAATTTTGTAACTTTTCTTGTTCAAACCATTTCGCCTAGAATTGTATTCTTTGGTGTGTATGCTTTGTACTTATTTGTCAGTGGAGCGATATAGGGCCATCATGGCCCTCTTGTTCTTTTGGTTAACTGACTGGTGATCTCTATTTCATTGTATTCAAGAACTTTTACACAACAAGATGTTTTGCTTGCTTTTGACAAGGTAACATCATCCGGTGCTGGACTGATGGACAGGATAACACCTCAATGGGGTTACTTGGTGTCAACTTTTCAGCCCGTCATAGAACAATAATAGCCTCTTACATTATATTCTAGTTTAGAGATGACATAGTCGTAGAAAAAAGAGAAACATTTGAAGTCATGGAAAATTTTATGGAAAACGTGGGTAAAAAGGTTGCATCAGGCATGCATTCTATTTAGATATTCGAGCTCTCATGGCCTCCTGGAAGCTCTAATCCCTGAGTTATTGGAGTTTTGTTATGATAAGTTTACTGTGCAAATCCTGGTGGCAAAGGGGGTTGGGAAATCAGGAAATAGTGTTATCTCTTACAACTCGCTACTTGCTGTTACTCTTAACCACAAAATATTCAATATTTAAAAACTCCATTTCTTCAACTGTTTTGTATACATATGTACCCTTTACAACACGACAAATTTTTAGACTCATCCAAAATCAGAACACTTGCATACGACAAATTGTATGCGGCTCAAATGATGGGATCTGTGTTTAAAAGGGTGACAACCGACTGCATTCTGAGGTAGATTGGTCCTTGGGAATGCGGAAATTCACTGTTGGCAAAATGTTTCGACCCATGTCAGCCTGTGCGGACTGCGCAGGTTGACATGAGTCGATACTTTTTGCAGATGCATCCTGCCCTCTTTTCACTTAGCATGACTTTATTAGTTGTACGGTCAGGTGGCAGGGGACTTGGAAACTTGTTCACGGCTGTGGTGAATCATGTCGCCACCTCGCCTTCGGCTCGGGGCGACATGATTCACCACAGCCGTGAACAAGTTTCCAAGTCCCCTGCCACCTTACCGTACAACGAATTTATTATACTGCAAAGTTCTACCATTACAACGTGTGTTAAGCGAATTTTACCTGTTTTTTGGTTTCAAAAATTGAGTACGCTGACGAAGTAGAATTTCCCTTCTGAGTGCCCCAATTCAATGAAAACTGACGTCACTGGGAACGACGTCACTGAAACCTTGGTAAAACGTGCTAAAACGTGCAGTTCGGCGCATAATCTTGATGTTAATCTTGATCGAAGCCGCCAGTTTGGATGTTGTGTTGAAAGTGTAGTCATGTATACGGGGCCCCCGAAAGGGAAACTGCTTTTACGTTGGTTTTGCCAGTGTACATGATATATATATTCGGGGCATATTATCCAATCAAATCACGAGAAATTTCTTTGCGGTATAATAAACTGAATCTTCCTGGCTGTAATAACTACTATGGGCAAATTCTCCCCCCCCCCCCCCCCCCCCCCGAAAAGAAACTCCGATGACTAGAAATACGATCATCTTATACACTTGACCGCACAAGCGGACGGTAGACGGTCCAAGATCATGTTCTGTAGTCTGATCTTGATCTATGCCGTCCGCGAAATATCCTGCTTTCACCCTCGACAGTGAAAGAGTTAAGTAAACTATGAGTAAAAGGAGCTAAAACTAATATGTTACTAGCAATTGCCCCTTGAATGGCTGTGAATTTCTAAGGCTTTCAACTGCCTCCTTCCCCGGGGGTTCCTAAAAAGTCATGCTAAGTCATGGGTTTACCTTGACCCACCATACCTAGAGGTTCAATTTACTTCTTACCAAACGACAAACATTTAGAGTCGTCTAAACTGAGAGCATTGGCAGACGACAATTCAAATGTGGCTGGAATTATGAGATTTTGCTTGGAAAGGGTAGAAAACATTGTAGGAAAAGGAGAAAATGCTGGTTACCAGCATTTTCTCCTTTTCCCACAATGTTTTTAAAAGACTCCCTCAGGGTCGTTTAAGTACATGCTTGTGTTGTGAAGAGTTAACAGAAAACAAATAACGACTGCAAGCTTGCATTTCAATGAAGATTAAGCATATTCCCTATTCTTTCTTAACGCGATTTTAGAGATTACATTATTCATGTCGCCTTACGCAACAATAGTTACATCCACCAGGTTTTGACCCCGAGAAAGAAGGCATTTAAAAACATTGTGCGAGAAGAAGAAAATAATAGTAACAAGCATTTTCTCCTTTTCCTACATTGTTTTATACTCTTACACAGGTAGGCCTATATCCTATTTTCTGAGTAACACTAAACTTGTAGTCAGCAAATGTCTTTAAAATGGACAAGGGTAGAAAGGCGTCATTTTGCAAAAAACTTAATCTACGTCTTTATCGGACGACAAAATTTAAAAACTTGTCCAAACTGACAGCATTTGCAGATGACATTTAAAATATAGCTCAAATAATGGAAATTATCTTTGATGGGGTGGGAAACATTGTGGTAAAAGAAGAAAATGCTGGCTACCAGCATTTTCTCCTTTTCCCACAATAGTTTCAAAAGCCTTTTTTTCTAAGTGTCGTTAAAAGTCGGGAATGTATTGTACAGGATTAAGAAACCATTCAAAGTAAAGAGTAGATTTACAGCTGATAAATAAGAACAACAGAAAGCTTCATGACTATAGATTTGATAGTTGGCTTGTTAAATAACGCTCTTTGTTCCGAATGTAAACAAAATATCACATTTCATTTCTAAAAACAAGAGTGAAACTAGTTAACGAATTTTTCTTTAAAACATTGCGTGTGTTGCGTGTTCGTTTTGTTTTTATTTTTAAAACTAGGCTTCCTGAACAATAAAATACGATTTTGAAAATGATTTTACGTCCATAACGAGAGACAAACAAAAATTTAGCCATGCTCTGGCAAAAGGGGCTTTAGTGCATCTCTGTAGTGCATTGTACCAAGCAAAGCACATAATTATGGATCCATTAATACATTTAGTCAAGCAATCGAGTTGATCTGGAGGTAGAACGGTCCTTGGACATGCAGAAAATTTACAAATAGCAAAAAGTTTTGACTCATGTCAGCCTACGCGGACAGCGTAGGCTGACATGGGTCAATACTTTTTGGAGATGCGTTAAGCCCCCTTTTCACAGAGCATGGCTCAAATATTTGTTACAATGATTCTTTGGCAAGCTGAAGAAAACTAAAAAAAAAAAACATTTGTATAGATGTATACAGATCGCAAAATACGACAGAATGTAAACCTGAGATAAGATCGTGTATGATAAGAGCTCTTCCGTTTTGATATAGGTTGTCCACATGCATGTTTGACAAAGTTTTAACGAGAAACATTTGAAGAAAATTGGAAAAATAACTTGTTCTGAACTTGTATGAAAAAATGCCTACATGCAAGAAATGATGTCGGTTTATGAGAAATATAAAAACCTTTGAGGTAACAGGACCAAGACTGAAAGAAGCAGTTGCTCGTTTCCCGCAGTCCTTTTATTCGTTACATTACTCAGACCTTAGTATTTCGGATGTGACGAAATTGAAAGTACTTGTAGACGATAAATTAAATAAAGCTGAGATGTAACGATTTCTCTCTTTGAAAAGTTAGAAAGGATTGCGGGATACGGAGAAAATGCTTGTGACCAGTATTTTCTCTTTTTCTAACATTCTTTTAAAGCCCTCTTCATTAGGTGCGGAATTCAGGGTTTTTCAGTAAAAGGTTAAAATACTGTTTTCAGACGATTTAAAAACGTCATGACAAAAGTAGAACTTGCTGCAACAACCGATCCGTTCTTTTGTCCTCTTTCGTAGAAGTTTGTTTCTCTTTGGCGTGCATTCTTTTTAACCAGACGCTTTTATATTGTAGTATTACTGATTTGCTGATAAACTGATTGACCTTTTTACCGCACAATCTCCACTTTTAACGACCCTGATGAGGAAGCCTTTGGAAAACATTGTGGGAAAAGGAGAAAATGCTGGTGACCAGCATTTTCTACTTTTCCCACAATGTTTTCTACCCTATCAAGGACAAATTTCGTCATTTGGACAATATTTATTTTGTCGTCTGCAAATGTTTCAATCTAGACCAGTCTAAAATTTTGTCGAGTCTAACGTTAGTCAACTCCATAACTACACGAATGAGTTTTCACGGCTTTTGAAGAACATTGTGGGAAAGGGGAAAACCGCTTGTCACAAATAATTCATTCTTTTTTATCAAACACGGACTTTTTTTTTTCAAAATTATGAATATTTATTCCTTTCTGTTAGATCAACCTGTACTGAATAAATATTATCGTCGTACATTCATTCATTCTACTTTCTAATTAGGTAAAAATCGAAAATTGTTATTCACTATGCATGCTCTGTATTGTTCTACTTCTAAAGCCTAGACAAGCTATCTGATTGGCTGATACGTCCCGTCTCGACCAATCAGATGTCTAGTCTTTTAATATTTAGAACGGTGCACTGCCAAAGGTTGGAGGTGTAAAAAGAGGAGACGACAGATAGGGTGTTTGTAGATAAGAGGTAAACGGGGGCGCGCTTACAATGCACTAAACGATCCCGCGCTTTAACCGTCCTGATGAATAGGGCCTTAGAAAACATTGCGGGAAAAGGAGAAAATGCTGGAAAAACCAGCATTTTTTCCTTTTCCCGCAATGTTTTCAATCCTGTAAAAAGACAAATCACGTCATTTGAAAGCTGCGTGTTTTCGCGTCTGCAAATTCTTCGAATTTGGACCAGTGTAAAACCTTATTCTTGGTGTTACCCGTTTCAAGATAAATAAGAGTTACTGTTATAGGTTTAACTATGAAGATGGTATACATGGACTTGTACATATAGAAGGCAAAATATAAGTTTCTGTTTGTTTATTTTACAGTGCTTGCGATTTGGACATTATCGTGTGAAGAATAATTTGATTGTAAGTGGATATATATTAAAGGTACACAGTAAATATTATAAAACTATGTAACGTTACATCAGGGATCGTATATACACATGTATATAAGATCCCTGGTTACATGGTATAAACAATTATTATATAAATAAACTAGTTAGGAATATTGGTTCATTTCAGTACATATACAATTTTAAAAACACTATGTTACGTGTAGATCTATATCAAAGTCTGTTAATTGAAGCATTTTATTGTTTTTCGGGCATTTTGGCTCTCATTACCTCTCTACGTTTTACAGCAAACCAATTTCAAGAAATATTTTGACATGAGAATAAATTACTTGTTAAATATTATTGATTACTTTGCGTATGTCTGAAGAGTTTGAAACAATTTTTTTTTTTGTAACCGTCTCTCTCTCTCTCTCTCTCTCTCTCTCTCTCTCTCTCTCTCTCTCTCTCTCCTTCCCCCCCCACCCCCCTCTGTCTGTTTGTCTGTCTGTCTGTCTGTCTGTCTCTTTCTTTCTCTCTCTCTCTATCTCAAGTACTGAATTACATGTACAAAGTAGAAGATTTTTTTACCGAGATATACTTAAATTACTTGTTACATATTATTGATTACTTTGCGTATGTCTGCAGAATTAAAAAAAAATATTTTTTTACCATCTCTGTCTCTCTTTCTCTCCCCTCTCTCTCTCCCTCCCTCTCTCTCTCTCTCTCTCTCTCTCTCTCTCTCTCTCTCTCTCTCTCTCTCTCTCCCACTCACTCCACCTCTCTGTCTGTCTCTCTCTCAGCCGACCCTTTGTCCCTGTCTGTCTGTCTATCTCTCTGTCTCTCTGTCTCTCTCTAAAGTACTGAATTACAAAGAAGATTTTTTACTGGGATATACTTAGGTTACAGATCTCTTCTTCCCTTTTATCTGGACATAAAGAACCTGTGTTATATTTTTGCGATACACCTAAAGCTCTCTGCTTCAAAGTTAAGTAGATTTGTAGTAAACATTACATGTACTTGATAACGACGTGCAAAAATTCAGCCCCTTCCGTCCAATAGATAAATACAGAGGCTTTTGCGGACAGCATAGATCAAGATCAGACTGCACAGAACGTGCAGTCTGATCTTGGATCTATACCGCCCGCTTAATTTTTCAAGTCTATAAAATTAAAAAATTAAAAGAAATATATTTTTGCATTTCATTGGGTTTTAA
Organism: Hippopus hippopus; assembly: GCA_946811185.2. Lineage (NCBI taxonomy): Eukaryota > Metazoa > Mollusca > Bivalvia > Cardiida > Cardiidae > Hippopus > Hippopus hippopus. The sequence goes on along the minus strand of OX328102.1, from coordinate 37,838,326 downwards.
TTTCAGCAGTCTAAGCAGTTCATATATTTGCAGCTGAAAGAGGAAAACGTGTTTTGCACTCAATGGATTTTTTCATTACGACAACCGTGTACGTAACGATGCTGTCAGTTATGTTTCCAGGTGCTTATTGTGGACTGATGGACAACTGTCCGCCGGAGTTTACTTTAACGGTAAGGCTAGTGTCCTGTCTGTCTGTCTGTCTGTCTGTCTCTCTCTCTCTGTCTCTCTCTCTGTCTGTCTCTCTCTCTCTCTCTCTCTCTCTCTCTCTCTCTCTCTCTCTCTCTCTCTCTCTCTCTTCGTTCTTTCTTTCTGTCTGTCTGTCTCTCTGTCTGTCTGTCTGTCTGTGTGCTGGCTGAGACATCCATTTTTCTGCTATTCTTACTATCTCTCTTTCTTGTCAGGTATCAGGGTGCATTTGGACATCGTTTCGGCTAAGTTTATGTCGGGAAAAAAATAGTTATTTCTACGAAATGCTGGTTATCTCCTTCAGAACAATAGCCGAAAAACGGGCTTTTGTGGACGGCGTAGATCAATATCAGACTGCACAAAACGCACAGTTTTATCAAGCGTACAAATAGAAAATTTTCTGAGTTTCAGTAAATCGTATTTACAGTCCATCGAAGATGTCGAGTCTTAGAAAAAAGTCAAACGACAAACCAGACAAGCTATGTAATCATCTGACCTCGAGAGATAACATGGCACGACTTTGATAGATCTACCCCATTTTGTATTTTCAGAGTGATCCGTCAAGGAAAGTGTTCCTGAAAATAAAACAGAACAAATCATGTAAGTGTAGAAATCCTGAAATTAACAAAGTGGCTAAAACTTAGAGTATAGGGCTAAGGGCTATACCATAATCCCTCATTCAATCAAGCAAAATTTCTACTTTAGTCTCGATATATTTTAACAATGTCGGTCTACTGAATGGTGCAAGAGGTAATGAGTTAACTCACATATGTTTCTTATTATCTCGAAAGATAAGTACAAAGTTATAAACGTGTTCACTGAAACATGTTGTTTTTTTTTTTGTTCTCTAGCGTTATGTTGCACTCTATGTACCCCATCAGGTATTAAGAACTTTATATTCCACGAAAAATTAATTTACACCGAATGTTTCCTGACACTATATTACACTTTAAGATATATTCTCTTTAAACAAGTCAAAAAAAAAAAATACGAAACGATATGAATGTGGGATTTTAAAATGAATCTGCACAAAGTATCTACTCAGGTCCTGGGTCGAAACTTTTGCTTTTGGCAAAGTTTCTGCATGTCCTGGGACCATTCTTTCTCAGGATTCAGTGGGTTGTTCGGCAAAGTAGACTATGCATCCATCATTATATAATGTTTTGCTTGGTATAGTGCATCACAGAGATGCATGAAACCCCCTTTTTTGCCAGAGCATGGCTAAAATATGCGTCTTATATCATTATTTGCACTATACGTTCCCTGTGAACACTGGGAACGTTTCTTGTTTAAGTTACACTTTGTGTCACTGTAACTTTTAATTGCGAGTGTAACTGCAACATTATATTTCACGTTATGTTTCTCGTAAGACTATTTTATTCTCTGGATGTTCAAGTAACATCATTTTGCACGTTATGTTTCCCGTAACATTACTTTTTTGCTATCGATGTTCCCGTTACATCATTATTCATGGTGTGTTTCCCGTAACATTATTTTTTTGCTCTTGATGTACCCGTGACATTATATTTTACGTTATTTTACTGTAACATTACTAGAATATTGCACGTTATATCCCCGTAACATTATGAGTCACGTTAGGTTTTCGTAACATTATGATGCACTTCTGGTTCCCCGTAACATTATGTTGCACTGTATGTCCCCTTAACGACGTTCGCGACAGTTTCCATTTTCACGCTTCGTGTAACTATCACGCTCACCTTTTACTCGAAAAACGGTGAGCACCCAACACAATTGATCCTGCCACACTTGTCAATGTCTGCAGAATGGATAAACCAAGAACTAAAACGGGTCGTTTAATGTCAGCAAAATGAAGAAAAAAGTATTTGAATCAAGCCAAATAATTATATGCAAGGCAAGAATCCAAAATTACGCTTTCAAAAGATCGGACTGAAAGTCAAAGTGAATCACCCTAACTACGTCACCTAACAACGGAAATATGGACACAGGTCATGCTATTTCTAGCGCTCTGTCTGGCAGACGTATCGTTGAGCTAAAACATCCTTTCAGATGCAGATGCTTTCAGTTTGGTCCAGTCCAAAATTATATCACTTGGTAAAGACTTGCAGAAAACGAGGGGCTGTACAAAACTCTTTCTCCTTTACCAGGTTGTCCCTTAGCTTGATGAGTCTGCAGCAGACAACATTAGAAAACATTGATGTCAAAAGGAGGTATTGCTGCTAACGACTGATTTCTCTTTTTCGCACAATGATTTCTGACCCATCAAAGATCTGTGAAACATGAATACCAGGTTTTGGTTTAGCGTCTGCAAACACGTCAAGTTTAGAAGAGTCTAAAATTAGTCGTTTGGAAATGGGTTAAATGCTAACATCGGTATTACATTTTTATGCTATGAATTGGTTTATTATGACCAACAAACTTGATTCTTATAAAAAAAGTTGTGTTATTGAAAAAATTGAGATAATTTACTTCATATAATATCTTTGTCTTTGACAAACCCTACATTTATTCATTAGTTAGTGCCCCACCCACAAACTTAAAATGTATTTTCTTAAAAAATAAGGCGGGTGACCTATTTGTTTTAAACCTGATTCTTTTAGCTTAGTACCTGAATATCATTTGTAGAAAAAATAAGAAAAATCTGAATGTTAGAACATTTGAAAAAATAACTTTAAAAGATACTCTTTTTTTTTTTTTCCAAAATAAAGGTGTTTTAGCCATAAGTTAAGGTTTTTTTTTTTAAATATTGATACTCAGTATACTCTAAATTATTTTTTTCATTAAATTTGATGTTTCACCAATACAATGACATAAAATTTGCTTATAATTGTTGTCATTTTAAAAAATATACCTAGACTTAGTTTTCATAGGTGAAATTTCATCCTGAACTGCCGCAATGCAGGGTGTACTAAAAGAAATATTCATAGAATTTTCCCAAAGCTGGTGACCCCCTCTTTTTATCTCCTATTTTCGTAGATCAGATAATTAACTATCACCAAACAAAGTTTCATGAAATTCTGAATGTTATGAAAAAATGGTGAAACTGTAGCGACCGTCTTTAACATTATATAGCTCGTCATTTTACTTCCAATATTATGTTTTACTTTGTCCCCTTTAAAATTTAGTATATTGAATGTTTATTTCTTATTGTAATATGTCGCACTTTATGTTTCCAATAACATTATGTTGCAATTTATGTTTGCAGACTGTTTGTCGGTTATGAAGCGAGCTGCAGATATACGACAAAGTAGAGATGACCTTGACTTGACCTTGGAGTTACCTTATATTAAACAGGAAGAGTACTATTTGAATATATCCTGGTCAGTTAAGAAGAATAGAAGTAAGTATCTTTTTTCTCAACTATTACAATTAAGGCCTTGTCTGGACCTACCAAAAACTGTTATAATTAACACGAAGGACAAGGGTTGAACCATTTATCACACAATCCCGAGTTTTAACGACGCTGATAAAGAAAGCTTTTGAAAATATTGTGGGAAAAGGAAAAAAATGCTTGTAACTAGCATTTTTCCCATTTTTCCACAACTCTTTCTCCTTTTTTGATGATCAATCCTACAAGTTGTGCCACTTTTATTTTGTTGTTTGTATATGCTTTGGATTTGGACAAGTCTAAATTTTTGTCGTGTTGGAAAGAATTAATTTCTTATCAGATATTTTAGGCTCAAAACTGGAAGCATTTACATACAGCAAATAACATGTGGTTTAACTCTTTACCAAACGACAAAATTTTAGACTGGTCCAAATTGAAAGCACTTTCAGACGACAAAATAAACGTAACCCAAAAATTGAAATTTGTTTCACTCAGGGTAGAAAACATTGTGGGAAAAGGAGAAAATGCTGGTTACCAGCATTTTCTCCTTTTCCCACAATGTTTTCAAAAGGCTTCTATCTCAGGGTCGTAAAAACCAGGGATTGTTTGGTAAAGGGTTAAAGGATGAAACTGAATCTCAAAAGATAAAAAAAAAAATGGAGGGAAAAGGTAAAAAAAATGTTGGTTACCAGCATTCTCCCCTCAGAGCATTCTCTCTTCTTTTCCCACAATATTGTCAAAAACCTTCTTCCTTAGGAATGTTAAAACAAGGGAATGTGCGGAAAAGGATTAAAGTAAATAAAAACATTGCTAAGGAGCAGTTTGGAAATCATCGTGGGTAATGGCGCCATTGCCTATTCCAAGCAATCGCTCCATTTCTCACGATGTTTTCCAAACCTGTTCATACATTAACGGTCTTACACGATCGTGGTTGCTCGTTTACTAATTAAGGGCGTAAAAAAATGGGTATTTTCTACCTTTTGACAGCATTGTTGAAAACAGTGTAAGAAAAGGAGAAAATGCTGGTAACCGGCATAATTTTTCCTTTTCCCAAAAGGCTTTTTTATCCTTTCCAGAACAAATTCCATGCTTCTTGTCACATCTTATTTGTCGTCTGCAAATGCTGTCAACTTTGACTAGTCTAAAATTTTGTCGTTTGATTAAAAGTTAACTTTTTACTACACGGCAAAATATTAGACATGTCCAAATTAAAAGCATTTGCAGACAACAAAATAAAAGTTACTCAAAAACTGAAATTTGCTTTGAAAAGGGTAGAAAACATTGTGGGAAAAGGGCTGGTCATCAGCATTTTCTCCTTTTCCAACAATGTTTTCAATAGGCTTATGTGTCAGGGTCGTTAAAGCTGGTGACGGGTTAAAACGCTTTGAGCTGTTTTCTCCATTTGCCCCAATATTTGCAATTGGTGTTCTACAGATACGTCATACTAGCAAGAATTCATTTTAGTAGATAAACTGTGTAGCTCAATGTCGGAAAGTTTAATAAGTTGTTTGAAATGTGCAAGTTTTATTGATTAGATTAGAGCTTGATAAGAAAAATCATAAATATCAGGGCATGTTGTACTTGATGGCTATTTTTACTGGATAAACACCAAGCAAATCCACTTATCAACGACAAAATAAACCCTTACTGTGCGGAACAAATGGGAACAGGTACATTAGGTTGAGTAACAAACACTTGCAGGTTTAACTCTTTACAAAACAACATAATTTTAGGTTGGTCCAAACTGAAAGCATTTGCAGACGACAAATTGAATTTAACTGAAATGATGGGGATTGTCTTTGAAAGTGTAGAAAAAACTTGTGGGAAAAGGAGAAAATGCTGGTTACCTACATTTTCTCCTTTTCCCACAAGTTTTCAAAAGGCTTCTTCCACAGAGTCGTTATTTCGAAACACGGGATTGTTTGGTAATGGTTTAAAACTTTTGGTGGCCAAAATATCCCATTTAAATCAAATTAGGGTCAGCAGTCAGCCTGTATTTTTTGTGCGGTCTGATGTTAATCTACACTTACCTCTCAAACAACAGAATTTTACCTTGGGGTCGTTAGGGTTCACACGTTCTTTTCTGTACATCATACATGAAGTAAATCCTACACACATTTTCTGGAATATGTAGGTTGTCATGTAAGCCCAACACAGTTTAAACCTTTATCGAACAACCCCATGTGTTAAAGACCCGGAGGAAAAAAACATTCGAAAACATTGTTGGAAAAAGAGTACGAGGGTTGTTCGATATGTAATGTGTATTGTACGATATCTCAAAAGCATTCGACTCAAATAGTGAAATGAACATTACATCCCTTCAAAATATTCTCCGCGGTTTGAAATACATAATTTCAATCTCTGAATCCATTTCTGAAATGCGTCACGGTATGCTGATTTAGGTAGACCTCTGAGGCACTGACTGATGGCTGAGCCAAGGGCTTGTCGGGACTTGTAACGACGACCAGATAAGAACTTTTTAAGTTTTGGAAAAAGGAAAAAGTCGCATGGGGCTAGATCTGGAGAGTATGGTGGGTGTGGCAAGACAGTAACCTTCTCCGACTTCAAAAATTGCTTCACAAGTTCAGATGTATGTGATGGAGCATTATCATGAAGTAGACGAACATGCCTAAATCCTGACACAGGGCGTCGTTTAAGATAATATTTCTTGACCTTTTTTAGTATAACATCTCGGTAATACCGACCTGTAACAATTTTGCCCTTCGGCACCGGAATTTGTACGGCTATACCATCACATGAGAAGAATATGCAATAAAGGACCTTCTTTGTGCTTATGCTTCTTTTGGCAAATACAGGCCTTCTACCGTGTTTAGTTAGCCATATTTTGTTTCCAGTTTTTCTTACTGGTTCGAAATAGTGAACCCATGTTTCGTCACCAGTAACAATGTTTGCAAATTGTCGTCTTTGATTGAATTTGGGAAACATTTTGAGCAATTGCTTAGCGGTTTGTACTCGTACCCGTTTTTGGTCATCTGTCAATATATGCGGTATCCATCTGGCAGAAATCTTTCGTACTTTCAAAATACGCTTCGAAATGAAATGCACCCGCGATAGCGATATGCCAACAGCGTTGGCAGTATCACGAATTGTGTATCTGCCATCACTTTCAATTATTTCCCGGACTTTTGAGACATTTGCCTTGCCTGTTACAGTCACAGGTCGGCCAGATCTTGCTGCATCTTTGACGGACTCTGTGCCAGTCAGAAATTTCTTTCTCCACCTACGAACTGTCTCATAAGATACCTTATCAGACCCATAAACTTCCCCCAATTCAGTAAAAATCTGCATTACCGAATGACCGAGTTTTGTGCGAACTTTTATATAAGCTCTAATTTTTTCAATATTCTTAATCCGTTTCCCAACCATTTTTACAACAGTGGTCAACGACTAGCTCTAATGAAATGACTGTAAGTTTAAAAACTATGTGGAGCTAAAGGCTCGTGTTTATACCGTTGGAAAGGCATTGAATAGAGCTATTCAAGCTTATCATCATCCACGAAATCGTTGAAAGCGTTATCGCGCTGTGGTACAATACACATTACATATCGAACAGCCCTCGTACGTATTTTAGCTCACTTGAGTGAGCTTTTGTGATCGTGCTGTGTCCGTCGTGCGTCGTCAATTTTTACCTATTGTACGCTCTAGAGGCCACAATCTTGGTCCAATGCCTTTGAAAGTTGGTCAGAATATTTGTCTTGATGTCTAGGATGAGTTTGAAAATGGGCCACGTCAAAAACTAGGTCACTAGTCCAAATCTCAGAAATACCTTGTGTACCTTCTAGAGACCATATTTTTAGTCAAATACTCATGACAGTTTGTCAAAATGTCTGTCTTGATGTTATCTGGGACGAGTTTAAAAATGGGTCACATCGGGTCAAAAACTGGGACCAATCTTTGAAAAACATTGTGTACGCTCTAGAGGCCCTCATTTTCAGTCCACTACTCATAAAACTTGGTCAGAATATTTGTCTTGATGACATCGTAGACGAGATTTAAAATGGGTCAGGTCTGGTGAAAAACTAGGTCACTAGGTCAAATCTTAGAAAAAACCTTGTGTACACTCTACAGGCCACATGTTAAGTCCATTACTCATGAAAGTTGGTGAGAATATTTGTCTTGATGATATCTTTAATGACTTTGAAATAAGTCACATCAGGTCAAAAACTAGGTCACCAAGTCAAATCTTTAAAATAGCTTATGTCGCTCTAGAGTTAACATTTTCTGTTCTGAAAATTAGTCGGAATGGTTTTCTTAATGATCAATAAGATGAAATTGAAAATAGGTCACATTGGGTAAAAAACTAGGCTGCCATGTCAAAACTTGGAAAAACCTTGTGTACATTCTAGAGGCCACATTTTCTGTCCAGTACTCATGAACGGTGGTCAGAATCTTTGTTTTGATAATATCTACAATGGGAAAATGGGCTATGTTGGGCTAAAAAGTAGGTCACTGAGAGAAATTTTAGAAAAATCTTGTGTATAAGCTAGAGGCCATGTTTTCTGTCCAATAATTATGAAAGCTGGAATGTTTGTTATAATATCTCGAAAGAGATTGAAAATGGGTCATGTTTGGTCAAAAGGCTAAGGTGATCGACTTCAGGGCCATCATGGCTCTCTTGTTATATTTCACGCCAGAATTTCGCGAAGGATTCTGGATTGTCGCGTGATGAAAAACACGCGACTGTTATATCTGATGGTACGATGACGTCATATTTGATATGGAAGTAGACGAGGTTAACATTATTCACGAAGAAATTAGTGTGTTTCAACACAGGCCTTTGAAGCTCTATTGGTCTATCACAGAACACTAAAATTGTCCTTGGTCGATCATCGAACACTTATAGCACATTGGTGCATCACCTGTATATCACGGAATATATATTCAAATTTTCATTAACACTGTTTCTATAAATAGCACATTGCCGACTCCCTCTATAACGTATATAGTAAGACAAGGTGTGCAACGAAATCGAAAAAAAATTGACCCCTGTCCCCTTTCAGAGATAATATTTAACAGAAAATGGAAAAATGAACCTAGTTATCGGTGCAGATGGGTTCACAAATGATTTTTCTTCTGTACCCTGACCCTCGAAAGTTCCAAACGGCTCTTGCCATCAAACAATACCTCTCATCTCAAAAAAATTAAAAAGCTTCCACATTTTCCGGATCGCCATGCGCTGACGTCACACAATTCGTTATGACGCAGCGAATTATAACTCACGTGAATTTGCTATCAAAAGATGGGCCAAAGATTTTGACCAATGAACGGTAAAAACGCATTTGAAAATACGCGAAATGGGGGATGAAAATCGTGAAACTGGATTAGATGAAAAGATAAATTATATCAGACGAAATGTTAATTTAATAATTTCATCAATACACCAACAAAAAAATGTTCGATCTATATTTGAAAAAAAGAATTTAATTCTAATTCGCTGCAGGATTACAAATCATATGACGTCAGCGCATGGCGATCCGGAAAATATGGAAGCTTTTGAATTTTTGTGAGATGAGAGCTATTGCTTGATTGCAAGAGCCGTTTGGAACTTTCGAAGGTCAGGGTACAGAAGAAAAATCATTAATGAAGCCATCTGCAACGGTAACTAGGTTCATTTATCCGTTTTCGTTTAAATAGGATCTCTGAAAGGGGAAGGGGATAAAATTTTCTTCGATTTCGTTGCACACCTTGTCTACTATATACGATACAGAGGGAATCCCCAATGTGCTATTTATAGTAACATTGTTCGATAATGAAAATTTCGTTATCCCTTGATAGACCAATGGAGTTTCAGAGGCCCATGGTTTCAAAAAGTCTGTATCAGTCTCTTTAACTGTTTACCACACAATCGCAATTTTTAAAGATCCTGAGGAGGAAGGATTTTGAAAACATTCATGGAAAAGGAGAAAATGACGGTAACCAGCATTTTTCTCCTTTCCCCAATGTTTTCTATCCTATCAAGAACAAATTTCGTCATATGGGCCACCATTTATTTGTCGTCTGTAAATGCTTTCAGTTTGGATCAGTCTAAAATTGTGTCGTGAGATAAAGAGTTAAAAGGGACTATACTCGTATGACTGAAATTAGTGCTAGAGTAGCTGAGAGTATTGACTAAGATTGGATTGTAGATAACGTTAGTCCTATGAGGCGCAAATGTTTTCAAAAGATGTCTTACTCAGGTTCGTTAAAAGTCGGGATTGTTTGGTAAAGGGTTAAAAAGTTGTCGCGATTAAACAGACATTATACTGAGAGCGTCGTAAAACACCATTCCATGTAAAAAAAATTGTAAGCAGAAAACCACTCAGACAACGAGATCAGATAGTCGTCATTAGAAAAAAAAATGAAATATAAACATTTTAGAGAATTACGTTATCAGTGAAAAAGAAGGTAAATTTCTTTTCTACAGTTTATCTCTCCAACTCTCTGATATAGTGAAGATCTACTCCTCCCATTCCCAAACTTAACGACCTGATATTATTTTCTCCTTTTTTTTTCAAAACGATTTAGGTTTTCAACGAAATCTTGTATCTGCCCAACCCCATTATAACGTGACGACTTACGCTTGTCCCTTTCCCAAAGTCAACTCTTTTATATATCGCCCCACGTTCCGCCTTTTTGTCAAAAAATGAAACAAAAAAAAACCTCGATTAGTTCATTAGCTCGTGTGATAAGTTTGCAAAGGACAACTTTCAGAATGTCCTTGTAAAATACTGAAATCCGTTTAGAAGTAAATTCTGTCTGAACAATGTGGCGAAAGGAGAAAAACATACAATGTAACTCAAACAGAGCATTTTTTCCCCATTTTCACCAAATGCGTAGACCTACCTTTTGACGAAATAAAGAAGTATGCGGGAAGTAATGAATGACTTTATCCGATCATATAAGAGTCATTTTACAGCTAAAAACGGTGAATATAGAATTCGTATAAAGTCCAAATCGAATATGCATGCGTTTTTTTTAAACTATAATTCACCGTTTTTTGTTGTAAAGAACTATTGAATGATAATGCAGCAAGAGTAAAAGCATGCAGCAGTTTCTGCCTGATCTCTGTCTACAATGTCTACAAGAACAACAAAAAATGCCCTTAGCATTTGAAAGGTTATCAGTATTTTGACTTATTTCATTGAATGACAAAGCAAAAAGATGATATTACAGCATTCCTCAACCATTTAACAACCAATCCCGATTTTTAATGGCTTAGAAGAAAACGTTTCATTTTGAAAACATTGTGGGAAAAGGAGAAAATGCTAGTTACCAGCATTTTCTCCTTTTCCTACAATTGTTTTCTACATTGTGAAAAAGACAGTCATTTTAGCCGCATCTCATTTATCGCCTGATAACGCTTTCAAAATGGACAAGTCTAAGGTTTTATCGACAAAATTTTATACTCGTCCATAATCAAAGCATGTGCAGACAAAATATTATAAACGGATCAGATCACGAAGTTTTTCTTTGAACGGGTAGAAAACATTATGGTACATGGAAAAAATACCGGAAACCAGCATTTTTTTCCTTTTTCTACAATGTTTTCAAGTCTCCAGTCGTTAAACCTGGTGACTGTATGGTAACGGATTAAGTATTTTTCACGGTAAAGACGGTAACGACAGAAGCAGTACTAGACAACGGGAGCTGACCATATTATAGTCACGGCGGTTTTGATAACACAGACAAAGTTTTTATAAATTACCCACCTAACATGACAACGGTAGAGAGGTTTGTGTTCAAGAGTTTTTAAACGGGAAAAGAGATTCTTAAGAAGTATACAAATGAAATTTTAAGGGTACAGCTATAGACTAACGCTCGGTACACACAGTAAAAGAGATTTTTGTATCTGAGACATATCTTATTATACTGCAAAGAAATTTCTCGTGATCTGATTGGATAATATGCCCCGAACATATATATCATGTACACTGGCAAAACCAACGTAAAAGCAGTTTCCCTTTCGGGAGCCCCGTATACATGACTACACTTTCAACACAACATCCAAAATGGCGGCGTCGATCAAGATTAACATCAAGATTATGCACTAAATTGCACGTTCTTCCAAGGTTTCAGTGACGTCAGTTCCAATTGACGTCAGTTTTCATTAAATTGGGGCACTCAGAAGGGAAATTCTACTTCGTCAGCGTACTCAGTTTTTGAAACCAAAAAACAGGTAAATTTCGCTTAACACACGTTTGAATGGTAAAACTTTGCAGTATAATAAATTCGTTGTACGGTCAGGTGGCAGGGGACTTGGAAACTTGTTCACGGCTGTGGTGAATCGTGTCGCCACCTCGCCTTCGGCTCGGGGCGACATGATTCACCACAGCCGTGACCAAGTTTCCAAGTCCCCTGCCACCTGACCGTACAACTAATACTGGCTGTACATTCCTAATACATGTATTATAAGATTTTCTGGAGTTTCATGAAACACTATTAGGTTTAGAGCAATGCTCTATTTCCTAAGATTTGTATTAGAGTATTAGCCAATCACAACTTAGCATTTCCTGGAGGGTGAGTTACCTGTAGATTTGTCGATGCTGTAAAGTGTATATATATTGAGTAAGCCACTTTCCTGATACACAAAAATGGCAGACAATGTATTTTCCAACAAGAACATTGACAGACTTATAGAACTATAGCATGGAAAGGAAGTTTTCCAACGCAATAGCATTAATTATCATGCATAATGCCATGATCAGTTCATCTTGCTTTGTAAGCACCATTTTGACACTAGATCTATACATGAACATAATTCTGGCGGGGAAACCCAACAGGTAAGAAGAGTATCATAAGACTAGTGTATGTACCTAAGTGTATTATGATACAAAAATCTCTGAGATTAATTTCATGAGAAAAATCTTATTGTGTGTACAGGCCTTAAAATGATGTTTTGTGTTTACGTTTACGATAAATTATGAGTACATACTTAACTCTTTTTCTTACCATAGACAACAAGTGGAGCTCTTGTGGACAGTATAGATCAAGATCAGACTACACGGAACGTGCAGTCTGATCTCTGATCTACACTCGTCCACTACTTTATCATAGATTATGACCAGACTGTCTCTATCGACACCCTGCAGCAGAAATGTATTTGTGGGTGTAAAAAAAAAGTATATGAGCCATGCTCTGACAAAAGGGGGCTTAATGTATCTCCATGATACATGATACCAAGCAAGTCATCAGATAATCATGGATCCATAACAGCCGGGTTTTAACAACCGATATAATCATGAGGTACACTAAACTGTGGACGTACAGAAAGTGACCAATAGCGAAAAGTTTCGGCCCGGGTCAGCCTGCGCGGATGCATTAAGCCCCCTTTTCACAAAGCATGGATCAAATCATTTGTCAGTGAAATAGTAGAAGCATTAACCATAAGGACAAGTTACGTATTTGGTGGGTTTCTCCTTAACTAAATGCATGGGACGTTGCGCACCATAAAATCGGTTGATCTCATGGTTTGTTTCTCACTGGCAGCGCTTGTCTCGTGGAAGTGTCCTTGGGCAAGGCACTGTAGATTCCTAGACTAGTTCTGATTAATCCTAGGGGAAGCATGCATAAGTAAGCTGTCGCCTCAGTGTGTCCAAAACTCTTCAGAGTGGTGGCATTCAATCAAACTATCACACCTTTAGCTTCTTTTGTTCGTAGTAGACTAAAGACTTAGATTAGAAAGTAGAGAACTTACTGTCTGATCTAAGTTAACTGTAGGGTTTTTATTTTCGAACAGTCAGGACCAGACTCCATAGAAACTGCAGTGTGCAAAGTTGAACTACATAATAAGCTACTTCTTTGTGTATTTGGTCAATTAGAGTTTTGAAAAAAAAAGGAAACTATTAGTTTTTAATGCTTTAATCAGATATGAACAGTACCCAATTAAGACTGATAAATACTGGCACCAAATAACATTTTGTAAATGCCCAATTATGTAAAACATCAAGGAGTGAGAACTCATTTACTCAACTAGTTTTAAAACATCATGGGAAAAGGAGAAAATTCTGCTAACCAGCATTTTCTCCATTTCCTACGATGTTTTTACCATATTAAAGACCAAACCTCTAGTTTTAGCCATTTTTGATATGTCGTCTGCAAATGCGATCAATTTGGACAAGTCTATAGTTTTTGTCGCCAGGTATAGAGTTAAAAGCCTGTAACGCTGGTCCCTTCGGATATGGGAAGTACCAGTGATTTAGAGATTTGAACTTTGTTACAGTCGCATCTTTTGTATTTGGCTTGCAACACGCGAAAAGGGACATTCGGACATTTGCGTAAAGTGTCGTTTCGGATCAGCCTGCGCAATCCGCGCAGGCTAATCCGAAACGACACTTTCCGTTTTTAAATAATTTTCTGTTTTGCGCATGTCTACTGATGGACAAAATCCAATGTAGTCGTAAAGTGCCGTCTCGGATTAGCCTGGGCGGATTGCGCAGGCTGATCCGAGACGACACTTTACGCAAATGTCCGAATGCCCCTTTTCGCATGTTGCAAGCCATTTATAAAAGAATTACTTTACGGTACTCACTTAACTGATCTTGTCCGGTCTTCCGTTTATGTTGTCAAATAATTTATAAGCTATTCTGACTTAAAACAACAACCAAAAAGCTTCAAAGGTCTATTTGCAACTTAACTACATGTTAGTCCTATTTATAAGACCCTACGTACGTTATTTCACATTTTGACATTCATCGTGTACGTAGGGTCTTACCGGTTCCTTCTTAGGTTTCTTTAGCAAACTCCGACATCGAATTTTGTCGCTGTTTGAGCAACAAATTCGGACACTTAAAATACAAAGTGCCCAATTAAATTTATATCGGTAACAAGATAAATCAATATTGAACCGATTTTAAAGATTTGATTGTAAAAGACTTACGTTTTATGAGTTAAATCCGCTTCTATTTCACACTACCCTATTTTTGAAGTGAAACCGGTGTGTAAGTGTGTAGTTAACGCAATAAAAGATTTTTTTTAAACGAAATTCCTTTACCTTCATTAAAGTGTTACAGAAAGGGGCAACCCTCATTCACAAACATAACTTTGCCTAGAAAGAAGTACTGAATTGTCTAATGGTCCATAACAGACAGTTATCGAGTTTTAAGACTGTTTATAAATAAAAGAAACGCCGAGAGAATGTTCTAGTAATTCGTCCCAAATCTAGTTCGTTCCCACGTATTCTGAATCGATTTCCCCGGATTCCTCGTCCAACATGAGTTTCTGATACTTTCTGGAATTGGTGTGTTAAATAGAGTGACAACTTTCTTGAATGACTGGTTAAGTGTTACATATCAGATTTTAAGATGTTTTATGTGCATGGCTTTATTTTACGTAGATAAAGACATGGACATAAATGAACGTACGGCAGTGAGGCTCCAAGTATTTATGTAAACTATAACTTTGGTAAATATTGAAAAGCTTCATTTCATGAAAGAGGAATTAGATCTATCGTCGATCGACGTGTTTTCGAGGGGTGCATGTTTTCTAACCCGAAATGCATCCCAGTTTTCTTGCGTACTATGAAGTGAAAGACGTCACCTTTTTTTTAATGAACCCCTTATTTGAATGCAAACAATAGTTTCACTGCTGTTAATTTAGGAACTGCAACCAAAACAAGACCGTATGCATGTTTCTAAAGGAAAGATCGGTTTTAGTGGCATTTTTATGACCTTTTTTGGATCAGAGGTTTTTTTTTTTTGTCTCTTACGACGGAAAAAAAATCCAGACCACTCGCTGTTATTACTGAGATTGAATATTTCCAACCCTTTTATTAAGACACTGAATATTTTCAGGTGATTTATGATAAAGTAGTTTTAAATAAAATTCCTAGTCCTTCTTTACAGCTGCTAATAAATTGATAGAAGGAACCAAAACCGGTATTTCCGCTTAGGGTACACTTAACCCCTGAGCTGTAAATCTGTGGTTGAGATTTCATATTAGAGGGTTGGACAATAATGGTTTTCAACTACAGCTTAAGCAACCCATATTTATTATTTGCAGCAAAAAAAGTCTGTTAGATCAAGATAATTGTGAAAATTTTCTGTTTTCTTTGTAATTAAAAAGCTGAAAAGACGGTCTGAAGTCTCTGATCGGGCTAAGTCTAACGGAACATTATGTTGTGTCATGGGTTTCTGCGTTTTTTTGCACCTATCAATTTTTCATGTCTGTTAATTTATGAATAGGTATTTCCGCATGATTTGACAAAGAAAATGTCAAATAAGGGTGTCAATTTACTACAAAACTGTCATTTTACAAAAGATAACGGAAAAATGGCTCTTTTTTTTTTCTCGCGTGAGGTTTCGCGTGTAGCCAAAATTTATTACGTGACTTTCAATTCCACAACTTGATTTTCGTATTAATTTGCTTGAGCAGAAATACTGCAAAAAGCATTATTTTTTATTTTCTGGTATTCTAGTGCTGCTGTCAAGAGAAGGCCAATGGACGCTAAATTTTACACTCGTCCGTCCCGTTCATCGCGATTCTAATTGACTTAGAACTGTTCATTTATATTAACCAAAAAAGTTAGTTCTAGTGATAGGAAGCATTTTAGTTGAGTTTTGGTATACATTATCTTTTTTCTTGAACTGTTCAATGGATATTTAAAGCCACGCAATGAGGTCGGGGTTTTCCATGTCTAAATTCAGCTTCTGGCACAAGACCGAAGTGCTACATATGTTGTTATCGTTGAATATACATGATTCAAGTAGGAACTATGGTTATACAGGCATTTCACATTAATTTATGTGGGGGTTATAAAAATAATTTTGGTAAACAGAACTTCATTTAAATATTCGTGAAATAAAACCGTCAATTAAGCCCTTCGAATCGTTGGTCCACCCTGTCACTTATTCTGTGTCAAAATGCTTGTTGGCCACAGGAAATTGTGCAAAAACACCGATCTTTATGCAATTGACAGAGCCAGTGAATTCATAATCGTAACTGAATGCAGTTCAAAATATCTAAAAAGGTAAAAAAAAATTGGTTGCCAAAACCAACGTTACAATCCGGTCCGTTCAAAAATCGTTCGGAATGTCGGTTCTTTATTTAACCCGAAATATGCTTGTAAATATGGCGGCATTTGTGATGAAAAAGTTACACGATTGAATTTTAGATGAATATATCATAAATGTGGCCCTTTTTGAGAGAGAAAAAAGAGAAAAAAGTAAATTTGTATCCAGTTAAGTTATCTTTCATGTTTAGTTCAGTGCTTTTTCAACATTATCTCGGATTTTAGGAAATCGAATTTGCTACATAGAACTGAGTGGGGCCCGTTTAGACGTAACATGCAAAAAAAAAAGTAAAATGTGAAACGTCCGATAGATAAATGTTGAACAGCAAACAAGCATGTGTACGTCTAAATATTTGGACTAAACTACATGTATGCTAGTTTCATTTTTCTAGTGCTGTGAGAATTAGTCGTCAACATGTTTTCCGGCTGAATGTTTTTCTTTACTCCTTCAACCTCCTTGCATCAGAAAATTGTTGATTGATATGGCAAGGTCTATTTACAATAAATATTTGTTGTTATGTAAACACATACCTTTCCAAATTGTTTTTACGCAGTTGACTTTACACATACAGGTTACCCCTTTCACTACCAAATAAATTTACACCTTTTCAACGGCTTTAAGAACATCCGCAGCAAGATGAAGGGATAGTTCGGTCATAATCTAGAATAAAGTAATAAACAGCGTCAATCGGAGATCAGACTGCAAACTCTGTGCAGTTTGATCTTGATCTACCCAGTTCACAAAAAAACTTCTTTTGTCGTCTACGGTAAGGTAAGAAATAAAACATTTTCAGATGTTGAAGTGAAATTCGACAAACACTTTTTGAATTTTCAATGTAAAAAAGAAAAAACACCGAATACGTGCTTATCAGAAGAACCCGTGATTTTCTATGGGTCTGTGATCCTCATTGAAAACCTAGAAAATCTGTTTTAAGATGCATATCGGGCTCTAGATTTGTAACGAAAAAGGTTCGGTCGCCTTTAGCGGCAGTGGTGTCGGAAGAATTTCCTTGGGCAATACAACACGGAGACCCAGACTATCATAGGCGACATACAAAACAGATTGTTATCTTTGTTGACTGATTTTTTTCTCACTTTTAGAATATCACGTAAAATGTTAATGCATTCAGCGGCTGCTTACTTTTTTCCTCTATTTCCTTTTTTTTTTAACTTTCAGACAACCTATTCCCCAGGAAGTATGGTATATTTCTCATGTACTCCAACACCGAACAAAAAATATTCGAAGGAACATGCCTCATACTCAAACTTGTAAACAGAACAGCTGCTCCTCAACAGGTAGTCTTTCACATTTTGACTTCAATCGCAACTTTTCAAGCCGATAGTAAAAACCTACATGTTGCTATTTCAAAGTTTTTTTTTTTTGGGGGGGGGGGATATCTCTTCATCGGACAGTGTAGATCCAAGATCAGACTGCACATTCTGTTCAGTCTGATCTTGATCTACACTGTCCGTAAAAGGTCCTTGGGTCGCACTTAGCAGCCTAACGGTTAAGACTTGAGAACAGAGCACGTATAATAATTGACGAATTCAAACAACACAGATTATTAGCATGAAGCAAGCCATACTAGATACGATATGTATTTAGGAGAGCAGACCACGGTCAGACTACTTGAAGCCCAAAGCTTATACCAGACGCTGTACTCTGCACAGGGATCATACTACTTTCTGTAAGCAGAGATGGAGACAGAGAGAGAGAGAGAGAGAGAGAGGGAGAATAGAGTTCGTGGTTTCATCATCCTCTGTGTAGGAATCAAACTGAATCGGTTTTTGTGCATCCTCAATGATCCCAAGCTACATCTACATGTATATGCCATGTTTCTGTGTAATATAAGTTTAAAGTTTGTAAATAATACGTCAGTGACACTAGTATTATATTCCAGAAGCTTTGTACACTTCCAACTTCATGAAACTTAAGTAGAAGTAGTAATATAATATAAGTTTTCGTTCTTTTTTTCATCGCCAGAACTCCCTCACCCTGACTCTCGATTGCATCAAGCTATTCAACAACACAAAGAAGGGAGTGTTAGCTATGGAAGTGTGGAAAAGCTCTGATAAATGTGACCGCCCTCGCCGTGCACGACGGCATTCCGGCTGTGGTATGATAGAAAAGTCCGACACCAGTCGATATAAACTTTCTCTAGGTAATAGTATTTTAGCCATACTCAGTGAAAAGGGGGTTTAATGCAACTGCAAAAAGTATCGACCCAGGTCAGCCTGCGCGGACTGCCGAAACTTTTTGTTATTGGTCAATTTTCTGCATGTCAAAGGACCAGTTAACGTCATGATTCACTTGGTTGTTAGACAGTAGGAATTTAATAGATCCATTAATACTAGTATATGATAACTTGCTTGATATGATGCATCACGGAGATGCATTCAACCCCCTTTTCCCAGAGCAGCGCTCATTTGTTAACTCTTTACCAGACAGTAAAACTTTAAACTTTAAAGCATTTGCGAATGACAAATTAAATGTGGATCAAATCAGGGGATTTTGACTCTAATAACAAGAAAACTGGTGACACACAGTTTCTCTTTTTCTCACAATGATGTCATGAGCCTCGTTCTTCGGAATTCTGAAGACATGGGGTTACCTTGTTATGGGTTATCCATAATAACGCTAGGCAGACCTGTTGTTGGTTTTGAGAAAAGTAAAAACCAAGATTAAACTTCTCAGAAACATTGCCGTGTTCGCCCTTGACAATGACAGCTTCTGATCACGAAATGGAAAAAGGAGCTATTGAAGCAATTGCTATCTTTGCGAACATGCATATGATATAAATGAAAGCAACAAAAACAATAAGATTTTTTCTTTACCGCGATAACTTATGTTTCTAACAATGTTGTGCCTTGCACTTTGATTGAAATACTGTAACTATACCATGTGAAATCCTGCCTGGAAAAAAGGAATATTAAAGTAAAGTTAATCTTCAATTTTCCCTTTCCTTCACATTCCGTAACCCAGACCTACTGGGTTTGATCTCTGCTGATGATGCTGGTCGCACTAGTGAAAGTGACGTGAAAAAGCAATTAAACAAATAACGAACCACATCATGTGTCGAACTGTAACATTATGAACAAAGGAAGAATACAAGCCTTTCTTTCCTTGATACATCTTCACTAATCATCCGAGCTTAATTCCCAGGACACACACTCTCGTCTTGCATTTTAAAATTAAAATGAGCCGTGCTCTGTGAAAAGAGGGCTTAATGAATCTGCGAAAAGTATCGACCCAGGTCAGCCTGCGCAGTCTGCGCAGGCTGACCTGGGCCGAAACTTTTCGCTGTTGGTCAATTTTCTGTATGTCAAAGGACCAGTCTACCTCATGATTCAGCCGGTTGTTAGACAAAATGGACTTTATGGGTCATGTGATGACTTGCTTGGCATCATGCATCACGGAGATGCATTAAGCCCCCTTTTGCCAGAGCACGGCTCAAATATTTTTCGATATTCCACGGGTACGACCAGTGAAAATACCGATTTTTATATTCTAGTTACCTAGGTAAAATGCGCGTGACTCACAACCAGATGGAAATATGACGTCATTTACCTTACATTTCTCGCGCTTGACGTAATATTGTAATGCGTTGCTATGCGGAGGGGGTACGCCACGGGGAGTAACTGAAAAGACTGCACTGGAATTTGATAAAGTTCCTCCCAGATAGGGTTAAAAGCATGAAATAAATAGAATATTTGTTTTTTTCGGTGAAAGATCGAAATTTATTTCATCGAGTGAACACCATCGGTAATATTTTCACGAGTGGCGCAAATATCCTCTATTTCTTTCCTTGATACATCTTCACTAATCATCCGAGCTTAATTCCCAAGACAGACACTCTCGTCTTGCATTTTAAAATTAAAATATTTTGTGAGCCATGCTCTGGGAAAAGCGGGTTTAATGCATTTCCGTGATGTAGGCCTATTAAACCAAACATGTCATCAAGCCATAGAATCCGTTATGTGTAACAACCGAGTGAACCAGGAGATAAAAATGGTCGTTAGACATGCCCAAAATTGACCGATAGAAAAAGGTTTCGACTAATGTCAGCCTGTGCGGACTGCGCAGGCTGAAATGAGCCGAGTCACGGTAGCTCAGTCGTTAGCGCGCAGGACTTGAGAACAGAGGGTCGTGGGTTCGATCCTTGGCTCGGCCAATTTCTTTCCGAGGATTGATGATGGTCATTGCGACAGGATGCGACAGGATTCATTCCTCTCCCACCGCTGACCGTTGTCTCGACGATGGTTATGTGGGAAAGCAGCCAGTGGCTTGGAAAGAAATTGTGTGGAGTACTGGTAAAAGAGACTCCAGGAAAGCATGGATGGGTACACTGGCCGCCGCGATATAACTGAAATAATGTCGAAAACGGCGTAAAACACCATACAATCAGTCAATCAAAGCAGGCTGAAATGAGTCAATATTTTTTTTGGCAGATGCTTTAAACCCCCTTTCGCAGAGCATGACTCATATAGAACTGCTATACGGAGTATAGAACTAAAAGGACTAAGTATTTTGTAATGGATGGTAAACACAGACCTTGGTGTTTCAGATTACTATAAGCATCAGATATGTAGCTGTCACTACTCATGTGTCACCCCCCAGCCGACACTACACGTAGGGACCATCGAAGATGGAGACACTATAGACTTTGAAATATCCCTAACCAATTTGCCGTACTATTTACGATACGTGGACATCAAAGTTACAGCAAATGAGAAGGAGAAAAGGTCCTATAAGTTTGAGGTATGTTCTATGTCTATCGGACATATCCTGTTACGACACATAAACGGCTTTTTTGCCATTAAACATCCTTTTAAAACCTGTTCCTTGTCTCGCTATATTTCCAATTCATTTTAGAAATGTTATCGTTTCTTCTAAGTTTCCTCCCTTGTGTTCATTCTCATTAGTTTTTGGTAACAGTGGTGGTTACGCTTCCCAGGAGAGCCTTAACTTGTTTAACTCTCAACCGTTAACTCTCAGCCGTTACCTTACCGTAATTGCTACAGCCTTTATAAATAAGGATAATTGATGTGATTTTCTTCCAACAAATCCTGAACGTATCTTATGCTTTCAGTACAATTTCTGCTACTGCAGAAAATAGTCGTAATGGTCAAGACATTGAAGGCAAAGGTCCTGCTGTTATGGGTAACGGCCCAGCCATCGTAGGTAACAGGTCTACTAATTAGGTACAGGCGTGCTATTATAGGTTAGAATAGTGCTACTGTTGGTAATGGTCCTCAATTGCAGGTAAGATTATGCTATTGCTACAGTCTAGCTGTTGAAGGTAGCGGTCCTCGTGTGGTAGGTAACGGTTACGCTATTGCTACAGTCTAAATGTTGAAGGTGACGGTCCTCGTGTTGTAGGTAACGGTTACGCTATTGCTACAGTCTAAATGTTGAAGGTAACGATCCTGGTGTGGTAGGTAACGGTTACGCTATTGCTACAGTCTAAATGTTGAAGGTAACGGTCCTCGTGTTGTAGGTAACAGTTACGCTATTGCTACAGTCTAAATGTTGAAGGTAACGGTCCTCGTGTTGTAGGTAACGGTTACGCTATTGCTACAGTCTAAATGTTGAAGGTAACGGTCCCGGTGTGGTATGTAACGGTTACGCTATTGCTACAGTCTAAATGTTGAAGGTAACGGTCCTCGTATTGTAGGTAACGGTTACGCTATTGCAACAGCCTAGCTGTTGAAGGTAACGGTCCTGCTATTGTAGATAGTGTTTATGCTTTTGCCACGGCCTAGCTGCTGAAGATAACGGTCTAACTGTTGTCGTTTACGATTTTGCCATTGTGTGTTAAGTAATGGTCCTGCTATTGTAGGCAACAGTGCAGCTGTTGTAGGTAAAGGTTCAGGCATTGCAGGTAACAGTCTAACGTTGGTAGGTAACAATCTAGCAGTTGTAAGAAACCGTCCAGCTATTGTAGGTAAATGTAATTCTATTTTAGGTAACAGCTCTGCTATTGTAGTTTATGTTCCTGCTTTTGTGTGTAAGGAAGGGTACGCTTTTATAGATTAAAGTCCTGCCATTTGAGGTTACAGTAAAGTTGTTGTATGTTACGACCCAGCTGTTGTATGATACTATCCAGCTGTCGTAAGTAACGATCCAGTTATTGTAGGTAGTGTTGGTGCTGTTGTGGGTTACGGTCCAGCTGTTGTAGATTACTGAGCAGCTGTTGTTGGAAACAATACAGCTATTGTAGGTGACGGTCGTGTTACTGTAGTTAATGGCCATGCTGGTGTAGGTACGGTCCTGCAATTGTAAAATGTCAAACTTATTGTAAATACTATGTTTGTATGGCTTGCCTAGCTAATCTTTTCGACTCCTCGAATAGATGTTTACCTTCTATTGATAAAAGTTAAACTAAATCTGTGGGGTTTGATGAGTGAACCACTAAAGGTCAGTTCTTTCATTGACAAATTCGTCATAACTCAACAAAGCATAATATAAACCAATTTTATTACCTTACAGCAACCCCACATGCTTCAGAATAGAAGTCTCAAGTTTATAACAGACCACTTGCCTCGTGTACAGGGGACATACCACCTTCTGGTAAGATTATTCGATTATTCATTCTGTTGAGAGAGAGAGAGACGGACGGACGGACGTACAGACGGAGAGAGACAGGCAGGCAGACAGACAGACAGACAAACGGACCAGCAGTAGTTCCTGACTGGTCTTTGGTTGTAAAAATGAGATTGATTACTTATTGATAAATGTCTTATTTATTCCACAATGATTTAGACAACTTTGGATTGTCATTTTTTACAGATATCCAGACTAAGAAAAACAACAGCTTTGAAATTACAGTATATTTGTCTTTGTTACAGTGTTTATCTTAAAAAGTAGGCCGATGAACATTTCATTTTTTGCGCCCTACGGATAAAACACGTCACTAGTTCGTAGAAGCGATGTAGCAAATTACACAGCTCAACGTCTAGCCGGAGCTTTGAATGTGGACATAAAACTTGGGTTTCCAACATAACAACAGAAATACTTCAACCGCCGCCTACACCCACATCCAAATAGTTAACACTGCAATACCTGAAACGTTTGAACCCATTTGTATCTGGACGTTTGAGCATGTCATATGTAACATTTCTTTTCATGAAAATCTGATCTAAAGTCCATTTTGATCTCATATTTTCAGTTGTTTTATGAATGTATACAGAAAGGTATCCACGACGTTGCAATATCCTCTGGTTGCCATCCTTCGGATTCTTTCAATTTCACCCTTACACAAGGTACAGGATATTACAATTTCGATCTTTCTCAAAAACGCATCGAGTCGCACTCAGAATCTTACGCCTAATATTTAAATCAGGCTTTCCGTCACTGAAGAAGCATTTTGACGCTTTTAAAGACAAGGCATTTTGAAAACATCTAGAACAAGACTAAGTATTAAATAAAGAATGGTTTGTGAATACGTACCCTGCAGGTTTTCAATCCAACGCTTAACTACTGAGGAAAGGAATTTTCAAGAATTTATTTAAATTTTTTCACCCAAGTAACCAAAATTTTTCACGTTATCTTATAAATGCGAGTGAAACACAGAGTGACAACCTGACAGGAGATACACAGAATAAATCTGAGAGGAAGAATGTTTCTGTGGGTAATAAAAAGTAAATCAAGATAAAACTCTGCTGTGATCAAATATCCTAATGATAATTTCAGTGAAAGACGGTCCTCCACCTCCACCAGAAAGAGGGGGAAAGATCGGGACTATTCTTATCGTCTGTGGTGTTATAGTTTTCTGTTTTGCCATCGTTGTCCTGATATACAGCTACCCACCTTACATGTTATGCCGCATGGTCAAGAGATCTGCAAACGTTCTGTTAACAAACAATAACACATTCTACCAAGGTAAATCTTATGTTTATGACCCGTTTTGCCATGTAATGATAAATAGAGGATAATCAACTGGTTGTGTGTGATATTAAAAATCTGTCACTAGAATGGGATGTGATGCGGTTGGAAAAAACGAGTCCGAAGGACGAGTTTTTTAACCGCATCAAACCCCACTCGAGTGACAGATTTTTAATATCACATTACATCCAGTTGATTATCTTATTTATTATTTTCTAATTCACCCTTTTTATACACTAATAATTATCAAGAATGGTACAATATGAGCAGTATAGGAAAAAAAGTTGTTCCGGCAAACATTCTAAAACTATATCGCCACTAGTGATGATACCACAATTATCATCACCAGTGGTTTTATTCACTGTGAAATCCCATTAAATCACTGATAGGAATAAAATAAGATCAGATATTTCATGTAGTTACACACTTTTTTCCTGAATAATTTAACCCCTTAGCCATTCTTTAAGAACATGGGGTTTAATGTATCTCCGTGGTGCACGATACTAAGCAAGTCATCACATAATAATGAATCCATAAAATCAATTTTTTCTTACAACCGACTGAATCACAAGGTGGAATGGTCCTTTGACACGCAGAAAATTGACCAAAAGCAAAAGGTTTCGACCCAGGTCAGCCTGTGCGGACTGCACAGGCTGACCTGGGTCGATACTTTTTGCGGAAGCATTGAGCCCTCTTTTCACAGAATATGGCTCAAATACATTTTCCCCTAAAACCTCGCTGTATCTTTCGCTAGAACAATCCTTTGAAATGCAGAAAATTTAACAACAGCAAAAGGTTTCTACTTAGGTCAGCCTGCGCGAACGGCAGTGGCTAACACAAATTGATACTTTTTGCAGATGCCTTTAAGTCACAAAACTTTAACTCCTATACAAAGTAAACAGATCATACAAATATCGAATAGTCTTTCATAGTATGGCGACACTTTTCGCTAATGCAATGATCCAATTTAATATGGATACGACACTTGACAACAGCAAAATCACTAGGTAAATCGGAACTTATATATATATTATATATAACTTTCCTGATCAACTTTTGTCATTCGCAAGTTCTCCACCAGAGATTATATGAATGAATGACTTTATTGACTTATACATCCTGTACATAGTCAGTTACAATCAAAATAATTTTCAAAGTGTCCCACGTGATACAACTCTCTCTTTATGGATAGGTCAAGATGGTGCACAATCCATTTTTCTTGCGCGTAAGCCAGGATGGTGGATATTGAACATCGCATGAATATACTGAGAATATACATGTTTCTTTTCGTTAACGCCCATTTTTGATCGTTTACCCTTTACGACTTTAAGGAAGACTGATTTTGTAAAATATGTGGGAAAAGGAGAAAATGCTATTAACCAACGTTTTCTCCGATTTTTCTCACAATGTTTTCAACCGACACGTAAGACAAATCTATCATTTGAGGCACTTTTAACTTATCGTCTTCAAATGAAAAGTTGGAAGAGTGTAAACTTTGGTCGTTTTGTAAAGAGATAATGCATGCCAATAGTGGACCTGAAAACTGCATTTGGTGCTATTTAAAGCCTAAAATTACAAAATTTTCTGTTGCAGAACGGAACTACGACATTGCAAGGAATTCATTTGAGGTACCAATAGCAGAAAAAGAAAGTCCTCTACAGCTTTCAGATAAGCCATTGTCAGCCATGGTGCTTTGCCATGCTGCGGACATGGAACCAGTACATATAAGCATTAGAGAAAATCTTTTGAAAAGTAACGTAAAACTTATAGACGGAAGAGACGTGAACTGGAAAGAATCCGCATTCGATCTGTTTACTTCCGGTAGAGAGTTTTATGATGTCATCATTTTTGTATCAATGGGTTTATTAGAATTACTTTATGGTGCAGAAAAGGTGAAAAGAACTCGTTTGGAGGAGAGACTCTATGAAAATGTGCCGGATGTGATTTTAAGCCGTTTAAAAACGCTCGACGATACCACCAGACGCCGGTGTGTCATTCATATTCTTTCAACAAAATCTGACGAAGGGGAAGAACTCGTCCATAACTTCAAATCAAAGTTCAAAAGTATCGACCGCTTTGTGTCATATTCATATTACTTTCAGACTTCGGCTGTACTCATCAGTGAAAATCAACAAGAATTTCGTCAGCTTCTATGCAATCTACATAATCATCAACATTTTGAAAAGTGATTTGGTGTGCATATAACCACTAAATAAACAGCAGACGGCTTTCAAAATATCATTGTACATTAAGGATAATATTTACCCTTTACCAAATAAACCCAAGTTTTAAGGAACCTGAAGTAAAGACTTCTAAAATATTGTAGGATATTGAGTAAATGCTGGTAAGCATCATTTTCTCCTTTTCCCGCAGTCTTTTATATCCCTTTTTAAACAAGATTCATTATTTCAGCCACATCTAATTTGTCATCTGCAAAAGTTTTCAGCATGGACAAGCCTAAAATTTTGCCGTCTTGAAAAGGGTTTCATACATAAATATTATATTTCATGTGTCTATTTTTAGAAATGTTATGGGTAAAGAAATGTCGTAGTTTAAGCCAGTTCATTTCTACAGGTCGCAAACGAATGCAAATATCACGACCTGATATTCATCGAGCATTATCAAACAATTTGTTTTTTTACATTGCCATAAATGTAAAGTACCTCGCACACCTTGATTCTTTACCACACGATGACATTTTATGCTTGTCCAAATTGAAAGCTAATGTTAAATCCACTTAATATTCCTAAGGGAATGATAACACACAATTTAAAATTATTTACTCTTTTTTCAAAATTTCGGCTAATGCCTTTTTCAAGAAATTTAACATGAAATGAATGCCTTCTACATTTTGTGACTATTTTCACACCACCATATTTATAAATTGATAAATGGCCTGTAACATACGAAAAGGGGCATTCGGACATTTGCGTAAAGTGTCGTCTCGGATCAGCCTGCGCAGGCTGATTCGAGACGACACTTTCCGATCGTGTGTGATTTTCTGTTTCACGCAAGTCTATTGTAGGACAAAGTCTAATTTTGACATAAAGTGCCGTCTCGGATTAGCCTGCGCAGACTGCGCAGGCTGATCCGAGACGACACTTTACGCAAATGTCCGAAAGCCCCTTTTCGCATGTTGCATACCAAATTGAAGACAGAGTTGCAAACTGAAAGCGTTTGCAGAAGACATACTAATTGTTGCTCATATGGGACTTAGCTTTTAAAGACTAGTAAAAAATTGTGGGAAAAGGAGAAAATGCTGGTTACCAGCATTTTCTCCTTTTCCCACAATGTTTTCAAAAACCTTTTTTTTTTTCTCGGGGTCGTTAAACCATGGGATTATTTCGTAAAGGATTAACCCTTCTCGAGCAAAACAATAAAATAGATATTCTCAATCAGGTTACCGAGCCCCGGTAGTTCAGTCAGTACCGTACAGGACTTGAGAACAGGGGGTCGTGGGTTCGATCCCCGGCTCGGCCAATTTCTCCCCTAAGATTGATGATAGTCATTGCGACAGGATTCATTCCTCTCCCACTGCCGACCATTGTCTCGACGATGTTATTTGGGAAAGCAGCCAGTCGCTTGGAAAGAAGAGTACTGGTAAAAGGGACTCCAGGAAATTATGTATAGGTGTACTGGCCGCCGTGATATAACTGAAATAATGTTGAAAACGGCGTTATACACCAAACATTCAATCTCAGTCAGGTTGATTGCTCACCATACATTGCACCGCCACCGTATTTGACACAGGATCTCTAAGATGCGTCTGTCTACTTGTATTGTAATATATAGGCTGTGTTTTCCACGATATAAATTATGTATAGATCTGTCAAAGACTGTGTAGATGAGAATCAGACCACACAATCTGTAGTCTGATCTTCATCTACAACAATCTAAGGGCGAACCTTTTTGTGCGTAGTTTTTCATTAATTCTAAACTTTTTGTTGATGTAGAGGGTATTTTTCCAGTTCATCTTAAACTCACTTTTTTTAAAATAAACATAATTTTATACATGTTTTTAACGAATCTCGGTGTATTTTTAATGAAATAATTTACATAAATTATTTTAGTGTCCATCTTTTTCTTTTTTTATCTTTCTTCAAAGAGGGTGATTGCCTTATTGCTGTACAAATACTAGTGAATTGAATTTTCTCCACCGAAAGTGATCAGCTGCGAGACAAAATAGTCTTGTGCATGAAGTAATGACAAACTTTAACAAACGGTTCAAAGTTCACGACACGGCGTAAGAACGCTTTTCAAAAAAACATTGTGGGACAAGGAGAAAATGCTGGTAGCCAGCATTTTCTCCCTTTTTCCACAATGTTTTTACCATTTTTAAGACAAATGGCATCCATCGAGCGACATTCAATTTGTCTTCTGGAAATGCTTCCAATAAGGACGAATATAAAAATTTGTGGTTCGGTAATGATTAAAGCTTTCCCAGCAATGTTTT
Source organism: Hippopus hippopus (assembly GCA_946811185.2). NCBI lineage: Eukaryota > Metazoa > Mollusca > Bivalvia > Cardiida > Cardiidae > Hippopus > Hippopus hippopus. Next base: position 37,809,489 of record OX328102.1, on the reverse strand, counting down.
CTGACATTTTGAATTCAAATTCCACCATTTGAGCCACAATAAATTTATGTATCTGCAAATGCCTTAAATATGGACGAGTCTAAAATTTTGTCGTACGGTAGAGAGTTTAGTAATCTTTTACAGCTACAGGTCATGTATCGCCCCTTCTGTAATATTACAATATACTGATCTGTCTGTCTGGCTATGTCCAAGACTTAATATGGAGTCCAATGTGGCTCAGTGGATGAGCTTTTGCATTAATTATTCAGAGGTCACGGGTTCGATTATTATACACAGCACTAGGTTTTTCAAGGAGAGTTCGTTGGCAAGGCATCATAGTCAGCTTCATTTTTTAAAACAGCGATTACGTAATCGCTGTTTTAATAATACTGGTTTTGAACTGTTTGGATTTTTTTCGATGCGCCTTTTGATAAGCACCCCCTGGCGACAAAAATTCACTGTCCACCTGTTTTTCAAATCCAATTTTAATCAGTGTGTGTTACCTTTGTGTAATGATCATGGCACTTTATGAGGTATTTTGATACAATCTTTCTCCTCAATTCATCCATTATGCGACAAATTATTTCTATAAAACATGATCAATAGCAAAAATCTGGACCCACATAACCTTCGAAACCTACGGAAACAGCTCCCAGAGTAAGCTCCCTGTAATATTTACAGTTATTATCAAAGTACAGTGAAACAGATTCCGATCCTTAAAACCTTTTTTCTTCGAAATTAAGATTTGTATGCTAGCCTAGGCATAAAACATGTTATAAAAACCATTTAAAAGATAAGTTCGATTTACGACAGGGTACTGAATTTGAAAGGTCCAAAATGTAAATTTTTGAAGATAAACAATAACTCTTATCTTCAAAAGATACGACTTATAAGAATTGATCATTTGATACCGGAGTGCTTTGATCTAGTGGGCTAGTCATCCGGCATATTCCGTTTTGCGTGTTGTACATTGTTCGATAACTTTGTTATTTTTTTCATGATAGTGTAAAGGAGTGAAAAATAATCAAATTTAGTAAACCCTAGAGCGATTAGAAGTATAACATATGTAACTGACAGACTCTAGGGGGAAAGTAATTGCTAGCAGCACCCGGTAAATACCGGTATTTTTAGGCCTATTATTTAAAGTCCACTGCTATCGAAATTTTAACTGAACAACCGTTTTAGTGTTTCCAGTCAACGATATACTATACGATTTCATTTGCCGAATTTTTAACGATGATTCGTGCACGTAGGCGGGATTCGATACAAGTTACAAATTTGACACTATTTTTTTCTAGATTTTGTGGATATATTACCAAGTTCTGATTTGTTAAGGATGCAGGGCAACTCGCCCGAAAGACAACTCGCCCCAAGACAACTCGCCCCGCAGTAAGCTCGCCCCAAGACAACTCGCCCCACCGTAAGAAGACAACTCGCCCCAAATTCTTAGACAACTCGCCTCACTTTTATTACTATTGGAAAATGAGCTAGAAGTCTACAACTGTTATGACTTTTATTCAGTTTATATTTTCAAAAGTGTGGTGATAAATTCTATATCAAATGGCCACAGCTGACATACCGTATTTCCCCTAAGTATTCGGACGGGAAAAAATAATTATTTATTTTGGTGTCCGAAAATTTTCAATTTCAAATTTTTTTTATACCTTATCAAAGGCAAATTTCACCACTTGTGCCAAGTGCAAATTGTCGACTGCAAATGCTTTCAATCTGGGCAAGTCTACATTTATGTTATGCACAGTAAAAGGAGAAAAAAAACATGTAGGTGAAACTTCTACTTTCAAAGTGGGTGTGACTTACTTTCAGAAGTGTACAAATTAGTTAAAACAACACTGCCAATAATATTTTTCTCGACTTTGGTATCAGTTTATCATTTGATAAGGGTTGATGGCTTGCAACTAATCTTAAGTACAGAATAAACAACATTTTATATGGTGACTAACAGTGGAATTTGGGGAGCTTTTTTAATCATAAAAAATTGACCATATCTTACTAAAAGTATAGGCTGTAAAATTTGACCTGGCAGGGCAGAGCTATGTTTTAGCACATCACATTTTTGATTGACAATTAATTGGTAATATGGAAATCATAGTGAATAGCCGTATTCCATAAAGCAAAGGATTGATAAAGTATTGTGTGTGCTTAGATTTACTACAAACAATTCCAGACTTGCTTGTGGCCATTAAATTACAAGTAAACTAGACAACTGATGTCAAAGGTTAGCCATGCCCCATGAGATCAAGTTGGTATAAGTTACTTTTATCTTGTTTTGACTGCATCCCTTATCAACCTCTGAAAGAGACGCAGATATCCATTTCATGGATTTTCTTGCCAATCAATTTGAACTGTCGCATTAAACAGAACAAAAACGCCACACTGAGGTAATAGAGCAAAGGACCAAATTCTTTTGATCTGGATACCAAGGCTGCTATGGATAATATTTTCATTTATAAGTACCTTATTGTTCAGACTTCTTATTCTAGACATGTCTTTGCAGATTCATTTTTGGACAAAAAAATCAAATGAAACCTCATTTAAGTTTTGAACTTTGTTGTCAATACATAAATCTAGAAAACATTGTTGGAAAAGGTCACTGATTTCCTCTTACTTTCTAGAAAATGAAGGAAAAGTGCAATCATTTGATACAAGCTTAACTCTTTAATGTTCAACATCAGTGTAAACACCAAACCTTTTATCACACAATCCCAAATTTTTATGACCGTAACAAAGAATCCTTCCGAAAACAATATGAGAAAAGAAGAAAATGCTGGTAACCAAAAAAAAAACTTAATTCAATCAATTGAATCACATTTAATTCATTGCCTGCAAATGCCTCTATTTGGAACTCTGTGAATTTGACGCTGGAAAATTAAAGAAATTAATTGAAAGTTACCGAAAATAATCAGTGACTTACTTATTTGTCTACAAACTCTTACCTTCCTTGCTTCAAAATTGATATTACATTATCGTCTGGTAGATGGCATTCTTAAAATACACAACTATCTGATTTGGCATTCTGGGAACTGAACCGCACTGCTTTTCAAATGACAACCGTAACTTTGATTTTCAAAATAAAATAAACGTTTACTAGTGCTATTTATTCAGCTATGATCAGCTAGCATGTAACCTATGCACAGGCCATTTATTAAAACAGCCCCTACAGGCTTGGGTAATAGCTTCAATATAAGCCCTACTTTGCCTTTGTACCTTGTATATGGGATGGATGATGCGTCATAGCAAACAGGTCGAATCTTCGAAGAATAAGACATGCGCAGAAGATTGATTTGATGGATGCTCTGGTAAAAAGTGGTTAATTGCATCTACATGACACACTTTACCAAGCAATTCATCAAATTATTATGGATTCATAACAAACAACTGAATTCTGAAGTATTCTGGTCTTTTGATAGTCAGAAAATTGACCAAAGATAAAAAGTTTCAGCCCAGCTCAGCATGTGCCAGCTGAGCTGTGATACTTTTTGCAGATGCATTCAGCCCCCTTTTGACAGAGCATGGCTCATATAGCAAGTACTTTATGTATTTTAACCTTTTACCATCTAACAAAATTTTGGACTTGTCCAAATCAAAATTTTTATAGACAACAAAGTGAATTTGGCAGTGACAGGGCAGAAAACTTTGTGTGAGGAGAAAATGCCGTTTACCAGCATTCTCTCTTATTCCAACAATGCTGCACAAAGCCGTCTCTCTCAGTGTTGTTAAAAGTATGAGTTGTGTGGTAAGAGTTGAAGATTCAGTTTTATATTTCATAATATTTAGAATTAGAATTTTGTTGCTCATGCAGTTTACCATTCTCTCTCCCTTAGTAAATAATTGATTTTTGATACACACTACAGTAGGCAATTGAATGTGACGTTGGATGGCCTTGCCAGGATAGAACCTGTACTGAGTCAGTGTTCACCGAACCTGTATAGATTATCAAAGTTATCTTGCCTGCCTTGATGACGATGGCTTTGTAGGATTAAGGTCACTCTGTGCTCTAGGCATATATGGTATGGACCATTAGAGAGAGAATCGGATACAAGGAAATCCGGGTTCAAGCCCCTAGCTCATCTTCGATTAGACCTCCTTGGGGATTTAACGTGCCTGGTGTAAAGCACCGTTACACGCGAGGCTACTGATGGGTTCCAAACCAGTTCACCTCTAGTTGGGTGGGAAACACAAGGTTTCAGATAGGTCCTGGTTTGGCCGGGTATCAAACCTCGGGCCTCAGGATTGATGGGCCAGCGTTTTACCACTGCACTATCTGTCCACCCATCTTGCCTGTCTTGATTGATCGAATTTGTGTTTATTTATCGTCCCCACCTGTTGCCCATATGGGCCACACCCCCAGAGCGCTGTTAGTATTCTTATGGGGGATAGTGCAGATACAGAACGAAACCCATCTTAAGTTACGCCTGGTTCTTTTATGTGCTCGATGTATAGCACCGTCATACGGGACCTTGATTTAACGTTTCATCCACACTGTTAGTAATTTTAGATGGCCAGCCGTGGAGATCGACCCACACCCTCAAGGGACTAGAAACAACACATTTACGAGTCCTATGCTCTACCTATTGAGCTATGCAGGCTGGTCTTTTCTTGCTTGCCTTGATTGATTTAATTTGCGTTTATTTATCGTCGCCACCGGTATCCCATATGGGCGACGCCCCCTGAAGGCTGTTAGTATTGTTATGGGGGATAGTGCAGATACAAGACGAAATCCATCCTAAGTTTTGCCTGGTTCTTTAAGGTGCTCAGTGTATAGCACCGTCACATGGGACTTCGGTTTACAGTTTAGCATCTACAATTATCAAGCAATCAGCACCAAACTACGTAAAAATATATATGACTATAAGATCTCAGATGACTTTGATAATGGGTCTAATCGGACCAGAAGGACTGGAGTTATTTACAATTGAATAAGAAAAAATGCTATATCTGACCTTGTTTACACTCTAGCATCTACAATTATTAACCAATCAGCACTAAACTTTGTCAAAATATAATTATATGACCATAAGATCTTGGATGAGTTTGATCATGGGTCTAATCAGACTAAACAACTGAGTTATTTGCCCTTGAAGTAGAAAAATTGCTATATTTGACTTTGTTTACACTCTAGCATCTACAATTTTTACCCAGTCAGTACCAAACTTGGTCAAAATATATATGACCATAAGATCTCAAATGAGTTTGATTATGGATCTAATCTGACCAGAACAACTGGAATTATTTTCCCTTGAAATAGAAAGTTTTTTTTATAATAGTTCTTTGTCCTGAGCATAGCTTTTTCATGTCCAGTCCGATTGACTTGAAACTTGGCATTTGTGTTTGTTGCAATAATACTGAGTGCAGTGCGAAAGAACCATAACTCTTCCTTGTACTGTGTATGAGTTATTTCCCTCTGACCGTCATTTTTACAGCATTTTCTGCATGTTCCGAATATAACTTCGTCATCTTTTGTCTGAACATCTTCAAATTTGCTATGCATGATTGTTGAAAAATTACGAAGTGCAGTGCACAAGAACCATAACTCTGCCTAGCACAAATTTTGAGTTATTCACCCTTTGATAATCACTTTAGTAGTATTTCTTGCTTGTCTGGAGCAAAATTTTGTCATCTTAAGTAGGAATGACTTGAAATATGGTTTGCTTATTTGCCTTTGGAAGTGCAGTGTGCAAAAATTGTAACTCTACCTTGTGCTGTCTTTGAGTTATTTCCCTTTGATTGTCATTTTAACAGCATTTAGTGCTTGTCCGGAATATGACTTTGTCATCTCAAGCCAGAACAAAAACTCTACCTTGCGTGGATTTTGAGTAATTCCACTTTGATCTTCATTTTTACAGTATTTCTTTCTTGTCCGGAACGGAACTTTGTCACCTTAAGTCAAATTGACTTGAGACTTAGCAAACATGTTTGTGGCATTACCTGCCCTTTGCGATTATTATACCTCCTAGATAACTGGCGGTGGCACAGGCGTATCTTGCGACAATTTGGAGCTCTTGTTTTGCTATCATTTTGGCCTTGATCCTCGATATTTGGTATATATCTTCATTGTAGATCTTTTCTGCTTAGTACTCAGGTGAGCGATATAGGTACATCATAGTCCTCTTGTTTCAGCTGTACTGGCTGAAAACCAGCAGATCTTATGTCATGGTGTGGTTTCCGTCGTCCCTGTATTTGTCCATATTTCTTTTTCTTGTTTGAATAGGCTATGAAGTCTGCATTTGTGGTCAGAATTTTGTGAAAGTTGCACAGTTTGTTTATTTCATTGATGGCTTCAATGCTATTGATTTTCAAAAAAAGAATCTGACAATCAGCATGGGAAAGGTAGCTATTTGAACTTGAAAATTTCCATTTTTTTTTGTGTGTACTAGATAAAGTCTGCATTTGTGGTCAAATTTTCGTGAAGCTTGCACAGTTGCTTTGTATCATCAAGAGCTTTAATGATCTTGAAAAAACTCCAATAATGAATGTAGGAAAAGTAACCATTTGAAGTTGAAAATTTCTATAGCTTGTTTAGGCAATGAAGTCCGCATTTTTAATCCAATTCTTGTTTTGAAAGTTGCAAAGATCATTAATTTTGGTTCATCAAGGGATTGAAATCTTTAAAAGTGAAGAAAATGTACTAATTAGTTCAGGAAAAGCAGCCATTTGATGACTTTGTGTAGTTACTCAACAAAGTCCACGTTATTAGTCTCATTTCTTTGAATTTGGTAGGATTTTTAAATGCAATGTGTATTGAAACCCTTTCAAATTTGGCTGGATTCAAAACTATCGTTTTTGAGAAATTGTACTTCAATTTCTATTACTATAACTAATTTGCCATACCTATTTATACTGTCCTACTGGGTTCAGGCCCAGTTGCAAGAACATCCCGGGCTACCCCCCATTTTTTTTTTTTTTGTCTTTTTCCTTTTTGCATCATGAATTTATAATGTATGCTAGCGAACCACAATCACAACCAGCCGAGTGATTTCAGGCCCTCAAGGGTCCTTATTTTTTTTTACTTTGAAGAGGCAGACATTTGAAATCATGGTATGAAAATGAGTAACAACTTTTTTTCTTGACATTTTTTTTTTCAATCTACCAGCTAAAAATCGCATCAGTTAAGCCGCATATAATCGGCAGTGGGTCAAAACAGCGCTTAATTTACCTCTGCACCAGATGACAAACCAATGGATCCTCAAATTTTAGAAAATTTCTGATGTCATATTAAATTTAGCTCAAGTTAAAGAATTTTTCTGTGAAAAGAACCAAAACGTTGCAAGAACCGTATTTTCTCCTTTCTCCACAGTGTTTATTTCCAGACATTCTTATATTAGAAATTGTTCTAGATGCTTTGAACTTGCATGAGTCTAATGATTTGTCGATTTGTTTGGTATAGTAGAATGAAATCTTAAAAAACAAAAAAATGAACGACTGGATCTTGATAAGTGGTCAGGATCTCCCAGTAGGTATTATTTAAACAAACGACCAATGTTCTATTTCGTGTCTGTATTACTCGAACAAATTGACATGAAATAAATGACCTCTATTACCATATATATCATGCTTGAATTATTTCCAATCTTAGCTTTGGCTTATGTCGTCTGCATGCGGAACTATGTGCACGATTTTTAACTCTTATGCGGCTAATAAATTTGTTGTGTCTTTAAAAAATATTTAAAACACCTGAAATAAACAGGATTTTGTTGATTAAATTGGCATTACATGGCAAGTGACATAGATCCAAGATGCACTTTCTGTGCAGTCTCATATTGATCCATGTCATCTGCCAAAGGTCTAATATTTTGACTATAGCGCTGTAAGGGTCAAACCGGACATTTACCGTTAACAGAATCTCCGTACCGTCCGATTATACACCATGATATTAACATTCACTCTTTAATTATTCTTTGCATAAAGGTCAATTTCAGGTCAATTTGTTCCAGTAATACCATCTAGGGTATGCAACTTTTTTGGCAAATTTATATCAAGTATGTATTAAAAATAAAATTTCAAATTTTTAAAAATTTTTGTAATAAACCTTATATGCAGAACATGAAAAATATATAGAGTATCTAGATAGAAAAATCCAGAACTAAAATATATCAGAAATCAATGCAAACGACTGTATTGGTGATCAACATTGATTACCTCCCTTTACTTAATACCTATATTTATGATGAATTGTTTAAGAACCTCTTTCCTGAATATATTATCGCTTGAAGCCTGTCACTAAATAATTAATCATCTGCTCGCTGTTTTTTCAGTACTGTCAGTACTTTGATTATTATATACCAGTACATTTGCCGGCTTAAATACGTGCGTTCCTAAAACGAAGCATCATTTAGGTTTATCGTGATTAATCCTTTCCAAGGTATCCAGCTTTTAGGCTAGCTCAAAAGGAAAAATCTTGATAATACATATATTATTGATAGTGGTAGACATGGTACGTGAATGCGACACCGCTCATTGAGCAAAAGCGTTACCAAATAGAAACCGGCACCACGCAGTCTATGAAGTCTTCGGAACAAAACATTTTATCTTCTTTCTTCGATCAAAACCAGCTTTAAATGAATACTTTCTTATATGCTGAACTTTAACTTTTCGTGTGTATAAAAGCATACATGTACATGTACTCTACAGTATTCAAGATTAATATATGTGCTATAAATGAGTTTTCCCCATTTGTTGCCTAATCATAGGAAGTAGAAAATGTACAAATCAAAAAGATAAACACACACACACAAAATGAAATTTCGAAATTCTGACTTAATCGAGATACATGCCTAGTATTTGTGAAACTCAAGAAACGCATAAATAAGTGAGCTGTCGCCGTGATATGATCGAAATGGTGTTGAAAGCGACGTAAACCAATCAATCGTCCATTCGTCCATCCAACTCTGTGCATCATCTTGCCAAACTGCATTATACGGGGTTATAATGTCTCTCTTGACACGTTAACTCCAGTGGTTATTTATTCATTTTTTTCGTGTTGGGACTAATCCCTTTTTTAAACATTGTCACAAAACAGGGCATGTACTTATGTAATAGACGTCATTATCCTTATTTTGCACAGCCATTTTTCAAAATCGTTCGGTGCAAATTTGTAGCAAGAAATTAAGCAGGCTTACGTTATTATCGTATCACATTTCGAACTGTCATTGGCAAACACTTGTAATTATATACCTTTTGTGTGATAGCGTCGAATGCCTATCGAACATTGAACAAAACCTTTTTCGTACAAAATATATTTGAAAAATAATTCTGATGTATGCATGTGCGCTCATCGAGCCCGGTAGTTCAGTCGGTAACGGACACAGAATAAAACTAGGGAGGTCCCTGGTTCGAATCCACAGCTCGGCCAATTTCTTTACTAGGATTGATGAAAATCTTTGCGAAAGGATTCGTTACCCTCCCGCCGCTGATTGTGTGGAAAAGCAGGCAGCGGGTTGGAAAGAACCTTGTACGAATGACTGGGAAAAGAAACTGGCTCCGGGAAGGCATGGAAATTTGGACTGGCTCCCCCTCCCCCCATATTTCCTGTCTTTTCAGACACAACTCATATCGCTGGAACCACATTTCGACTTTTCGGCGTAGCTGAATGCGCTGGCTTTTGATCCACTTTTTGGTACTGACAAAGAATGTATAGATAGTAATTTGCGATTGGTAAAAAATGTGAACATTGCGGGCCCTGCTGCCATATTTGCTCGCACATTAATTTATGCCGCTAAGCGATACCACGGGGCCTTGATTCATATCATAGCAACTTAATGTAATAGAGAATAACCCTTTTCTTGTTCAATTTGGAAATTTGATATTTTCATACGCGGTACCCATTGACCCAATTTTACTTTTCAGCAAAATGAAAAAACGGTGAAGAAAAAGAGGCAATTGCTCGTGACGTTACTTTTCATTGTTTTACTTCATATTGAGCCACAAAAGAGTTTCGATATTCATATTCCAGTATCTCTTACGCCGTCTAATTTTTTAAAAGATATTTCTTGTTTCATCTGCAAATCCTTTCATTTTGGCCAATGAAAAGAATTAGACTGGCGAAGAGGAATTCTTCACAGCTCTAATGCGTTAAATAGCAGAAATATAGGCACAATTTTCAAGGGTGTTTTTAGCTTTAAAAGCACGCCCAATAGGAATGTCGGCTGTTGAACTAGATAGTTTCAAAGGTATGTCTTTTCTTACGGGCTCATGGCGGGGTACACCTTTGAATTTTACCGAGCATGCAGGGGCTAGTCATCCATAGGTTATTAGTCAAATTCCGTTTAGGTCAAATTTCTCTGTGAAAAGTGGGCTTCATGCATTTGCGAAAAGTATCGACCCAGGTCAGCCTGCGCAGTTCGCGCAGGCTGACCTGGGCCGAAACTTTTCGTTATTGGTCAAGTTTCTGTATGTAAAGGGACCAGTGTACCTCATGATTCAGTAGGTTGTTATACAAAACGGATTTTAGGGGTGTTTAATACTGTGATTACTTGCTTGGCATCATACATCACGGAGATGCATTGGGCCCCCTTTTGCCAGAGCATGACTCAAATATTAATTAGCAACATGATTCATTCCTATCATACCACTATAAATTTCTTTCGACTTTGTTTATAAATGTAGAAAAAATGTTTTGATATGAGGAAATCTCTTTGCCGGCTGGCGGGGATTCGAACGCACCACCTTGGGACTGCAAGCTCAAGAAGTTTAAATTACTGAATCAGTTAAATAGAAATTGTAATGCAAAAGATGGTTTTACCAGAATATCTCACAAATATAGCGGATAGTGTAGATCTAAGACTGCATGTTCTATGCAAGTTGATCTTTATCAACTCTGTTCACAAACAGTGGTCTGATCACGATCTACATTGTCTATTGTAAAAACAAATTGGAATTGTGCCAAGTTTCCACAATACGTGAAAAGGGATTTTTGAAGATAGTCAGTAAAGTGATCATGCCTTTGAAATTTAGAGCTTGTGTCCTACGAAATTTCTGACGGTGTGGTTCTGCGATCGATCTGCACGTTCTGTGCGGTCTGATCTTGGTTATCTCTATCCTTAAAGCAGCTACAGTAATTCTAGGCCTTCCTACAGAGCGGAGTTAGAACATGAACTTCTGCAGACGAATTTTGTTTGCGTTTTTCGACAAACTACCTTTGAAAATATCGTTGCAAAAGGACTAATTCTCTGTGACGTTTATTTTTTTCATGATGTCACTGTTCATATTTAATTAATTAACCCTTTACCACATAATCCCGTGTTTATAAAACTCTTAGATAGAAGGCTTTAGAAAACATTGAGGGAAAAGGAGAAAATGCTGGTTAGCAGCATTTTCTCCTTTTCCCACAATGTTTTTTACCCTATCTAGAACACATACCATCATTTATGCTACATTTAAATTCTTGTCTGAAAATTGTTTCAATCTAGACTAGTCTAAAATTTTTTCGTTTGGTAAGGAGTTTAACCATAATTTTGCACTGGTCATCATTTTTTAAATTTATTTTTAACCAGAATACAAGATGTTACATTCCTCATAAGTGAGTAAATTTACAGACGAAAAGCTGATTATGTTTTTACCCTTTTCCTGGTAAATAACTTCAAATGAAACTTTCAAGCCGACTGTAAAAACCCGATTTTTGCTATTCCAAGGTTACTAGTATTTTTTTTTTAACAGATAGTCTATCTCTTTATCGGACAGTGTAGATCCAAGATCAGACTGCACGTTCTGTGCAGTCTGATCTTGATCTATTCTGTCCGAATCAATATGGCCGGTAAAAAGCTCAACATGTTTCGAGGCTTAAAATCCAATCCACTGAAATTCAAAAAGATTCTTATCTTATAGGCTTGACAAAACAAGCCGATGGTATAGGTTCAAGATCAGACTGCACATTATGTGCAGTCTGGTCTTCATCTATACAGTCCACAAAACCTCTATTTTCACCCATAGCGCTGACAGGGTTATTTTAGTTTATCTTCAGACTGTCGCCATTTTCTTTTTGGACTATTTTTTTTAATCGATAATTTGAAAAACAAGTCAAATAAATACCCCTTCACAACTCGCATATATGCGATAACCTATTTTTACACGTCTTTAATGAGTCCGTGTTTTAACGACCCTGCGGAAGAAGCCTTATGAAAACATCGAGGGAAAAGGAGAAAATGCTGGTAAACAGCATTTTCTCCTTTTTCCACAATGTTTTCTATCCCATCAGGGAACTTAAGCTCAATCTGTATCAATTTTGAATTTGTCCTCCGCTAAAGTTTTGAGTTTGGGAGAATCTAAAAATTTGTCATGTGAGAAAGGTTTAATTCTTCCGTTGGTAAATGAATAAAATAGACTTTACCACTATTATAAATACTGTTTTATTTATATGACGTATTTTTTACCGTCGTTCAATTCCAGTAGCGGACGGTATAGATCAGCGATCAGACTGCACCTTCTGTGCAGTCTGATCTTTGATCTATACCGTCCCGAAGAGCTTTTAACGCTAAAACGGCTAAACAAATAGAGTGAAGATTTCGAGTCAATAATATGTATCAAGACAAGACAAGACAAGACAAGACAAGACAAAAGTTTATTTAACGTATACAGGCCACCGGCCCAAAAATACATATAACATACAAAATTCCCTAATCCATGTTGAGAGATGTACCTAATCACATTTTAGGATCATGTGTACATCCGCTCGTAAAAGGCTAATTTACTTAATTGTTCGAAATTCTCTATTTGAAATATTTCATAGAAAGATTTCACATCAGTACCGCGTTTATAAATACCAGTTGAATAGATAATGCTGTCTTATTACATCATGTTTCGGACAATGGAAAAATACATGAAATTCACATTCTACGACTCTGATATTGAATTTTTGAAAACAATGAGTGCATATTCTGTCCTCACGTGGTATATTAGAATGGCGCCCAGTCTCAATTCTAAATTTATGGTTAAAACATCTAAAAAATATATATCGAAACATTGCGATTACAAAGTGCTTGTTGTTGGAAAAGAACTCGCTGTATCGGACAGTGCAGATTCAAGATCAGACTGCACGTTCTGTGCAGTCTGATCTTGATCTACACCGTCCGCAAAAGAGCATCGAGTGGCGCTTAGCAGCGTACGGGTTGATATTCTTTACGGCAGTGTAACGTTTTGAGTGAAAGAAAGAAAAAGGCCATGGAAACAGTCGACCGCCGTACACATCAAGGGTAATACATATGGGTAAATAAAATAAAATCTAGAGAGAACGCTATGCCTATATAATCTCTCGATTATCAATAGCGAAAGCATAGCTGTTGAAAGACGCGACCATAAATTAAAACATTGTGAACTATTACAGTCTAGTAAATCGGTGTGTTGAAGCTGATAAATGGCCTTTTTTTAGGATGAAAGTAGAAAAGCAAAATTAAGTCGAGCATATCATTTTACTGTTTAATAAACTTCGCGTTAAAACTGAAATATTTTAAGTTGTAGCGTTTAAAACTTTGATCTAGATCGACTGATTTAGGCCTGTTCATCTCTGATTATTCAAGAAGTGTATAAATATATGGATTTTATGCAGGTTCGATTCGATTTCTATTCAATAGGTAAGTTGATTTAACCATTAATTTACGAATATCGAATTCTCGGCTCATAGATAACGTGGAGGTTTAGTAAGCCAGGAGTTCTGAGTTCGAATTCCGACTGACCACAAACCTAGATTAACCGTACCACAAAATCCCTAGTTTTAACGACCCTGAAAGAGAAAACTTTTGAAAACATTGTGGAAAATAGAAGAAAATGGTGGTAAACAGCATTTTCTCCTATTCCCACAATGCTTTCTAACCTTTCATGGACAAATCACGTTATTTGTGCCACATTTAGGTACTATGTAGTCTGCAAATGGTTTCAGTCTGGACCAATCTGAAATTTTGTCGTTTTGTAAAGAATTAACGATGGATTTTCTTCAAAGATCAAAGACATGTTTGCTAAAAAAAAAAAGGAAAAGGATTCTGAAATGCAGACTAAGTGAAGAATGGGACGTTTAGCAATTGATAACATAGCAGTTACTGGTTACAATACAAAGTAACAGAAAGGTCAGCTACTGCGATGAAGCAGTTGCACATTTGTAAAGGCGATGCAAAATCGGCTTTTTCGCCTTTATGAATGTAATTCACGAAATCGCGTACACGATAGACCCATGATCAGATTGCGTTCTTTGCTATCTGATCTTGATCTATATTACCCGAATAGGGCAGTCTGATCTAAAGTTTCCTTGTTTACATGTATATATCACTAAAACTATGCTTAGCGCTCTGACAGTCAAGTAACAGTACAATCAACTCAGATTTTTTAGCTCGTATACCAGGCAAGTCATCACATAATTATGGATCCATAATAGCCAATTTTTTAAACAACGGACTCACTCATGAGGTAGACTGGTCCTTTGACATGCAGAAAATTGACCAATAGCGAAAAGTTTCGGCCCAGATCAGCCTGCGTGGACTGCTCAGGCTGACCTGGGTCGATAGTTTTCGCAGATGCATTAAGCCCCCTTTTCACTGAGTACGGCTCATTCAGAAAGGAGCGCAACTTCTGTTTAGCCAATCAGAAGTTGTGTTACTTTCCCATTTTGAAAATTCCGCAGAATAAGACTGAGAATGGTATTCTTGGTTAATACGGACCTGCGACTTGAATTTATCTCACTTTTCCAAATTCTCTTTTGGATAGATTTTCAACCCTTCGGATGGAAAACACAGATCTTTTCAGTTTTCCGGACAATGAAGTTCAAGATCAGAATTCACAAAATGTACAGTCTGATCTTGGTTATACAATATCTGATATTCTTTGAGATATTCTGATCGAAAATCCTTTAAGTCGGAATATCTTGGCACTTTTTTCTGTGTTACTAATTTTGCCTTCACTGACAGAATAATCTATGGGGTAAAATAATGTAAATATCAATCAGTCAATATTATGCAGGTGCAGAGTTTTAATGTAGATCTATTGATCACGTCTAAAATAACCATTTTTGGTAATTTCGTTCAAACCTCCCACTCAATATTGAATCGACAGCGCTGTTATGGGAGAGCAGCCAGTGGTTTGGAAACAGATTTGGGTTAACCCTTTACCAAACGACAAATTCTTGGACTGGCTCAAACGGAAGGCATTTGCAGACGACAGATTAATGTGACTCAAGTAATGGGACTTGTCCTGGAAAAGGCAGAAAAGATTGTGGGAAAAGGAGAAAATGCTGGTAACCAGCATTTTCTCCTTTCCCCGCAACCTTTTCAAAAGGATTCTTCCTCAGGGTCGAGATTGTGTGGTAAAGTTCTAAAGAAATAGGCTTATAAAGAATACTCGGGAGGTGCACTGGCCCTTGGAATCAATCAGAATTGCCATTACAAAAAGGTATATAGCAATGATCACTCTGATCTTGGATCTACACTGTCCAATATTTTCAGGCTCTTTTTTTTAAATGAAATATCAGTCAATCCACAACATGATGTTATTGTCATAAGATAAACTACAGCATGCAGAGTTATAGGAAGAGGAAGGAAATTAGAACATGGTATAACCATGACACCGTATTTTACTTAATTTCAATTCGGCCATTGTAACAGGTAGAAGACTTGACCGAATTTTAACCCTTTATCTCACAGTCCCGAGTTTAAATGGAAGAAGGCTATAGAGAACATTGTGGGAAAAGGAGAAAATGCTGGTAACCAGCATTTTTTTCTTTTCCCACAATGTTTTCTACCCCGTCAGAGAAGTACAGGTCATTTGTACCATTTTTTAAGTTGTCTGCAGTTACTTTCAGACTGGACGGGTTTACAATTTGATAAGAAATACTTTTCAACGGCTTATTTCAGTATTTTAATAGTGCCTATCACTTTGGTCTGGAGGCTATCAAAAATCCGGTTGAGAGACATAGAGAGAGGGAGAGAGAGAGAGAGCGAGATTATTATGGATAAGATTATGTGATAACCGTCGCCCGAAATTTGGAAAAGAACACTACGACCTTCAGCTTACGTTCTCATTCAGTTCTTCAGCTTTTGATAAATAAAATACATTTTTGTTTAAATTTGACGCCTGAACAACCATGAATTGGGTCGTATGAGAGCTTGCACTACAGAAGGAAAAGGAAGGACATTACCGCATTATATTATATGACATTAGATGTAAATAGAGATACATAAAGACATTTTTTGACTGCAGCAATAGGTTGAAAATGAGTTTTTTTTTTTATCCGAATATACACTGAAAGTGCAAGTCATGTCAGGTCTACAGGTTTTCATTAAGAGAGAGAGAGGAAAGAGCATTAGTTTTGATGAGGTGATCTTCGGCAAGGTATTGCAGAGATCTAGCCTAGTAATGGACAAACGAAGAAAAGTACTGAGTAAGTGAGGAAAGTCTTTTGTAAAGGACGTAAAACGTTGTTAAAATTATGAGCAAAATTCCTTTTTCCAGGTTTGGTGAAAAATGCCATTTTAGAAGAGTACACACGATAATTGACTACATCAGTAAATTCTTTACTCGGAGACAAAATTTTACACCCGTCCAAATTTCTGGATTACCAGCATTTTCTCCTTCTTCCACAATGTTTTCAAGGGCATTTTTCTTCGTGGTTACACAAAAAAAGGCGTGATGGTTTGGTAAAAATTTAATTAGATTACTTGCCGGACGACAAAATTTCAACCTTGTCGTTTTGTGAAAAGGAGAAAATGCTGGTTACGAGCATTTTTCCTCTTCTCATAATATTTTTCAAAAGCTTAAATCCCCTGAATGGTTAAAACCTATTATTGCTCGATCAACCCTTTACAACAAAATGACGAGTTTTAACGACCATTACCAGGAAAGCTTTTAAAAACATTGTCGGAAAAACGAGAAAGTGCTGGTAACAAGGATTTTCTCCTTTTCCCACAACGTTTTTTACCGTTTTCAATCAAATTTCATTTTGTGAGTAATATTTATTTTTATGTCTGCAAATGCTTTCAGTTTTGACAAGTCTAAAAGTTTGTCGTTTGATAAAGGGTCAAGTATATATAACAAGGAAGTGGACTTCCCCAATCTTATCATTTACATACATGTTCATGGGTACATACCTATTCATGAATTTTAATGTAACTAAGCAGGTAACATCATTATTACAAAAATTCAGGAAGAGTTCAAGTGTTATCGTGAGAAATCGTTTGGATTTTTCTTATTGGTCCATTCGATCGGGTCTTATTGATAAATCTCGTGATGAATATTTGAGCCATGCTCTGAGAAAACGGGGTACAATGAATCTCTGTGATGCATTACATCAAGCAAGTCATCATATATTTTCTATCCATAAAATCTATTTTGTCTAACAACCAACTGAATCATAGAGTAGAACGGTCCTTTGACATGCAGACAATTGTCTAACAGCAAAAAAGTTTCGACACAGGTTAGCCTGCCCAGACTGCGCAGGCTAACCTGGGTCCATACTTTTTGCAGATACATTAAATCCTTTTTTTAAATAGAGTATGGATTATTCATGTATTCTATACGTCAATATCGCTGTAAAACAGGGTTATTCAATATGAATTAAGATTTCAGTTGTGAAAACGTGGCATAATGAGTAACTGTTCATGAAAACAAGTTCTTTGATTGCCACATTATCTTAAAAAGTCAATATGAATACATATGGATGGATGGATGGATGGATGGATGGGTTGAGTAACTGATTGATTGATAAATTGATTGATTGGTTAATTGGTCGGTTGATTGATTGATGTTTTACGGTGCTTTTAACGTTTTTTTCAGTCATATCACGGCGACGGCGCACATTATTTTTTCATGAATGACATAGGTTTCACAAGTAGCCTAACAAGCTAGGGCACGGAAGCGTTTTGCCTAAGGACACTCCCATGAAAAAAATTGTCTTCATGAGATAATCGGTTATTCGGTACGTTTCACACAGATAGCGGAAGATGTCATTAGCCTTTGACAGTTAAATACAATGATGATTTTATGTCGTGGCCTGTGTAAAACTTTTTGTAAAGTAAAGGGAAGTATATCCAACAAAATATCGACCAGCGCAAATCTGACTAATCAATCCAGACGTTCTTTACAGTCTAATCTTGATCTACACCGTTCTCAAATAACGTAATGTTGTCTTTCACCTTTTACCAAAGAATCCTGAGGAGGATTTTTAAAAACATTTTGGGATAAAGAAGAGCACTAACTACTTGAAACCAGCATTTTCCCTTTTCCCTCCATGTTTTCTAATTTTTAATGACAAATCCGATTTTTTGCACTAGATTTACATTCTCGTCTGTATGATTATATATGAGTCATGCTCTGTGAAAAGGGTGCATAATACATTCGCGAAAAGTATGGACCCAGGTCAGCCTGCGCAGACCTGGGCCGAAACTTTTCGCTATTCGTCAATTTTCCGTATGTGCAAGGACCAGTCTACCTTATGATTAAGTCGGTTGTCAAAAAAAGTACCTGTGATGGATTCATTATTATGTGATGGCTTGCTTGGTACCACGGATCACGGAGATGCACTAAGCCCCCTTTTGCTAGAGCATGGCTCATATAAATTAAGCCAACAATCTTGTTTTAGTAAAACTTACTTTTTAAGAGATAAATTTTGCAAGTCGTGTCTTCTTACTGCTTCTCAAAATTCGACCCAAATATCTCTGGATGACGAAACCCTTACTGTCCAATCCCCGTGGTGGTCATGTCAAGTTCTTCCGCGCTCCTTCAAGGCTAGATGATATCGAAAACCTGTTCTATAAAAGTGGAGTGTAGGGAACGCAGTAGCCTAAATTCAGATCAAACGCAACGTCTGATCTCGATCTACCATGTTTCCCCTGAGATAAGATATATTTGTCTGCATTGTAAACTAGATGTATTGGCATCAAAGGTGTGCAGATAACTCTAATGAATAGTTATCGGATTCAAAAAAAACCTTTTATCATTCAGAATGAAATGCATTTCAGTTTGTTAATCCTTTCAAAGCGATAGACCAAAAAACAAGGGCTCTTGCGGACGGTATAGATCAAGATCAGACCGCACAAAACGTGCAGTCTGATTCTCGGTCTATACCGTCGAGTCAAGCTACATGTATTAACCTCTAGGCTGCCAAGCGCGACTCACTGACCTTTTGCGAGCAGTGTAGACCAAGATCAGACTGCACAGAACGTACAGTCTGATCTTTGATATATACTGTCAGATAAGGAGATATTTTATCCAAAAATAACTCTGAAATAGCAACATTTGCACTTTCACTATCTTTCTGAAAGTTTTATTTTACTTATTGCGCAGGATAAGGGTTAAGATAAAATCTTTCCGAGTTTCAGTGGATTTTATTTTCAGCTGTCGAAAGCGCGACTCACTGACCTTTTGCGGACAGTGTAGATCAAGATCAGACTGCACAGAACGTTTGATCTACATTGTTTGATAAGGAGATATTTTACCAAAAAGATAACTCTGACATAGCAACATTTGCACTTTCACTATCTGTCTGAAAGTTTCATTTTACTTATTTCGCAGGGAAAGGGTTAAGATAAAATCTTTCCGAGTTTCAGTGGATTTTATTTTCAGCCATCTAAAGCGCGACTCACTGACCATCTTGCGGACAATGTAGATCAAGATCAGACTGCACAGAACGTGCAGTCTGATCTTGGATCTACACTGTCCGATAAGAAGATTTTTTTTTTTTGTTCCCAATAAATAACTTTGAATCGGCATCATATGCATTTTTACTATCTGCCTGAAAGTTTCATTTTAGTTTTTTAGTGGGGTGCGGGTCAAGGTAAAATCACTCCGAGTTTCAGTACATTGTGTTTTCAGCCGTCTGAAGAGATTAAGTGTATACATGTATACAGTTGGCTGAAAAGGTAAACCCTTTACCAGACGACAAAATTTAGCCTTGGTCAAACAGAAAGCATTTGCAGACGATAATTTCAGTGTGTCTTAAATAGCGCACTTCTTCTTTGATAGGGTAGAAAACATTGTGGGAAATGCAGAAAATGCTGGTTACCAGCATTTTCTCCTTTTCCCACAATGTTTTCAAAATGCGTCTTTCCCAGGGTCGTTAAAAGTCGGCATTGTGTGGTAAAGGGTTAAGCACTGATTAAACCAAAATTTGAAAAAAAAAAAAACCCCGATTTTTACTCTTCAAGGGATGGGGGGGGGGGGAATATCAAAAATATCCAACAGTGATTATAATCTGCGTTGTTGATTCGATGTCAGACTTCGCGTACGTCGCAGTCTGATCTTCTCTACTCATTCAACAAATGTCAAAGGTTTTGAAAGTTGGGGTCATTGCCTTACGGAACGAGTACAGTGACTTTGAGAAAACACTGCAGCAGACTTTTTAACTCTTAACTCACACAATCCAGAATTTTAGCGGCCTTGACCAAGAAGGCTTCTGAAAACACAGTGGGAAATGGAAGAAAATGATGGTAATCAGCATTTTTCTCCCTCTTCCAACAGTGTTTTCTACTTTTTCAAATAAAAGTCAACATTTTGGTCACATTTATTTCGTCGTCTGCAGATGCTTTCAGTTTGGACGAATCTAAAACTTTGGCATTTATGTAACCCATTCAGACTAAGAAGGATTTTTGTCTCATAGATTTGACTAACCAAGCGGAAAGTATAGATCCAAGATCAGACAGCATATATTGTGCAGTCTGATCTTGATCTATACCGCCCGCAAAAGTCCATTTTTTAGCCTTTGATTTCAATAAAAGTACACGTACGTCTTTTCGTACTGGTGTCACATTATTATCTTTTCAATCACGTTATTTCAGCATAGTCATTTTTCTATTTCACGGAGCCCGTCCGGGTAGCTCAGTGGTTAGGTTGAGGCAACCTTCTTTCGGGCAATTTTTCGCCTCTCACCTCTGATGCATGTGAGAAGGTAGTTAGTGACTTGGAAAGAAATTTGTGTCAGTACTGGTGTGAGAAAGCCAAGAAACACATGCGTAGGTGCACTGACCGCCGTGATATGACCTAAGCTGTTAAAGCTCCAAATCAATCAGTCAATCAATCAATCAATCTATCTATCTATCTATTTCACGGATCTGGAGCACAGAAAGCGGATGAGCCAAGGATTTATAAAAAAAAAAGCGGATGAGCCAAGGATTTATAAAAAATATATAGAGATATCAAATGTCTTTTTTTTTGGAAATGATTAGGAAGTCACATTCTAATTTCATTAACGACTTTTCGAACGTGGCTGTACGCGTGACAGGTTTGTGATTTTGAAATACTACATTGTAAGTGGGGTTTGTGGTTTAGCTTACATCACAATTATACCGATTTCAAGGAAGAGATATCGAATATATGAATAGTGATGCCCGTAGACAACTCTCCAATGATTTATTTGGTGTTTAACGTCGATTTGAACACTATTTCTGGTCGATTCACCAATCCATGCTTTCTTGGTTTTTTTTTTAGCTCACCTGAGCACGAAGTGCTCTGGGTGAGCTATTGCGATCGGTCATCGTCTGTCGTCCGTCCGTCCATCTGTCCGTCCGTCCGTTAACAATTTCTTTAAAAATCTTCTCCTCCAAAACCAGATGGTCAAACTTGATAAAACTTGGCAGGAATGTTCCTTGGATGAAGCTCTACAAAAATTGTTAAAAGAATTTAATTCCATCAAAAACTCTGGTTGCCATGGCAACAAAATGGCTGAAAATGGAAAAAATCTTTAAAAATCTTCTTGTGACAAACCATAAGGCCGAGAGCATTCATATTTTGTATGAAGCATCATCGGGTGACCCTTTACCAAAATTGTTAAAATTATTCGCCTAGGGTCATATTTGGGCTTTGCCCGGCGCACCCTATTTTACATAATAACAAAGAAGGAAATCTTTAAAAAATCTTCTTCTGACAAACCATAATGGCTAGAGCATTCATATTTGGTTTGTAGCATTATCTGATGATCCTCTACCAAAATTGTGAAAATTATATTTCTGTGGTCATATTTGGGCTCTGCCAGGGCGCACCCTATTTTACATGGAAAAAAGGAAGGAAATCTTTTAAAATCTTCTTGTGACAAACCATAAGGGCTAGAGCATTCATATTTTGCATGTAGCATCATCTAGTGACCCTTTATAAAAATTGTTAAAATTATTCCCTTGGGGTCATATTTGGGCTCTGCCCGGGTGCACACTATTTTACATAGAATTAAAGAAGGAAATCTTTTAAAATCTTGTTGTGACAAACCATAAGGGCTAAAGCATTCATATTTTGCATGTAGCATCATCTGGTGACTCTTTATAAAAATTGTTAAAGTTATCTCTTTGGGGTCATATTTGGGCTCTGCTCGGGTGCACCCAATTTTACATAGAAACAAAGAAGGAAATCTTTTAAAACTCTCATTCTGACAAATCATAAGGGCTAGAGCATTCTTAATTCGTATGTAACATCATCTTGAGACTTTCTACCAAAACTTTAAATATTGACCCCTTGGGTGGAGTTTGGGCTCTGCCCGGGCGCACCCTATTTAACATTGAAAAGGAAGAAAATTACATGTGACAAGTGAGAGACTAAAACTTTCATGTTTTGTTTGTAGCAAAGTTCTGGTGACCCTCTGCCAAAAGTTGTTAGAGTAATTCTTATTGGGGTCACATTATGGCTTTCCTCCCCTCCCCCGGGTATGCCTTATCAAAAAAGAATGGCTTCTGGCTTTGATATACTATTATTTGTATGTGGTATATAGCATCATTGTCTTGAGCCTATACCAAAGCTGCCTGTTCACAATTTCCTTAAAAATCTTCTCGTCATAAATCATAAGTCAAACAGGCTGAAACCATTTTACAAAAAGGAAAAAAAAAAGAAAGAGAGAAGAATAAACAAATAAACAGGGAAATATATGAAGATCTTGTTGTGACAAACCTTGAGGCCTAAAGCTTTATCATTTGCAATGTAGCATTAAAGGTAGTCTTCAGCAGATTTTGAAAAAAAAGTTTTTTTTCTTCAATTCACAAATTTTAAACTTGTTTGACTAGAAGTGCACATAAATGAAAGAATGGCATGAATTGGAATTGAAAATAATTTTTTTGATTATGAAAAATTGGCTTCAATAGGACTGAAATCTGATGGGTAGCGTCACCCGATAGCTTCTTATTTCATATAAATTCAAAACTTTGGTTGCAATTTAAGAATATTTCTTGCTCACAAAATGGAAAATGCATGATTTTCTAGTGAAAGGTCAAACATATACTGCTTAAAAAGATGATTATTACATTTTCTAAAAATTTGAAGAAATTCTTCTGAAGACTACCTTTTAACTGAAACAGTCTACAAAATTTATTAAAGTATCCACGTTGTTGGCGTTCTCGGCGTAGGCACCCGCATGCGGTGCTCTTGTGTCTCGTATGCCCCCACATTGATGGATTCAGAGCATTATGTCAGTCCAATTATCCAAAACTTAAAATTATGTCTCCCCGCTGTTGTTTTTGGCAGCACAGTCTGTCTGTCTCTCTGTTCATCTGCTTTTCCGATTCCAGATGAAATCTCTGAATATGTTAGGATGATTTTGATATAATTTCATACATTTGTTGAGTATAACCTACCGGCAGTTGTGTAAAAAACCAAAAATTTCATCGGCTCAAAACCAGGGTATGCCTTATTTGAAAAGAATAGCCTGCCCTTGATAAACCATATAAGTTACAAATATACTCAGGTGAGCGATATAGGACCATCATGGTCCTCTTGTTTCTCATCAGTATTTGTACAATGTTCGTTCCAAGCTACTGGCTGCTTGCGCAATTAACCACGGTGGAATCAATGATCAGCGGTGGGAGGAATGGATTCCGTCGCAATGACTATCATCAGTCTTCGGAAAAAAAGGGGATTTGAGTCAACGATCCCCTGGTTTCAAGTCACGCTACCGACCGCGCTACTGGGCTCGGTGAATGTTTTCATAGTGACACAAAAAGACGACACTCCAGTTATTTGACTCTTTACCAAAGGACAAAATTTTAGATTGGTCCAAATTGGAAGCACTTGCAGACGTCAAAATAAATGTGAGTCAAAAAATAAAATTTGTTTTGAGAAGGGTAAGAAACATTGTGGGAAAAGAAGAAAATGCTGGTTACCAGCATTTTCTCCTTTTTTCACAAGTTTTCAAAACGCTTCTTCCTCATGGTCGTTAAAACTCGGGCTTGTCTGGTTGAGTGTTATATAACTGTTTAGAGCAGATCAAATAGGAGTACTTGTAATGATCCATTAACCACTGAAACTAATTAAACATTTCACATTGAAAAAAAAAACATCAATAAATAAATGGTAGGAAAGAAAATAATAGCAAAGTTGCTGGTTAATGTGCTCTGTCTACACATTGGAAAGAAGAAGAAGGAGGGGCTTTTAAAGATATTCACTGTTGTATTAATGAGGTAAATCAAGTGGAGAAAAAATATCGTTATCCTTTCGGTTTGTTTGTGGCATGGCACGGAGTAATATCTGAAGAAACGAAAGTCAGTTCGAAGAATGGAAAATTTAGCTTATCAGGGTTTCAAACTATTTTGCGGTTTTCAGAAACAAGACTAGTTATAAAAGACCAGTGTACATACATCCGTATCCTCGACCTCTGATAAACCTTTGCGTATAAAGTATAGCAAGATCAGGCTGCAAATCTGCACATTCTGATCTAAGTTTGATCGCTTTCATACCCTGCTTCGTGGGATAGATTAACCATATACCAAACAATGCCGTGTTTTAACAACTCTGAGAAATACAGAAAGACGTCATGGGAAAAGGAGAAAATCTTTGTAAACAGATTTTTTTTCTCCCACAATGTTTTCCATCCTTTTGACCCTTTTGCTGCTAAATACGTGAAATGAAACTTTTAAGCCGACAATAAAACCCCGAAAATTTGCTATTTCAAAGTTCTGTGCAGTCTGATCTTGATCTACAATGCCTGGAAAAGGTCAGCGAGTCGCTCTTAACTGCCTAAGGTTTAAAGACTAATCTAATCAGTTGAACCATTAAACTAATAGGTGAATCCTGTACACTAGTTTGTTTCGCGGATGATTTTGAATAGAGCAGGTAATATGACAGATTTTCGATTTTCCTATTAACCGACTTTCTCTTTTGTATTCTCACGATAGATTTTCTCCCAGCTGAATATCCGTGACATTAACAAAAAAAGGATAGACTAGATCTTGTAGATATTTTTCGGCGTAGCTGTATGATCTCACTTTTGACCTACTTTCAGTACTAGGAGGAAATGAATGGTTACACATTTTGTGATTGGCCAAATATAGGTAAACTACGCAAAAAAAGAAAAGTCACAGCAGAAATTTACCGACATTAGATAAAACAGCAGAAATTTACCGACATTGGATAAAAGTGCTCATGACTAGAAAATCACGTAATGATCACATTTACCTGTGTAAAGATTTACTTTTTGGCCATGCAGATGTTAAACTCTAGCTAAACATCCATAATCTAAATCATATCGATAAACTAATAGCAACGAGTATTGGCGAGTTTTCCATTTTGGTTAGTGTAAGAGATTTGGTACCCGTTTTTTCTCGCGTAAAACCTAATACGAATTGCGACGGCAGGCTACCGCTCTATCGTCTTACACCAAAACGGTTTGCGAAACAACTGATTTCGTTTCTTGTCACAATGAAAAAGGATGTTATGTCTTGCATTTGGTAATTTAATTCGAAACGTGAAAAACTATGCCTGCCTGGGGGAACAATCGATTTTATTGCGTTGTTAGCGACGAAACTGGGTTTCTACTAAATTACTCTCAATAAAACTAGGTGGGTGTGGTCAAGCATTGAGAGGGGTGATAAAACCCCGCCTTCTGATAACGACAAATAGTCGATGTTTGAAAGGTGCTTCATTTTTGTACAAAAACATGCAAATCCACTTTGTTTTCTTTTTAAAGATTTCATTGTATGGTCTAAACAGAACTTTATTTAAACATGATTCATTAATAAAAAACAGAACAAACGATATATTACGAAACATGGCAGAATGTCGACTCTCATTTTACGTTAAACATGAGAATTAATGTGTTGCTCAACAACGCTCATTACGACAGCTTCCTCATTCTTAAATCTTATTGAAAATTCTGCTTTCAACCATATGCAAAACAATTTAAAACAGGCTACTTTCAGAACTGTTTTCATCATTTCTCTTCATATTATACAGGGATTTTATATATATGATCCCTGTATTATACTACAAACGAATTTTAAATATTCAATACCCAGTGCCTCTTACGCCGTCTGTCTTTTTTAAAAGATATTTCTTGTTTTCAGTCTGTTTCATTTGCACGCTTTAATAATCAATATATTTGAAAAATAATCTATTATATTTTGAACGTGCAGCTCTATTTGTTGCTTAGCAGTCATAATTGCAGACCCGTGTTTGATTTTGCCTTGGCGTTACGTAAAGGACTCATTCGTAACCTTTTACCAAAAATCCTGTGTTTAAAAGACCCCGAAGGGAAAAGTAGACTACGTTGGTTACCAGAATTTTCTCATTTACTAAAGATGTTTACAGCCCCTTCAAAGGCAATTAGCATCATTGGAGATTCATTCATTTTGTCCTCTTCAGTTGCTTTGATTTTGGATGAGTCTAAAACTTCGTCGTCTAGTAAAGAGTTAAAGCCAAGTAAAAAAAAAAAGTAGGGTCAACAATGTGGCTGTTAAAATGCATTTAGATTTAAATCATCCCATCTAACCCTTTACCACACAATCCTGAGTTTTAAAATGGCCCTGAGGATGAAGACTTTTGAAAACATTGAGGGAAAAGGAGGAAACGCTGATAACCAACATTTTCTCCTTTTCATACAATTGTTTTCTACCGGTTCAAAGACATATGACATCATTTGAGCTACAATTAATTTGTCGTCTGCAAATTTTATTTTAATTTGGACAGGTAAAGAGTTAAAAGAATGGAAATTATTGTGAAGATGACAATCTCTTCAATTGTTCGGTCGGTTCAAGTGTTAGTTGCGGGCAGAAAAATTGATTTAATATCAGTTTAAAGTGACCAAAAGATAAAACCACTCGGCAACATTTTACCTAGCTTTAAATTCATTCTAAACCTCATAATGCAGAAAGTGCCCGCAAACAAAAGAAAGAGCCGTCATATAAACGTGATAAGAACTATACTCTTCAATTGGGAGGAATTACTCGTCTGCTAACTTTTCAAAATTTTAGGCCGAATGTTTTAATGATATATCCAAATTTTTACAAAATATTATCACTGTTATGATACCTAAAATTTTCCATTGAAGATAGAATTAGCGTATGGATTAATCTCTGATCACTTTGAAAAGCGAATTAGTCGTACATTTATACTTTGCAACATGGTTGACGAAAGCAGATGAGACAGGGATATTCGTCCCAATAGCAGATTGCCTAATGTTTCGTGAACCACACGATAACTACACATGAAAATGCTACCTAGGAGATATTTTGTCATCCAAAAACAATGTTGCTTCTACACTGCACAAAAGTATTTTCTAAGATTTGGCCAAGTGACCTACATCTACTTTTTGACCAGACATAACCCAATTTTGAACTTGTCCCAGATGTCATCAAACATTCTGACCAGGTTTAAGAAAGAAAATCTTTTTAGCAGTATAGCAAGTCCTTAAAATGGGGCTCTTTAGTTTTCTTTATGCCGTAAATAAAATACTCATCTAAAACACCAAGAAATACAACTAGATGTACTTTTCTTTGCAACTGAATAAACTGTATGATTATACTCGGTGGAAAAGTGAAATCCTGTGGGTTTGAACAAAGGGATGGTTGTTTTGCAATTGGTTACACCCTCTATTTTCATTACATCAGATATGACGTCATTATATTGAATGGAATACGAGCCCTATGTGTTGTAGTATTTATCAGTGTTTAAAAAGATTTTTTCATTTACAGCAAAGAAATCTTAATACATTCGTTGAAGAGTTCTTAACTAGTCCTATTGAATAAGCCCTGACAAATGCTACTTTTCAGTTTGACATTCATTGTGTATGTTGAATCTTATCTGTATCTTCATAGTTTTTATAGCAAACTATGACAGAATTTTATTGCATTGCATAACATTTTTGGGTGCTTTTAGTTTTACATCATTTGAGAAAAAAGTTCTTGTAACATATACTACACCAGTACTCAAGCTGAACATGTGGGCAAATGAACAGTCCCAAAGTTTACACCCGCTCACAGAGATCAAACTACGGTCCTTATGGTTATGAGGCCTTTGCTCTACCTCACAGCTACAAACACCACACAACTTGGGTGCTTTCAAATTTGTTATATAAAGTTTTTATCATAAGTAAGATAAATACGTAATTTCTCAATTAGGCCTAAAAAAAAAAATTGTTTGTTTAGGGTAAGGTCTCCAAAAATGTTAGGTAGGGTAGGGATAAATTTTTTTTTTAATTTTTTTTTTTTAAATCCCCCCCCCCAAAAAAAAAACATTTTGAAAGAGCTGAACTCTTAATCACATGAAAAAATGTAGACTAGTCCAACCCTAAAGCATTTGTACACAACAAATTTAATATGGATCAAATGGTGGTATTTGCTTTTGAAAATGGAAAAAAAGAGAAAATGGTGGCTACCAGCTCTTGAGTCCTTTTCTCATTATGTGTTCAAAAGACCTCTAGTCTGTCACTAACTTTCTGATTGTGTGGTAAATGGTCAAATTCTATCTACACTATACTTCTATATTTGCATCTTTTTCCCCACTGAATGCTGTCCACTTTTGTTTAACTCTTTTCTGAATTGAATTTTTTTAGACTTGTCCAAATTAAAAGTATTTGCAGACGACAAAACAAATGTGACTCACAAATTGAAAGTTGTTTTGGAAGGGTAGAAAACATGGGAAACAAAGAAAATGTGGGTTTATAGCATTTTCTCCTTTTCCCACAATTTTCCCACAATGTTTTCAAAAGTTTTTTTTAAGGATTGTGAAAACTGTGGATTGTGTGGTAAAGAGCTATAACAGCTGAAAAAGTGAAAAACATTTATTTGCAAGTTTCTAAATAAATTGAATAAATACTAGAATGTTTCGTTTGTTTTTATTTCTAATACCATCCCCCTCCAGAACACTTTAGAAGACTATATCCTGATTTAAAGTAAACATTTAATCTGTAGAAAAGTTGGGTTTACAAAGGATATGCACTTTGGTTTTTATCTAGAACACACATTCTTGACACAACTTTGAAATTACAGGTATCCACTTTTGTTGTCCTTCAGAGTTATAATGTGAAACAAGAGTGATGTCATCACAATATATGCCGCCACATGGCTGCTATTTCAAGCAGCTAGCTTTAGAGACTAAAGTGTTGGAATTTCTAGCACCTACCTGGGTAGCTCAATGGATATATTGTGTCACTTGTGATCTAAAAGTTTTAGGCACGGACTGATGGATGGACAGACGGACGCACAACAGACTCATTGGTCATTGGCTTTGATTAAGCAATAAAAATATGAAGTTCCATGAAATTATGTCCATTAATTGGAGATACATTGATGAAAAATTATTTTTTTTTTCCATGACACAGCAATAAATTCCAAAACCCTGACAATATGCGCTAGGTCACATGATCTGTGAAAATTTCATCCAAAGCCATTGAGATATGTCCAGTAATTAAAGAGATATTGGTGAAAAATAAAATATAACATGAAGCCCCCTTTTTCCATGATGCAACTATAATTTGCAAAACCTTGACAATCTGCACTAGGTCACATGATGAGAAACATTCTATGAAAATTTTATCCAAATCCATCAAGAAATGTGGGAGAAGTTGCGTTCACAAGAAATAGACTTATGTAAGGACGGACGCAGTTTAAATTTGACATGAAGCCCCCTTTTTCCATGACACAGCAATAAATTCCAAAACCCTGACAATATGCGCTAGGTCATAATGATCTGTGAAAATTTCATCCAAATCCGTTGAGATATGTCCAGTATTAATTAAAGAGATACTGGTGAAAAATGAAATATACCATGAAGCCCCCTTTTTCCATGACGCAGCTATGAATTGCAAAACCTTGATAATATGCGCTAAGTCACATGATGAGAAACATTCTGTGAAAATTTTATCCAAATCCGTCAAGAAATGTGGGAGGAGCGCTGCTGCTCCTCTATTTTATATAGATCAGACACATTTTACCTGGAAACTAAAGTGGCATCACTTGCCTGAAGTGTAGGAGAGATTAGAAAGCCTTGGAAAATTTTTGCATAGCAGCTCCTAGCCTAGGCAGTTTCAGGTTGTTCTCTAAGACCAGGTTGGGTAAATTAAGCTGAGTGAAAAGGGGGGGTAAGAGCGAGGACAAGGCAAGTTTGGGTAGATTTATATTTTCCGAAAGAAATTATTGTTGCCTAATTGTGACAATAATAGAAAAAAAAAAAAAATGAAAATACCTGTTTAATAAGAAGACCTATCGAAACTTGATACAAATCTAAATTTCTTTCATTGCCATCGTCTAGTTTAGTCCACAGTCCGTCCTGTCAGATAAGTTGCAAGAGAAACCTCCATTAAAATTTTTCGAATGTTATATCTGCATTGAACACCTTAATTGTTCGTAGTTCAGGAGCATGCTAGCACTTTTGCCGAATGATGTTTAACAGAACTTATTCAATCTGAAATCTAGCGAACCGAAAGTAGCGACAATGCACTACAGAACCGGAAATGCGGTGATCACAACAGAGATGATGGGATCCTGTCTATATTTTACGCAAAGAAAAGCGAAAATCACAAGTAAAAGTTTGTTACACAGTCTGTACTGAACCGCAGTATTTCGGGCGTGATTCGTTGTAGAAGATAAAACTGGTACCCGTTTGTCTTTTGTAACCGTGCTATAGGATACGAACGTTCGATAAACAGAAGTTTCTGGGTGGAGTTAGCGAAAAAAACCCGATCTCTCCGCTTGCCTGTATGTATTTCTAGAAATGGAAAACCCACGTTATTGCGTTTGACAATTTGTGTTTAAGGTCGGTTCAATATACTCCGATACACGGTAGCTTTAGTACAGGTGTAGGAGTTTTCATGCATAATTATGTATGTAGTAGTACATGATTGTACACTTATAATGCGCAATATTTGCCAAAACAGGCGTCCTGTGACACAGTATGATAAAAGGCTGATTTTTTTTAATTGGAAGACAAAAAAAATTTAAGGGTCGGGGCAAAATCTCCAGGTAGGGTCGGGTTACCGAAAACAAACTATTTTTTTTATTACGCCTTAATAAAGATTACTTGCACAACACTTGCATTATTTATAAGTAATATCCATTGCTGTTTTACCAAGTTTTATTGTGCCTGGCTGTGAAATAGTGGTGATTGTCTGAATGAGGCCAATGATGCAATCAATAGAATTACTGGTACTTTATGTCTTTTTCTAAACAATATTATGACTGCCAAGGTTTAGTTTGATTATTATTGAAATAAAGTCGTGAAAACCCATAGTTATTTTGTTTTTATACAGCAATCTGCATCTGCAGTTGCAGCAGCAGTTCTGGGCTACCAATATGCATGTAGTGGCCCTTTTCAGTGTTTGTCACACTCCCTGCAACCTGACGTTGCAGTAGTGACTACAATTTTGTTCTGTTTATATTTTGTGGGTGAGTAAATTGTTTACCACTGATGAAAAGGGTACAGCAGAGATGATGTCAGGTAGAAAAAGATAGCTCCTGTATATGCAACAAACCTTTATAAAGCAGATATTCAAAAGATGTCAATTGACCATGAAAGTTTTAACCAAAACACAAAATTTTAGATTTTGCCACATTGAAAGGATTTGCAGACCACAAATTAAATGTAGATTGAACGACTTTGTTTGACTTAAAAAATTTACGTAACATTGTGGGAATTTGAAGAAAATGCTGTTTTGAAAAGTGTTCTTTCTCGGACTCGTTAAAACATTGAATTGTGTGGTAAAGGGTTACCTCATTGTAAATAGCACAGAAATTGATAAATTACACCTATTATTCATACTTAGAGACCTTGCATTGCCAATTACTGTATAGATTCACTTGTAAATGTTAGATAATCTAATAAAAATTGGTGTCTATAAACCACTTTATGGCATGAATGTCTGCATTAAAATAAATTCCTGTGGAAAAATTTAGCTTTTAAGATAAGGTTGATTGCAAAAATGTGCCAAAACCCATGGAGCTATAGCAAAACTTGAGTTGCTTGTGCAGATCAAGATCATGCTACACAGAACTTGCACTCTGATCTTGGATCTTTCCTTTCCACTTTTGTGTAGGAAATTCTGGCAAAACTAATCTTAAAGTTGCAATAGTTAAGTTTTTTCCCGTACTGCAAATATCCTTTTTATACGTCACTGTAGGCGACATATATTGGCGCCATCTTCTCTGTCTGTCCCTCCGTCCGGACGACCCTTCATTCGTCCGTACGTACGTCCATTTCTTGTGAACGCAACTCCTCCCATATTTCTTGATGGATTTGGATAAAATTTTCACAGAATGTTTCTGATCATGTGACCTAGCGCATATTGTCAAGGTTTTGCAATTTGTAGCTGCGTCATGGAAAAAGGGGTCTTCATGTTATATTTCATTTCATTGCTTGTGAATGCAACTCCTCCCACATTTCTTGATGGATTTGGATAAAATTTTCACAGAATGTTTCTCATCATGTGACTTAGCGCATATTGTCAAGGTTTTGTGATTCATAGCTGCATCATGGAAAAAGGGGGCTTCATGTTATATTTTATTTTTTACCAATATCTCTTTAATTACTGGACAATATCTCAACGGATTTGGATGAAATTTTCACAGATCAAGTGACCTAGTGCATATTGTCAGGATTTTGGAATTTATTGCTGTGTCATGGAAAAAAGGGGGCTTCATGTCAAATTTAAACTGCGTCCGTCCGTACATACGTCCATTTCTTGTGAATGCAACTCCTCCCACATTTCTTGACGGATTTGGATAAAATTTTCACAGAATGTTTCTCATCATGTGACCTAGCACATATTGTCAAGGTTTTGTGATTTATAGCTGCGACATGGAAAAAGGGGGCTTCATGTTATATTTCATTTTTCACCAATATCTCTTTAATTACAGGACATATCTCAACGGATTTGGATGAAATTTTCATAGATCAAGTGACCTAGCGCATATTGTCAGGGTTTTGGAATTTATAGCTGTGTCATGGAAAAAGGGGGCTTCATGTCAAATATATTTTTTCATCGATGTATCTCCAACTAATGGACATAATTTCATGAAATTTCATATTTTTATTGGTTAATCAAAGCCAATGACCAGTGAGTGCGTCTGTCTGTCGATCCATCAGTCTGCGCATAAACCTTTTAGATCACAAGTAACACAATATATCCATTGAGCTACCCAAGCCTGCAGGTGCTGGAAATTCCAACACTTTAGTCTCTATAGCTAGCTGCTTGAAATAGCAGCCATGTGGCACAGTATATTGTGATGACGGCACTCTTGTTACTTATATAGTAACACAAGGGTTAACCCTGTAACACACAATCAGGAGTTCTAACGACCTTGAAGAAAGAAGGCTTTTGAAAATGTTGTGGGGAAAGGAGAAAATGCTAGTTACCAGCATTTTTTTCCTTTTCCCACAATGTTTTTTACCCATCAAAGACAGAAATTATTGTTTTAGCTATACTGGTTTTGTTGTCTGTAAATGCTTTCAATTTAGTTGAGTTTAAAATGTTGTTCTCTGGTAAGGGTTAAATCTTTTCTAAGGGACAAATTTTTAGACTTGTCTAACTCACAGACAACAAATCAGATGCACCATAACCCTTTACCACACAATTCTGACTTTTACTAACCGGTAGGGAGGAGCCTTTCATTTAATTGTGTCATTAATAGGCCCCGGTACCACATGACCATTTGTATCACATGGAAATAACGGTATTTTCATAAGCAAGTTGTTTTAAATATTGGCATGAAATTTTGTTTTGATACGTTGATTCTTTCAAATGTTAAATTGAAAATTAAAGTATTACTCTCAGTAAAATGTCTGTTGTACTGTTTATGTAATGATGCTATGCATTTAACCTGTCTAACCTGTTATGTGTTTGTTTTGCAATATTGTGTATGTCAACAAAGGCTAAGATTATCATTTGAGAGTAATAGGTGCAGTCATATAAACTGGCTATATTACTGAATGTACAATGAACCCAAAAGCAACGCTTGAAATTAGGGCCTATATTAAAAGTCGCGTTAGTCTAATCATTTTAGCTTCACAAATATTTTGTGAATTATGTCGGATACATGGGGCTTCTCCGGTATCAAAAGGGTTGGTTTTCAGATGCTATAAAAGATTTAAAGATGCTAGAACTTGCTTAAAAATGCCCCCTGTCTTGGTCAACCCAAAACTGCAGCTTTCTTTTAGAAAATGTTGTTGCTGTAGCAGATTTGATTAAGCAGGATGCCAGGCTTACAGTAAAAGAAAAGGGTTGGGTCAGTTCATAAGATTTTGACCAAGGAGTTAAAACTTTGTAAGACTTGCCCTCGGTGGGTCCCCTACCTCTTGACAGTTAACAAAAGGCTGCTTGCGTAATAATACTTCCTAAAAAGTGCAATTTATTATTTTGAGCCCCAGAGACACGTCAGTAATAAAAGGTGGCTGCACAAAGACCAAGCTAGGCCGATCATAGCAAAAAGAATAAAAAGCACAAGAAAAGTTTTATATGCCATATTTTTTAATTGCTCAAATTCCTGTACCAAACAGTTAAGGCAAGTTTCACAAGAACATTGTTCTTTAAAAAGTGAAGAAACACTATGAAAAACAGGGACCTAGAACCGGATTAAGGGGCCTGTGCCTTATTTATGACAATGCAGCTGCTCACAGATCTGCAATTGTTCAGAGTTTCATGGAAACGGAAAAGGTGGTACAGCTTCCCCATCCAGCCTATTCTCCCGACCTTGGCCCATGTGACTTTTTTCTCTGTCTTTTATTGAAGAAAACTCTCTCTGGACGTCGATATGTCTCTAAAAGTGCCTTGCAAAGTGCCATTTTTCAGTGTCTGCTGGATATTCCCAGAAAAGCCTATTTTGCAGTCTTAACAGACTGGATTTCCAGACTTGAAAAATGTATTTCTGTCAAGGGAGAATATTTTGAAGGGATGAAATGAATGAAATATATGCACTTAATATAATGCGTCTCATAGACACCCAGTGACACAATTAAATGAACGAACCTCATAAACTTGGGAAAAGGAGAAAATGCAGGTAACTTTGGTAATTGGTAAGAGTTATCAAGTTTGCAGTTTGCAAAAATGTTTTCTAGAGCCTGTTGCTTATCATATCACCATTATAACTTTTTTCTTGGTAATTACAGATCATTAGAAGAGGAGAGACATGAATCAGATTCAACAAATACTGTTGCTTCTAAGTTTGATGGGAGAAATCTATGGCGGAGTACTGGATCACTGTCCTGAAAAATATACTGTCAATGTGAGTAGCCCTGACTGACTTTTAGAACTGTTTTATGATTTAATCCTTAGAGCCCTGGAACCTACTTAAATTACTGATGCAAACAGTGTAGATCAAGATCAGACTGCAAAGAACTTGCAGTCTGATCTTGGATCAACAGTGTCTGCTTCTTTGCAAGATACATGTATTTTGACAAAACAGCTTTAACTCTTTTACCAAACACACAAAATTTTAGACTGGTTCAAATCGAAAGCGTCTGCAGACGACGAATGACATGTGACTAAAAAACTGAAATTTCTGTTTGGATAAATAGAAAACATTGTGGGAAAAAGGAGAAAATGCTGTCATTAAAACTTGGGATTGTAGGGTAAGGGGTTAAAATTACATCTTTTACTGACTGAAAGTGTTGGCTTCATTTAAAGGTTAAGCACTTCAAGGATTAACAAATGAAGAAGCCGAAGTCCTGAAAAGCAAATTTAGCTTGGGCTATAAACAGGGCAGGATTAAGCAATGATATGAAGGAAAGAAAAGTAAATTTTTTCACATGTACCAGGAATACCAATATTGATATTTTAGAACATAAAATATGATGTAGTACCTAAGTATTTGATGGAATGGACAGGGGCAAGGAAAATCCTAGAACAGTAATTATGCAAGTTGTATGTTAAACACTTTGGAAGCTGGAAGAGAAATGTGCAAAAGAACAGCCAAAAAGCAAAATGTCAGATTTATTAAAACAGAAAGTATTTGTAGATAACAAATGTGTCTCATTTGATGCTGGTTAGTGGTATCCAGCATTTTCTCCTTTTCCTCACAATGTTTTCAGAACCTTTCTTCCTTGCGGTTGTTAAAACCTAAGATTTTTATGCCCCCCTTCAACTAAGTGGGGGTATATTGCTTTGCACATGTCGGTCGGTCTGTCCGTCCGTCCGTCTGTCCATCAGTCGGTCGGTAGACCTTACCTTGTCCGGATAATAACTAGACACAGAATTGACCTAGGTTTGTCAAATTTGGCACAGACGACATGTGTCTCGGAATGTAGATGATCCCTATTGATTTTGAGGTCAATTGGTCAAATGTCAAGGTCACAGTGACCGTCAACATGTTGATATATAGACCAAACCTTGTCCGGATGATAACTAGACACAGAGTTGACCTAGGTTCATCAAATTTGGCACAGACATGCGTCTTGGAGTGTAAATGATCCCTATTGATTTTGAGGTCAATCGGTCAAATGTCAAGGTCACAGTGACCGTCAACATATTGATATATAGACCAAACCTTGTCCGGATGATAACTAGACACAGAATTGACCTAGATTCATCAAATTTGGCACAGACATTTTTTCTCGGAGTGTAGATGATCCCTATTGATTTTGAGATTAATCCATCAAAGGTCAAGGTCACAGTGGCCTTCAACTTAATGATAGATAGACCAAACCTTGTCCAGATAATAACTAGACACAGAATTGACATAGGTTCTTCAAATTCTGTACAGGTATTCATCTTGGAGTGTAAATGATCCCTATTGATTTTGAGATTAATCCATCAAAGGTCAAGGTCACAGTGGCCTTCAACTTAATGATATATAGACCAAACCTTGTCCAGATGATAACTACACACAGAATTGACCTAGGTCCTTCAAATTCTGTACAGGTATTCATCTTGGAGTGTAAATGATCCCTATTGATTTAAGGTTAATCCATGAAAGGTCAAGGTCACAGTGACCACCAGATGATTCAGGGCCCGCGCTGCTGTTCGCCACTTGAGCCATTTGCTCAAAAAAAATTAAAGTGTCTCAAAAATCATCATATGTGGCTCAACTTGTGGCTCCAACATTTTATTCGCGTATTATCGGGGACGTAGTAAGCATCGAAGTCGACTGAAAAAAAGCGGAAGTCGAACGCGCGTGCCGAGAAGAAAATCGATAACCCAGTCTGTGTATCGGCGACTGTTTACAATCTTGTATGTATACACATGGCGGTGTGTATAATTTTGCGAACTGTTGACAGATTATCACTTTTAACAATTGAAGTGGGCTATAAATCAAAAAGATGACATCGATATTTCCCAATCAATTCTTTTGATATCAGTCTATGAACTGTGCCACTTCCTGTATAAATGTGGCAGTAGGGGGGCATGATTGTTTTACAAACAGACATCTTGTTAAAATACAGGGTTAAAAATATGATATGTAAAGTTGTTCATCAAAATTGTACACTTTCACCCTTACAACACCAATTAACCCTTTACAACACAATGCCTACTTTTAACAACCCTGAGGAAGAAGCCTTTTGAAAACATTGTGGGAAAAGGAGAAAATGCTGGTAACCAGCATTTTCTCCTTTTCCCACAATGTTTTCTACCCTATCAAAGATACATTTTCCTCTTTTGAGTCACAGTTAAATTGTGGTCTGCAAATGCTTTCAATTTAGACAAGTTTACATTTTTCTCGTCTGGTAAACAGTTAAACGGATTAGACATTCTGTGATCTGTCGAAAATTTCAACAGCATATACACTCTATTGCAATTTCAAGTCTTTTTAATCATGTATTTTGTTTTGACCAGAATGTTTCTTAAAATACTGGACAGTGAAGATTGCAATTCAGATCTGCTGTCTGATCTTTTTCTTCACTGTTCTACAAAAGCACCTTTAGGGTGAAGAGCTTTTTATCAAATATTTCCATCACTATGTTGAGATCTTTAGCGGACAACAGAATTATGAACTTGTCCATACTGAAAACATTTTGAAGATTATAAATTTAATGTGGCCTTTAATTCTTTACTACACAGTCTCAAATTTTAGTGACCCTGATGAAGAAGGCTTTTGAAAAACGTTGTAGAAAAGGATAAAATGCTGGTGAACAACATTTTCTCCTTTTTCAACAATGTTTTCTACTCTTTCATAGACAAAGCTCACCATTTGAGCCACATTTAATTGCTCGTCTGCAATGACTTTCGCTTTGGACAAGTCTGAAATTTTGTTGTTTGGGAAAGAGTTAGGAGGTAGTAAAACATTGTGAGAAAAGGAGAAAGTACTCATTACCAGTATTTTCCCCATTTCCCACAATGTTTGCCAAAGCTGTCTTCCTTGGTGGCTGCAAGAACTGGGAATTGCTTTATAAAGGGACAGGTACATGTCAGTTCATGTGTATGTTTGTTTTGTTTGTAGAGGACATATTCACCAAAGCAAACAATCATCACTGTCAGAAATGCACAGAGAGGTAAGTATTTTGCATGTCTGTGCTGTAGTGCATGTCTTGCTTATTTGAGCCTTGCTCTATGGAAAGGGGGCTTAATGCATCTGCAAAAAGTATCAACCCATGTCAGCCTGCGCAATCCACGCAGGCTGACATGGGTCAAAACCTTTTGCTGTTGATCAATTTTCTACATGATGATTCAGCCAGTTTTTAGATATAATGGACTTCATGTATCTGTGATTATGTGATGTCTTTCTTGCTTGGTACAATGCATTATGGAGATGCATAAAACCCTTTTTTGACAGAGTATGGCTCATTTATCTTGAAACAAGTCTCCATTTTTAGTATTTAATATTTCTTGGCTGAGTACCTCAAGAAGCAATATTGCAGTGGATGATTTTGAAAATGGCTTTTTAAAGTATGAGTCATCAACATCATTTAACATGACTCTGTTTGAAAAGTTTTTTGTAAAAGGAGAAATTGCTTCCTTGTAATTAAAGGGATATCCGACATGAAATACATTTGAAAATATTAGGTCAAAAGGAGAAATTGCTTATTCTAAGCAATTCTCCCTTTGCTGCAGTGTTTTCAGCTGTGATCTGCTGCACAACAAAACAGTCTGCAGAAGGTAATATGCAGCCAGTTGAAATTGTCTGTACATTGTGATCTTAGGCATTCTGTTAACCTTTTTAAGGCTGTTGAGGAAGAAGGCTTTTGAAAACAATGTGGGAAAAGGAGAAAATGCTGGTAAGCAGCATTTTCTCCTTTTCCCAAAATGTTTTCTACCCTTTTATAAAAGAATTCCTTCAGTTCCTTTAAGTTGTTGTCTGCCAATGCTTTCAGTTTACTCATGTCCAAAATTCTGTCATGTGGTAAAGACGTAACTTGTATAATATAACAAGCAATTACTATGAGAAAGAAAGGAAAGTGTCTATAGTTTAGTTTTTTTTTACATTGATAGTGAAACAATGTCTTGCAATTTATATTAATCACTTGTGATGATTGCTTCCTTGAAACCTTATCCAGTATTCATGCTGTGATGCAGGTAGTTTCTAAAGTTGACCCCGCTCATCACAGGATTTGAACCCTGAATCTTTGATTTGGAGGTTCAGGCATTACCCCTACACCATTGTCTTCCACAAAATGTCTCCTTCATGGATGATATGGAGAAAAAGTGGGAAATAAAGCAACTTCTCATGAGAAGCAATAATCTCATATTGTTTTCAAAACTGTCTCATAAGTTTGTAATTACAAGTAAGAAGTTGTACCAGTGTTTTCATCGTGCTAGAATTATAAGGGAAAAAGCATTTATCTGTATACCACACAATCCAGATTTTTAATGACTGAGGAAGACAGCTGTTAAAAAGCATGATGAGAAAAATGAGGTTAAAAGGTTGATACCCACATTTTCTCTTTTTCCCACAATGACTTTTGCTCTATGAGAGAACTACAGCTCATTTGTACCAATTTTAGATGTGTGGTCTGCAGTAACTTTAAATTTGGAAGTCATCAATGTCTTGTTTGGGAAAAGTTTAGGAATATGTGAACAGAATTGAGTTTTACTTGAATATCATTGGAATGTCAAATGATTGTGAGTTCACTGTTAATTTACAAATTGCTACAAATTATGATTATGTTGTCATACTATAGAGAAAGAATAAAGAAAATGCTCATTATAAGAGTTCATTACAGGTTTTAAGCTTGGTAAGAAGTGCACTGGTAGACTTGTTTATATTTCTACAGGTCATATCCATGGTCAACATTAAATTTTGCCACTTGAGAGGCTACATTTTTACCTTTTTGTCTGAATCATAGTGAAACTTGATCAGAATATTTGTAGTTATGATATTTCAGACAAGTTCCAATATGGGTTACTGGGGTCTTAACCTTTTGCTACCAAATTCCAAGTGTTAGTGACCATGAAGAAGAAGGCTTTTGAAAACATTGTAGAAAAAGGAGAAAATACTGGTAACCAGCATTTTTTTCCATTTTCCATGTTTTCTATCCTTCAAAAAAAAAAATCATGTTACATGTATTTGAAATGTTTGTCAAGTGGTAAACAGGTGAACTTGGTCACTGTCAAATTCTAGAATCATGTTCTGCCAAGGAATATATAGATATGGGACAGTTGGCCCATGCTCTTGTAGATATGTGGGATACATGTATTTTCAAAGAGAGACAAATGCACTCTAGTCTTATACTCTTATTAACTTGTATGATCTATATCTGCTGCAAAAGGCAGTCAAGTTTCAATCTACATTCCAACCACAATGGAAGTTATGCCTTGTGCTCTATGGGCTTATGTGAGATGGGCTGTAGTCCTTATGAAAGCCATCATCTGGGGATGAGAAAAAAAGCTTTGGATGTTAGAAAGGGTTTTATATATGAGTGGCTCTCGTGCAAAAGGGGGTTAATACATCTCTGTGATGCATTATACCAAGCAAGTTACCACATAATTGTGGACCCATAACATCCATTTTGCCTAACAACCAATTAAATCATTCAAAAAAATTTCAAATAACAAAAAGCTTAGACCCATGTCAGCCTGCTCAGCTTGTGCAGGCTGACACGAGTCATTACTTTTTGCAGATGCTGTAAATGCCCTTTTCACAGAGCATGGTTCATATCATTTATCACTATTTATCTGTTTACAGTTTGTGATAGGCTTACTGGTTACAAGAAATTTGAGCTTGTATCAAATGATGATCTGCTTCCAAAGAGATCTTTGATAAAGAGAAATGGAGAATATTTTCTCAAGTTTACATGGAGGTCCTCAGTTTATGGTGAGTAAGAAATACTGTATAATGCCAATGATTTAATTACAGATTTTACTTGAATAAAGTTTTAATGATCACTGCTCAGAAATTTGAAAAACACTGGACTTTATTGTTTGTCCTACAACTGGAACATGTGCAAATGCAATTTTCATTGGTCAACTTTTACTGGAGTTATGACACTTTGAAAATTTTTCTCTGCTCTATTGACAAGGCAACCAGTGGGAGGTTTTTGTCAGCCTGCAACAGTTTTATTTTCTTTCTGTGTGGAAAATATTGCAGGAACTGAATGTCAGATGGGTCATTTGATAAGAGTAATTCAGACTGCCCCTACTATATTTTCCAAAGGAATGTCCATTAAACATGCAATGAGGATAATCAATATGTGAATTCGGTGAAGATATTGTGGCAAGAGGAGATGTTTTTTTTTTAATCACAAACAATATCTTCTAATGCCACAAGCTTTCATAAGAGGTCTACTGCAAGACTGAAAAGTCACTGATACCAATTCTTTACAAGACAAAAAAAAATATATGACTGATCCAAATTAAAAATCAAATGAGGCCTAAGTGATGGAATTTGTCTTTGAAATGGGACAATGAGAATATGCTGGGAATCTTTTTCAACACTCACTGCTCAAAATTGCCTTTTTTGATCCAGCAGACTCATTCTTTTTTCAGTCTTCAGTCTTTGTAAGAATGTCCCATGCACCTCTTAGATCTTGTTCCAGTGCTCTAATGCTGCAAGACAAG
The DNA here is from genome assembly GCA_946811185.2 of Hippopus hippopus. NCBI lineage: Eukaryota > Metazoa > Mollusca > Bivalvia > Cardiida > Cardiidae > Hippopus > Hippopus hippopus. The sequence continues at coordinate 37,767,419 of OX328102.1, read as the reverse complement.
TTAACCCTTTATCCACCTGCCTAATGTTGTTCTCAGATTTTCTTCATTTTATCATGGATCTGATATCTTAAGTATTTTCCTGCAATTTTTGTACCTAATCAAAGAGTTTGAAATGACCATGTTCAAATGATGTAAACTGAAACTTGTATTATCATGGTTTTTTTTTTCCTTGTCAGATATTTTTTGAAAAAACAGTACTTGACCCACACTTTAGTAAAAAGAAAATCAACATAACATTGTGGGAGTATAAGAATTTAAGTGCTGTTTCAGGAAAGAAATGTTGAGAGAAAACTATCCAAAATTTTTTTACGATAATCGAATTAAAAAATGGTATGGTTCACACTTTTTACCAGCTTGCCATACCCAAAAGTAATTGTGTATAGGAGTTAATTATGTTGAGAATGGAGTCAATTACATATGAGCTATGCTCTGTCATCTCCGTGATCCATGGTACCAAGCAAGTCATCACATAATTATGGATCTATAATATACATTTTTTTTTAACAACTGACTTAATAATGAGGTAGACTAGTCCTTCAACATACAGAAAATTGACCAAAAGCAAAACGTTTTGGCCCAGGTCAGCAGACTGACCTGGGTCGATACTTTACGCAGATGCATTAAGCTCCCTTTTCCCAGAGCATGGCTCATATGTAATTAAACAGATATGGAGTAGAATATTCATTACTTTCTTTGTAACAAACTGAAGAGATACCAGACCTGATTTTTGTAACTTGGATCACATAATAAAAGCAACAATCAGGCCCATAAATTGGCATTCACTTTTTACCACTTTATTTTTTTCTTATAGAAAGTTTAGGAAATCTGTTTGCCCCATCGGACAACCAGATTTGAAATTTACCTAACGGATGTTTTCAATTGCCAAAATCCATTGGATAAGGGTTAATGTCGAACCATGCACACTTTTTAGAAAAGTGCTGCTTCCTCAGAGTTGTAATTATAGTGGATTGGGTTTATAACAGCAGCTGTTGAATAAAAGCATATAAGATATGTATAATTGTAAAACTTAGTTTGTCAACCATCTTTCAAATTGCAGAGGGCTATTTTCCCCAGAAATTTCTACTGCTGTTTGAGAGTACCATACCAGAACAGAATATCAGCAGACAGCTAGAATGTGTGATCTTAAAACTAGGCAGAAGGAAGGCAGATGATTCTGAGGTACTGTGAATGTTCTTCAGTTCCAGAGTTTTGACCTGCTTTCATGGCTAATTCGAAAACATGCCTCGTCCTTTCACAAACAATTTTATGTTTTATAGAGTAAAAGACCTGAGATAGAACGCTTTTGAAAAACATTCTTGGAAAAGATAAAAATCATGGAAATCAGCATTTTCTCCTTGTTCCAGGTGTCCTATTATTTGACCCAGTTTTATCGTCTGCAAATGCATCAATTTGGACAAGTCTAAAATTTTTTCATCTGCTAAAGCATTAACATGACAGTTTTAATATGTTTAATTCCATGGGTAGTTCAAAAACATGTTAAATCCTCACTTATTGAAAATCAGTAGTGACGATATATCTTTAGAATGTTTGCCGGAACTACTTTTTAGCTCCACTGGCCAAAGGCCAGCGGGCTTATGTCATGGCCTGTTGTCCGTCGTGCGTCCGTCCGTCCGTCCGTGCGTCCGTCCGTCCGTCCGTGCATTAACTTTTTTTTAAAACGTCTTCTTCCCTGAAACTACCCATCCAATTTTGATGAAACTTCACAGAAATGATCCTGCCATGGTCCTCTTCAGAATTTCTTGAAAGAATTTAATTCCTTCAAAAACTCTGGTTGCCATGGCAACAAAACTGAAAAATTTTGAAAATCTTTGAAAATCTTCTTGTCTGAAACCGTAAGGCCAAGGGCTACCAAATTTGGCATGTAGCTTTATCTAGTGGACCTCTACCAAGTTTCTTCAATTTATAGCCCTGGGGTCAAAATTGGCCCCGCCCCGGGGGTCACAAGTTATACATGGGCTTATTTAGGGAGAACTTTAAAATTCCTCTTCTACCTAGCCATAGGGCCTAGAGCTACCAAATTTGGCATGTAGCTTTATCTAGTGGACCTCTGCCAAGATTGTTCAAATTATAGCCCTGGGGTCAAATTAGGCCCTGCCCGGGGGTAACAAGTTTTACATGGGCTTATATAACAAGTTTTACATGGGTTTATATAGGGAGAACTTTAAAATTCTTCTTTGACCTAGCCATGGGGCCTAGGGCGACCAAATTTGGCATGTAGCTTTATCTAGTGGACCTGTACCAAGGGTGTCCAAATTATAGCCGAGGGTCAAATTTGACTTCGCTCCGGGGGGTAACATGTTTTACATGGGCGGGCTTATATAGGAAAATCTTTCGCATCTAGCTATAAGGGCTAGGGCTATCAAATTTTGCATTTAGCTTTATCTAGGGGGTCTCTATCAAGGGTGCCCAAATTATAGCCCAGGGGGTCAAATGTAGCCCCACCCCAGGGGGTCACAAGTTCTACATGGTCTTATATAAGGAAACTTTAATAATCTACTTGTACATAGCCATATTTAGGCCTAGGGCTACCAAATTTTGCATGTAACTTTATATAATGGGCCTCTACCAAGAGGGCCCAAATTTTAACTTTGGGGGTCAAGTTTGACTCCACACCAGGGGTCACAAGTTTTACATTGGCTTTTATAGTGAAAACTTGATAAACCTGTGTCATGGATCACATATTTTACAGGGCCTTTTATTCAGCAAACTTGTTTTACATGACTTTTTATTGGGCAAGATTAAAAAATCTTTTTGTTTATAACCACACATTCTAGTTTCATATTGTAGGTCTGGGGTCAAAATTGCCTTCATTCCAGGGATCGCAAGTTTAACATGGGCTTCAAAATATTGTCACTTCAATTTAAACATTAATCAAGGGAAATAACTCTTTTTATGAAAGATAAAGTTCGTTACTATTTACCTCCCTTGATTATCAAGCTGCAGTGATACATGATTGACTTAATAGCCAGTGGAGCGATACAGGGCCATCATGGCCCTCTTGTTTCCTATCTTGCTCATATTGTGCCATTCTTGATATTACAAGACAAATTTATGATGCATGGCATCATAGAAGCCGCAATCTTTTGGTGGACAATTTCAGAAATATTGACTTTCTAGAGAAAATGTGATGAGATTTTTGTATCTGTTCTCCCCCCTCCCCCCCACACACACACACAAACGGAAGATCATGACAAATGATACTAAAATGCAGGATAAAAAAGGCAGAAGTTAAGAGAGGAATCTTAAATTATCGTGTACCATTGTTATCATCATAATCATCATTATCATTTAAAGTGTTGATACGTATGTGAGAAAACATGTAAAAGCATTGGAATTTTCAAAATTCTGCTAAAAGTTTGGAAATGGAGAAATTGCGCATGAATTCAAGTACAGAATTTTTCATTATTAAATGATTTTAAAAAGCAAACTTCTGTAGGGGCATCAAAGGCGACACTGCGGAACTGTGTAAGTTAGTAATTATTCAAAGTGATATTTAGATCGTTATTCGCATAGATCTACATGCATTTACAACTTTTTAGTGATATTTTCTTTGTGTTTCATTTTTTTACAAAAAGAAAAAAGAAAAAAATGTTCAACAACTTTCTTCTAAAACATTATCATTTTGCTTGTCAAAAAGAATCTTAGCCTGCTTGTAACAAAGTGAATCTTTACATTTCTACTCCAGAATTAGAGACTTTTGCATAGTATTTCCAAAATTCTTCTGATCATAGCCTTCACTGTTGGCGCAAACCACTAAAAAAAAAAAACAAAATTATGTTTTAAGTCTTTAAGGATCTGGATATATTCAACAACGACATAGTAACTATTATTCTATATATACATCGTTTAATAAAAATTAGTTTGAACTAATTTCTGCAAATGCCTTGTACAAACCTATAACACTTCTAGTGTAAACTTCAAGAGCCATTCCAAACCCTTGACCAACAGCGATGTAAAAAGTTGTATATGCACAGTGATAGGTTCAGCAATAACTTTATCCTTTCAACTACACCGAATGAAATTAATATACTGAGTAAGGAAAATGAAACGAAATTTTTATGTTTACAGTATCTTATAAAATATTTAGAAAATATTACACAGGCTTATGAACTGTCTGATCTTGATCTATTTCTGTCATTTTTGAACAGTTTCAACCCTTAGAGCACTATGCACCACTTTGGTATTTTTTGTGGACAACTTACATCACGATCCATACATTTTTCACGGGTATTGTAGATCAGGACCTTACTGTACAGAACTTACAGTCTGATCATAACAGCTTCGACACACAATACATTAAATGCTAAATTTTACAGGGCTAATAAGGTAGATCGTCCATGTTACAAAATTCCATGAGGCTAAAGTGTCGACGAAGGGAAGAAAAAGGGTTATCTCTTCTCAAGTAGGCCTATTCTGTAAATAGCTGATGTCAGCTCTAACTGTGTAGGGAGGTAACCAATCTATACCTTGATCAAAGGTTAACCGCCCTATTATCTTTACAGATTAAACTGGACGAAACACTTGTACATAAAACTGCTTCTGATTATCATATTCTAAGATGCTGTCCATCTCATAATTGTTATTAGTTTGTTTTGCAAAAAAGGAGACAAATGCAAAAACTGTTTAGAAGTGGGAGAGCCTATGATAAAAGGAGAGCATTATAATTTCGTTTGGGAACAAGGAAGGAATGATTTAAGTTGGAAAAGTTCGAGGGACTAGCCAATAAAAGGAAGTTTATTTTTCTGCATTTTCACTGTTATTTGAGAATGAACATATATTGCAAGAAAACCAGACTTGATGTTCTTGTAGGTCTGATTGAGTATTTGAGAAAGAGTCATGTGGAGTAATTTTGTAGCACTAACACGATATTATAAGAAAATTTCCAAAAATAATAACCAGTCGAATAATTATCGATCATCTACATGCATGGTAAATAGTTTAGGTACATTCCTACTAAATAAGGGTGAATTAGGAATATAATAAATAGGATAATCAACTGGTTGTGTGTGATATTCTGTCACTCGAATGGGGTTTGATGCGCATCACACCCCATTCTAGTGACAGATTTTTAATATCACACACAACCAGTTGATTAACCTCTATTTAAAACATACTGCAATTTTAAGCTTTTGTCCTCCTATAGTTTTCAAAATTCCTTGATACATACTGCATTAAATCTCAGTGTACTTATTTTAAGTTTTGGGCATAGCCTAATGCACTAGCTTTAGACCTCATTCTTGGCATTGATATAGACAAATGAATAAATGGTACTGGTAATTTGTAATCAGTTAAAAATGTGGATTTGTTTATTCTGCAGGCCCCTGCAGGCCTATAGTTTGGTACCTGTTACACTGTTTATCCTTTTTTTTTTTTCAAAGATAATTCTTGTTTTTAATCCCATTCACTTAAGGGAAACCAGACTTACTGAAGCTAGAATTTTAGAATAAGCAGTTTCTGGATGGTATGTACGTTTTGCTGCATTGTTCTTGTTTTTTTGTCACAGAATTTAGTTTTGTAATACAGGCTTAAAAGTCTGTACAAAGATGTGTTTTGGATCATATGCAAGAAAACTATGCTTATTTACTGTTTTCTTTATCATTACAGAGCTCTTCCCTCTTCAGCTTTCAATGCATCAAATTAGTTGATGATCCCCAGGAAAAAGCAGGCAATGTATCTTTACAAATATTGAACTACTCCCACAGGAGTTACAATGCTGCATGTGGTCGGCTAAAAAGATCAGTAGACCATCTCAACTCCTGCAACAAAATAGAATGCTCTGAAAAACGTCTCCATCCATTGTCTCTTGGTAAGTCTGGATGAATTTTTGAATTTTCATGCCCATGCTTTAACTCTTTACCAAACGACAAAATTTTAGACTGGTCCAAATTTAAAGCATTTGCAGATGACAAAATTAATGTGACTCAAAAATTGAAACTTGTTCTAGGATGGGTGGAAAATATTGTGGGAAAAAGAGAAAATGCTGGTTACCAGCATTTTCTCTTTTTCCCACAATGTTTTCAAAAGGCTTCTTTCTCAGAGTCATGAAAACCTGGGATTGTTTGGTAAAGAGTTAACCCTTTACCACACCCATCCAAGTTTTGACAACCCTGAGTAGAAAGGCTTTTGAAAAGATTGTGGGAAAAGGAGAAAATGCTGGTTAATGGCATCTTTTCCCACAATGTTTTTCACCAATTTTGAATCCTATTTGCAGATTTTTTTCTTTTAACACGTTTAAGTCTGAAATTTATCATTTAGGACAGTGTTAAGTAGCTGTTGACAAAATTGTTAGAAAGACGCAACTTCTTGTAACAAATGAATGCTTCTTTTACCACAACATTTTTTATACTATTAAAGATACATCTATACTTGGATTCAGGCACTTTTCATCCAGTTTTTTGCCCATTTCATCCTTAATTCATGAAAATATAATCATTCTTGTATTTTCATGTCTAACCCTTACACGACAATGTTGATAATTTGTCAGTGTTTAGTCATCAGAGCCATTCTACACACTTTCAAGTTTTAAGTGTTTTTTCTGTCCAGCTGTAAGGATGTAGCTTTAAGCTATATTTTTGGCAAAAAAAAAAACCCTTTAAAGTGTCATATGTGGCTCTTTTTCATGTTGGGTATTTCGGGACTGTATGGGCTAAAAACTCATTGTATGGAATTATGGTTTTTTTGGTGTTGATTTGGATGCAAAGTTATCTAGAGCGTACAAGTCTTTGGTCACTAGAGGGTGTGGGTTCAAGCTCCATGGCTGGCCACCAGTAGTCTTTCAGATGAGACGTTAAACCTAGGTTCTGTGTGATGGAGCTATACACTGAGCAGGTTATAGAACCAGGTGAAACTTTGGATGGGTATCGTCCTGTATCATGCACTATTCCATGTAACAAATTAACAGCCTTCAGGGGTGTTGCTCATGGGAAACCAGTGGCGATGATAAATAAACAGAAAATCAATCAAACTGCCTGGCTCAGTTTTTTTTTCTCCAAAAGTATGTTTTCTTCACCAACTTCAGTTTAAATGGTTTATGAGGCAAATCATGCAAAAGCAGTAACTTTAAAGTCTTCTAGACATTAGGAAATTTTTTTCTTGACTCATAGAACTACACCAACACTTTATTAAACAAGGGAACATTGCAGATGTGTTGCAGTCTGCAGATAACTTTTAAATACATGTGGTGTTTACGGAAATTGGTTTGAATGGACCCTCATTTTTTTACCATGCTTTCTTTAGTAGGTAAAATGGCATACTTTTCTTGTATACTTTTTTATTCACAAAAGCAAGTACATACTCTTGTTAAACTGATTTAAATTTTTATCCATATTTATTGCATTGAATAAAAAACTTTTTGATCCTTAGAAATTTAGTTTGTGTTTCTTATGTAATTTATTTTATTTTTTTGTTTTTTATTCGATTTGTGCTTTTTTCTGTGTCTAATTGACCAATGTGATAATCCAAGATCAGACTTAATGTTCTTTGCAGGCTGGTCTTTAATTGCAATAAAGTGCTTATGTCATTTATGATCTTGAAAAGGTAACATTGTTTTACCTTTCACTTCAGACCTGTACAAAACTGAGATTTGCAGCTGTTATGCATCATTGTATGGCAGCCCACAACTTGAGGTTGACTATATTTATGGACACAACTCCATTGGTTTCAACATGACAATATCAAACTTACCTGATTTCATTGCTTTACTGAATGTCACAATTTGTAGAGATGGTGTAGAAGTTTGGTATGAAGACAAGTTTGTGAGTATGAGGTTCTATTCATTCTGCATGATCTTTATTTGCCAGCCATATAATAAATGTCATTTAAAAGTACATGTATCAACATGGTCAAAAATTGATTTAACGTGTTTCGGCCTTCAGACAGAAATTTTCATCCTGCAAATCACTTTCAAAAAGAGAAATCTTGCCTTTCCTTTTTCCACTAGGCTTTGACTTGTGTTTCTGTATCAAACCACAATTCATTTTTCTTATTTTAGATGGATCAGGGTTTTATGGGACGCAGATCTCCGCATCCATGTACCCCTAAATATTAGACTACATGTGTACGTTTTTCAGCAGTGTGCATCCAACAGACGCATACAAATTAATTCCAAATGTATAAAAAAGTCTTGAATAAAACAGAAAAAATCACTAGTTGATCGCTGTTTCATTAAAAATTTATCTACTGCACTGCAGTCAACACGTTAATCGCAGTTTTGGGACATTAGGGTCATACTTGATTTGCAAATCAAGTCCAACCTGCATTTATATTCTGAGTTTTCACATTTCTATCCAGTACTATAAATTTGTCACAAGACACCAAAAAATTCATGTCTGAACAATCTAATCTGATAATGTAATAAGGGACCCCTAAAATTGGGGCTTGGACTCCTGATTTTTTCAAGGTTGCGCCCAGTGGATCCCAAATTTTCAAAAGCTTTGCAAAACCCTGATGGATGTTTTCAAATGGGTTTACTGCAACTTTGTATTTGGGGAGACACATATTGAATGGCTTGAAGAAATTGAAAATGTTAAGGATCATTAAAAAGTGTTAGAAAAAACAAGTCGACTGAAAATTTTCCTAGACTTGACCTAGGTTTTTTTGGAATGATTTTGATTCGTGAACTGGCATTGTTAAATCGTATATTAGCATATAGACACCTTCAGTTTCAAGGTTGAGCTTGCCTTTGCTGGAACATGTCACAAGATTTTATTGGATAGTTCAGATGCAAGAAACAGAGTGCAAATGCTTTCCTAATTTTCATCTACATTGTCTGGAAAAGTTAATGGAGATGCCCTCAGCATATAATTGTACAGACATGTAAAAACATGGCTTTGTTATACATGTACTCCTTATACATGTAGTGTTTTTTGCTTCAAACCAAACACTTTAAGGTCATAGTTACGGTATTTTTAAAACACAAGATATTGGCGTTTTCTTTCTTTAATTCTTTTTTTCCCAAACTTAAAAATTCTGTTCTTTTTGTTTCTTATTGACAGATTATTGTTAATGGAACTGTCAGATTTATCACAAATGGTTTAAAACCTGTGGCTGGTAACTATTCAGTTAAGGTAAGAAAATTGTTTTAATATAGAAATTTCACTCTACCATTTCAAAATGACATCCCATTTTTCTAATAGGCAACAAGATGAAGCCCAAAAATAAAGACACATTGTTGAGATCTTGACCCTGTAAGGGCCATAGGGGCTTTTGTAGATTGTATATATCTGGAGCTATATTCACTTATCATTCCAGGGTTGCATCTAGAGTGCGGGATTGCCGAAATCCCGCATCAAAATAAAAAATCCTGCGAAAATGAAATTTGTTTGCACACCAAATCCCGCACTAAGATGAAAAAATTGCATGATTGTAAGCACCATAATGGGGGAAAAGAGAGAAAAAACAACTTCAGGGGAATAAAATGTAACAAAATTTGCATGGGTCACCCCAATAGTCATGAATTCGAAACTTAAATCGTAGACTGTCAGGTTATTTTGATCATATCAATAGACGCTTGTCATCTGTGTTATGCAGATGGAAAGCCTCATTGCAGCTGGGCCCACGCTGTTGATCACCAGTGGCACCTAATGCGACAATTTAGGGAAAATGTGTCTAAAAATGAGGCACTGGCGAATCTGCTGGCAACAAGTCATGCCTTAAGGCTACAAAATTGTTGACTCCGTCATAAACAGTGAATATCAAGTATGATGGAGCACACATCACCGTTTATCACAATTTAACAAGCTGGCATGTAATGAAAAGCGAGATAATCATGACATGTTTTGAAGTGACATGCAACCCTTATTGACAGATTCTTGCAATATCATGTGGAAACACTTATAAAAAAAAAAATTAACTGACATGAAAAAAAGATCAAATACCGCGAAGGCCCATGACACAACAAAATGTCAATTTGACAATGTCTGATCAGAGGCACTTCAGACTGTCTCTTCAGCTTTGGTAGTGAATTTAAGCAGTAAATTTACATAAATATCTGTATGAAACAATAGATGAAAGCTAAAATCTCTGTCTAGTACTGAGGTAAAAATTTCAGTGAATTTATGAAATAAAAATATTGAACAACATAGGTTAGATAGGGTAGGATGGGGGTTAGTCTTCTTGTCTTGAAGTGATAGTACTGTAACAAGTGTTAAAGAAGACAAAGAAGACTAGAAAAAAATAACCCTTTAATGGATATGATCTTTATTTTCCCAAAGACAAAAATAAACAAAACATTAACACTTTACCACATTATGGGAACCACCATGAAATTTGTCCCCCCCTCTCTACACTTGCTGCCCCCCCCCCCTTCTGAAGATGATGGATGATGGGGGACAACCCCCCTATTTGAAAATTTCTAGATGCAACCCTGCCATTCTAAAGAAAATTCTTGGTCTTATTCTCCAGAATTTTCAAAATTTGAAAGTAACAGAACTTCTGATTGGCTAAACCATTCTCCCGCAATGTTTCCAAGGGCTATATGCTTCAGGTGCTTAAAAACTTATATAAATGCTTTTTACGAGCAATGGCACCTTTTTCAGAAATGTTTACCCTGCAGGAGCTTTAAAACTTGTAGAAATTGGATATGGCTAAAGATGGTTGTCATGTAATTATAGATTTATGCCTTTGTGTTTTAGATCTTTCGACTGTGCCTTGACAATAATAAATACAGAGACAGATCATCAAAGTGTCTTTTGAGAGATTCTTACACAAACCCAGGTGAGATTTACTGATATAAACATATTTAACTGATTACCACAAAGATATGGTGTTTTATGCCTCTGCAGTTGATAGTCTTAGAAAACATTATGGGTAAAGGGTCAATTTTTTATTGAAACAATGCTTTTTTTTCTGTCCATGATTCTGCTTCATTCTAAAGGTCCTCTGGTTCAAACAATGCTCTAGTTTGCCTCTAATTCTAATAACTTCTTTGTGTGTGTGTGAGAGAGAGAGAGGATATAAAGAAGAGTTAAAGTAAGGTCCAGCTTGGTATATGATTGTACATAATGTGTAATCAAGTATTCAAGCCTGTGACATATTACCACTTGCAGACAGGTTTTATGGTCATTTAACCCTTTTAGTGCCATAGGGCTGACCAGGACTATACCATCTGCTTGTTTGGCCAAGCCAACAAGACAAAAAATTTTGTTAGTTCCAGTGGATTGTATTTTAACCTGTAGAATTTATAGATTCGGAGCAGTGAAGCATACTACTAAAGAAACATGCTCCCACTTAATTTGCATTGAGCCTTTAATTCATGATAATTAATGACAACCAATATTATACCAAGATGTTTTCTGTGTCAACAAAATTATTCAGGGGGTTATGAGTTGGTTGCACATGTGCCATAAATGTGTCTCTTCTTGGATTAATTTGTTAATTCAGTGATAAATAGAAATAAATTAATATATTTTTTCTCTCCCTGTAGTGGATTTCAAGATGTTACCAAAAGAAGTGGAGGAGGTGGTCGATACAAATTCAATGAAAATTGTTGGATTTTTGAGCTTGATACTGTTTACAGCCAGCATCACAATGATTGTATTCCTTCTTTGTAAAAGAAGAACAGATAGACTGACTTTCCACTGTTGTATTAGAAGTAGAATGGGTACACAGCCACCAAACAATTCATCCCATACAAGTAAACATACTTTTTGTTGTGTAACTCTTTACCAAATGACAAACATGTAGACCTGTCCAAAGTAAAAGCACTTGCAGATGACAATTCAAATGCACATCAGAAATTGAAGTTTGTTATAGGAAGGGTAGAAAACATTGTGGGAAAAGGAGAAAATGCTGGTTACCAGCAATTTCTCCTTTTCCCGCAATGTTTTCAAAAGGCTCCTTTCTAGGTGTCAGGAAAGTCAGGGATTGTTTGGTAAAGGGTTAAAAGTCTTTTTTGTGGATAAACAGTCAGAATTCAAGTAAATCAGTGGTTACCAGTACTCAATGGTGTGCAGTGATGGCTGAAGAAACACCAAGAATGATCTCTTTCCCAAACAGTAAAAGAATTTGTAGATAATATTTTAAACTGGCTCAAAATATTGGATTTGTCGATGAAAGGGTAGAAAACATTGTGGGAAAAGAAGAAATGCTGGTAATGAGCATTTTCTTCTTTTCCTACGTTTTCAAAAGTCTTATTAGTCATGGTTGTTAAAATTGGGGATTGTGTGGTAAAGGTTTATGTTTTACAAGGTGTTTTTGAAGTCAGCTGCTCCGGAAGATGTTTCAGGAGGTTTTCTGTTAACTTATCACAACCAACAAAGTTCTAGACTTGTCCTAATTGAAAGCACTTGCAAATGACAAAGTCACTGTGACTCACCTTGTGGGGTTTATCTGTGAAAGGGTGGAAAATATGGTTGGGAAAAGGAGAAAATGCTGATAACTAGCATTTTCTCCTTTTTGCCACAATGTTTTCAAACAGAGTCATACTCAAGGTCTGTAAAACGTGGGTTTGTGTGTTAAAGCATGACTGCAGTCACAGATAAAATATAGTTGTATCTTCATCGTAGATTATTAAAATGAAACATTTTCGAAACCCCTAACGCATACTTCTATTTCATGTACAATTTGCAGGAGAAAGTATTCCATGTGAGATGCACCAACTATTACCACACTGGGAACCGGGCAAAAAACTGTTGTTGTATCATCCAGAGGGTCTTGGTTCCCCTCTACAGTATGTATTGAGTGAGCTGAAAGATGACCTGGTGGATGGTCGACAAGAGAACTGGAAACAATTTGCATTTGACGCTGTCATGAAATACCATGATGTTGTGATTTTTGTGACAGAGGGTTTGTTAGAATTACTTTGTGGAGATGAGGGTTTGAAAGAAGCCAGACTGGCAGAGAGACAGTATGAGAATGTGCCAGCCATTGTGATGGAGAATTTAAAAGAGCTTGTTACTTCCCATCCAAGACAACAAGACTTTTTCCTCCATTTTGTTTCCATCAGCTGTGATGAGGGAAAGTTGCTAATTCCAAAATTCTTTGAGAAATATAAATTTCTTACACTCACAAATAACTACTACATTTATAATTTAGCAAACAATACCTTGATACCACCAGAAAAGGATGCAGAGCTGATGAGATTGATTAACAGACTAAAACCTTCACCTGTACAGAGTGCTGAGACAGAGTTCATGTAATTTTCAACAACATGTCCCAATTTTCACCATTTACCAGACAATTCTTTGTACTCTTTTATGCAGAGAAAGGAGGCTTTTGAGAAAAATGAGAAAATGCTGGAAACCAGCATTTTCTCATTCTTCCACAATTTTTCTATTCATGCAAATACAAACCCATTTATTTTAGCCACAAATGTCATATGTAATACTTTCAAGAAAATGGAGTCTGGGATTTTATTGTCTGGTCTCTAGCCTAATTTGGCTAGTATGAGCCTAAATAACTGAAAATGGACATTTTCACTCTGTAAAGCATAAAACACCTCAAAATGACGTTTTGGTTGCTTTTGCCAGAATATTTCACCAAATAGTAGACAGTGGGAATTTAAGACGCAACTGCACATTTTGCACCATCTGATCTTAATTTAGTGTTTACAGAAGCAACTTAATTTGTGCTAAGCGTTCCTTGGGTCAAAACAATTGTGAACCAAGAAAATGAAAAGATAAATTTCAGTGAAAGACTGAAAACATGTATATATATGATAAATTGAGAAATAGCTTTTTTCTAGCAATTTATCTATTCACTGCTGTGTTAGGGTGTCTTGAAAAAGAAATGTCAAGGAAACACAAGTAAAGGATTAATAATAATATAAAGGAGGGGGTCAACTGAATGAAACATACTCAATAAAACTAGCCTAAAATGTTTAATTTTGACATGCATAAGTGTAATATTATGTCCTTTGGTAAAGAGTTCAACAATAACTAAACTGACTTTTAACTCTTTACCATATGACAAAAATTTTGGACTCAACCAAATTAAAAACATTTGTAGACGACAAAATACAATATTGCTCAAGTGATGATTTCTGTCTTTGTTAGGGTAGAAAACATTGTGGAAAAAGGAGAAAATGCTGAACCAGCATTTTCTCCTTTTCCCCACAATGTTTTTAAAAGGCCTTTTTCTCAGGGTTGATAAAACTTGGGAGTGTGTGATAAAAAGTTAAAGTGCCTTTCACCAGTATAGTTGCTTTTGTAACTAGTGCAGTTCAAGATTTGACTGTGCATAACTTGCAGTCTGATCCTTGATCTAAACTGTCAACATTGCTGAGGCATTATGGGCGTTATCAACCTTGACATTTCTTTTATAAGGGTCTTTTTTCTGAAATGGAAATGTCTTTGGATTCATTCTGGGCTCTAAGAATAAGGAGAACTGACACTTTCAGTCTCAAAAAATTATCAACTTATTGAATCCTAGCCCTTTATCAAACCATCTGTTGTTTCAATACATTGAGGGAAAAGGCGTTCGAAAACATTTTAGTGAAATCCAGCATTCTTCTATTTCCACAATTTTTTCTATCATTACAAAGACAAATCCCATTTTTCGAGCAACATTGAACTTATCTGTAAATGCTTTCAATTTGGACAAGTCCAAAATGTTGCCATTGTAGATCTAGGATCAGATGACATCCCTTGTGAGGTCTAATCTAGAACTTGGCTACCTGTGATGACATGTAATGTTATATTTACTGTTCTAATGAATAATACTGTGTTTACCAGTATGTATGTACATATTACTGCAAATGAAGTTAAACAGTTGTGTATTGTGGTGTTCTTTATCACCAAGGAAATAACAAATATCTTATAAATCTTGCTGCAAAAATGACTAACTCATTATCTCTCAAAGAAGACTTGTTGGCAGGCAAGAGGCAACTTTTAAAAGAGAGTGGCATGAAGAGCAATGTACATGGCTTGAAACTAGGCAGTAGCTTGTTTGAATCTCCAGCTTGGCCAATTTCTCTGAGGATTAATAATAGTCATTGCCATAGGATTCATTCCTCTCTCACTTCAGATGGTTGTTTTAATGGCAGTTATGTGAGAAAGTAGCCAGTGGCTTTGGAAGAATATTCTGTAAAGTGTTGGTAAGAGAAACTTATGAAAAGCATGGATAGGGGCACAGGTTGCTGCAATGTAACTGAAATATTGTTGAAATGGTATGAAACATCATACAAACAGAGATAAAAACTGAGGAGCATTAATGTGAAAACTGCATTGTTGGAAGTTGCAAAAATTGTAATGCAAGTATAGATCAAGTATCAAGTGCTGTACAAATACATCCTATTTCAGTTCTGAATGCACAAGTCTTCCTTTGAATGGAACATATCAGTGTATCATTTCTTATTGTTATAATTATCAGTATTATTGTTGGTAAAGAAATTATATGCTTATAGCTCCAAGCCATTTGTTAATCCTTATGACCTCGCTAATACAAATACAAGTTTTAATGCCTTTGCATGTGACAGCCTTTGGGAAAAAAAGGCTGGAAAAGAAGCTATGGACTGCTACAAGTGGTTCCTATTTTCCCCTCTTTTTTTTTTCCAGTCATTTAAAAAAAAGACCTTGCCTCCAAATATATCTCTTTTGTGTTAATTCAATTAGGTTTTGCTCGGTTTAACAAACTAGAACAAGGGTGTGCAGTAAACATTTATCAATTGAATTTTTGTGTTTTTAGTACATATATTGTAAGGGTAATTTGACATCTTTCATTTCAGTCAGCAGACCCTCTATCTCACCAGTCAATGCTGTGCTTTAAACCTTTATTGAACAATCCCTAGTTTTGACAACTATCAGTTAGGTTTTTGAAAATGTGGGAAAACCAGCATTTTCTCTTTTTCCCAAAAAAATTTAAAGTTTTCTACCCTTTCGATGACATATTCCATGCTTTTGGTGACATTTAAGTTGTTGTTTGCAAATGCTTTCAATTTGGACAAACATTGAATTTTGTTGTGTGGTAAAGAGTAAAGATCCTAGGGAAGGCTTTTGAAAATAATCAGGGGAAAGGAGAAAATGTTGTTTAAGTAGTATTTCCTCCTTTCTCCAAATGTTTTCTACCCTTTCATAAATAATTTCAATCATTATAGCTTTACTTAAATTGTAGTATGCTCAGGACATGTAATACAAAAGAGATATATCTGATGGGAAGAAAATTTCCCCTTTTTATCCCTGCCAAAAAGGTGATCGGGGATATGGTAATAGCAGCCATCCATCATTCCGTCCCACTTTTTTGTCCGAAGCATTACTCAAAAATTGTTAGAGGTGTAAACATGATACTTCACAAGTAGATAGATCTAATCAAGGAGAAGTGCAGTGCAGTGCACTTGTCCGACACATAACTCGAACGTCATAAAAGGCATCAATGTGAGACTTCAGAAGTAGGCAGATTTTATTGAGGAGAAGTGCAGTGCTATGATTTTAGAGTTATGTCCCTTTGTTAATTTTGAGTCTCAAGGTTTCTTTGGAGCATAACTCGAGCTGTATTAACTTCACAGCAGGATAGTTGTCTCTGAAGAGGAGTGCAGTACATAAGAATGATAAATGTAACTTCCATATTTCTTTTATTTTCAGATTTTTTTTTCTGTCTGATTTCGTGTTTACACAAGCTGACAAGTGTATTTAGCATTGCCAGAGAATAATTCTGAAATCTAGCTGTTTTAGCCTTTAAACCAACCTACAAGAAGACACACATCTTCTATCGAGCAAGCATTCGATGGGGGGATGGCCATGTCAACATGGGTCTTGTTACATTTGGAAAACATTGTTGGAAAAGGAGCAGTTGCTTGCAAAAAATGAATTTTTGTACCTACCTTCATATATGAAAAAGCTTTTTTCTGTAAGGGCTTAAAAACTCTTTTAAAATTGTAAATTTTAATTATAATAATCTACACAAGCTTTCGGCAGTACAACTGCCTTCTTCTAGTGTGATCCTGTGATACAATGCCTGCAGTTGTTTACCATGGTAAATAACTGCAGGCATTGTATCACAGGATCACACTAGAAGAAGGCGGTTGTACCGCCGAAAGCTTGTGTAGATTATTATAATTAAAATTTACATTTCTCAAGAAGAGGATATCATGTTTGTTAAAATTGTAAAATAGTTTGTTGTAGCCACAACTTTAATAGTTTAACAATTTGTTAATTTTTTAGAGGTGACTATTTACCAAATTTTGTGTGTGTGTGTGTGTCAAATTTTTTATTGTATTTTTCATTTTGAAATAATATATATAAATTAAAATCATCTTTGCAAAATTACAGTTGCTCAGATTATACATTGTCCATATGGTTTAGCCCCTTTATAACTTGCCAAGCCCCGGTAGCACAGTTGGTAGCATACAGGACTTGAGAACAGGGGGTGGCTGGTTTGATCCCAGGCATGCCAAATTTTTTTCTGAGGATTGATGATAGTCATAGTGACAGGATTAATTCCTCTCTCAACCCTGACCATTGTTTTGACGATGGTTATGTGGGAAAGCAGCAAGTGGATAGGAAAGAATATTGTGCAGAATGCAGGTAAAAAGAAACTCCAGCGAAGCATGGATAGGTGTATTGGTCACCACGTTATAACTGGAATAATGTTGAAAACAGTGTTAAACACCACACAGTCAATGAATCAATCACCCCTTTATAACCTACCAGTCACCTCGTCATTGTATTTCATTGATATTATTGGGTTATACTTACTGATTTTTTTTTCGTAACATTTTTTAGCTGTCAAATAGGATACTGCTACAAAAGCTGACTTTAGATCAGGCACAGAATCATTGAAAAGCTCTTGACCCATTCCCCTGTAAATGTTGTTATCCCCCTGGACATTGTAAAAGTGAAGAAAAGCTGAAAAGAAGGAAATTTATCAAGTAAATTCCTTTAATTTCAGTGTAATTTAACAATTGCAAATATTGTATCGGCATGCTTTTTGCTACATGACATTATGCACTTAGACTGACTGAATGGTGTTTTACGTGGCTTTCAATAATATTTCAGTCAAATCAGGGCAATAGCTCACATATCCTTGTATTTCCTGGGTTTCACCAGCACTAGGCTGAGATTCTTAAGTGTCTTGCCCAAGGACACTCCCATGGAAGTGCCCAATGTAACCAGTGCGGTTCGAGTCCTCTTAGTCACGAGTCTGACAGTTTACCACTGAGCCACACAGGACCCCTTATGCACTTAGAGCTTTTGATTATATCAAAAGGAAGATCTTAACAGACATAACTTTCTGTCAAAAAAACAAAATGATCTTGGAGTGAAAGGGCAGTTTAAAAATTTTAGTTTTGATTACAGCCCAGAGTAACAAAGTAAAAAGCAATACAAACTGGTCCTAGCTCTTTAACAAGCAATCCCTTGTTTTAATGACATATTAAGAAAAGAAGGCTTCTGAAAACACTGGGGGGAAACCAGCATGTTCTCTTACCATGTTTTTCAACTGGTAACAATTTGTCTGTAAAAGCTTTCAATATAAGTGAATCTAAAATGTTCCCACCTGGTCAGTGTAAAGAGTTAACCTTTTGATTGCTGAGCACAGTAGTTGTTTTTTTAAAACAGCACAGATCAAGATCAAACAACACATCATTTTCACCCATCAATCATTTCCAATCACTACAACTGGGTAATAAAAGAGAAGGTCTTCACAAATAAAAGTGAATATAGAGACAGAGAAAAACAAGGGGGCCATAATAGCCCTGTATTGCTCCACTGACTAATCAGTACAAACCATATATACCAAGCATTAAAATTCTAGGTCAGATGGTTTTGAATATACTGTATATTTTTCTCTACAAAAACCCATGTGAAAGTTGTGTCCCCAGGACAAAGCCATTTTTGACCATCGAGCTATAATTACTTGAATTGTGGTAGAATACGGTAAGATAAAGCCACATGCCAAATGATACAGGTTGAGGCCATATGAGATTTTCAAAGTTTCTTCAATGTAAAGCCCCTGTAAAACATGAGACCCTGGAGGCAGGGCTTATTTTTAATCAAAGGGCTAAATTTTGAACAAATTCAGAAGTGATCCAAATTTGGCAGCCCTAGGATTTATGGTTAGGAGCAAGAAAAGTTTTTGAATTTTCATTCTTGAAGCACATTACATTTATGGCCCATGGAATGGGGCCAGTTTTGACACCAGGGCTTTGATTTGAACAATTTTGGAAGAGACCTGTTAGATGATTAACACTCACAAAATATAAAAACTGTATCTCAAGGTTCGGAACAAAATGATAATTAAAGTTTTCACTGTATAAGCTCATGTAAAAGTTGTGATCTCTGGGGTGGGGTCACTTATGACTCCAGGGCTATAATTTGAACAATCTTGATAGAAGTCCATGAGATAAATATTTATACAAAATTTGGTAGCCATAGGTCCTCTGGTTAGGAACGAGAAGATTTTCAAAATTTCACTTTATAGGCCAGTGTAAAACTTGTGACTGCCTGGGCAGGGCCACTTTGAACCCAGGGCCATTATTTAGGCTATCTTTGTAGAGGCCTCCTAGATAAAGCCACATGCAAAATTTGATAGCAATACACCTTATGGTTAGGAACCAGAGGATTTTCAAAGTTTTCACAATATAAGCCCATGTAAATCTTATAACCTCTGGGCCACTTTTGACCCCAGGACTGTATTTTGAAGAACCTTAGAAGGTGTTCATTAGATTAAGCAACATGCCAAGTTTGGTAGCCCTATGCTTTATGGTTAGGAACAAGGAGATTTTTTAAGTCTTTCCTATATATAAACCCATGTAAAACTTGTGACCTCCATGGTGGGGCTGATTTTGACATCAGGGTCTTTATTTGAGTTTTCAGTTTTTCAGTTTTGTTGCCATGGCAACCAGAGTTTTCATTAAAATCAAATTCTTTGAAGAAATTCTGAGGAGGGCCATGGCAGGATCATTTTAGTGAAGTTTCATCAAAATTTGATGGGTAGTTTCAAAAAAGAAGAAGTTTGAAATAAAAATTAATACACAACCAGATGGACAGACAGATGCAGGACAGACACCGGGCCATGACTTGCTGGCCTTTGGCCAGTGGAGCTAATAACAGCTAGTGGAGAAATTACTGATTATTAATTTACTGATTATTTTAATTGTTTTCCTGATTCAGTAACAACATACTGTAATGGATAAAGGGTATTTATTGACCTGTGACAGTTCTAGTCCCAAGCAATTTCTCCATCTGCTTCCATATTTTCCAAAATCATCA
Source organism: Hippopus hippopus (assembly GCA_946811185.2). Classification (NCBI taxonomy): domain Eukaryota; kingdom Metazoa; phylum Mollusca; class Bivalvia; order Cardiida; family Cardiidae; genus Hippopus; species Hippopus hippopus. The sequence goes on along the minus strand of OX328102.1, from coordinate 37,747,257 downwards.
AGTCTAACTAGGATTCCTCCTGACTAAGAAAAGTAAAAAAAAAACAATGAGACCAGCTTAACCATATACCAAACAACAAAAATGTAAACTTGCCCAAATTGAAATTTACCGGTATTTGCAGACAACAATTTAAATGTGGCTCCAATTATGGAATTTGTCTTTGCTAAAGTAAAAAACATTTTGGGAAAAGGAGAAAATGCTGGCTACCAGCATTTTGTCCTTTTCCCACAATGTTTACAAAAGTCTTCTTCCCTAGGGTCCCTAAACTTTGGGATTGTGTGGTAAAGGGTTATACATATTGAATTTTTTTATTAACTAGAACAGTAAAATTTTGATCCCTTTAAATGAACTTTTTACAACTGAACAAAATTCTACTATTTCCAAATTGAAAGCATTTTGAGGCATAAAGGTTAAGATTTGTTTTGAACAGGAATGAAAACATTGTGGGAAAATGTTACTAGCATTTTCTCCTTTACCCACTATGTTTTTAAAACCCTTCTTCCTCCTGTTGTTAAAATTGGGGATCCTGTGCTAAAAGATTAAGTTTAATTAACTTCATTGGGTAAAATTGTGTACCTGATACAGGCATATCAAGATGAGACAGCATATTTGTTATCATGCTGTCTGATCATATGCCCTGTTCAAAATGCTAAGTTACTGTAGTATAAGTCTGTTGGCTTTATGATAGTAAATTAGGGATGGGGACAATTTCTTTTATTATACAACTGGGGCTGGCTGCTGGATTTGCTTTTGCTTAACAGTGAAAATGATCGACTCAAATTCCTGAAGATGGCAATGGATATTTTATTTATGATTGCAATTAAAAGCTTTTAATTTCTCAAAATAAGTACATGTATCATAAACATAGCAAAAAATTAAAGTTGAGAGAGATGGAGAGGAGTTTAAAATACCATGTTTATTTCTGTTGATGGAATGACATGAAATTTGAATGTCTGCATCATTTAACCCGATCTTTAGCAAATGACAAAATTTCAGACCAGTCAAAATTCAAAGCATTTGCAGACGACAAAATCAATGTGACGTAACATGGAAATTTGTTTTAGGAAGAGCTGAAAACATTGTTGGAAAAGGAGAAAATGCAGGTTACCAACATTTTCTCCTCTTCCCACAATGTTTTCAAAAGCTTTCTTTTTCAGGGTCAGTAAAAAGTGGGATCATGTGGAAAAGAGTTCATTCACTTACCTAATATTTCATCCCTAATGAGACTGCTACAGCTGTATATAAATTTAGATATCCAGCTAAAAGTAAGATACCAGCAACTGCAATATCACAGTACTCTCAACCAGAAGAATCTCATCATAACACTTGTAGAGACAAGTTCATCTGCATGTTTTGTGCAGCCTGATCTTGATCTACATTGTCCACAAAGTGTTTTTGGCCCTGCTTAGGAGCCTTACGGTGACGATGTTCAAATCACTGAGGTTAAACAACACCAGAGCAAAAGAATATTGAAATGATACATAGTCCTGTTTGTCCTGGTGTCATTTTACTTCATCGATTAAAACATCTGGTATTCTGGTATTCCGGTAGATTCTTCCAATCTGTGAAGCACTCTCTATCGAGATGTCTGTACACTTCCAGAGTAAATCCTAACTATAAACTGGTTTTGTAAACTGTGTAATTTGAGCACAGGAATTTGACATTCTATAATGAAAATATATGATTAGATATGAAAAAAATACTCCCCTATATATTTCTTTATATATAGGGGAGTATTTTTTTCATATTTAATTACATATTTTCATTATAGAATGTCAAATTCCTGTGATTTGAATAACTGAACTGAATTATCGTACATGCACTAGTATTTACGCCTCATGCTCTTGTATATTATCCCATGTAATAAGATATTTACGAATTACGCTGACACTCGCGGCTCTATTTACGACAATTTCCTAGCTCTGCAGATCTCTTAAGATGTAGTGCATAACACACAGCCCGTGTGATTTTTTCTATGGCTTCGATGACCCTGGGCCTTAATGAGATAACATGTTTTATCTTTTTGGCTGTACAATTCGATCACTACAAGCTGTGTTAAGAGAGATTTTCTTAGGATTAATTCAAATGAAGCACACTTCAGGTTGTTTAAATACGACCTTAAAATTTCTATATGTTTTCTTCTAACCCATTCCAACATTTAAGGAGAAAATGTTTGATGTCTTCACTGTTAGCCCTAAGGTTTTAAGTGCACCTGAATGCACTTTACAGACATTGTAGGCCAATATTCTTGTGGGAAATACACCATATTGCATTTAATCTAGTAGGATTAAACTCCCTTGCATTAAAAAAAAAACACAAGAGCTAAACCGTATAACAGTGTGGAGATGATTCTACTATTGAATTAGACTATGGTTTTCACTTTTTTGCCTTTTTTAAAAAAATTTAGTTAAACATTTCTGGATCCTTATAAAAGCAAACCTCAGATGGATAACAAGTGAAGGTCATAATCTATACGATGAAAATTAAGTCCAGGATCAAGCATTCTTTGGCATTATACAGAAAACATTTAAAAAAAAAACGTTATATCGTGCAGAACTACGGTCTAGCAAGCACAGGACATACACTATCAGCTTGTTGGATGTTTTCACACACAAAACAAAAAACAATAATTGATATGACATGTCTGTTTTAAGCTAAACTTGTATAAGACATTGTATTATGGGACGTGAAACCAACCAATCAATTGGGGAATTATTGGTATTTTATCCCCCCCTTTTTTTTTTTTTTTAAGTCTAAGGGAGAAAACTCGTACGTTCTTGTATTTTAGTGTAGTAAGATTTACCTCCCTTGATAAGTTAATAAGTTAGACGAGAATAAGCGCTATATCGCTGTCGGATCCAGTTCGACAGGCTGACAACTTTGACAAAAGTCATGGCTTGAGAATTTCCAATTATGTCGATATTTCTTGTTCAATGGATAAACGAACTTTAAACTGAGCCTTTCATTTATGATAAGCAGACTAATATTAAACGATCTTCAAATAATCTTCGATCATCGCTACCGATGTCTGACGCTGCTAAAAGGGCTTTCAAAAGAGGACAGTTAAAAATTTTCGATCTATAAAACTGTTAGAACACAGTTATAATGTAATTTGTAACTTACCTACAGAGTGTCATGTATGAAATCTTAACTTTAGTTCTGAATATAAATGTTTTTTTTTTTAAATCAAGTATCTTTTGCGGCCATCTTCATTGGTAAGAGGTTAAAGGCAGGGGAGATTACTGTCTGGAAACGAGTATTTTCAGGCTCTTTCTTACCGTCTGATGACAAAGCCACGGCACGCTATAAGTCCAGTTTCATGAAAGAATTTCCATGTTACAATGAAAACAAATCATAGTAATATAGATACAGAAAGTCTCAGTTAAACTGAACCAAAGTTTACCTCCAGGTATGGACCGTCCATATATACTTTTGGGCGCTTCCGGCATAGCAAGGGAGGTGACTGTAATAGAAATCTGCGTAAGGATAATATACGAGTTTTCTCCCTTAGACCATAAAAATTCCCAAAGTTCAACCACGTTATTGTGTCATTAAGGTTGTTGTTGTAATTAAATATAAATCATCTCTGAAGTTGTTCATTTTGCTGCAGACCTCTTTTGAAAACTGACTAAACTTCTCCTTTTGTCATAATGTTTTTAGAATTTTTGTCACCCAAATTTCTCAAGGACGTTTTTAAGAATGTCAGAGGCAAATTGGTTGAGAGGTAATGACTTTTAACCATTACTACACGATCCCGAGTTTGAACTAACCTTTAAAAAGGAAGAAGGCTTTTGAAAATATAGTGGGAAAAGAAGAAAGTGCTGGTAACCAGTATTTTCTCCTTTTCCCACAATGTTTTCTAACCTGTCCATAACAATTCTCTTCATTTTGGCCACCTTTAATTTGTTATCTAGAAATTCTTTCAATTTGAACTAGTTTACAGTTTTGTCGTTTGGTAAAGAGTTAAAGAGGATAAATATGAAAAAAGGAATAAACAGGTAAACGAGATTATGAGAAGTAAATTTTGACAGAACCAGCTCTTGTCAGAGTGGACTTTTTTTTCCTCGAGCTTTTCAGCTTAGGAGATGGTTAGCAACACAAACCTGCAATATTGAAGGGTGACACTGGAAACATTGTTATGAAATGGAAAAATGCTTGCCACAAGCTTTGTCATAATATTGTCTACTCTTTCAAATACTTATCTCATTGAGGCACAATATTAATTTTGTATCTTTCCATCTGCACATTTCTTTGACTTTGTTATCTGGTTAAGAGTTATACCTGTAACCCCTCACCAAATGATCCCATTTTTAACCCTCTTTGTGTAGGGAGGATTTTGAAAATATTGTTGGAAAGGGTAACCTACAATTTTTTCCTTTTCTCACAATATTTTCTTCCCTTTCATAGATAAATCCCATCATCTAAGCCACATTACATGTGTCATCTGCAAATGCTTTCAACATGGATGAGCCTAAAACTCTGTCATTTACAGGTATGAGATAGAATGGTCCTTGAACATGTGTAAGATTTACCAAGATTAAAAAGTTTCAACACGAGCAGCCTGTATGGGCTGACCTGGGTCAATACTTTTTGCAAATGCATTAAGCCTTCCTTTGCACATGGCTCATGAATAAGTGACATGTCCCCTGGACATTACAGAATACTGGAAATTAGCATTATACTACACCATTCTTCCCATCAAACATGGTCAAAGAATGCTAATACTGAACTGAAATTTTCAGCCAGGAAAAAACACTCAAATGACTCCTGTTTGGAACATGGTTGCTTTTGGCCAGAATGACACGTTCTTTTTCAGTCTGTTCTTGATCTACACTGGTACAAAAGTATCTAAATTGTATAGTTGTGTTGGGCACTTGACGGATAAATACTGGGCACTCAGCTGTGAAACTTTTTTTTCTCTCACATATTACCTGGTAACCAGGATAAATTAGAAGCTCATAAAGAAAAGAATGCTGATATCACAGCTGACTGGCAGCCATATTGTTTGTACTTACATGTTTTATATGAATAAGTACTTACATAGTTCAAGAGACACAATGGAGAATTACCTGAAGGCCAAAAAAATTGCTTTTTTAACTTTCTCCCTGACAACAAAATTTTAGACCCGTTCATATTGCAATCATTTACACTTAACAAATTAACTTTATCTCAAATGATTGGGGTTGTCTTTGAAAGGGTAGAAACGGATCATGGGAAAAGGAGAAATTGCTGTTTACCACAATCTTCTCCTTTTCATACAATATTTTCAAAGGGCTTTTGTCTCAAGGTCGTTAAAACACAGGATTTATTTGGGAAAGAGTTTGAAACATCAGAAATATTAGAAACATTGGGGGAAGGTGAGAAATTGCTTGTAACAATCAATTACACCTTTTTTCACAAAATTTTCAAAAGCAATATATTAACTCTTTACCACACAATCCCGACTTTTAACGACCCTGGGAGAGAAAGCTCTTGAAAACATTGTGGGAAAAGGAGGAAATGCTGTTAACCAGCATTTTCTCCTTTTCCCGCAATGTTTTCTACCCGATCAAGAAAAATTGCACTGTTTCAGCCACATTGAAACTGTCATCTGCAAATGCTTTCAATTTGATCAAGGCCAAAATTTTGTCATTTGATAAAGAGTTGAAGGATTTAGATTTTATAACTGTATGGTAGAAGGTTGATTATTTCTATTTTTTCTACAAGTAAGACTATAATAATTTGTTTTAAATGATGCCCTATCATAATTATGGTTACCAAACCAAATTGATCAGTAACCCAAAAGTCCCATTTATTTCTCAGATAACAACTTCCAAAAACTCAACTCTTTACCACACAACAAAGTTTAAGACTAGGTCAAAGTGAAAGTATTTTTGGACAACAAATTCAATTTAGCTTGACAGATGACTTTTGTTTTTGAAATGTAGGAAACACTATGGGATAATAAGAAAATGCGGATTATCAGCATTTTTTTCTTTTCCCACAATGTTTTCAGAAGCCCTTTTCTTCAAGGTCAAAACACATGATTGTTTGGTAGGGACTTATGATTTCTTTGCCAAAAGTCAAATTTCAAATGGGCTCCACTAATGCATTCTGCAACTAGTCACTAACCCTTATCCCCTGACTACTAAGCCCTCCTCGACTGACACAAATTCCTGGTGAAAGCAAATAATTATTCTGTTCATAAGTGAATTTAAAAGCTTTCTACCCTTGGCAAAATAGGTATTGATAGAAAAAAATTATCAATGATTAAGGCTGAATGGAGTGGCATTAGGATTTGATCCCTCCATCAAACGCCTAATAATTGGCTTGTCCATTTCAAAAGCATTTGTAGACAACAAATTTAATTCTGCTCAACCCATGGGATTTGTTTTTGAAAAGATTGAAAAAAAAAAAAAAAATGCAGGAAAAAGAGAAAATGCTGAACCAGCTATCTCCTTTAGCATTTTCTCCTTTTCTCACAATGTTTTCAAAAGCCTTTTTCCTCAAAGTCCCTAAAATTTGGGACTTAAACTTCGCACAGCCCATTTAATTGCAGGGACATGTAGTTTTCTTGACGAAGCCGAAATATTCATTGTATAACTACGTGAAACCAGGGATCGTATATAAGATCCCTGGTGAAACCAACCATCGGAGGATATATATATATATTTTTTTTATGGTCTAAGGGAGAAAACTCAAACAGTCTTGAATCTTAATTTAGTAAGATTTACCTCCCTTATTAAGTTACAAATTACAAAGGGAGAGGGGATGAGGGGAAAGAGATGTGGGAGCTTATGCGAAAAATTGACAATTTCTGTGATAGTTTTTGTTATTTTGTCAAAATTTCGGATTTAATACGTTGATTTTTTTTTGTTCAATGGAAAAACAAGCTTGAAATGGGGCCTTCCTGAAATGGTAACCAGGCAATCGCTAAATAATCAAACTAGTGTAATTATTGCTTCCGGTCTCCTTTACTGCTTTTAGGCCTTTCACATAAGACAGTTTAACAGATTAAATTACTTTGAAGAACACATAGTGACTCGTAATTAATTTACAGTCTATCGTGCATGAATCGTATCTAGATTTGATAAATTAACAGTGGATCTATTCGAATTTAAATCTTCGGCGGTCATCTTCACCAAAGCAATAAAAAGCAGGGGAGATAACTATTTGGTATCGTGTATTTTCAGGCTCATTATTGCTGTCTAACGAAACACTAACTTCAAAGCTTTGTAAAAAAAAATCAAATTAACCCAGCGATTAAAATATAATAGTATAAATGGATTTGATAAAATTGATCCAAAGATCATTCTCATATCGACCGTGTGTCAATATTTCTGAGCGCTTCCGGAATAGCAAGGGAGGTGACTTTTATAGAAATTTATGGAGGATAATGTACGAGTTTTCTCCCTTAGACCATAAAATTCATAGAAAATCCAAGTTTTTGAGTGACAGTGTTTGTTGACATTGAAGATAAACTTCTGCACCATTGACGTTTTTGTTCTATTTTTTCTTCAAACCTCTATCCAAAACCGGTCTTTTTTTGAAGTAGTTAGATCTATCACTCAAATTTCAGAGAGATATTTTTAAGATGTCTGCTGCAAATTCTTTTCAGAAGTAATCTAATGAGTTTTAAAAAAAGGCATGAATTTATAAAAAAAAGATAAACAGGATAGTATACTAGCACTGAATAAGAAAACTACTGAGCTAGTAACCAGCATTTTCCTCTTTTACTGCAATTTTTCTGCCATGTTAAATACCAATTTCCGCATTTGAGGCACAAATTTAATATCGTTGCCTACAAAAGTTTTCAGAATGGACATTTCTACAGCTTTAAATGTTGTTTGGAGTACAGGTTACCCCTTTATCAAACTATCCAAACTTTTCCCCAATCGGGGAAAACATGCTTTAGAAAACATTGTGGGAAAAGGAGAACACATGACCAAAAGGGTAGAGTGAATTCTCTGTAGCGAGTTTGCCTTAAAATGGGCTTAATAACAGTAGAATTCTTGCAGAACTGTTTCTAATTTGTTGTCCAAAACCCCAATTGTTTTTGTTGCGGAACATACTCTGGAAACAAGTACATTTTCATATGTTTTTTGATTGATAGGCTAAGTCGTAGTGGCCACTAGTGTTTCAAGCACATGCATTTGTGTCTGTCTGGGTGGAGTGTTGAGAAAAATCATATCGGTTGATGGAGTTTAAATTTTTCACTCTCGATTGATGTAACTCTATCTTTAGTTTAAGGAACTTTTTGTAATCTATGTTGTTCAACATAATTTCAAAGCCTTTAAAAGATTCCAAATTCAGTACAGGACCAGGAAAGACATGAGTACATGAAATACCATCAATAGTTGTTTAACCCTTTACCACACAATCCCGAGTTTTAACGACCCTGAGTAAGAAACCTTTTGAAAACATAGTTTTCTATCCTATCAAAGACAGAAATCATCATTTCGGTTACCTTTAATTTGTCATCTGTAAATGCCTTGCATTTGGTTGAGTCCAAAATATTATCGTTTGGTAAAGAGTTAAATAACAACATGGAGAAAAATTTGAAGAAAGAAAAATTGTTTTTTGAATGACAATGAAAACTTTGTGGGAAAGAGGATCCACTACCTGGAACAAGCAATCGCTTCTTTTCTCATGATTTTCTTAAAGCTGAGTGTTTAAAAAGCTGGTGCTGATATTTCAGTCATAGAGAAGTCAAACAAAATTTATCAGTCAACCAAAAGTCCCATTCATTTCTTTAGTAATATCTTCCCCAAAACTTAAGGCTTCTTTGACTAAACAGCAAATTTTTAATAAGCAGCTGTTAGTCTGTTTTTCTTCCTCGTGAGATATATTGTCAGGTCGTACTTAATCACAAGAGCACTTTTTTAGTCAGGAAAATCTACTCTCAGTTCAAATGTTGCCATTGCAAGCTTTATGACAGAATATCCTAGCAAATAGAAAAAAGTGTAGATCGAAGATTAGAGTGCATCTGTAGCTTGTGCAATTCGATCTTCATTTACACGTACAGTACCAGAAACAGGCATGTGCTCAGCTATTAAGAATTACCCTATATTAAACAAAAAGACTCTCAAAAACATTATCATAACTGGCATTTTCTCTTTTTTTCTCAGTGTTTCCGGCCCTTTCAAAGACAAATTCCATATGTTAAACCACATCTAATTTGCTGTCTGCAAATGTTTTCAGTTTGTTCTTATTTAAAAATTTTGTCTTTGATAAAGATTTACCATAAAGACTGTTGGAAACATCAAGCAAAAGGCTTCACAAGAGAATCAACAACAATGATTAAGTTATGAGAAACTGCATGATATCCAATTCATTTTTACTTTTTCTTGTACATATTAATCGTCTCTCCCTCCAGCAATCCAACTGCAATATGTTCCTCATCTGGTGAAAGAGCTATACAGCTTGGCAAAGCCATGTCCTCATCAAATGTTACCAATTCAGACAAATGTTTCCCATCTGGACTGATTTTTACCAGAGAACCTGTTGTCGGACAACAAACATAAATATTCTTTGTGTCTGCTTTGACACCACAAGGTCTTTCAATATCTGGGCTCTGGCAGCTAAAAATGGCTCTTCCATCTGTTCCTATAGCAACCAAGCCAAGAATAGTATCAGATATGTAGAATGTTCCACCTGCAGGACTGACAGTGAAATATCTTGAATTTTGTAGTTGAAGGTCATAACCTTGACCCAGATGAGGGTGGATTACAGACAAAATTTGTCCATTTATGCCAAGTATATGTATGGTTGCTTGTGAGCCAAAATCAGCCATGCAAAGGGCAAATATCTCTCCATGTAAACTGTCAACTCCCCAGTAACGTCCCTTTGTTTCAATAGACTTTCTCACAAACATTTTGGAGTTAGCTCTGATGCCAACATAGAGCATGATAGATTTCTCTGGCTGTGTTATCACGGCTGTGTTATCATTCAATGCAGTAACATCAGCAATTCCAGGAGCATTTAAAGATGATAGCGGACTCAATTTATTGCTGAACAGCTTCAAGTTTTTATTTCTGCTGTCACAAACAAGAAGATTTCCATCTGACATAAAAGCAAGGCCTGTGATCTGTGGTGTTTGTAAGTCACAGTATGTTAAGGCAGAAAATGTCTTTGGGTTCTTTAGTTTTAAAGTGTGGCTATGGCTATGGCTTGGGATTTCTGATTTTATACTGGATGTACTCCCAAAGGTGTGGCCTACAAATGTAAATGAAGATACATGTCTATAAAACTAATGATAAATAATTTGGAACTCTTGATCTTTACCAATCTCTTGAATTACCGTGTAAAATCAAAGAAAGGTACATGAATCTTACAGTTGCAAAAGCAAGGTGTTCACTGAGCACATAAAAGTATCACTTTAGGGCTGTGAAACCCATAGTCCTCGCAAATAGTCTTCTTCAAATAATAAGTTGTGGTAAACTCTGTTTAATCCTTATAAAAATAACCTTAAGTTATGACCTTGAAGTAGAAAACTGTTGAAAACATTGTCAGAAAATGTGTGGATTGCATAACAATATACCTCAACCTTTGGGTGGGATCAGAAAACCATCTATAAAAGCTAACAATTAAGCAGCTCACTTGTATTTCAGTAATCACTGAATGACATTTGATATTATTATTATATTGGATGAATTGTTTGGGCAGATTCCAGAATTACTAGATCTATTGAATACTCTTGACAGAAATTCAATTTTTGAAATTAACAATTATCAGATTTAACTATGAAATGTCAGCAGTTTTAAGAACTTTTTACTATATACTCTTGAAAGACATTCAGTGGTATTGACCTATGAAATGAACTATTTACCATCAGATTTAGAAACGATCTATAAAAACAAAACATAAAACCTCCAGAGCTGTGTGGGTCAGTTACTGCAGGAACAAAAGTCTGGAAATCTTTTTCATTCATAGAGTGTTTGTGGACAACTTCATGGTCTTTATTAGCTTCGAACTTGGTATGGTAGATTTTACATTTCCTATAGTGAGCAGAAGGTACTAATCTTTTTGATCAAAACAAGATTTCATGTTTTAACCATTCTTTGGAAAATTGTGGGATAAGAAGAAAAACTGGTAACCAGCATTTTCTCCTTTTACCAAAATCTTTTTTTTGAGTTCAAACACAAACTGCTTTATTTTAATCAAATTATATTTGTGTCATTCTGCAAATGCCTGGAATTTAGATAAGTCTACATATTGTCTGGTAAAGAGTTAAACACAATACCTCCTGCAAATAACTTTACATCTTACTGCCATTTTGAAGCCATTTCTCCTTTTGATAGATCTACAATGTTTCAACAAGTTTTCATGTATTTAACCTAAATTTGTATTGATTAACTAAACCTCACAGTTTTATTCTTTTAAAAAGTTGTCTGCTTTAACTTACGAAACAATCCTGTTTAAAATTGCACTACTCAGAAGAAGACGAAAACATTATGGGAAAGGACAACAAAAAAAATGCTAATAACTACTTTGTCATTGTCAAATTCCATCATTCATGCCAAATCTAATTCGTTATCTACAAATTTGAATGCTTTTGATATGGAAAAGTCTGGAATTTTGTTGTCTGGTAGAGCATCAAGGTTGTAATGAACTTTCTCTTAACTAGTTAGCTCACCTGAGCACGGCTATTGTGATCGTGCTGTGTCTGGCGTCAGTCGTCTGTCGTGCGTCGTCAACTTTTTCACCTTGTGTACGCTCTAGAGGCCACATTTTCAGTCAGATACTCATGAAACTTGGTCAGAATGTTTGTCTCAATAAAATCTCAGACGAGTTCGAAAATGGGTCATGTCAGGTCAAAAACCAGGTCACTATGTCAAATCTTAGAAAAATCTTGTGTACGCTCTAGAGGCCACATTTTCTGTCCAATACTCCTGAAAGTTGGTCAGAATGTTTGCCTTGATGATATCTCGGATGAGTTCGAAAATGGGTCATGTCAAGTGAAAAACTAGGTCACCAGGTCAAATCTTAGAAAAACCCTGTGTATGCTCTAGAGGCCACATTTTCTGTCCAACACTCCTGAAAGATGGTCAGAATGTTTGTCTTGATGATATCTCGGACGAGTTCGAAAATGGGTCATGTCGGGTCAAAAACTAGGTCACCAGGTCAAATCTTGAAAAAACCTTGTGTACGCTCTAGAGGCCACATTTTCAGTCCAACACTCTTGGAAGTTGGTCAGAATGTTTGTCTTGATGATATCTCGGAAGAGTTTGAAAATGGGTCATGTTGGGTCAAAAACTAGGTCACTAGGTCAAATCTTGGAAAAACCTTGTGTAAGCTCTAGAGGCCACATTTTCAGTCCAACACTTTTGGAAGTTGGTCAGAATGTTTGTCTTGATGATATCTCAGATGATTTCGAAAATGGGTCATGTCGGGTCAAAAACTAGGTCAGTAGGTCAAATCTTAAGAAAACCTTGTGTACCCTCTGGAGGCCACATTTTCAGTCCAAAACTCTTGAAAGTTGGTCAGAATGTTTTTTTGGATGATATCTTGGATGAGTTAAAAAATAGGTTATGTGGGGTCAAAAACTAGGTCATTAGATCAAATCTTAGAAAAACCTTGTGCACGCTCTAGAGGCCACTTTTACAATCCAAAACTCCTGAAAGTTGGTCAGAATGTTTGTCTTGATGATATCTCGGACGAGTTTGAAAATGGGTCATGTTGGGTCAAAAACTAGGTCACTAGGTCAAATCTTAGAAAAACCTTGTGTACGCTCTAGAAACGACATTTTCTGTCAAAAACTCTTGAAACTTGGTCAGAATGTTTGTCTTGATAATAGCTCAGACGAGTTTGATAATGGGTCATGTGGGGTCAAAAACTAGGTCACTAGGTCAAATCTTAGAAAAACCTTGTGTACGCTCTGGAGGACACATTTTCAGTCCGATACTCCTGAAACTCGATCAGAATGTTTGTCTTGATGAGACCTTGAATGAGTTTAAATTTGGGTCATGTGGGGTCAAAAACTAGGTCACTAGGTCAAAAATTGGAAAAACCTTGTGTACGCTCTAGAGGCCACATTTTCAGGCTGATACTCTTTAAACTTGGTCAGAATGTTTGTTTTGGTGATATCTCAAAAGAGTTTGATAATGGGTAATGTCACGTCAAAAACTAGGTCACTTGGTCAAATCTTTTGTACGCTCTAGAGGCCACATTTTCAGTCCAATATTCATGAAACTTGGTCAGAATCTTTGTCTTAGTGATATCTCAAAAGTGTTTGATAATGGGTAATGTCTGATCAAAAACTAGGTCACTAGGCCAAATCTTAGAAAAACCTTGTGTATGCTGTAGAGGCCACATTTTTAGTCCGAAACTCTTAAAAGTCAGAATGTTTGTCTTGATAATATCTTGAAAGAGTTTGAAAAAGGGTAATGTTGGATCAAAAACTAGGTCACCAGGTCAAATCTTCGAAAACCTTGTTTACTTTCTAGAGGCCTCATTTTTAATGCAATACTCATGAAACTTGGTCAGAATGTTAGTCTTGCACCAGTTTGCAAGTGGGTCATTTCGGGTCAATAACTCATGAAAATCTTGGTAGAATGTTTGTCATAATATCTCAAAAGAGATTGAAAATGGGTCATGTTTGGTCAAACGACTCAGGTGAGCGATTTCAGGGCCATCATGGCCCTCTTGTTACAGTATATCTAGGCTATTTTTAGAACAGTCAAAAACTAAAACAAATAAGGCAAAGGTATCAAAGAGACTAAGCTGATCATGGGGTACTCTCCTCACAACAGCAATGGCCTCAAAATTAGATGAACTGGTTCTTTACTTACAGGCATAAATACTGAGTACAAGTGACACAGAATGCAGACCCAGTTTCCTTCCTCCCCTCTACTTTACACGGAGCACAGAGTGTTTCTTCTTGTTTGGTATGTTCAGGTTTGTATCTACCAGGATCAATCAAGTGTCTGTTCACCTGAACAGGTCTGCTCACATTATCTCCTGTACTTGTAAAATAATTCATGCTTTTAACTCAGATCTTCATGTATTGTTGGAAAGAATTAATTCCCTGGATTCTGGTCACAACTGTGGTTTCTCTGTACATGTGTATTGGGTTCTATATTATCTGGTATTTAGCAGATTTGTCAAAGGGATTAACATTAGAAACATTTGGCCCTGGTCTACTTACTTTTGGAGGCTCCATATTACTACTGTAGAATGCATGCTCACGACTTCAGTTGCTTCTGCCATCAGTGAGAATCAAGATCAAATTAGCAGTCTGATCTTGGATCTACTGATATTCTGAGCAGAGTCTTGAAATGGCGACATTTGGTTTTTTCCTTTCATGCCTAAATATGTCTATTTTATTTTGCACTCTTAAAGTTGAAGAGAAAGTAGTTCAGTTCAGCTACCCAGACTCATTCCCTTATAAAACCATTAGCACATTTTACTTTAGATAGATTTTTTTTTGATAAGCCAAAAAAAAGCACATTCACTTACAAATAGATCTAATGCTTTTTGGGATGAAAACAGAAAAAAAATACCTGTATTTTTTTCGCCATCATAAGTTGTAGGTTGCTTGCATACATTCTTAATAAGATCATTCCTGTGTACAACAGAGTGGTCACATGTTCCAGAAATCTTTGAGTGGAATCTGTAACATGAACCACACAAATAAAACTGGCAAACATAACAATATGAAGTTGGGATGACTACTTTTCCCTCCACAAAGCACATGTCACAATCAATGCTCTCTATCTTATCATCAAACAGTCTAGTACCAAAATCTACAGCATCTGTCTCTGCATGGTTTTCAGTGATAACATCTGTGTATGAAAGGTCAAGATCAGTGATGTCATCACCATTTTGTGTCACAGGCACATCAGATATACAACGTTTCCCATCTAGAGGATCTCTGCCTGTTTCTCTAGATTCCTGTTGATCTAAAATGCTCTCTCGCTGGAATTCAGCTTTACCAGAAAAGACTGGATTATAAGAGGGCTTAAAAAAGTCTACTGATACAGCAGTAGTAGCCTGAGTATTCTCTGAAAGTTCCGTTGACTGTTCAACTGTGCCACAAGTTTGTGTTACCTCAGAATCTGTAGCTGCATTTAATATATACTCTTCTGCCTGATCTTTTGCTAGCCTGTCTGTCTGTTCACTGAATTTATCAAATTTATGAGTTTCATCAATATGATTGTTTTTCACTTCACCTGGAAAGTTACTTTTACTTTCTGTCAATGTACCATTGTTTTCTACTTGATCATTGTCATGTCCATTGCCACTAGCACAATGTTCCTGTGATATGTCCTGTAAACTGTCATCAGTTTCAACAGTGCTCATTGTTTCCTCCTGCTTATTTGTCATGTTCATTCAGTGATTCAAAATACCATAGTCATAGAAATGTAGGTACATGTATTCATTTAGTGGAAACAGCTTCTGAAACTGTTCGGAAATACGGAACAATTGCTTGTTTCAAGCAATTATTCCCTTTTTCTCTGGAGCTCTTATCTAATTAAAACCCTGTCAAATATTTTCTTTTTTTGTTACAAGCAATCAGTCCCTTTTTCTCTGGATTTTTTATCTAATTAAAACCCTGTCAGTTGCTTTCTGAAATAATTTAACCCTTAAGCTATTTAATAAAACTAAATGCTTTTTTTGAAATGTAAACATGCAGTCTCATCTTGTATCTACACTGTCTGATACATTGAGTTTTTTTCCAGCAACAAGCATGTTGTGATCGCAATGTTTTGGTGTATACTATTTACCAGGTTAAGGGTAAAGCTAGGAGCAACTTTGAATAAGCAATATCAGTCTTTTTTCCAATTGTTTTTTAGCACTCACAGTCAACACATTTCTTAACTCTTTACCAAACGACAAAAGTTTGTGCTGGACCAAGTTGAAAGCATTTGCAGACGACAAATTAAATGTAGCTCAAATGATGATTTCTGTATTTGATAGGGCAGAAAACATTGTGGGAAAAGGAGAAAATGCTGGTGATCAGCATTTTCTCCTTTTTCCACAATGTTTTCAAAAGCCTTCTCTTCCAGGGTCGTTTAAACACAGGACCGTGTGGTAAAGAGCCAAGACTTATTCTGTAAGAAATATCACTGTGGAAACAAATCCTGCTCTTTAGCTTTTTCACTAGTCTACTAAATAAAAATTATCCAACTTTTAAAATGGCTACAAATAGAGTCCCACTGCAAAATGAAGACACACTTCGGTCATAATCTATCAATGAAGTAGTGCATAATGTAGATCATAGATCAGACTATATTTTCTGTGCAGTCTGATATTGACCCACTATGTCAACAACGGCTTCTTGCGTTGTCTATGGTAAGGAAAAAGTTAATGACCCTAAATATTCTCCTATCCTAGCTATGTTGTATGACATCTGAATTAAAACCACAGAATTAAAGCTTTATCTCTGTTTAAAATGATATATTTTTCTCACAGGCATGAGATTAGGACCAACACTAGACCTGTGCTAATAAACATTCCACTTTTCACTCTTTTACAACACAATGATCACCTTACATTTAAACAATAACAACAACTAGATTCTAATCTTTAGATGTGCCAACAGAGTAAGATTAATAAATGATTTTCATCACTGAATTTGGAACATAATCTTTCAGATAAAGTATACATGTATCAGACACAATTTTGCCCCTATGTAGCTAAATGCTCACAGTGAATTACTTCTCCTTTCTAAGTACATTTGCTGTACCAACCCATGAAATCAATTGTTTTCTCTGTCAACTCAATTATACCATTTCACCAGCTAGACAGTGAATTTTGGTATATCTACTACATGTAGTATCGCTTGCAGCATTGGGTCTTGTAAAAGGTCGGAACCCTTCTCTTTCCAAATAATTTTCTTCATAAATCATTTCAAAGGCCATTCTAAAAGTAGCTTATTTTTGGGGCGAGAAGAACCCCTCTTCTTTTTATAATAAACATGGTATTTTTTAAAATCAAAAGTTACAAGTTGTTCATCATGTTTATGAAATTTTAGAAAAATCTTCCAGCATTAGTTCATCGTTCTTTGGGTGCAAAGTTAATGAAACTGACATTTTTAATCTAAAAAAAAGACCTACTAGGTATCACATTATTCAAAGGGTGTTTGCTGGATCATCTCAAAAAAACCCTGACAGGACTGTAAGATCAAAAATTGCACTGCCAGAACAAGCAGACTTATCTTCATCTACATTGTCCTTGACACTGTTCTAAATGAATCAGAAAAATGATGCTGAAAGAAATGAAACAAACGTTGTGATTTTGAAGTGGTAACCCTTTACTAAACAATCCCGTTTCAAAACTCCTACAGGAAAGAGGCTTTGAAAACATTATTGAAAAAGGATAAAATGCTGTTTATCAGCATTTTATCCCTTTACCACAATGTTTTCTACCCTTTAAAAGACATGTTTTATAAATATGTCACTCATTATACAAAAATGTTTATTTTGTAATTGTACCGGTATATGGGCCAGAGGCCTCAATACTTAAAAAAGGATATTGGTATTGGTACTGTTTTAAAGTCACATTTAGTTTCTGGTCTGTATGTACTTTGAATTTGAACAAGGCTTAAATTTTGTTGTTTGGTAAAAAGTTTAAAGTAGGAAAGATCTCACAAACAGAGGAGATCAGAGATATGACTGCACATTCTTTGCTGTCTGATTTTGATCTACACTGTCTGCAAAATCACTTTGACTCGGACTTATCAATCTATGAGTTTAAACAACCAAACCTATGCTTTACACTCTGAGAGTTATTAACAGGCAATCACAAAATAATCCTACTGCATATTATATAGTGGTTGGGATTGCTTACTGTATCAAATAACAAATTATTGGTAAAAATAATTGTCATTTTTCAAACCAAAACAATACACAAGTGATATGAACTCCACTGCTATGAATATAGCCTTGTTTTGTTAACAAGTTACCTCCTGCAGATCACTTTTTCAAGCAGACCCAATTTCAAAATATTGTGGTAAAAGTGTGAAATTGGACTTGTGTGTGGACCTTGCATTTGCTAAATTTTCTGACTTTGCTTCTACCCATTTCAGCCAAATTTTGTTTTCTTCAAATGCTTTTAACATTAATAAATTGTACTATTTCTTTTTCCATCAGCTAAAGACTTAACACTCTACCCCACAATCCTAAGTTTTAATGACTCTGAGAAAGAAAGCCTTTGACACAATTGTAGAAAAAGGATAAATGCTAATAACCAACATTTTCTCCTTTTCTGATAATGTTTTATACCTTTCACAGACAAATCCAATTATTTTTGCCACATCAATTCACTTGTCTGCTTTCAATTGGGACCAGTCTACAATTTTTGTGGTTTGGAAAGATTTAATGAAAGGACTGTAAAAATAATGTTTGATGAAGAAAAGGTTGTTTTGGCAGAGTTTGTAGATTTGTTGATAAACAGATATCTGATGAATATTTGAGATACAATTTTAATGAAATTAATCATGTGTATGAATACAGGCAAGTCAATGTTTGTTGCCTAACACCTCATTTATCTTAACCCCTTAGCCCCTGGGACTGGCTTAACTCTTTACCAAACGACAAAATTTTAGACTGGTCCAAATTGAAAGCACCTACAGACGACAAAATAAACATTACTCAAAAATTGAAATTTGTATTGGGAAGGGTAGAAAACATTGTGGGAAAAGGAGAAAATGCTGGTTACCAGCATTTTCTCCACTTCCCACAATGTTTTCAAAAGGCTTCTATCTCAGGGTCGTAAAAACCAGGGATTGTTTGGTAAAGGGTTAAGTAGCTATTGCCGACAATGCAGACCAAGATCAAATTGCACAGAATGTGCAGTCTGATCTTTGATCTACATTGTCAGCTATTTTTTTACCTATCCTGGTCCAAACAACCTAAAGATAGCACTGTTTCAGGTGTTTTTCCTAATTGAATGGATCATTTAATTAATTCAGCGCTTTAAGGTTTAGCATACTTTTGACACTGGCTATCATGATAGAATGTTTGACTTGGGTAGTTCAAAATATTCCTTTATAAATATGCATGGAACATTATTTGGAGTTTGTTCATGTTGGAAAGCAGCCAGTGGCTTTGAAAGCCACTATTTGTGTGCAATATTGTGGTAATGGTAAGGTAAACAACAGGAACACAGATGCACTGGCCGTTATGACAAAACTGAAATGCAGTTGAAAACAGTATTAAACACCGGACAAATAAATCGTTCTTGCCAAAGTCCCTAAGAAAGAAGAAATTGCTGGCTAAACTATTGCCTCCTTTACCTGAGATGTTTTCAGAAACACCCTTACTCAGGATTACAAAAACACAGTATTGTCTAGTATACCGCTAATCCCTTGACTGCAGAATGGAATTTAATGTTGCCGATATTTTCAGTCCATGGCAAAACACCAGGGTCGGTATTCACCAACCATTCTTAAAATTATTCTTGGTCTTGTTCTCCAGAATTTTCTAAATTTGAAAGTAACACAACTTCTGATAGGCTAAACCATTTGGTTTAGCTAATCAGAAGTTGTGTTATTTTAAAATCTTGGATAATAAGATTAAGAATATTCTTAAGAATGGTTGGTGAATAAGGACCCAGTTCTTTTCAACTCCATTTTAGTTGTAACATCTCACAAAATACCTGACAGTTTGATATAAGATCAGGCTACGTTTTATGCAGTCTAATCTATATCAAAATCACCTGCAAATGTGTGCAAAGTATGAATAACACAGTTTTAATAATAAAATATTTATGATGGCACCTTTCATATTTGGACATTTATTGTGCACTGTAGCATCTCGATTAAAAGATGAATGAAACTGTTTTTTCTATTGTTTAGCATTTAAAATGAAAGATTTGTACAGTATTTGCAACAAAGGACTATTGAATAAACAAGCAACAGGTATGTTCAAATTCTAGTTTCGATGTCAATTTGTGAAAATAAGAGAGTTCAAATGTGCGGCTCAATCTGTGTGGAGATTTCAACCATTTTTTTTCACAATCTTCACTGTACCCAGATGCGACCTATCAAAAACTAAAATCATATTCTGGGACAATTATCTTTACAGACAATATAATATTTTCATCATTATAATCTTCACTCAAATTGTATGACTTAACACCACAACTAAAACAATAAGGGGTCTTGAAAAAAGCAAACAAAACATTCAATGTTTTATCTTTACACTTTATATCATTAACTTTAAAAACAACTTGTTATATATTTAACAAATACCACAACAAACCTATTACAACATGCAAAGCTTTTTTCAAAATCACTCCTCTCAATTTCATTAACCCTTTACCAGATGACAAATTTCAGACTCATCCATACTTAAAGCATTTACAAACTGAAAATACATATCTAAAATAATTGGATATCTTTAATAGGCTAGAAAATATTGTAGGCAAAGGAGAAAATGCTGGTAGCAAGCATTATCTGCTTTTGGCACAAAGGTTTTAATGGTCTATTTCCTCACGAATGTGTAATCTTGAAATTGATTAGTAAAGGGTTAAACCTTTACCAAACAAGCCCTTGTTTTCACCAGCCTTAGGAAGAAGCCATTTGAAAACATTGTGGGAAAAGGAGAAAATGTTGGTTACCAGCATTTTCTCCTTTTCCCACAATGTTTTCTACCCTGTCAAAAAACTTAAGTTCATTTGTATTAATTTCAAAATTGTAGTCTGCAGATGCTTTCAATTTGGAAGGGTCTAAAATTTGTTGTTTTGTAAAGGGTTAAAAGCTGAAACTACATGTAATCAATCTTGTAACACTTTTCTACCAAATTAACCTACAATAAACTAGGCAAAACTTCTGCTACTTTTTCTGAGCTTGTAAATCAAGATCAGACTGCAATAATGTAGATCTTGAATCTACAGCGTCTGCTATTTTTTGAGACATTATGGCCAAAGGATGCTGAAAATACCATATCTTAATTTTTTCTACCCAGGTGAAATTGAACAATGAATTAATTACCATTGTAACACTTTTCAAAACATTCTGTTTTCTACCTCCCTTCAGCATACAGCTTTGGAAAATATTGGTGGGGGAGGGGACGGGGAGTGTTTTGAGGAAAGGAGCACTTGCTTGTAACAAACAAAATGCTCCTTTTCTACATACTGCAATATTTTCCCTTCTTTAAAATATTTCTCCTTTCTGTATCTTGTATTAGAATTAGGAAGATTTGAAAATAGCCTGTGTAGTAATAGTCCTGGTGATCAGTATCGAAGAGTATTCAGACTCAATACTAGCAAACAGTTCTTTCCTCACAGTCTTGTAACATAATGTGCTGTAGTAATAACACAATAGAACCTTAAATATCAGAGAGATTCTGTGGTTTTCTAACTATAGCCTCTTTCTTTCAAGATTCATCCTTCTGACCTGAAATAAAGGTTCATTAAATCACTATTTATATTTTTTTCATATACTATGATACAAATAAGGCTTACCAACATCTGCACTAGAACACTCTTGAACACAATGTGGATAAACCAACTGTGAAGAACAGTTGCTCCTATTCCCATATTTATTCCGTATTTAAAATAAGCTTTTTTTCTTTCATTCAAATATTCACCTTGGTTTTCCTTGTACTTGTTAGTTATTGGACAAAATGCAAAGGTAGCTTGTAAAATAATAAGTTAAATGAAAAGTATTGTACAGCTATTTGTAAACATGATGGAGATTTACTTAGTAATAAACACAGCTTCCTTAGAAATTATTACTGTAGTTAATCCTATCTATGTTTGGAGTTCTGATTTTGAAGCAATACGATAGTGCAAAACTAGAATATTCATCTGCATCAGAATCATCACCATAAAAAGAATCCAGTAAATACAAGTTTTGAATTCAAGGGTAGCTTACATGTTTCCTAACGTCAAGATACATTTGATCTATTTTATTCATTACATTGTATAAACTTCACTCTTTACCGAACAAAAAAAATTACACCTGTCCAAACTGAAAGCATATGCAGACAACAAATTAAAGGTGGTCATTTCCTCCTGCAGACAGCATTTTTTGTCTTGCTGCTGACCACTTTAACTAGAGGCGCTTGAGTGCCTGTATCGCTCCACAGGCCTGATATTTCTATAATGGCGAAAGGAAGTTTTTAACAATTATCATTCAATCCTGCATTTTAGCTCAATGAAGAAACAATTTGGTAGACAACCACCATAGGAACTTACCTGCAAAACAACAATGAAATCCAATGAATAGTTTTAGAGAAGAAATTTTTCAAAGATTTTACTTTATACCATAAAAGGAAAAAAAGTCTCCCATAAAAGCCACGTTTTTTGACAGATCTTTTTTTTTTAAAGAATTCTGTAAACCTGTATCTAAGGAACATTCCTGCAAAATAATAATGCTATCCAAATAGCGGTTTGGGAGGAGAAGATTTTTAAAGGTTTTTTACTTTGGTTGCCATGGCAACCAGAATTCTTCATGGAACACAATTATTTGAAGGAATTTGAAAGAGGACCACCAAAGGAACATTCCTGTGAAATTTGGTAAAAATCCAGTCAATAGTTTCTGAGGAGAAGTTTTTTAAAGAAAAAGTTTACGGACGCACGCACGGACAAACGGACGGACGGACGGACACAACGCCATGACAATAGCTCTCTGGCCTTCGGCCAGTGGAGCTAAAAACTATTCTGGCCGTAGGAAACAGTAATTGTAACCAGCAATTTTTCCTTCTGGGACAGTGTTTCAATAAACCTATGTTCACCATGTTATGTCAGTTCAACATAAATGTATTGTACAAGGATGTTTTTGGGGTTTTCTGCAGCAATTTTATTCTGGTGGTAAAAAGCTGTATATCAAACATCTTTTGTTCATTTCTATTGTCGCATAACAAGACAATAAAATCTTAGCCATGTCCAAATTGAAAGCATTTTCAGATGACAAATTCTACTCAAAATATTCATCTTTTGAAGGGTAGGAAACACTGTGGGGAAAGGACAAAATACTGTTTACCAGGGTTGAAAAGAATACAAAGTGTCAGAATTGGTTGGATAATGCAAAATCTTTACATTCCGCACTTGGTGTTTGTTTTACTGTGCAGTCTGATCTTGGATCTACACTGTCCAATAAGGAGATATCTCCCCAAAAAATACCATTGAAAAAGCAACATTTTGGTTTTCACTTTAGGCTTGAAACTTTCATTTCACTTATTTAGCAGGTTAAGGGTTAACATCATCATCTGTAATCATTCAATCTATCAAAACCAATCAAAACTCAAGTTTCTTTCATATGCATGTACTGTGTAATATAGAATCACAATACACAGAATATGCTGTTTTATCTTGGATCTACTCTGTAGGTTATTTGTGAGACATTCTGACAAAAGTGGACTTGAAAATGCAATATCTGGGCATTTTTACACACTGAAAATACAACATGTATATCATTTATTGACACTCAATGATATGGATCAATTTATTTGAATAAAACTGAATTTGTTTAAGATAAAAGACACACACCAGTATCTATCATGATTATTCTACCACTGTTATGAGGTATATTTGTATATTGGATAAATTAGACTAATAAGTATAAACTTTTATCACATAACTCTCCTTGTTTTCAATGTAATACAGCCATTACGAATTTTCATGTCTCACACATTTGTGAGATAAGAAAATAGTGCTGTATTTGGTCAACACTCTGTAATTATACGCTTCATTTCTAAAACATTGCTGACCTAGGTTCCTGGAGGAAATTAATGGTCAAAATTCTTAATCATGATAAAGTTGTTAATTCAATCACTTTTAGATTCAAAACAAAATCAATATATGCAAGTTTCTTCGGAACTATTTTTCGTTCATAATGTACCTGTCAAGGAAGCACACAGGCTTCATGTAAATTTCAGTACACATTATACATGTATGCCTCTGGTTTAACACATTATGGACTATAATTATTGTTATACAGTTATGTGATAAAAAGAATCTGATGCTTGTTGGCTTTTGAGGTAAAAATTTATTAGACTCGTCCACAAAAAATGTTATTAAGCTCGCCAAAGGCTCGCTTAATAACATTTTTTGTAGACTCATTTAATAAAATTTTATCTCAAAAACCAACTCATGTCAGATCCTATATATCTACAGAAACTACCGGTATATCTCTATATCCATGAAAGTTTATTTTTTTTTAAGGGGGGGGGGGGGGGGTGAAGAGGTGGTAAGAGAAGCCAAATCTTGACACACAAAAGCAAACATATTCTTTCATTTCAACTCTATACCTCCAAAAAATTTTTATGGAAGGTTTTTAAAAACATCTTTGTAAACATGGATGATTCAAGTATAAAAAGATTTAATACAGTATGTGTAAACATTACTGTGCTTTCTTATTGCTTTCCTACTGCAGTAAGCTTTGTAATAGAAAAATACTGCCATACAGGTTTCATTTAGACATACCACTAACTAATGCATTGTACACAAAGTAGAAACAAGAGGCCCTTTAGGGCCCGAATCACTCTACTGGCAGTGATTTTACTTATTTTCAAGCATACATTATGTAGGCAAGGTGTATTGAACAGATATTGAAATACAGCCAACTCTCATTACAACGACCATGTTTGTTTCCAGCAAAAATGTCGTTGTAACAAAAATGTCGGTGTATTGAAAATGAACCATTAAGCTTGGAATATGAGTTTTTTGTCATTTATTTATAATATACGCTCTAAAATGCAACATATAATCATACAATACATTTAAAAGTTCATGAAATGGTCTGCAAGCATAAAATCTAAAAAAGAGCCTTTTTAAAAATCACTTTTTAAAGAAATCTACAGTTAAACAGTGGTCTAAATGATTCGCGTCAGTTAAACAGTGGTCTAAATAATTCACATTTTGTGCATACTTACGACAATATGACGCTAAACCTACAATGCTAATTGTTTAGGGGAATTGTGTCGATGGTATGATAATCGATATTGCCAAAGGAGAAAACCCTAATTGTACATATAGTACACGCGCACACAATTTATCGATTATCACCTTATGTGAGGTGCTAAAAATAGCGCTGGGAATTTACCTGAAAAGACAATAAATAGAGTGTCGATGTATTGAATAAGAATATATAGGGATTCTGTACTTTCATTCCCGAAAAAATTGTGTCGGTGTCGGAAAATGAGAATTCCGTTGTAACGGATAAAAAATAGACTGTGTAAATCCATTCCCAACAAATTTGTGTCGGTAAGTGAAAATGTCGATGTATTGGATGTCGATCAAACGGGAGTTGACTGTAATTGAAGTACAATTTCTCAAAACCATATGTTTGAAATCAAGCCAAATTTCATAGAGTTTCAGTACTTAATGTATTAAACAATCCCAGCAAGTTTCAAGGAAATGTGACCAATAATGTGGACTGTAAACAAGATTAAATTATCGAATGCCTACTTTTACTACACAAATTGCTCCATTGTCTTCATTTTCAATATGATTCAACCCTTGATCATACAAATGATCTGTGTAGGTTTCAAAAGAACTGAATCAAAAATGCTGATTTCATCAAGTAAACAAGAAATGTAAATTTTCAATTTTAACTGGATACTTTTTCCTTAAAAATTGTTGGATTTTTTCCAAAACCAATAGGGTTCAAGCTTTTGATGATATAAAGAAACTGTGGGAGTTTCATGATAATCCAACTACAAATGCAGACTTTATCGGGTAAACAAGAAATGTAAATTTTCAACTTTAAATGGCTATTTTTCCCTCACTGATTGTCAGATTTTTTTTAAAACCAACAGCTATTTATTATATGAATAAACTGCAAGTTTCACAAAAATCTGACTGCAAATGCTGACTTTATCGCCTAAACAAGAAAAAGACTAACAGACAGATGGAAAGATGGAGCGTGGAAACCATACCATGACACAAGCTCAACTGCCTTTCAGCCAGTAGAGCTAAAAATCGAAAGAAAGGAAAATTCCCTTTCACTGACAGGGAAAACATTGTGGGAGAAATATCCATTACCTTTTACAAGCTATAGCTCCTTTTCCCACAAGCTTTCAAAAGCTGGTCACAGTAAAAGCGTCAAAGGTTGTATTTGTATGGTGAAAGGTTAAAAAGGTAAATTTTTATCATACCATTTAAAAGTATGGAAATTATTGTGAAGATGACAATCTGTCATTGTACGGTTGTCCATATGTTAGTTGCTGACAGAGAAATTAATTTCAAAACTAGGTTAAAACCTGTCAGGTAGCTCTGTCTTTTGTTTACTTTTTGCCTGATTTTAATTTTTTTTTTCTGCCAGTGACTAATATATGGCCTGACCACACGATAACAGACTGTCATCCTCACAATATTTTCCATACTTTTAAGTGGTATGATTTAAATTTAAATGTATTATGACGCCTTTTTTGATATTTTGGCCTTTACTGGGCCTTTTAGTAGCTTCTTGATTATTATGAAGGCAAGGAAAGAACAATGGGTAAATTGGAACTTAATGGGATATTTAACTGATTTGTAATCCAGTTATATCAAATGCTTCTACAATTTTATTTCAAGGAGGTTTGGGAGAAGCAACTTACACTACTTTGTTCTCTTTCTATTTAACATTCCTGATTTAAAAAGGTCATAATATTTCAATTAATACATGCAAACATCACTATGAATGCATAAGAAGCTGCAGAACAGTTCATCTACAGGACAAAAAAAAAAAAACCACACACAGAAAATACTAATTTCTTAAGTTATCTTCCTTATGATGGATCTTACTCCTTGAGAGAAGTGACCGTTTTTGAAAGAATTCATGTTTGTTTGTCTCATATATACCACCGTTTTCAACAGTATTTTATTTATGTCACAAATGCCAATGTACCTATGGCTATCTATGTGCTCCTAAATTCACTTCATCAATGCACATTATGCACTCCAAACCACTAGCAGTTTTACCACATTTACAAAATCACAACAGTTTTCAGATGAGAGAGAAGGGAATAAATCCTGTTGCAATGACTTTTCATCAACAGCATCATAATGGCAAAGCCAAAATTCAAACCAGAAACCCTATATGTCTAGCCCTGCATGTTACCACAGACTTACTGGGGCTTGGCTCTGATATAAAGTTGACAATGGTTATCATTTTAGAATACACTCAGAAAAAAATCTCTTCAGTAAATCATTGCTTCTAATCCTTTACCACATAATCCTGATTTTGAACAACCACAAGGGAAAGGACTTTTGAAAACATTGTGGGGAAAAGACAAAATGTGGGAAACCAGCATTTTCTCTTTTACCCACAATGTTTTCTACCCTTTTAAAGACAAATTTCATTTCATGCTACATTTAATTTGTTGTCTCCAATTGCCTCAGATTTGGACCTGTTGAAAATTTGCTTTGAATTTATGCCCGTCCAAAATTTTGTTGTTTGATAAAAATATAGGTATCTAGACATGCAGCAATGCTCAACAAGAAATGCATCACTCTAGATAGCTCTGTTTGACAGTTACTGTTTAAACCTTTGGAGACAACAAAATTTGAGACTGATTGAAATTGAGAGCATTTGCAGACAACAAATTAAGTATGGCCCCAGTGAGGACATTGGCTTTGGAAGTGTAGAAAACATTGTGGAACAAGGAGAAATTCTGGTCACCAGTATTTTCTCACAATGTTTTCAAATGTTTTTTTTATCTCAAGACCAGATTGATTGGTAAAAGGTTAATACTAGTTTCAACAATATTTCAGTTCTACCACAGTGCTGTTTGTTTATGCTTTCCCACATAAACAAAGAAAATACCAGGGAAAGAGAAAAAGGATTCCTGAGGACCTACATCAACCTCTGGCAGACTGGTGACCACATTGGGACCCCAATCATAACCCCTGTGTGATATGTAATCAACTACCATACTCTGCTTTCGTCTACATGGGGAATTCTAGTATCACTTTGAAATTTGTCTGCTTCAAATTTGATTTAAATCACTCAAAGCAACTTTGATCCTTTATAAGGATGATATGGAATTCAGAACAAACTTTTAACATGTATAACTGTACAAATGCAAAACAAGCATATAACTTGTGATAAACTGCTGATGGCCAAAAACAGCATGCACTCACATCTTGTTTTACCTAACTTTTACCTCTGAAATTTATCAAACAGATTACAAATGAAACACATACAGGGGCAAAAGCATATTTTTCCCTTTAATCACTAGTTTATCTACTACTCTATGATATACATTTCAACAATAATCAGCAATTAAGTTCACTGCTAAGATGGGTATTCAGAAACTGTAATTGTAAGATTCCTCTCTGGCACATTGGCTAAGGCATTAGATTTGTTTTCTTGAAATTCTGGTTTGATCCCAACAAGCAGCACTTGTAATATATCAAAGCCTCTATGCTTCTGCAAATCCCCAACAGTACTGGTCAAACCAAG
The DNA here is from genome assembly GCA_946811185.2 of Hippopus hippopus. Classification (NCBI taxonomy): domain Eukaryota; kingdom Metazoa; phylum Mollusca; class Bivalvia; order Cardiida; family Cardiidae; genus Hippopus; species Hippopus hippopus. The sequence goes on along the minus strand of OX328102.1, from coordinate 37,718,942 downwards.
GAAAGACTTAAATGAGTGAACTATCCCCATGATGACTAAAATCCTGATAAAAGTTGCATAAAACCAGTCAAATAAATAAATCCAACATACCTGTACAGAAGTATTGTTAGTTCATAAAACTGGTTTCTATCCAAGCCACTAGTTTCTTTCGAGGACAAACCAATGGAATGCTCACCAGTAAGTCACTCTTGTATTATCAGAGCAACTTGCTTAGACTCAATGGTACAATTAAAATCCAAGTATGGTTTGTCAATCAGTTAAACATACCGTAATTTGCCAATGTCTTCGAACACCCTAAATGTTCGGACACACTAAACTATTTTCAAAAATAATTTATTTTTAGTCCTTACTCCGGACAGTTAAAAAAATTAGTTTTCCTAAATATTCTTTTTTCATTTTGGCTGCAAGGAATTTGTTTATGAAAACAGACAAACTATTTTTCTGCTGACTACACAAAACATGTGACACGACTGCCCAGGTGTTCAAGAAACAAACCATCCCTAAATGCAAAAAGGCATTATCAGCAAATGTAAAGCATGATATCAGCTTATTACGCGATCATTTTGTGTTGACTGGCAGTCTGCATGTAGCAGGCTATAAATTCTTGGAGCAGAACAGTTGTAAATATAAACAACAAACGCTTGCATTAGAACCTCTCCCTTTGAATGATTTGCACATTGCATATACCCCTAACCCTAATTAAACTCTTTATTTTGCAACAAAAAAATGGATTGGTCTAAATTCAAAGTATTTGCAGATAAATGTAGTTCAAATAATGGAATTTGTCTTTCATGGCACAAAAAACTTTGTTGGAATAGGAGAAAATGCTGATTACCAACAATTGCTCCTGATCCAACAGTATTTTCAAAAGGCCTTTTTTTCAGGGTCTTAAAAACTCGAGATTGTGTGTAAAGGGTTAACTGCAAACACTTGTGCACCCGCCACAGGCATGACACCTTGTTAAACCTTGTTAACAGATGGCTTGTTTTACATTTTTGGTTGTTTGAAATTATCCTGCTGATGGCAAGATGGTGGATGGTGTGGATAGACATCAGACTAAACAGAACGTGCAGTCTGATCTTGGATCTACACCGTATACTGCTGAACTGTGACTTAACTTGTATCAGACAGTGACTTTTTGTAGGTCAAAAGAGATAAGAAAATATTTAAAACGTGGATTTTTTCAAGAGTGAAACACACCAAACTATAGATTAGCTAGTTTTGACCCGGCATCAATGCTATAAATAGATCGAATATGATTACCCTTATTATTTCGGACAAACATTCAGACAACACGGTAAAACCTATTATTTTGGCCACCCCCTTTTTTTTTTAAAATGATAATTTCCTAAAGATTCAGCCACTAGAAAAAATAATTATTTTTTTCTGTCCAAATAAAGTGGCGAATTACGGTAACCTACTGAAACATGACTTTGTGTAGCAGACAAGTTGGAAAACATCCTTGTAAAAAGTGGATGATCATGAATTGAAGCTTAGTATGTGTACAGACATTGAAGCAACAAGAAAAAACCCTTACTACAAGCAATTTCTGCATCTGACACAATGTTTCTTATACTTGTTTAATTCAAGAAAAAAAAATGTTGTCATCAAGATGTCATAAAATCAAGTAATATGAAAAAGGCTTTTCTGCGTAAGTGACCTACCACGAACGGGTTCTGGGTTTAAGTTCATCAATAACAGCTTGAACAACTTCTAAAGTAGTAGCCTCTCCCCCTAAGTCAGGAGTATGAATCTGGAAATAGATGATATTTCACACTTATTATATTCTATTCCATTCTTCATAGGTAGACCAAAGTAGACAACAGGCTTAGCAAGACAAACAGGGAAAGAGTATTTAAGTAAAGTAAGTAAAGTTTTGTATGTCTTGACAAGTGCTAGGCTTTTTCAAGAGTTAAGGAATTGTAAATCTTAAATCTTATTAGCAGTAGGTTAAATGAAACAATTATTCTTTCCCTGTCAGGAAACTTGCTCTTTCTTGACAAGTGGTATCTATCCAGATTCTTTTTAGAGTTTCACGAAACAAAACATGTTTACAAGCATCATTAATTTGTATAATTCCAGGGATATCCATATCAGATTTCTGTACCTGATTATATATGTGGTGAACAGGTATGTCTATATTACACAGTGGTCGGTTTACACTCTTAACCCATTGCTCTACAACCTTTTGTAGACTTAACAAAAATCATTAAGAATTTCTCAAAGGACAAGCATTTGAAGAATAAGAAAATACATGTACTCTTTTTTAACATGTGGGAAGATATTTTAAGAAAAGGAGCAATTTCTTGCTACCAGCAAATGCTCCTTTTTCAGTGAGGTTTCAAGCTGTAGGAAAATAAACTGATGCATTTGCAGACGGATGGGTTGAGATTGCAAAATAATACAAACAAACTTTTCAAGTCCATGAAAACACCATATATATATATGTTCACTACTAGAATTTTTTCACAAAGTCTAAAGCATTTTTTTTTTGCCAGAATACCAGTTCTGTGCTCTTTAGTCTTCATCTATATTGTCTGCAAACTTGCAAAGGCAACTGAAATTTTGCAAAGCATCCTATGGGTTAAACCTAATTAAGTATTCTTACAGAAAGACTGAATGATTGAGTAATTGATTTACAAGGGGTATACAATACTTCAATATCTAGAAATGAAAAGGTATCATGTATCAGAGTACAAACCCGTTTTTCACTTAGGACACACATGACAGAGTCCCTTATCAACATAGCATGTTTTGTATGTCTGTAAAGGAAAAGAATACAGAACAGTTCATGAGAACATTCAACACTGAAAAAGTACCAGTAAATACACAACTTCAACAATAGATTTGAATATCAAATACGATAGTCTTACATATATTTCTTAGTAAAGCTAGCACTAATGATTCATTACCATTTCTCTTTCAATTCAATGAAAATAAGATAAAATTTTAGAGCTAAGAAATGCAGAAAGTTTTATCACAATAATTAACTCTTTACCACACAATCCCGACTTTTAACTACCCTGAGAAAGAAGCCTTTTGAAAACACTGGAAAGAGGAGAAAATGCTGGTAACCAGCAATTTCTCCTTTTCCCACAATGTTTTCTACCCTTGCCAAAAGGACTATCAATTTTTTAGTCGCACTCATTTTGTCCTCTGCAAATGCTTTCAATTTGGATCAGTCTATAATTTTGTTGTTTGGTAAAGAGTTAAAGTAGTATCAGGACTGCCCAAGGGTTGAATGGAAAAGTAATAAGGTACTTTTTTTTTTAAATGAAATATTTTTGTTAAATTTGAATAATCTCTTAAACTCTGACCAAATGAAAATGAAAACAAATGAAATTCAGATCACTACCCTAAAGCCAGAAATGCCACAGAAAAATCATTTATGATCAAGGTCTACATTAATCAAACAGATGTCAGTCACTTTGAATGGTAATCTGACCGTTTCATGCTTAACTCTTTACCAAAAAACAGAATTTTAGACTGGTTGAAAGTGAAAGCATTAGCAGACCATGAGTTAAACGTTCCTCAAAAAAACAAAATTTGCCCCTAGCAAGGTAAAAAACATTGAGGGGAAAGGAGAAATGCTGGTCACCAGCATTTTCTTGTTTTCCCACAATGTTTTCCAATGCCTTTTTTCGCAAGGTCGTTAAAACGCGGGACGGTGTGGTAGAGGGTTAAATAAGATGTATGTAGGCAGGTTTTATTATGGTATTTGTCATCAATTTTAAAGTACTACAGAAGATTTTTATGCCTACCCCAAATAATCCAACATGTCACACCCAGCCAACAAGAGTCCAACTGGATTGGCTATGTTTTTCCCTTTCAAAGACTTTCCTGTCTGGCGGGTACCCTTTTCAACAAAACATGATTCATTTGAAAGTTTGGAAAACAAGCACAACAGTACAAGGAAAATGAATTTACGACCTGAGAAAAATGAGTATGTTATCATGTTGGCAACATTATTTCTAATTCAAATATTCACTACGAGAAAAAAACTCTATTCCTCAATACAGTATTTTGGCTATTGCCTTTTTCGAGAGTTATGAAACACTTTTACCACTAGAACATTTTTTAAACCTGTATTACTCAAACCATCATGTTTTACAAGAAGTTTTGTCTGCTTCTTGTTTTTTTTCATAGTGTTTCATTCATTCCCTACTTCATAATGGTACTGTGTTATTTATGCTTCTAGAGGAGAAACATGGATCCAATATGGAACAGAATGTTGTAAGAGACTACTTTATAGGAGACAAGCTGATTTTCTGAGAAAATGTGTTGAGGCATCATTCATTCTGAGTAGGATATGGGTTTAAATGGAGCATTCAACTAGATGTAAATGAATCAAAACAGGAAAAGTGTTCAAAAGTGAAGATACATGCTGCTATGAAACATATGGAAATTGCAAATGAAGCGTGTCAGCGTAAAGCAGCAGATTTCGAAAAGGAAATACATAACATTTATCATGGAATAGACCCCCAAATGAAACAATTTCTGGAAGGCTGGAGTACAAAGGAAGCAGGAAGGCTTATGGCAATCAAGCAAAATAAATTATGGATGATTAGAAAAAACAAAAAATCTAGCTTCTTGTAAAACACTTCGGTTGGAGTTACACATATTTAAGAAATGTTCTACTTGAAAAAGTGTTTTGAAACTCTTGAAAAAGTCAGTATTTCAAATATTGAAGAATAGACTGGTTTTTTTTTTTTTTTCATAGTGTTTCATTCATTCCCTGAGGAATTCATAAAGTCATTGTGTTAAATTTATTGTTTTGACAGTGACTGGAACTTGCTAAACCAAACTTGAACAGATTATCAGACTTATAAAAATCACTTCTTTTAATTGCAAGAAATGAAATTAACATGTATTGTATACAATGAACTCTTTACATTTGGCCACTATTAAGCCTTTTATGTAATCTGCCATGAATTTGTTTCAGATGTAATGGGCCAAATTATTTTTCTGATGGACTCTCAAGGAGTGTGCACGAAACTCAAACCTTCTACATGTATGTCTCTTTTTAAATCTCAACCTTATAGGCAACACACACAAAAGTGTCTAGGTACATGTATTAGGGGCAATAATTTTTATTTTAGGGGCAATAATTTTCAACTCTTGCATGCAGACATCTGCACCTCCTGTCTTGCACATCCACAGGTTTTCTTCAGTGCGGTACAAAGTTTCAATACTATGACAGTAAAACTAGGAAGGGAGTCTGAAACATGTACACATTATTATAATATATACCTATAAGCATGACACAGATGGGCAGACACATAGGCCGATTCCACTTTTTCCCTTTAACTCTTTATCAAACAATCCTAAATTGTAATGGCCTCAGAAAGAAGCCTTTTGAAAACATTGTTAGAAATTGAGAAAATGCTGGTAACCAGCATTTTCTCCTTCTCTAACAATGTTTTTTTTATCCTATTGAAGATAAATCCCATCATCTGAACCACATTTAAATTGTCATCTGCAAATGCTTTCAATTTGGGCATGCCTAAATTTTTGTTGTGTGGTAAGGAGTTAAACGTCAGTTTTGTTGGGTATCGTACACTCACCATTTCAAACACTGCATAATCCTTTCCAACATTCACACCAGCTACAACACCTGGGCCTCCAACTAGACCTGCTGCAATGTTACTGAGGATGTTTCCATAAAGATTTGGCATGACTAGAACATCAAACTGTTGTGGGCGAGATACCATCTGAAGCAAAACAATACAGTAAATTTGCTTCCTCCCTTGGTACACATCTAAAATCCTTGGTAAAATTTACATAAGATAGATTTAACTTCAGAAGTTGCCAATTGTGAGAAAATCCTATGTAGATACTTGTCGCAGTGATGTTATTCAACTGATTTGATACATATGCTCCAGTTGTTTGTTTAAACCAATATTTGTTGAAAGCTATGATACTTCTTTAAATACACAATTACTCACTATCCAGATACCCGAGTTATTTAAGCGAACCATAATTGTATCAGTAAACCTTTGTTCAAATTCGTTTGTTCTAATAGGTTTACCTTAAAAATGCTAAATAAACCTAGAAGATACATGAATATGGCAGCTATAACTGTGATATGACTTAAATAATGTTGAAAGCAGCGTTGAACATTATTCAATGAAAATAACATATGCAGTCAAGAAGAGAAAGCCTATTTTTTATGGCAGTTTTTCTATAAATAGCTGACAATGTTGGTCCAGGATTGGACTGCAATTAGTATGCAATCTGATCTTGATCTATGAGTTTACACCTACCATGCCAAATGAATGAAATAGATCTTTCCAGTCAGCAAGGAAGACAAAAATATATGTATTGAAATTTCAAGCATATTTTTTGTGGAAATATCTAACACCACAAATGAAAATACAGATCTGAAACCAGACTGAATCATCCTAAGATTGCATGTTCTGGGCAGTCTAATCCAGCTTTACTCTACCCAAAAAACCAACTAAGGATATGTGTAGTATCTGAGAGTTAAAATAACAAACAAAGATCAATAAATTTACTGTTGTAACTTCAAAACACCAAAGTTTGTATTCACCAACCATTCCTAGTCTTGATTTCAAGAATTTTCTAAATAAGAAAGTAAAAAACTTCTGACTGACTACTTGGGTTTATCCAGTGAGAAGTTATATTATTTTTTGAAACTAGAATTAGACATAGAATGAAATTAAGAAGGGTTGGACCCTGGAAACTGTGAGTCCTACAGATGTGTGGACGGCAAGCAATAAACTGTTAATATTTCCAGCTGTGATAGACTTACCTGCATACTGGCATTGTCTATAATCATGTCATTGAATTCTATCTCAGGATAATCTTTGGACACATTTCTACAGCAATTCAAAAATAACCCATCTCCAAGTTTCCTGTAAAGTTCAATTATCTAATGTCTTTGATATATGAAAACAAGTTATTTTTTTCCTAAGTTCTATGGTTTGAAAAATTATAAAGAATTCTTGCTTGATTGAATGGTTTTTTTTACGCTGCTTTAGACATTATTTGATTAACCTTTAGTGAAAGTACATGTATCTAGTATCACAATATTTCATTGTCATCGAAAGTTCTTAAATTGCTCTTTACAAGTTATTTCTCCATCTGCCATTATAATTGTTGTGATTTGGGGAGTCCAAATTTTACCTATTCATGTTCATTTCTTTTTCAAACTACATACCACAGCTGCAAATATGGTAAACAAAGGCTTTTCTTAGCCACACCACTAAAAAGTAACATACTAGTGAGACAAAGAAGTAGCTGAAGAAAGGAAAATGTCTGATTACATTTATAATTTATGGAAAACGTAACTGTGGGAAAAAGATGTGATTGTTTGTTTAACAGTATTTCATAGGTTGCCTAATGCAGGGTGTAAAAAGTCATATTTGTGAGGTCAACTGGTAAGTTTTGCATTGATTTAAATAAGTAATTGAACATGTATAAATATTGAATTTATATTATGATGTACATGGTTGTACACAAAAATGGAAGAATTTTAAAACAGCAAGTTTCTCTATGTATATCCTAGGAAACTGTAAAATGACTCTCACATAATATTTGCTTTATGTACAGCTGTGACCTTTTTTCTACCATGTTTCCTTGCGAAGTCAAAAGCATACTTTGCAATATTTGTTGACTTTTCTGCAGTTATAATCTTCAAACTTTCAATCACACCAGACACATTCTGCAATAAAAATACAATATTGTTAAATATAAACTCCCATACTAAATAAAGTACACATATTTAAATCTCAAAAGTGGAAATAGAAATCCTAGACTGTTGAAAAGCCAACTGTTGCAAATTCAGAGTTGTTTTGGCCAAACATCTCACAAAATATATGACATAATAATTCAAGATATATTCTTTGCAGCCAAATCCAACCTTTTCACTCACAATAACAAATTAAGTTGACATTTGCATACAAAAGAATGTAACTCTTTACCAGAGAGCAAAATTTTAGACTTATCTGTAATGGAAGCTGTTGTGGACAAATAAAGTATGTGTTTAGCTAAAATCATAGTCTTTGAAAGGGGAGATACTGGTAACCAGCATTTTCTTTTTCACCACCTTTTTTTAAAAGCTTTCTTTTTCAAGGTTGTTTGTAAAGTGTCAATAGTTTCTATTTACATCTATCTACTACAAGAAAAATTTTGAGGTTGAATGTTGATCACCTGCAAAATATCAAAGTGATCATACTAGAGCACAGAATAGACAAAAACATACAAGAAAGTTTGAAATCAATTCTCAAATATCTGTTTAACCCTTTCCTAAATGACAAATTTTAGACTTTTCCAAGTTCAAAAAATCTGCAGACAGCAAATTCAAAGCTGGTGCAAATGAACTTAAGTACTCTTAGAGGGTGGAAAAAATCGTCAGAAAAGGAGAAAATACTGGATACCAGAAGCCTTCAGGTTTTCAGTAGCCTTTTTTTTCAGGTCTATAAAACTTCGGATTGGTTGGTAAAGGGTTAAAAAGAACTATTAATGGACACAAGGACTTTTCTAAAGCCATTTAGGACTATGTACAGTAAAAAGAAAAGTTTCTAACCTCATGCTCTAAGTTTGTATATTCTCCCTCAGTGTTTTCTCGAATCAAAATCATATCTATGTTATCATGCCTTGCTGGTATACCTGGGATAGACTTTACTGCAACAATGTTACCAAATAAACCAAGCTCTGTCCTGAGATTGAAAGAGTAAAGTGAAATTCTTTCCATACATTATTTCTTTTTTAATTTTTTCAAACAAGTATATAACATCTTCTCAAAGATCTTTTCAAGTAGAATTTCTAAACGTACACATTAACCCTTTAACAGTTCAGAGAATTTGAGACTATTCCTTATTGAAAGCATTGCAAACAAATCAAATTTGATTCAAATCATCAAATTTGTACTTATGCAGTTTGAGGTTATGATAAGTTCTATTTTTCACCTTAACACTGTTGCTATGGAATAGTTGAACATTGAAAGCTACAAGGCAAGAAGTGTCTTTATAGAATAGGGATAATCAAAATGAATAATGTTCTGTTATGTAACGTAAACATATGTAAAAAACACTCTGACAAATGGAGAGTTAGATGCAATTTCTCCACTTGCCATAATATCACCTGTGTGGTCTACTGCAAGACTAAAAAATTGTCTACAGGAGGAAATGGATAAAACCATTCTGAAACATGTAGGTTGAATACAGGAAATGGGAGCATACCTTAACTGTACATTCATCGATGGCATAGAGCTGTCATGGTTTGTGGCAATATTTCCTGAAAAGATCAAACATTTCACAACGACAGTACTAAAATTTAATGGAATGGATGTAAAGGAGAAGATAATCAAGCAGTTACTGAACTACTTCAGCAAAGTGGGAAAAAATAAATGACAAAAAAAAAAGTTTCTACATTAAATTTTTGACCATTAAATCCATTTATTTGAAATTTGTCTTTGATAGGGTAGAAAACAAAGTGGGAAAAGGAGAAAATGCAGGTTACCGGCATTTTCTCCTTTTCCCACAATGTTTTCAAAAAGCTTCTTCCTCACTGCCTTTTTGTGGCAAAGCGTTAAGTATCAGTGAAACAAATATCTATCAATTCATTTCATCCAATTAAATACTTTGTAACTGTCTGTAGAAATATAGTAGTGAACAGTTAAAACTACTTTTACATCTGTTAATATCAACCCCTGGAGCTTAATATGGACCTCCCCCCTTCTTAGAGGATAATATTGACCCCTGTATTATTTTTTTAAAAGATTAATTATCAGTCAATTTCAGATACAATAACTTAAGTTTATACTTTAGTAAAAGTTCAACAGTGAGCAAGAATAGTTCATCTTAGGGGCACTGTAATGCTTGGCAATGTTGGTACCTAAAATTTGAACACTGAATTTTAACATTTGAATTAGCAATTTTAGTGAAGTGATATTGTTGGACTGGAAAGAGTAATATTAGATCAGTTTATGTGTAAGTGATGTTTATTTTTCTCAGTCTATACATACCTTACATGCTCTAATGGGTTGAGAAGACCCATAAACAATTTGGAGGGGAGGGGGTCAACACTAACATTGTATTAAGTGCTAATGTTAACCCCACTTGTGAAATATTAACTGTTTGTTTGTATCACATTTTAATTTAACCCTGAAACATGGCATCATTTTCTATAAACTTTGGACAACTGACACTGATGAAAAATAAAAAAAAAAATTATATTTTTGTTGAAAATTTTGACATGAAAAATATTTTACCCACTTTACTATACAGGATAATAACAAGGAGCTGATTAAGTATTCATGTTTTTTCCTCACTTGTCAGAGTAAGTGGTGAAAAGGTAGTTTAAAATAATGTGATTATGTAACACAATAATGTCACAATTCATGCATTTCCCCAGAAGGTACCACAATATAAATATTAATGGGAGGGGGGGGGGTGTGTCAGTATTATCAGGAATTACCCAACTTTGCTATACAAATAAAATGAGAAAAAAAAAAAAAATATGACCAGCTTCATACTTGTCTATCTCTGTTCACCAAGTTATTGCCATGATGATACTGAAGGTTTTTGCAAATGATCAACTAAATGTACATTAAGTGTTGGGATTTGTTTCAGAAATGGTAAAAGAAGAGCAGGACAAGGATTAAATATTGTTTACTAGTACTAGAAATTTTCCCCTTTCCAGAACGTTTTAACTCTTTACAACACAATCCCGAGTTTTAATGACCCAGTGGAAGAAGCCTTTTGAAAACATTGTGGGAAACGGATGTGGGAAAATGCTGGTAACCAGCATTTTCTCCTTTTTCCACAATGTTTTCTACCACATATAAGGAAGAAATCATTATTTAAGCGAGACATTTATTTCATTGTCTGCAAATGCTTTGAATTTGGTCTAGTCCAAAATTTTGTTGTTTGGTAAAGAGTTAAAAAAGCTTTGTTCTCCTAGGCCATAAAATCAAGAAACCATTCCATGAAAGGTTATGCATACCTTTGATAGCTACCCCATTCCTTTCTACAGAGAGAAGAGCACTGTGCATAAAATCTGGGTCTGTGGTGGATTCATTGATTTCAACCTCCTCAAAATTTACAGGGGCACCAGCGAATCTATCAGGAAGAGATGGGGAAAATAAGTTCTCTAACATGTGCTTAACTCTTTCTCGAGCCACAAATTTATGCCATTTGCAATGTCAAAATATCTGCAGATGAAAACTTTGAAATTGGTACAAATGAGCTAAATTTTTGCAATATGGTATAAAATACTTTACAAAACATTATTGGAAAAAGGAGAAAATGCTGAATGCCATCATTTTTCTTTTTCCCATAATGCTCTCAAAAGCTATCTCCCACAATAATTAAAAGGCCTGCTTCTTCAGGGTTGTTACAACACATAACTGTGTTGTAACGGAGAAATCCATTACCTACAGGCTAACTCTAGCCTTTTACCAAACAGGTATGAATATGAACAAGGCTGCAAGGATTTCCTGATAAAAAAGTCAATCACATGTTATTATCATTCTAAAGAATTAAAACCTTCAAAATTAACAAAAAAAAAAACCCCACACACACACACACACACACACACACACACAAAAAGTATACTACCTGAAAATTTCTTCCATATGCTTTAATAGTTCAGGTCCAACACCATCACCCGTTAAAGCTGTTACGATGTTCCTCCCTCCATATTTTGCCAGGGACTAGAGGAACAAAAGTGACTCCATTAAAAATTTGTCTTCCTGTGATCAGGCTATTTATTGTTGAAAGAGTAGCTTAAGTCTTTACCAAACAACAAAATTATAGACTGGTCCAAATTGAAAGCATTTGCAGATGACAATATCAATGTGACTAAAAAATTTAAATTTGGTTTGGGAAGGGTAGAAAACATTGTGGTAAAAGGAGAAAATGCTGGTTACCAGCATTTTCTCCTTTTCTCACAATGTTTTCAAAAGGCTTCTTTCTCAGGGTCGTTAAAAGTCGGGATTGTGTGGTAAAGAGTTAAGCAATCACCAAATGTTAAAGTTACTTGTTCAGGAGAAAAAATGCTACAATTGCATCCACTTATTGATATTAATCACATCATTTCGATTTGAAAAAAGAATGTTACATGTATCATGTAATTTAACAGTGCTTATTAAAAAACAATTAAGTACCAACAACAAAGAAAAAAAAAACCCAAAAAACTTCAACTCAATTACTCTTAATTCTTTCAATATTTCAGCCGAAGACCTTTATCAAGAAAGGAAATCATAGTTTATTCAGTTGTTTATTTAAACAATTATTTTTCATACTGTGATACAAATAAAACATTCTTTAGCCTCATATAAAACTATTTTATTTCATGCAAAATGGATTCTACAGGCCTGAAATGTCTGTTTGACAAAAAAAACACACACACAAAGAGTGTGTGTATGCCAAGGATAGTTCTTGTGCCTGTATCTATAACACTGTTCATAAATTGATCATGTATTGTTAACTTTGAAAGGTTACTGATTGATTGTCATTCATACCTTTAGAATACATCACTGTAATTTTAGTGTTCTGCAAATGGGACAAGGTTGGCAACAAGCCTGTCAATATGAGTATTGACTGGGCCTGCAGTTATAACCGGTCAATACTGGTCACAAGTGGTTGACTGGTGGTCGACTGAAGTGGTTGATTTGGTCAATTAAATCACTGGCATACATGCCCGTCCTGATTCTAAATTGGTCTTTAAAGCTCTCTTCCTACATCCTGTACTTGAAGGTGTATTATATATTATCATTAGTATCATAGTTTTTATCAATAAGGTCCTTTTTTATTTGATCATAATTCTATAGACATTACTGCTCATCAACTGAAGAGGTTGATTGGATTGACTGTCCTATCTGAACTTATATACAGGTCTGTTCTTTTCAACCAAGGTCTGTTCTTTTCAACCAAACAATTTTTATCAATCATCATTTTTTATAGATTAGATAATTGCTTACAGTCCTATATGTGGCATATGAATCAGATAAAATTATCAGAATTTATAAGTTTACTCTTTGTTCCAAGGTAATTTTTACCAGATTGTACAAGTGACATCTCTCTCTCTCTCTCATTCTCTCTTTTCTCCCTCATCCTCCACAAACACGCTCAGATCTTAAAAATATATTTATATAGTCTTTGATCATTTAGTTTCAAAGTAGCACCAAAAATCGGCTGATATCTAATTTTCATGTAAAATTGCAGAAAAAACTGTCACACATAGGTCCTGTCATTAATCTTTAGGTATACTGAAATACATATGTAGAAGGCTGTAACTGATTAACCGAACAATGATTGAAGATACATAAATGTCTTTGAAGTATATCTAAGTGTTTACCTACACCTTTAAATTGCTGTCAAAACTTATTAACAGATGTAAAACTTGCCCCTTTCTACCCCAGTGGGATTGGCTTAGATCTAATTACCAAAGTGAGCAATTATGTGTCCCTATTTGGGGTATTATACTTGACACCAGGCTTTATTCCTAAAGTGTGAAATATTGACTTTTATGCAATCAAAATAATATCTTATCATCAAGCAATTACTTGAGATGTCAAAAATGAAACCTAAGGACCCAATTTGAAACTTCTACACTGTGTTGGAAAATTGGCAAAAGCCACCTGATGAGTATCCTTGGCAGGGACAAAACACTTTTTTCATTCAAATCAACTCTTACGTATTATTGAATTTAACCAGATTGAGAACCAAAAATCATCCATTAAAAACGTAACTGTTCTCTTTAAACTTATCTAACCATTAAAATTCCCAAATGACTACACAAAAAATTCAATCGACCACTTTTGATCAGTATTGACCACTTCTGGAATGTTGACCAGGACTTTTTTAACCGGTTCAAATCGCCAGTTAACCCTTTACCACTCATTCCCGACTTAACGACCCTAGAAAAAAAAGACTTTTGAAAGCATTGTGAGAAAAGGACACACACACAAATACCTTATTTCTTCCAGGTATGTAAAAATCATACAGCATGGAGTACACAAAGCAACAAACTAAATATGGTCAAATACGAATGGAATTCAAGAAAATAAAAAAGAAGGAAAAGAAAGGAATTTGCTCACACACCAAACAGACACATAAAACATAAAACACACGCACCTGTGGATAACCAGTACATAGAGAAAAAAAGTTATGATTTGGAAAAAACTGCAGCTAACTTTCAGGTTTTACATTAAATAGAAGAGCTGCCATAGTTGTTAATTTCATTTTTAAGAGTAATCAAAGAATTTTAAAGATATGTACTTTTTTTATGTGATATACAAGTGCACCAAATAAATGGACTTCTCAGTCAGAGGGAAAAAAAGATAGCATTAATATGGAGTGCATTTCACAGGTAAAGGTGTAAAATATCAGGTAGTAAAAGTCCATTGACAGTCAGCGCGCCTATGCAGTCCGATCCTGATCAATACCAGCTTCAACGTGAAGTGCAAGCTCAGGCTCAGACTACATACTCCGCACTGGCTAGTTAATGTGCACACTGTTCGCAGGTGGTAATCTAATTTAAAGTCGCATTACTTACAAAGGCACTATAAAGTTGAATGCTAGGCGCTAGTAATACATGATATTTCAGAAAAATATAAATTAGCATGGCAAAAGGTTCGAGGAAGAGCACATCTGTGATCAGACCGTATGTCCTTAATAGTCTGATCCCAGTTTACACCACCTGCTGGCGAAAAACATATATAGCTTAAGTTTAACTCTTTGCCAATTGATAAAATTTTAGGCTTGTCGGACTTGAAAGCATTTGCAGATGACAAATATTAGATGTAGCTAAATATGTGGTAATTGTCTACAAAAATGAAGTAAACCCTGTAGGACAGGGGGGATATGCCGGTTGATAACCAGCATTTTCTCCTTTCCCCGCAATGTTTTCTCCCCTTCTGAAAACAAATTTCAACTTTTGGGTCACAACTGATTTTGTCACCTCCACATGCTTTCAATTTGGACTAGTCTAAAACTTTCTTGTTTGGTAAAGGGTAAAAACCGCCCCTGGTTTCGACTGCCCAACCTTGCAACGGGGAGATTCTAGGACATTGTCCTATTGAATAAGGATAATATCCCCCATCACAATGCACATGGGTGGAACTTTGTCCCTTTCAAATCCATCTGAGAAGTGTTTAATGCCTTTGGTTCAGTCAAACTGTTCCCTATCCCCTTAAAACCATTGTCAACTGTTCTTTTTCTGACTAATCCTTGTCAGAACTGTCAGTGTGAATTGAGAGAGAGAGACAGAGAGTGAGAGACAGAGAGTGTGACTGAGAGATAGAGAGAGAGCGAGACAGAGAGGAAAAGAGACTCAGAGAGAGAGAGTGTGACTGAGAGATAGAGAGAGAGCGAGACAGAGAGGAAAAGAGACTCAGAACCTCTGTTGATTCAGGTGCAGCTGTAATATAACGTCTCTGATTTGCAGGACACTGAAATGAATAAATAAAGATGACATCTGTTAAAGGAAACAACTACCAAAAATACTGTTTCTATCGAAAATGACATTTACCCCACCCACTTTTGCATTAGGCAGAACATTGGTGTCTCTTTAAGAATAACCATATTTACTATGATTTACACATCAAATTTAAACCAAATTACGTGTATTATTTTACAATTTTCAAACCTTTCTTTGATTGTTAATGATATGGCTTGTTGGGAGGAGTCTATGAAAGAATCCTGATGCTTGCCGACAGTTACGAACGCAGGCAGCCATCTTTTACCTTCACCCAAGTCGGCTTATGTCGCCTCATTCCGGTTTCATTCGGTAAACTTTCGGATGATCAGTTTTTCAAATTATACGTTATTACGGAATTGGCCGAATTATGACGAATAATTCCGGTTTGTCAACTATCAGGTCGAGTTTAAGGTTACGGAATGTACCGAGTTAAAACGACCAGATTTTCCGTCCCAAATTTTGACGCCATATGTCAAAATGTTCATCAAGGACCAAGGAATTATTCTTCTGAAAAGCCCAGCGCATCATAGTGACTGACAACCGTTTTTTCTTTCCACATCTTACCTAGAATACTTCTGACAACCTTTTCACTGATAGGTATCGTTCGCAAGATGTCTTGTTTTGCATAAGATATTGTTCTAGATACCTCAATCAGCTTTGAAGGTGACGAAGGACTATTGTAGGAAATTAGTTTCTCTCAGTTAGCCCCTAGACTAGAGTGCTTAGCACGGCTTAATTTTCGGTTCGGGAAAGTGTAGTCAAGATCAGACTGCACACCCTGTGCAGTCTGATCTTAGATCTATAGCATGCTATTTTATAAAATATTTCGAAGGAAAGAGCCATGTAGACCTAGGTAGTGATATTTATGAATGCTGTTCATGGAGCACTATGACTATTAAGTGCCCTAGATCAAAATGTAAATTATTTCACTGTTTATGATTTGTCTGATCTCAGTTACGCATAAACCCATTCCCAAGCAACAAAATTTGACAGGTCTAATTTGAAAGCTATTGCAGACAATAAATTAACTATGGCTTAAATGATTTGATTTGCCTTTGAAAAGGTTGAAACACTGTTGGAAAAGGAGAAAATATTGAGTTCAAGCATTTTTTCCTTTCCCACAATATTTTTGAAAGCAGTCTGCTTCAGGATTGTTAAAATACAGGACTTTTTGTGTAAGGGTTCATTCTTTACTGACTGCATACAACTGTTTTCATCTTGATGCTGACCACTCTTAAAACAATGATCAAATTACTAAACAGAGAAATTGCTTTTAAAGAGCACTGTCTCCTTTTGCTACAATTTTATCATGTGCTTTCATTAAGTGAACCTTGGTTCATATGGATTATCTGCACCCTGCTTGGGTTTTGTTTATGATATCTGCCATTTCAGGAGTCAATGAGTTTATCTAACAAAAAATTGTTAGACTTGTTCATATCGAAAGCATTTGCATATGGCAAAGCTAAGTGACTCAGATACTGGAGTTTGTTCTTGGAAGGATACAGAAGATTTTTGGAATGGGAGTAAGTGCTGGTTGATACCATTTTCTCCTTTTCCCTAAATGTTTTCCAAAACCTTTTTCCTTTGGGGTCATGAAAAGGGTATTGTTTGGTAAAGGGTTACACAGCATTGCAAAATGTGATACTTGGATTTTTTTTTCACTTTAAACTTTCAGGCTATACGGCCACAAAAATGGAGATAGCATTGTACTTGGATAAGAGAGATTCAGGGCTGTTTATAGACCATGAGTAATTTATACAGAAATAACAATAATTCCATGTTTACAGCCATAAAAAAGAAGGATGTGGCAAGAGTTTTGCAAATGATAAGCCTCCCAGGATATGACATAAACTATGTTACAAGGAAAAGAATTACACCTCTGATATTGGCAGCAAAATTTGGTAAAATAAAGTTACAATCTACTTTACCCTTTACCAAATAATCTGGTGTTTCAACAACCTTTATGTGGACAGCTTTTAAAAAAAATGTGGAAACAGGAGAAAATGCTGGTTACCATCATTTTCTCCTTTTCCTATCATGTAATACCATCATTTGTTTAACATTTCACTTTTTACCTGCAATTGTTTTTAATTTTGATTAGTTTTAAATTGTATAGTTTGCTAAAGGGTAATTTTCTTTTAGTTTCTCAGTTAAAATCTAGGCTGTATAGGTTTCGATGAAGCCTAAAAACACACAGATTTGGATCATTTTGAAAGTTTTTAAGGCATCTTGAGATCCCCACATTATAAGCTTAAGTCATTACCTAGTGGCAGAATTTTAGAATCATCAGCTTTGTTGAAGGCATTTGCAGACAGATAACAAGTTAAATGCTGCCCAAATAGAATGAGTTGTCTTTGAAAAGGTAAGAAAGATTGTAGAAGAAAGAAAATGCTGGGTACCAACCATTTCTTCTCTTCCTTACAATGTTTACAAAAGCTTCCTTCTTCAGTGCTGTAGAAACCGAATCATTTGGAAAAGGGTTACACCATTGACTGACAAAAACAAATATGTTCATATGTAAACTACGTTAACTCTCTATCAGACAACAAACTTTTAGACAGTTGACAATTTGAAAGCATTTGTAGACAAAATTACATGCATGAAAGTACTCAAATGATAAGCTTTGTCTATGTAACAGTTGAAACGGTGTGGGAAAAGGAGAAATTGCTGCCTGCCAGCATTTTTCCCTTTTGTCCAAAAAATTTTCAGAAGCCAGATTTCTTCCTAAGTGTAATTAAAACAAAGGATTTTGGGTTAAGACTATCATTGATGCTCCTTTTTTCAATTCTGCCATTTGTGCTGATCTTTTCTAAAGCTGATTATATCACCATTTATAGTAGAGTCTTTTTTAAAATTATAAGTTTTCTTACATGTAATTCATTATTCTAAAGGCTTCCTGGCTTGTTTGTTGAGTGGAACATTACTGAATTGCAGGTCTTGGTTCAGTGTGTGAGAAGCTTGTTAGTCTGAAAGTAGACGTTAAATGTTCAGATGTTGATGGACGGACAGCACTTCACCATGCAAGCTGTCAGGGTCACCTTGATGTTGTCAAATTGTTGATTGATGCAGGAGCAAGCATTCACAGAGTAAGCCATCACCTCATTAAATTTGATTGTGACCCAAACTTTTAAAGGGGGGGGGGAGAAATTTTTTTAAGAAAAAATCATAACCTAGGATGTCACAGTTTACTCTTAGTTAAGGAAGAAACTGAACAAAAATGAGATCTATCACAAAATAATTTGAATCCACTGGGATTTAATTAATTAAACCCACAACCTTCAAATAGATAGCTCAGTGACTTTACTAACTGAAGTATTCTGGCAACTGTTAGTCTTTAAGTTTAAAATATATTTATCCTTTGTTTTGTAGTAATGGCTATCAAGTTACTACAAAATAGAATACGAAATCTTACTGAAAAAAAGTGTTTTCCATGTGTATTTCTATCTCTATTTTAGTTTTAAAGCCATCTATGTATGCGATTGAAAATTACATGATTGATTGATTGTGTGGTGTTTAAGGCCATTTAAGGACTAGTGCACCTATCCATATTTTCCTGGACTTTCTTTTATCAGTACTCTGCACAATATTCTTTCCAAGCCAAAGGCTGCTTTCCCACTTAACCATTGTCAAAACAATGGTCAGTGGTGAAAGAGAAATGAATCCTGTCCCAATGAAAATTACAAGTGTTTGTCAAGATTCTTAAAATCAGTTGAAACAGTATCTGCTTGGATGCCTCTTAAAGTGGCAAATTGACAAAATTGACAGTTTCAATTAGGATATTTGAAAGAAAACATAATTATTGTAATTTCCAGCTTGTTTTTGCTTTAACATCTCAGCATAGCAGACAGTATCCACACAATCTGCAAAAGCAACAATAGTTTGATAGGCCTTTTAGGGTTTAAGAAGGCTAGGAACTTGTGTTTAAAATTAACATAAAGCCTTTTGGATCTTTATACTCTATCATGGTTATTTCTCAGTGTAAAACTGGGGGTATGGGCTCTCTCTCTCTCCCTGCCTCCCTCCCCCCCTCTCTCTCTCTTTCTCTCCCTCCCTCCCTCCCCATCTCTGTCTAGATCTCCCTCCCTCCCTCCCCCCCTCTCTCTCTCTCTCTCTCTCTCTCTCTCTGTTCTGCCAAGGATTAGTCAGAAAAAGAACAACTGTCACATGGTTTTGAGGAAATAGGTTACAGTTTCAAATTGACTGAACCAAAGGCATTCAATGGATTTGAAAGGGACAAAGTCCCACTTGTGTGCATTATGATGGGGGATATTATCCTAATTCAACTGGAAAATGTCCCGGAATCTCCCCATTGGCAGAACACTGAAATTACAATAATGTATTTTAAAGAGATGAATAACAATCAATAACCTTTCAAAGTTAACACTACATTATCAATTTATGAAAAGCGTTATGGATTTAGTCACAAGAAGTACCTGTGGGGTACACAAACGGTAAACACCTTCTTTTCCCACCATGATTTCAAAAGCTTACAATCATGGATATGAAAAATTTTGAAGTCACATTTGTGCGAGAATGGGTTAATGAGCTATGCATCATTCTGGTACCCCTTCTTGTGTTTTACTTCCAGATAAATCATGAAGGGGACCAACCACTACATGAGGCTATATGTGGACGCCATCTGGATATTGTTAATGAACTAATTACAGCAGGGAGTGATGTAAATGAACCCAATCATGTGATGGGCATAACACCTCTGCAGTTTGCTGTACTTCATGAGAGCTTGGAGATTGTCGAAACCTTGCTGGCAAAAGGGGCCCATGTACATCAGTAAGTCACTGCATTGGGACAAGGCTTTGTTTGAGATGGATAGATGCTTTCACAACTACAGTTGCCTTTGCAGCCAGTGTAGATCAAGATCAGACTGCACAAAATGTGCAGTCTGATCTTTGATATACACTGTTCATATACCTAAAGCAATGAAGACCAAAGATATGATGAAATTGCAATATTTTGGATCTTGTTTCTTAACTGAAAATTTGTTAAGTTTCTTGTCTTTGAATGGAAAGTAAACAATGAGGGTAAAGGAGAAAATGCTGATTACCAGTATTTTCTCCTTTCCCACAGTGTTTGTAAAAGCCTTCTTCCTCGGGGTTGTAAAAGCAGGGTATTGTTTGGTAAATGGTTCAGTTGTTGATTTAGGAAGAAGATCATTAATTCATAACTGAAACAGAATAAACAGATGTAGCAATGTCATACTGTATAGTAAACACAATGTGGGAGACTGTGGTGTAGAGTGTCAGCATCTCACTTCAAGGCTCCCAGATTTAAATCCTGCAATGAGCAGGCTCAACCTTTGGAACTGCCCACATCACGTCACAAGTACTTGTTTAGGTTTTTAGGAAGTAGTCATCAAAAATGATAGATGCATGTTGTAAGGTGTTATTTCACAATCAATGTAAATCAGAGGTCTATAGAAAACTAGCATGCTATCCTGTCTGTTGGGTCTGTTGTCACAACATACCGTTATGTGAAAAACAAGTATTAGTTGATACCTGTTATCACAATTGCTCATTTTACTCTTTATTTCAGCCAATCAAAAGCCAAAGAAACAGTTCTTCATTATGCAGTCCAGGTGAAATCTACAAAAATCATTCAACAACTGTTGGATTCAGGAGCGAGTATAGATGCCAGAAACCATCATGGTGAAACGCCTCTGGCAATTGCTATACAGGAAAAGAAATTATCTGTGATAAAATACCTTGTGGGTTGTAAATGTGACTTTGGGTATTCAGAATATTTGTCGCCTCTGTACATTGCCTGCAGGCAAAATAGTCAGGATATAATATGCTATCTCTTGTCTGAAGGTTATAATGTGGGGAAAGACAGTTCTTTTAGGAGGTATATATTTCTAAAGTTAGAAGAAAGCAACCCAGCTTTACTATCTTACTTATATCATAGATGTGAAAATCCACTCTCCCTTAAAGAGATTTGTAGGATTTTTGTAAGAAGGACTCTACAACCATCAATACGAGAAAAATTAGGAGGACAAAATCTCCCAAAGTCTTTGTGTGACTGGGTTACTATGGATGACATATATGGACAGTTGTTTTTGAACTTGAAAAAGACTTGATTATCATGGAAAAGTGAAGAGTAGATCTTTGTGACTAAAAAGTCTTTCAGAGCTGGCTATATGTGATGCATGTAGGTTTTAAATAGGGCTTTTCATTTACATATGCAAAACTTTCAAGCGAGTTTGTCTGTGTGATACCTTTCTTTGAACTGTACAAGACTTAGTGCTTTATGTGTTTCATTTCAAGCACAAGGGCATTCCATGTACTTTAATGAAATATTTTATTATTCTGATTACATGTACCATAATGCATCACTCATATGGAAGTGCAAACAATTTATATGTATCATTTTATAATATGCAGTATATTGATGCCCGTTCATCACCATTTAGAAAAGTATCACATGATAGTTTCATTCTTTATATTTGTTTATATGCATTCACTGCATATTGTTTCCTTTGTGTAAAGTTTTTGTGTTACATAAGGCGTGTTTCGTATACTGCAAGGTAAGGTGCACTGCACAGACTGTATTTAATTGCTGTTATTTCAAGCATTTGCTGGTCTTATTTACTGGATCAGTTGGCACATGTTTTTAAATGAAAAATTAAGATTTTTTAGATGTTTTTAATTACGCAAAGATCTACATGTGTGTAGAGTTTTGCATTTGTTTGGACAAAGTTCAGTGGTATTTTTTGGACACTAGCTCTATCAAGATCTGTCTTGTAGTAGATCTTTCATTTCTCATAAATATGTTACCGGTAATTTTTTTTTGTTGCGATGCATTCCTAAAGGGTGTTGAAATAAAGATTCGTACAACACTTCGTGTATGTTCTGAAAAGAATTATTCACTTATCTAAGGGTATACCATTTTATTAATGAACTTGGGTTGTATATTAATAATTACCTAATAACAGTACAGGTCTGCATCTTTCACTGAGAAGTTACTGAATTTCCCACTGATGCTTTTCAACCCATGAACTAATGATCCCTTGTTTTTATGACCTTGTAGAGGAGAGCTTTTTAAACCAATGTAGGAAATGGAGAATATGCTGGTGAACAGCATTTAATCCTTTTCCCAAAATGATTTTTAACCTTTCAACCCCATCATTGGAGTATAATTAAGTTGTCTGCTTTTATGGATAAGTTTAAAATTTTGCTTTGTACAGAGGTATAATGCTGACCAGTATAGTTTGCAACAAATAAAGATGATTTTTTCTTATCAAAATAGTAATATCTGTTATTGCCTGACTTTTAGAAGAGTCTTGAATATATGTCTTTGACTCTTTACCAAACAAAAAAAATTTCAGAGTTTTCCATATTAAAAGCATTTACAGACAACATACTCAATGTGACCAGAGACATAGATTAGAGTGTATTGTATGTCTCTGATGTGACTCAAATGAAAAGGTATGAAACATGGGAAAAGATGTGACTCAACTGATGAAATTTGTCTCTGAAAGGGTAGAAACATTTGCAGAAAAAGGAGAAAATGGTGGTTACCAGCATTTTCTCCTTTTCCTGCAATGTCTTCAAAAGCCCTCTCTCTCTCTCTCTCTGGTAAAAGTTTTGATTGTGACTGTGGTAAAGAGTTGATCTTTTGGTTTAATTAATCTTTTACACATTGTAAAAAAGCCCGCTCCATTTATGCTACTTTATTGGTTACCATGATCAGAGAGAACAATGTAAATTCAGATCAAATCAAACATCGGACTGACATTTCTCACCATTTACACTACATGTACTTATTGTTGCTCATACCAAGTTTTCTGGCCAAGGTAGGAAACCTGTGACATTTTCCAGTGAACTTGAAAAGTACCAGGTATGCCACCATAAGGCACATAGACTGGACCTTCTTTATTTCAAATTTAGTTGGGAGTGAGTCTTGACTGCATTTGTCATACTTATGTATTTTGAAAATATCCCGTTTCTGCAAGTTGGACCTTCCCTGAATAATCCTAAGCAGAACACAGGTAGCTCATGCAAAAAAAGTCATCTTAACTCTTTATCCCATAGCAAAATTTTAGACTGATCCAAATTGAAAGTGTTTGCAGACCACAAATGGGACTTAAATAATGGAATATTTAATTGACAGGTTAGAAAACATTATGGGAAAAAGAGCAAATTCTTGTAACCAGCATTTTCTCTTTTTCTAACAATGTTTTCAAAAGGCCTATCTCCTCAAGGTCGTTAAAACTCGGAATTGTATGGTAAAGGCTTAATCTATCTTCTGTTGAAACATTTGATAAAACATCAAAAACATAAACAAAATGTAGTTCTAGTTACAAATATATTTTTAGCTCCACTGGCCGAAGGCCAGCGAGCTATTGTCATGGCGTTGTGTCCGTCGTGCGTCCGTCCGTCCGTTCGTCCGTGCGTGCATGCGTCCGTAAACTTTTTCTTTAAAAAACTTCTCCTCAGAAACTATTGACTGGATTTTTACCAAATTTCACAGGAATGTTCCTTTGGTGGTCCTCTTTCAAATTCCTTCAAATAATTGTGTTCCATGAAGAATTTTGGTTGCCATGGCAACCAAAGTAAAAAACCTTTAAAAATCTTCTCCTCCCAAACCGCTATTTGGATAGCATTATTATTTTGCAGGAATGTTCCTTAGATACAGGTTTACAGAATTCCTTAAAAAAAAAAATGATCTGTCAAAAAACATGGCTTTTATGGGAGACTCATTTTCCTTTTATGGTATAAAGTAAAATCTTTGAAAAATTTCTTCTCTAAAACTATTCATTGGATTTCATTGTTGTTTTGCAGGTAAGTTCCTATGGTGGTTGTCTACCAAATTGTTTCTTCAGTGAGCTAAAATGCAGGATTGAATGATAATTGTTAAAAACTTCCTTTCGCCATTATAGAAATATCAGGCCTGTGGAGCGATACAGGCACTCAAGCGCCTCTAGTATTTACATGGGTTGTGTCCCTTCAATCAAGTCTGAAAATAGACTATATAGACAAAACTGAGTCTTGACTCCTTCACTGTTTACAAAACAACAAAATCTTAGACTTGACAAAACTGAAAGCATTTGCACACCACAAAGCAACTGTTACTAGAGACACAGAATTGTTCTTTTGAAGGGTAGAAAAACATTTTGTGGGAAAAAGAGAAAATGCTGGTTACCAGCATTTTCTCCTTTTCCCACAATGTTTTCAAAAGCTGTCTGTCAGAGTTGTTAAAACTTGGCATTATGTGGTAAAGGGTTAACTGCCTTCAGGTGATTTTTTTGCATTTCGATGGATGAGTTTTGAAATCATTGCTCTGATAAAGATATTAACCTGCAAAGGGAGCATTTTGATCAATCTAAGTTGAGAATCATTTGAAAAACATAACAAACCTCTCAAAGTTTGAAACTGAAGATCTTTAATCCTTTCCGAAACAATTTGGAGTTATTATGATCCTGAGGAAGAAGGGTTTTGAAAACAAAGTGAAAAAAGAGGGCCATGATGGCCCAGTATCGCTCCACTGGCTTTTTAACCCTTTACCACACAAATCGAAGTGTTAATGACCCTGAAAGAGAAGGCTTTCAAAAACATCGTGAGAAAAGGACAACATGTTGTCAGCCAGTATTTTCTCCTTTTCCCACAATGTTTCCTAACCTATCAAAGACAGAAATAGTCATTTAAGCTACATTCAATTTGTCTTTTTGCAATGGCTTTAAACTTGGTGCAAAAATTGTAATTTCTTAAAGAGTAAAATTAACATATCATGCGCTTAATTGGCATTGACAGAGACATACAGCATAAAAAGTCTGTATGGTAATACACTTACTTTGAAAACATAACCTCCACCCCGCCTGCCAAACAAAAACAGTCATATCTTTTTAAATGCAAAGATAATGTCAGTGAATACAAGCAGGTTTATTCATTAGCATGAAAGGTAAAGTTCTGAAAAAATTTGAGTGATAGAAACCTTACTTTAAACATTCCATTCATGTGAGCATAACCATTAGCATCAGAATAAATCACTCTCCCTTAAAACAGAACATTTCCTCTCCAAAAAACTTGAATACCAAACTCCAATAATGTAGAAGTGCAGTTTGATAATCAAGGGAGGTAAATAGTAACAAACTTTATCTTGTATAACAGGAGTGCCCGCCCGGGTGGCTCAGTGGTGAGCGTGTCGGACTCATGACCTGGTGGTTATGAGTTCGATACCTGGTTGAGGCGAACTTTCTTTCCGGCGTATTTTCGCCTCTCACCTCTGCTGAAGCATGTGAGAAAAGTAGTTGGTGGCTTTGGAAAGAAAGCTGTATTAGTACTGGTATGAGAAAGCCAGGAAACACATGTGCGTCACCGACCGCCGTGATATGACCTTAGCTGTTAAAGTGGCGTTAAACCCCATTACAACAACAATAACAGGAGTTATTTCCCTTGATTACTATTTTAAATTACAGTCACTATATAAGCCCATGTTAAACTTGTGATCTCTGGGGCAGAGCCAATTTTGACCCCAGGGCTATAATATGAAGGAATTTGATAGAGGTCCATTAGATAAAGCTACATGCCACATTTGGTAGCCCTGGGCCTTATGGTTTCAGACAAGAAGATTTTCAAAGATGTTCGATATTTTTCAGTTTTGTTGCCATGGCAACCAGAGTTTTTGAAGGAATCAAACTCTTTCAAGAAATTCTAAAGAGAACCATGGCAGGATCATTTCTGTGAAGTTTCATCAAATTTGGATGGGTAGTTTCAGAGAAGTTTGAAAAAAAAGTTAACGCACGGATGGACGGACGGACGCACGGATGGATGCACGACAGACACCGGGCCATGACATAAGCCTGCTGGCCTTCGCCCAGTGGAGCTAAAAAAGAAGAAAATTCTGGTAACCAGCATTTTCTCCTTCTTCCACAATATTTTCTACCAGACCAAAGACATCATTTGAAACACATTTGATGTGCCATCTGCAAATGCTATGAATATGGATAACTCCAAAGTTGTGGCTTTTGGTAGAGGGTTAATTACCAGTTAACCCTTTACCAAACAATCCCTGGTTTTAACGACCCTGAGGAAGAAGCCTTCTGAAAACATTGTGGGAAAAGGAGAAAATGCTGGTAACCAGCATTTTCTCCTTTTCCCACAATGTTTTCTACTCTTCCAAAGTCAGGTTTCAATTTTTGAATCACGTTTATTTTGTCATCTGCAAATGCTTTCAATTTGGACAAGTCTAAAATTTTGTCGTTTGGTAAAGAGTTAACTGCCCAAATATATTCTTGACTTTCCCCCCAGACCAAAATTGGTCTACCATAACATCTTTTTACTTTCTTTGTGAATAAAAAAAAGTTTAAAAAAGAAAGGCATAATGTAAAAATAAGATAATATCACAAATGCAACCAATCAGTTTTGAACCCTGATCCAGGATGTTACTTGCTTGTTTTGTACATTCATACTCCTTACCAAGCAAACTAGAGTTTTAAAAATCCTGAAGCATTGTTGGACAAAGATTACATGCATTACACCAGTGTTTTCTACTTATCCTGCATTGTTTCTACGCTTTCAAAGACAAGTTCAAGTATTTGAACCATATTTGTTTTGCTGTAAATTTCGATGTCTGATCAAGAATCGACTTTTTACCCTTCGACAAAATTTGAACTTTTCAAAATCAAGAGCATTTGTAGATGACAAAATAAATGTGGCGCAAATGATGGATTTTGCTATTGCATTATTAGCAGATATTGTTAGAAAAGGAGAAAATTGTGGTGACAAATGGAATTTTAGCAACCCTAAAGAAAGGAGCTTTTGTAGACATGGTTGGAAATAGAGAAAGTACTCGTAAAACATTTCCTCCTTTTCCAAAAAAGTTTTCCAACATTTCAAAGACACATCTGCTCATTTAAGCCATACTGAATCTGTCGCCTACAAATGCTTTTAATTTGTACAAGTCTTAAATATTGTCATCTGGTAAAGAGTTAACTGTTTACTACACAATCACTCTAAGTTTTAACGACCTTGAAGAAAGAGCCTTTTGAAAACATTGTGGGAAAAGGAGAAAATGCTGGTCACCAACACATCTTCCTTTTCCCCAAAGTTTTCTGTCCTTCCCAAAATGAACTTCAATTTATGAGTCATGTTTATTCTGTCATCTGCAGCTGCTTTGAATTCTGACTAGTCCATAATTTCGTCATTTGGTAAAGAGGTAATAATTATGTGATAGCTAAGCAATGATTGTTTCCTTTGATTATTTAGACTCTGCAGAGTAAAACATAATATTCAATATTTATTAAATGTTATCTTATGAATCTATTGCATAGTGAACATGCATAATGCATTAATTCTTCATATTGTTAATATGAACAAGGAGTACATGCACTTTAAACTGGGCAGTGCTGAGTTGGTAATCAATACAAGAAAATTTGTTCATCCTGCTACAAAAACTATACATGATATTGGCAGAGACTTTGCCCTTACAAAAGAAGACCAGCGAAGATTGTATATATGTATGCATGTAAAAACATTTGATCGGAATGACACATTGCTCCTTGCAGGCAATTTCTTCTTTTGCCACAATGTTTTCAAAAGCCCTCTTCCTCAGGGCTGTTAACTCTTTACCACATGACAAAAATGTAGACTTGTCCATTTTGAGAGCATTTGCAGACAACAATTTAAATATGACTCAAATGATGAGATTTGTCTTTGATAGGTTAGAAAACACTGCTGGAGAAGGAGAAAATGCTGGTTACTGGCATTTTCTCCTTTTCCCATAATGTTTTCTAAAGGCTTCATTCTCAGGTAAAGGATTAAAACACAGTCTAGTTGGGTAAAGGGTTACAACTACAGATTTCATAACCTAAAATTAACTCTTTACCACACATTCAGGGGTTTCAACAATCCTGAGAAAGAAACCTCTTGAAAACATTGTGAGAAAAGGATAAAATGTGGGTAACAAGTATTTTTTCCTTTCCCTTCAATGTTTTCTACTCTTTCAAAGACAACTTCCTTCATTTGAACTGCATTTAAATCATTTTCTGCAAATGTTTTCAATTTGGACAAGTCTACATTTTTGTCATATAGTTAAGAGTTCTCTTTTCCCACATTGTTCTCAAAAGCTCTTCACAACAAGAGAACAAAAGTTGTCTGCAGGAAGGGGCCTATAAATGAAACAAGAGGACCATGATGGTCCTATATCGCTCACCTGAGTACTAAGCAGTAAAGGTCTACAATGAAGATAAACACAAAATATCGAGGTTCAAGGCAAAATGATAATGAAACAAGAGTGGCAAATTTTCACAAGATATGCCCGTCCCACTGCCAGTTGTCAAGGAGGTATAATAATCGCAAAGGGCAGGTAATGCAACAAACTTGTTTACCAAGTCTCAAGTCAGTTTGACTAAAGACTTCAAAGTTCCATTCCGGACAAGCAAGAAATACTGTAAAAATGAAGATCAAAGTGGAATTACTCAAAATCCGCGCTAGGTAGAGTTATTGTTTTTGCGCACTGTACTCGGTAATATTGCAACAAACATGCATACCAAGTTTGAAGTCATTCTGACTTGAGATGACAAAGTTATATTCCAGACAAGCACTAAATACTGTAAAAATGACGATCAGATGGAAATAAAGACAGCACGAGGTACAGTTACAATTCTTGTGCACTGAACTTCCAAATATTGCAACAAATAAGCATACCATATTTCAAGTCATTCCTACTTAAGATGACAAAGTTTTGCTCCGAACAAGCAAGAAATGCTATAAAAATTAAGGTCAAAGGGGGAATTACTCAAAATTCGTGCTAGCAAGAGTAATGGTTCTTGTGCACTGCACTCCGTAATTTTTCAACAATCATGCATACCAAATTTGAAGATGTTCAGGCTAGAGATGACAAAGTTATATTCCGGACAAGCAGAAAATGCTGTAAAAATGACGATCAAAGGGAAATAACTCATAGACAGTTCGAGGTAGAGTTATGGTTCTTTCACACTGCACTCCGTATTATTGCAACAAACACAAATGCCAAGTTTCAAGTCAATCGGACTGGAGATGACAAAGTTATGCTCCTGACAAAGAACTATTCTAAAGAACTTTCTAATTCAAGGGCAAATAACTCCAAGTTTGATGCTGATTGGTTAACAAGAGGGCCATGATGGCCCTGTATCGCTCCACTGGCTTTTTAACCCTTCACCACACAAATCGAAGTGTTAATGACCCTCAAAGAGAAGGCTTTCAAAAACATTGTGAGAAAAGGACAGCATGTTGTCAGCCAGTATTTTCTCCATTTCCCACAATGTTTCCTAACCTATCAAAGACAGAAATGGTCATTTAAGCTACATTCAATTTGTCTTTTTGCAATGGCTTAAACTTTGTACAGTAAAAAAAAAATTGTCATTTCTTAAAGAGTAAAATTAACGTATCATGCGCTTAATTGGCACTGACAGAGACATACAGCATAAAAAGTCTGTATGGTAATAAACTTACTTTGAAAACATAACCTCCACCCCGCCTGCCAAACAAAAACAGTCATATCTTTTTAAATGCAAAAATAATGTTAGTGAATACAAGCAGGTTTATTCATTAGCATGAAAGGTAAAGTTCTGAAAAAATTTGAGTGATAGAAACCTTACTTTAAACATTCCATTCATGTGAGCATAACTATAAGCATCAAAATAAATCACTCTCCTTTAAAACAGAACATTACCTCTCCAAACAAGAGCTGTCGTAGACGGATTATGCTCCCCGAACAGGTCTCTGTTTAGGAAAGTGAAGGCTGTCAGTAAATGGTTGGTCACGGAAGAGGAGGGTTGGGGTGAAACAGGCTACTTGTGTTTGGTCCTGTCTGCCAAACTGCATTTGCCAATGTTCAAATAATTAAATAAAGAATGGGCATAAGTCTTGGAACAGTGGTGTAAAACTTCCTGTCAATGTGAACAATCTGTAAATCAAACATTACTATTATAGTAATGGCAAAATTGTCAAAATCAGATTAAACATTTATATAGTGGGAATAGAGTTATGGTTCTTCTACACTGCACTTCTCCTGAATGTGGCGTATCTGTATATGAAATTTGAAAATACTAGCTTTTTTACATTGGAAGTTATGGCCCGGACAAAAATTTTAAGTTAGAATTTACAAAGGGCAATAACCCCAAAAGTTATGCCCTGGACAAAAAAACCGAAGTTAAAACTTACAAAGGGCAGTAACTCTAAATATAATGGGAATAGAGTTATGGTTCTTCTACACTGCACTTCTCCTGAATGTGGCGTATCTGTATATGAAGTTTGAAGTTACTAGCTTTTTTACTTTGGAAGTTATGCCCCGGACAAAAATTTCAAGTTAAAATTTACAAAGGGCAATATTCCCAAAAATAGTTGGGATAGAGTTATGGTTCCTGTACATTGCACTTCTCCATTATGTGATCTATCTGTGTGTGAAGTTTGAAGTTACTAGCTTCTATACTTTCAAAGTTATGCCCAGGACAAAAATCCAAAGTTAAAATTTACAAAGGGCAATAACTTATGACATTAAGCACCCTTTTCCCGTAACATGGTTTTGCATAGATAAAAAAACAAGGGCACATGGTGAAACTTTTAATAAACAATACAAATGTGAAGTTTCATGAAATTTTGACGAAAACTGAAGGAGATATTAGTAAAAATTGAAATTTTAGAAGAAACCTCCTTTTTCCATGACACAGCGTTAAATTGGAAAACCGAGAAAAATACATCGGCGCAATATCCTAAAGAGTTCATATATGAAGTTTCATCCAATTTGGTCCAGGGGTTGTCGAGAAATGGCTTCGGACAGACAGACGGACAAACGGACGGACAGACAGACGGACGAAGCGGCGACTATATGCTCCCCCTTCGGGAAGCATAAAAACTTGAATACCAAACTCCAATAATGTATAACTACAGTTTGATAATCAAGGGAGGTAAATAGTAACAAACTTTATCTTGTATAACAGGAGTTACTTCTCTTGATTACTATTTTAAATTATAGTCACTATATAAGCCCATGTTAAACTTGTGATCCCCGGGGCAGAGCCAATTTTGACCCCAGGGCTATAATATGAAAAAACTTGATAGAGGTCCATTAGATAAAGCTACATGCCAAATTTGGTAGCCCTGGGCCTTATGGTTTCAGACAAGAAGATTTTCAAAGATGTTCAATATTTTTCAGTTTTGTTGCCATGGCAACCAGAGTTTTTGAAGGAATCAAATTCTTTCAAGAAATTCTAAAGAGAACCATGGCAGGATCATTTCTGTGAAGTTTCATCAAATTTGGATGGGCAGTTTGAGAGAAGAACAAGTTTGGAAAAAAAGTTAACGGACGGAGGGACGCACGACGGACACCGGGCCATGACATAAGCCCGCTGACCTTTGGCCAGTGGAGCTAAAAATTGTAGATGTTAGAGTGTAAGCAAAGTCAAATATAGCAATTTTTCTAATTCAAGGGCAAATAACTCCAGTCATTCTGGTCCGATTAGACCCATAATCGAACTCATCCGAGATCTTATGGTCATATATATTTTGACCAAGTTTGGTGCTGATTGGTTAATAATTGTAGATTCTAGAGTGTAAACAAAGTCAAATATACCAATTTTTCTAATTCAAGGGCAAATAACTCCAGTTGTTCTGGTCCGATTAAATCCATAATCGAACCCATCCGAGATCTTATGGTCATATATATTTTGACCATGTTTGGTGCTGATTGGTTAATATTTGTAGATGCTAGAGTGTAAACAAAGAAATGTGAACGGACGGACGGATGGACGGACGACGGATGCCGATGGACGGTGAGTGATCACAATAGCTCATCCTGAGCACTTCGTGCTCAGGTGAGCTAAAAAAAAACCTCTACATTCCCTCAACAATAGGCCATTTATAAATGAAGAACTGACATCCTTTTATAACCTAAACACATTCCCTCCTGAAACAAGTTGCATTCATTCTTTAACAGATGACTAGATTTTGGACTCCCTAGCTTGATAGCATTTGCAGACAAAAAACAAATGTGGCTTAAATGATGGAATTGGTCTGTGAAAAAGTAGAAAACAATGTGGGAAAGGAGAAGCCTTTTCTCTTTTTCCACAATGTTTTCAAAGTCATCTTTGTCATGGTTATTAAAAGTTGGGATTCTTTGGTAAAATGGTGAAAACAAATTACTTTGAAAAAAATCCCTGTAAAATAAGAATGATCTACATGAGTCAGGGTTTAAGTTATATATACACATGTGAAAACATTGTGGCCAAAGAAGAAATTGCTTTTTAGGGCCTGTCATCTGCTGCAAACAGAGAAAGTCTTCTGCTGCTAGTAAAGTGTTACAGATTTATCAAATTACAAAAAAGGACATGAATAGTGTATTTCAGGGACAGAATATAGTGAACAATAATTGAGATCTTTCATTGATTATTCGCTTTTTCAGGGTCTTTGAACATTGAAAAAATAACCTGTTATGGTCCAGGCTATTCTCCATGTAACACAAGAAAGAACAAGTGAAACAAACCAAAATAAATTGAAGGAAAAGACAATCATTTTTCCAAGTACAGTATTATGAAAAATACTGTGAGAAAAGGAGCAAAATCTGTTCTCAAAAGGCCATATTTGTAAGGTAACTGGATAAATATATTTGAGCCATGCTCTGTGAAAAGGGGGCTTAATGCATCTGCGAAAAGTATCGACCCAGGTCAGCCTGCGCAGTCCGCGCAGGCTGACCTGGGCCGAAACTTTTCGCTACTGGTCAATTTTCTGTTTGTCAAAGGACCAATCTACCTCATGATTCAGTCGTTTATTGAAAAAAGTGGCTCCTTTGGATCCATAATCATGTGATGATTTGGGCTAGTATCATGTATAACGGAGATGCATTAAGCCCCCTTTTGCCAGAGCATGGCTCATTTGCATTTTCATTTATGAGGTGGCACAGTTTCGGACTTGTCTTTACTGAAAACAGCAGTCAAAAACACTCACAAGTTCTCCCATACTGCATTGGATGTGATCCTTTACCAAACAATCTCAAGTTTTATCAACCCTGAGAAAGACGGCTTATTTGAAAACATCACAAGAAAATTGAGAAAATGCTTTCTACCAGTATTTTCTCTACTTCCAAATTATGTTCTCTCTCCCTTCAAAAACAAATACAGGCAGGAAATTTTGGATGAGTACATACATGTACTCCTATTGAAAGCATCTGAAGGTCAAAAATTGAATACGGCTGAAATCATGGGATTTGTCTTAGAAAGGGTAGAAAACTTTTTGGGAAAAGGAGAAAATACCGGTTACCAGCATTTTCTCCTTTTCGCATATCTACAAGCACAATATTGTTTGGTTAACTCTTTACCACACAATCCAAAATTTTAAAAATCTTGAGGTAGATAGTTTTAGAAAATATGATGGGTAAAGGAGCAAATACCAGTAACCAGCAATTTCAGCTTTTCCCACATTGTTTTAACTCTTTCAAAAACAACATCCATTTGAGACACATATAAATTTTTGTCTCCAAATGCTTTGAATTTGTAGAAGTCCAAATTTTTGCTGTTTGGTAAGGAGCAATTAAAGATTAAGTGGAGTAGGGTTAAAATTGCATAATGGGTTATGGATTAAAAAATTGTTTACCCTGGGAGGGTGAGGGAATAGAAATGCACAATTTCATTCATCTCACAATACTTTCATATTTATGTTTTAGACAGTTTATCCACAAATAATAGACAGGGTAGCTCCAAGGTCAAAGTGCACTTTCTGTGCACTCTGATCTTGACTTCCTCTGTCTGAAAAAACAAGACATGCTAGGTACTTGAAGGATTAGATGTGTTTGTTTTTTCCCAGGCAACAAGTTTATAGAGTCATCCTTCTTAAAAGCAGTTAAAGACTACAAATCAAACAGCTCTATTGATTAAAGTTGTCTTTCCATTGATTGAAAAAAAAAATAGTGGGGAAAGGAAAAATTTCTGGTTACTATTTCCTCCTGTTTCTACAATATTTACAAGTCTTCTTTGTCAGGGTCATTAAAACATGGATTTTACAGCAAAGGGTTAAGAAAAAATTCATTCTTTAACCTCTGCCCTTGAAAGTTTTCTGGCAGATTGTTGAGTGTCTTTGTGGTAAAGAAAAAATGTGATAGATGGAAATTTTACTGAAATGAGCAGATTTTTTATTTACAGTACCTGAAATTATGGTTGGCTGTGCACTTTCAAATATAATTGTTTTCTGTTCCCCTTGACTTTTCTTGTTCAGGTGTTGTTATGTTTGGAAGTGTCTTTGAAATATGATCATGTTTCTCTGTATGAAAGGGTTCTAAAGCAATACTGAATTTTAATCATGTTAGATCTTATGTAGTATGTTCTTGAGTGATATCTAGGGTTTTTTGTCCACTAATGCTCTTTGCAGAGTAAAAAGACTAAGATCAGCCTGTACGTTTCTCCACCTTCATATTAACTTTGCTGTTTTTGACAACCAATTCATACAAGCTTTATATTACTTGTTTGATCATATGCCATGATTGGTTCATGATTTATTAATCTCTTTCATAGATGAAGGCTAAACAGAAGCTTTTGGTGATAGCATAGATCAAGATCAGACTGCACAGAACATGCAGTCTTATCTTGGATCTATACTGTGAAGCCTACCACAGAGAAACTCTATCTGAGTTTCAATGGATTATATTTTCATCCATTAGTCCTTTACCATACAATCCTGAGTTTTAACAACCCTAAGGAAGAGGTCTTTCGAAAACATTGTGGGGAAAAGAAGAAAATGCTCTTACTTTCTAACTTTCCAACAATGTTTTATACTCTTTCAGAGGCAAATCCCACAATTTTAGACACTTCTAAATGTTGTCTGCAATTAATTTGAATTTGGACTAGTCTAAAATTTTGTTGTATAGTAAAGGGTTAAAAGAGGTCAAGTTCAAATACTTGGCATTGAAAGAGTTAATCTTTTACTACAAGACAATAAAATTTTTGTCATGTCTTTGGCAAAAGCATTTACAGACTGTGGCAATTAATTCTCTACCAAACAACACATTTATGTGATTTGACAAAATTAAACCACTGCAGACAACAAATTAGATGTAGTTCAAATAATGGAATTTGTGTCTGAAAGGGCAGAAAACATGGTGGAAAAAGGAGAAATTGCTGGTTGCCAGCATCTTCTCCTTTTCCCACAATGTTTTGAAAAGGTTTCTTCCTCAAGGTCTTTAAAAATTTTGATTGTGTGGTAAAAGGTTGCATGTAGCTCATGATTTGCCTTCAAAAAGGTAACCAGTATTTTCTCTATTTGCCCCAACATTTTCAAAAAACCGAATTGTTTGGTAAAGGGTTTATCCATTTTTTAAAGACTTTTTTTCAAAGTAAATACTTAAAACTATTAACTAGTGACATAAAAGTAAATCATTTGAAAGGAAAAAAAATACATGCTTCTTGTGTGATATGGAGAATATTATGAGAAATGGAAGAATTGCTTATTTAACCCTTTCTCAAATGACAAGTTTTAGATTCTTCCAAATTGACAGCATCTGCAGACACCAAATCTGGAAGTCGTACAAATGAATTTCAGTTCTTTGACAGGGTAGAAAACACTGTGGGAAAAGTAGAAAATGCTGGTTACCAGCATTTTCTACTTTTCCTACAGCGTTTTCAAATGGCCTCTCCCTTAGGGTCATTAAAACTTGGGATTGTTTGGGAAAGGGTTAAGGAGTAACTTCTTGTCCCACACTTTTTTTAAAATGCTGTCTGTGGTAGTGGCTTGAAAAATTATGTTGCACAATAAGGGATCTTTAATTTTATTAACGGAACGTGATAACCGTGGCCCTTGTTTACAATAATTCAGAGCATTCTATTTTTGTATACGGGAAGATCAGGTAAATTATCCGACAATATTAGTTAAAATGTACATTAAAAAGGGTTAAACATTTTACAAGCTATATATTCTACTAGGCGAGCATTGGTGTAATGGATAAAATCCCTGCTTCTCAAACCGGCTATCCTGGTTCGAGCCGTTAGACCTACCTTTTTAGGAAGAAAGTTATATATTTTTTCGGTTTTCTCCTTTCTTTTCTTTTCCTTGTTTGATTGTCTTTTTGTGTTTCTCTTTTCTTTTTCCTTTCTTCTTTTTTTTTAGACGTGTATATGTTTTTGTCATTGATATTCTTTTGTTATAATTACATTTTATTCTAATTCATTTTATTCTTCTTGTTTTAAAGCACATTTCTGTATGATTGATACAACAATACAATGATAAGTGCGCAACTCTCATCCCGTGCACTGGCGGTATCGGTACTCACTTTATTTTTAATGGCGGTATCGGTACCCAGAGCCTCTTAACATTCAGTACCTCTCCTGTAAAAGCCATGAAATAGGAAGAAAACTAGTAGCCAGAAATTTGTGGCTTTAGTCATCTTAGAAGTCTAAAACACTAAGGTATTTATAGCATCAATTCCTTTATGAGAAATGTCTTGGTTCATTTTTCCCAAATTTCACAAGGATCAATGTGCAATCTCGTGTGATGTCCATTAAATATGAATGAGGCTACTAATTACAAGTACAAATATTCATTTGCACGTTCTAGTTGAAATTTACCAATAAGTAACTGCTTCGTCCTTGGTATTCCCTGTTTGAATGTTTTGAACTGATCCAGTGTTTGTAAACAAAGGCCACAATTATCGCGTTTTGTTAGTACAAGATACAGGCTAACACTACAATGAACAGTTTAAATATTATATCGAACAGCTCCAACCAGTACTATAATTATCTTTGTTATGACTACACAACATTTGTTTGTATCAGAATTTAATCCCCTTATGATCCAGGGGTACCGTGTAACTCTTAGGGTGAAAAGCTGAATGACACATTTTTACTGTTTTGGACATTTTCACAAAACTGGCTTACATGGTAAGTCAAAGATCAGGCTGTACATTCTATGCAGTCTGATCTTGACATTAATTGCTTAAGCCATCATAGTTGTGCAGGCTTAGAAGCTGAAGATATAATCCATTTCCAGTCTCAAGACCTGCCTTTAAGCCTTAGGAGGCTTTAACTCTTTACCACACAATCCCGACTTTTAACGACCCTGAGAAAGAAGCCTTTTGAAAACATTGTGGGAAAAGGAGGAAATGCTGGTAACCAGCATTTTCTCCTTTTCCCACAATGTTTTCTAGCCTTCCCAAACCTAATTTTAATTATTCAGTCATATTTATTTTGTCGTCTGCAAATGCTTTCAATTTGGACCAGTCTAAAGTTTTGTTGTTTGGTAAAGAGTTAACTCTATACAGACAACATTTTAGACTGGTCAAAATTGAAAGCAGAATTATGCAGATGACAAATCAAATGTCACCCACAACATGAAGTTTGACCTTCAAAGGATAGAAAATACTGAGGAAAAGGAGAAGATGCAGGTTACCAGCATTTTCTCCTTTTTAACAATATTTCAAAAGCCTTCTTTCTCAGGGTCTTTAAAACTTGGGATTCTCCAATACAGGGTTAGTGATCATAAAATAGATGGTTGACATTCTTACAATAGATGACCAAGATATCTTTTTACCAAGTTGCTCTTGTCAGAAGGTCTTCCAAAAAAAATTATGGATAGTGTACATCAAACATTGATGGATCAAATTTGCAACTAGGAAATCTTGGGTTGATGCCCGCTCAGTGACTGGCTGTACTAGTTGGAAAGGGTTGTTGTTAAGCAAGGCATTGCAGAGTCCATGTACTGTAATGGTGGGACTGCAGAAATATGAAGGAGTGCACTGTTGCTTTGAGATCCGTGAAATGTTGTAAAAAACAACGTAAAATACAGTTCAAACAAACACAGTTCAAGATGAGACTGCACTTCCCCATTTAAGCCTTTGTACCACACAGTTCTGACTTTTAACAACCCTGAAGGTTTTTGTAAGTATTGTGGGAAAAGGAGAAAATGCTGGTAACCAGTATTTTCTCCTTTTCCCACAAAGTTTTCTACCCTTTCATTGACAAAGGTCATCATTTGATCCACATTTTTTTTTCTTGTTGTCTGCAAACACTCTTAATTTGGACTAGTCTACAATTTTATCAAGTGGTAAAGGGTTAAAACATAAGTTGTTTGATGTGCGCTTCAAGGATTAAACTTATCCTACACAGGAAACACTTGACGAGAACAACACCCTCTTTTCTGGATTTTATGAACAGAAAATAGATCTACTGAGGGAAATGGATAATTACCAAGATCTATAGATAGATCTATTAAAAAACAATTTCATTTTATTAAAGTTCACTAGCTCTCTAACTTCAAATTGCTGTCCTCTGTAAGAACAACGAAATCTCCAGTCTGATCTTAATTCACACTATCATGCAAAAGCAGCTTAGCCTTTACTGACAAGTGCTCAAGGCTCAGTGTAGATTATTTCTTGAGGAAAAAAAATGGAGCTGACGACCATGAAAACATCTTTTAAAAACAGTTCTACAGCTAATTAGTATGTATCAAATTTAACTATGCAAACAGGGATCGTATACGATCCCTGATGCAAATAAACGTAAAAACATCGTGGTAAACATGAAAACTATGTATTTAATTATTGCTCGAAGAAAAGATCTACCGCCTGTGAGGTCAATGAATTTAAAAAGATTTGCTTACTGCTGGTCACTAATTTGGAGTGGAGTAGATCTAGATCTAAGCCATAGTTACTCTAGGATAAATAATCTAATACCATAGTTACTCTAGGAAAAATAAAGCTATCACCCCCTCTTCTGTGCCATTTACAAGACTGCACGTGAGATGCATCCTTGGACATGGAGATGCATCCTTGGACATGGCCGGTGTTCCTCGTTTTCGCGCTCTCTTACACG
Source organism: Hippopus hippopus (assembly GCA_946811185.2). Lineage (NCBI taxonomy): Eukaryota > Metazoa > Mollusca > Bivalvia > Cardiida > Cardiidae > Hippopus > Hippopus hippopus. The sequence goes on along the minus strand of OX328102.1, from coordinate 37,679,716 downwards.
GCAACTCTCGAGAGTTCGAGGACTACTGTTACGGAATAACCCGAACTTTAACGATTAGTGTTCGGTATCTTGTGGTGGAGCCTGGCATATGCTGAAGTGTTCGATTTAGATTGTTTACGTTACGGAATAACCCGAACTTTAACGATTAGTGTTCGGTATCTTGTGGTGGAGCCTGGCATATGCTGAAGTGTTCGATTTAGATTGTTTACGTTAGGTCTGTAGGTACACAAGTGTTTAATAGTCTGTGTTATTATATTCTACTGAATCATTATTGAAGAAATAGATCTAGCAGAGTGGAATCATGTCACAATCAGGTAATATTGTCGATCTAGTCTTTCGTAAAATAGAAAGAAATAAAGGTGGGATTGGTTTTATGGGTTGAATGAAACGCACCTTTATAATTAAAATAGCTCAGGGCGCACATCTAGATCTTTTTATGTTGTTATTCATACAGGTTGTACAAATGCTTTACACAGTTGAAACTTGCAGTGAAGAATTTTCATCGTTTTTTGAGTTTCTACTCTACTTGCGGAAGGTGTAGCATGCATCAAGACGAGATTGCATGTAGGCCTGATACATGGTGTGATCTTTGAATTTTGATCCACACAGACAAATAATAGATCTAGCCAACTCACTGTGTGATATTCAAACTTGAAAATCTCAACTTACTGACAATTTGCATTTCATTTATGTGTTAACCATTATCCTGCTAAATAACTGAAATGAAATGTTCAAGATGATAGGCAATTAAAAATCCAATTTTGTTATGTCAAAGGGTCTTTTGGGGAAAAATATATAACTCCTTATCAAACAGTGTAGATCCAAGATCAGACTGCAGGTTTTCTTACACTGTCCGCAGAAGGTCAGTGAGTTGCGCTTAGCAGCCTATGAGTTAACTCTTTACCAAACAATACCAACACTGGTCCTTATTGAGATCATTTGCAGATGATAAATGAAGTTCAACTCATTGGTGGGATTTCCTCTCAAAGGGTAGAAAACAGAGAAAAAGATGGATATGCTAGTTACCAGCATTTTATCCTTTTCCCACAATGTTTTCTCAGAGTTTCTTCATTAGGGTCACAAAATGTTGGATACCGGTACTTTGGTAAAGGGATAGACTAGTCTTCAGAATGTCAAAGACAACTTATATTACCTTTTGGACAGAGTAGATCACAATCAGCCAGCATAAACCTTATTGTCTGATCTTGTATCTATACTATCAGTTGCTTAGTAACAAACTTTTTTGGCATATTGACAGATTTGAAAGTGCAATACAATCATATACTGTATTTAGACTGTTTTTCTAAAGGAAAATATCTTCTCAAGTTGGTCCTGACAGAGATGATTAATCCCTTTTTGAAAAACAGTTTGCATCAGAGAGAGAGAGAGGGAGAGAGAGAGAGAGAGAGGGAGAGAGAGAGAGAGAGAGAGAGAGTTACTGATAAGCTAATTAGTGAGTTACCATTTGCTATTTTGTTTCAGGGGAGTACGATCCAGATGAAGCACCAGGACGTAAGTTCAAATTTTCAGATTTACTAGAATTTCTTTGAACCCTTACCAACCAAATAAAGTCCCTGGAATTTAAGACCACATGAATAAAGGGCTAGAGACAGCCCTGAGAACAGCAGCATCTATGCTTTCTGCTCTTTATGCAAAAGTGAATGAAATTTAATAGCTGGCAATGGCAAGGTCTCTTTGGGTTTGGCTTTCAAGTTTCATGAGATTCATAATGTCTATTATATGAGCAAAAAGCAAAGGCGTTTTGATTGCTTTGATAACCTGTGAAAGATAAGAAGATGGGTAATTTGCAAAGGTTGGTATTGTGATAGTGAACCTCTCAGATCCAATACTGCCCTTCCACAAATTACCTCCTGAAACACATCTGTAGCAGACTATTTTTGAAAACATTCTTGTAGAATGGGAATGGTTAACAGAAACTTTACCACAGTCTTTACCACATGACAAAATTTTAGGATTGTCATAATTCAAACCATTAGCAGATGACAATTTTAATGTATCCTGTATGACTGTATTTGTCTTTGAATGGGTAGAAAACATTGTGGGAAAGGGAAAAAATGCTGGTTACCAGCATACATTGTGGGAAAAGGAAAAAATGCTGGATACCATCATTTTCTCCTTTTTCCCACAATGCTTTCTGTCTATTCTGATCCTTATCCCATCATTTGTGCTACATGTAATATGTCGTCTGCAAATGCTTTCAATTTGGACCAGTCTAAAATATTGTTGTTTGGTAAAGACTTAAAAAGAAATAAAGGGACCTGTCTGGTAAAGTTTCAAAATAGAATACATGACTGGTATGATATATCTGTTTTACCTCCGTCATATTAGACATAATCTCCAAGGTAAACTTTGTCAACATTTACAGGGTGTCCAAAAAGAATGTATAAATACAGTCAGCTCAACCAGGGATCTTATATACACATATAAGATCCCTGGCTCAACACTTTTCTGTCTGTAGACAAGTTTTTCCCATATGCAAAAAAAAATCCTCTTTGAAAACTCTGTGGGAAAAAGAGGTTTGTGCTGAACCCCTTACCACATGACAAAAGTTCAACTAATCCACAATAAAAGCATTTTCTTGAGGGTGATTTATATGTGGCTAAAAAAGTTGGACTCATTTTTGAAATGGCATATAAAAACATTGTGGGAAGAGAAGAAAAAGCTGGTTATGAGCATTTTCTTTTCTTCCCATAATGTTTTCATATGCCCATTTCCCTAAGTTGTTACAACACGTAATTGTCTGGTAAAGGGCTAAAGAGCTTTATATCCAATTTATTCATTTTCTTGCTTCAAACATTTTCAACATGTTTTGATCTAGAAACCACATTTTATGGTGTATTCATGGTTTAACCCCTTACCAAAATTTTTATACTCAAGTGTTAGCAAGTTTCAACATTTGAGCCATATGTAACTCTTTACCAAATGACAAAAATTTAGACATTGTCCAAATTGAAAGTATTTGCAGACGACAAATTAAATTTGACTCAAATGATGGAACTTCTCTTTGATAAGATAGAAAACATTTTTGGAAAAAGGTCCAAAAAGCCATGAGATTCTTTTTTGAAAAGGGTAAACTTTTAACAGAACAATCCCATGTTTTTACCATGTTTTAACCCTTTACCATACAATCCAGTCTTTTAACGACCCAAAAGAAAGCTTTTGGAAACATTGTGGGAAAAGACGAAAATGTTGGTTACCAGCATTTTCTCCTTTTCCCACAAAATTTTCTACCCTTTCAAAAAATAATTTCCAAAGTTGTGCAATGTTTATTTTGTTGTCTGCAAATGCTTTCCACTCGGACCAGTCTAAAACTTAGTCGTTTAATAAAAAATTGATTTGTTGTCTGCAAATGATTTCAACTTGGACCATTCTTAACTTTTGTCATCTGGTAAAGAGTTAAACAAGTTTGCAGAAAAGGTTCTATAAGCTCGTTACCAGATGAGAAAACTTTATGTTTTAGAGGCACTGACAGCATTTTTCAGACAACTGTTTAACCGTTTACCACACAATCCTGAGTTTTAATGATGCTGAGGAAGAAGCCTTTTGAAAATATTGTGGGAAAAGGAGAAAATGCTGATAACCACCATTTTTTCCTTTTCCCACAATGTTTTCATTAGCCCTTTTCCCTGAGGTTGTTAAAACTTGGAATTGTGTTTTAAAGGGTTAAAGAGGTAGTGGGTTAACGTTAGGACTGCAAGTGACCAAACTTAGCATACTGAATACTTTTTCAGGTGTAAAAGCATAAATTCCTCATTTTTCCTATGGGGAAGGGGCTGATAGAAAACATAATATCTCATTAAGTGAAAATATAAGGTTAATTTGCAATAGTTTAATTTGTCTTTAGTCACAATGGTTTCACAGGTTGTACACTGCAGATTGGTAAAGGCACATTTTAACAGTAGCTGTTGTAACATTTAAACATGTGTAATTTGTCAATTCATACATTGTAAGAGAATTTTTTAGGTGAGGTTTGCTGTGCTGAGTTCACCAGGCATGAAAATAACATACTGATGGTATCTGTGTTACAAAATTTAAGAAACTCGACACAAGTCACCTTTTCATATGTGTGTTTTTTGGCTGAGCTGAATGTTCTTGCTTTTGATCTACTTCTTGGTATTGATATATCAAAATGAATTACTAGTAATTTGGGATTGGTAAAAGATATGAACATGCTTCTTCAGCAGGTGTCTGCTGACTTATTTGAGGGTACATTTATGAAATAAACATACAGGTGTTGTTACCTCTTAAACATCTAATAAAAAATCTAATTGAAAATTTCACTTTTCAAGGATATGTAACACAATTAGGAAAAAGAGTCAATTGCTGGCGAGTTAATTTTTCATCTTCATCATTCATATTGAAGGCTTGCTCCAATGTTATTTTTGTGATTGCTTCTCCACAACACTGTCACAAAAATAACATCAGAGCTGGTCACTAAATGGGGGGTGGGGTAATATTATATGTGAGAAATTAGCCAACTGGTCTAAACAGCCTCTGTGAATATGTAGTGCATTGTAGGACTTTAATGATCATTTTATGGTAACTAACAGGGCTTAAAACCAGAGGGTCGCTTGTTCAAATCCCCAGCTCGGCCAATTTCTTTTCAAGGATTGATATTAGTTATTGTGACAGGATTCATTTCTCTCCCACTGCTTATCAGTGTTTTGATGATGGTTATGTAGGAAAGCAGCCAGTGCCTTGGGAAAAATATTGTGGAAAGCACTGGTAAAAGAAAGCATGTATAAGTGCACTGGCCGTAGCAATACAGCTGAAATAATGTTAAAAATGGCATCAAACAACAAGTAAATAAACAAAACCCACTGAAAAAGGCTCCGTTTGACTTAATTGGTGGTCTAGGTCTCGAAGCTCTGAGTTAAATCCCTGTTTGCATCTATGTTCATCACTTGTGTGGGAGTTTCCTTTGGCAAGGCACTACATAGCCCTGGCATAGCACCAGTAAATCCCAGGATACAGTCATGAGCTAGTGAGAGGTTGCAGTGAAACAGGTGAGAAAGGAGTATAATAATTATAATACCATTAAACCTTTTACCAAACAATTCCATAATTATTCCAACAACCCTGAGGAAGAAGCCTTTTGAAAACGTTGTGGGAAAAGGAGAAAGTGCTGGTAATCAGCATATTCTGTTTTTCTTACAGTGTTTTCTACCCTTTTGAAGACAAATCTCCTTGTTTAAGTCATATTTAATTCGTCTTCTGCAGATGCTTTGAGTTTGGACAAGTCTAGAATTTTGTCATTTGGTGAAGGTTAATTTATTACCTCCAAAAACCGAGGAATCAGGATATTTGTGTAGAAAATAGGGGTTATCAGTCTCATTTTCAGTTTGACATTAAACACACATGAAAACATTATTGGAAAAGGGGAATTGTATTCCCTTTTATTTATGGATGATACCTTCATATTTATTATATACCTATTTCATCTTTGGTTTTTGTCAAATTTGTTTTGGGAGGTGGTGTCTGTTACCCCTTACAAATTAATTCATACTTTACCAAAGAGTCCCATGTTTTAACGTTGATGAAGAAGACTTTTTGAAAACATTTTGGAAAAAAAAAGAAAATTCTGATTTATACCCTTTTGCAGACAAAGTCCATTGCCTCAGTTACTTTTAACATGCTGCCTGGAAAAATGAATGCTCTGAATATGAACAAGGTATAATTTTTTAGTGTGGTTAGAATTTATTTCAGTGTCCATGTCTTTTATAATGGCAGAATGGAAGCCTGGTGCAGATGACGAGAAAGAAACCAGAGGTGACAAACCTCCAAAAGGTAGAAAGGAGAAAAAGCCCAAAAAGACCAAATATGACAGAGCAAACCCAGATTTTGAAGATATACCTGGCTATGAAGGAAGTGCATTTAGAGGGAGCAGTATGTATTATCCAATTTGTGTAGTAGCTGAAAAACAGGTCTTAACCCAGAGGCTGCTAAGCGCTACTAAGTGACCTCTTGCGGACAGTGTAGATCAAGATCAGACTGCACTAAACATGCAGTCTGATCCTTGATCTACACTGTCCCATACAATTTTTTCCGTTGAAAATTAACTTTGAAATCGCAATATTTGGGTTTTTACTGTTGAGTGGAAATTTTCGTTTTATTTATTTAGCAGCTTAACCCTTTACCAAACGACAAAATTTTAGACTTGTCCAAATTGAAAGCATTTACAGATGACAAAATAAACTTGACTCAAAAATTGAAACTTGACTTTAGAAGAGTAGAAAACATTGTGGGAAAAGGAGAAAATGCTGGTTACCAGCATTTTCTCCTTTTCCCACAATGTTTTCAGAAGGCTTCTTCCTCTGGGTCGTAAAAACCAGGGATTGTTTGGTAAAGGGTTAAGGGTTAAGTTTTGAACCCTCAGTACATAGGCAAAAACAGAGGCTTCTGCAGACTGTGTAAGATGCAACAGTGTGGTCATCCATCCAAGCCCTTACTGTATATGTAACAATCTTCCTAACCCTTAAAGTGCTGAATAAACCTGTGACACATTCAGTCTAGAAAAAAAAAACGACCTTAAAAATTGCAGTGTCTAGATTGCTTTTGTCCAGAATGTCTCAGCAAAGTGGACAGTGAAGATCAAAAATCACACTGCATATTTTGTGCAGTCTGATCTTGATCTACACTGGCTGCAAAATCAACTACAGCTGTGAAAGTTGCTCTAAAGGTTAACAAGCATGGAGAGAAATACACCAAATCACGTTGCTGTAAAAGCCAGCTCAACAGCAAGGCAGGTTTTAAGTGCTTTTTAAGTGCTTAACCACACTCCTTGACATGACATTCCCCTTGAAGGAGTCTCAACCCAGAGACTGGTATACAAATACATGTAAACCAGGGGAGTGAAAAGGGTATAGCCAGTCCAGGTGGGCAGTTCTCAAAATCCCACCTCTGCCACTAAATGTAATGTGCAACAGCTTGGTCTCTGATCCAAATACCAATCATATCACGTTTTGTTTAACTAGCATGGAGAAAAATACATCAAACCAAATTGCTGTAAAAGCTAGCTCAACAGCAAAGCAGGTTTTACATGCTTATATGTCTAACTGCTCTCTATGATATCTGTTTAGATCAAGATCAGACTCCTCATTTTGTATCTATACTGTCAGCTTGTTTAGTGAAGCCTGTAAGCTTAACTCTGTACAAATAACAAAATTATAGACTAGTCCAAATTTAAAGCATTTGCAGATGACAAAATATACTCAGTTCCATAAATAAGTGTGCACTTAATTTTCTTTTATTTCTCGTTGCATGTTTTACTGAAGACCAATAAATTTGGTATCATACTTTAGTTCAGAGTCTGTAGAAAATTCCAGGCTAATCAGATTTTGACTAACAGAAAGTTTAAGTTAGGTTTTTGCAGTTTAAATGAAGGTGGTACTAAAACCAAAGTTGCAAAAGTACTCAAAGACTAAGGTAACATTAAAGTTAGGTTTTTCTTAAAGTTCTTGTAATTTTTCAATCAATATCTTGTATGGCCACCTCTGCTGTCGATACAGGCAATTATTCGACGTTGCATAGACCTTACATAACGTAAAATCATTGCATCAGGAATGTTATTCCATTCCTGAATGAGAGCGGTGGCCAAAACATAACTTTAATGTTACCTTAGTCTTTGAGTACTTTTGCAACTTTGATTTTAGTACCACCTTCATTTAAACTGCAAAAATCTAACTTAAACTTTCTGTTAGTCAAAATCTGATTAGCCTGGAATTTTCTACAGACTCTGAACTAAAGTATGATACCAAATTTGTTGATCTTCAGTAAAACATGCGACGAGAAATAAAAATTAAGTGCACACTTATTTATGGAACTGAGTATATATACATGTGACTGAAAAATTGAAATTTGTTCTAGGAAGTGTAGAAAAGATTGTGGGAAGAAGAGAAAATGCTGGTTACCAGTTTTTCTCTTTTTCCACAATGTTTTCAAAAGGTTTCTTTCTCAGTGTAGTTAAAAGTTGAGATTGTGTGGTAAAGGGTTAAAATATTTCTGAGTTTTAGTGGAATATATTTTTACCCGTTAAAAGAGTTAATAAAAAATGACTACACAGATAAAGTTTGCAAGAATTCTTTGCAATGTGTCTTTTCATTATCTGAAAAACTTTCCTGTTCTTCAAATATCTTTCATTTGTGCCTCTAGGACTAGGTAGTGGTATTTCTAAAATCAAAGTGTATGTATAGTTATTGGTTTGAGAGGTGTTTAATTATACTTTAGATGTTGTTAACCCTATACGAGACAATGCAGTTTTAGAATTGTTTTCGAAAGCATTTTTCCTCAGCACAGCTAAGCCAAAGGAGAGTTGTTTAACCCTTTACCAGATGACAAAATTTTAGACTTGTCCAAATTGAACGCATTTGCAGACGACAAAATAGATTTGACTCAAAAATTGAAATTTGCTCATGGAAGGGTAGAAAACATTGTGGGAAAAGGAGAAAATGCTGGTTACCAGCATTTTCTCCTTTTCCCACAATGTTTTCAAAAGGCCTTTTCCTTAGGGTTGTTAAAAGTCAGGACTGTGTGGTAAAGAGTTAAGACTTAACCAACAAGCCATGATTCATTATTTTCCTCTGCTTAAGTTTTGTGTGTAGTATAGTATGTCTGTGTTTAACCCTTTACCACATAAAAAATTTCAGACCAGACAGTATTAAAGACAATGAGGTGAATATGGCTGAAATGATGGGATTTGTCTTTGTAATAGTAGAAAATATTGTGGGAAAAGAAGAAAATGCTGGTTACCAGCATGTTCTTCTTTTCCCACAAAGTTTTCAAAAGCTGCCTACTTCAGGATCATGAAAACTTGGGACTTGGTGGTAAAGGTTAAATAATATATTGTTTTTAGTCATTTTCTGAACAAAATATGTTAGTACATGTATGTGTACATTGACTGGCTGATTTTTTTCTGCTTTTTCACATTTTTGTTGTTCTTCTTACTTTCAGTGGAGATGCCTCCACCAAGTCAGCCCAAACCCTCAGGAAATGTTCCGGCCATGACCTTCACAGAGTAAGTAAGGATAGGGAAGTATTATCTCAAATAAGCATACCACACAAGCTGTTTTAAGTTCTTATCAGACTACAAATTTCAGACTTGTCCATATTGAAAGCCCCTGCAGACGACTGATATAAGATGTGCCTAAGTTGATAGGACTTGTCTTTGGAACAGTGGAAAATGGTGTTGGAAAAAGAGAAAATGCTGATTACCAACATTTTTCTCCCATTCCCACAACACTTTTCCAAGCCGTCTTTGTCAGGGTTACTGAAAATCAGGATTGTTCAGGAAAGTGTTAAATCATTTCTCCTAATACAAATTGAATTTTTTACAGTAGAGGACTTCGAAAAGATGTATATGAAGAAATAGTACACAAGGAAGATAGGAGATCAGACTGCTATTCCATGTAACATGGTTTTGATCCACCCTGTGTACTTATGCAACCAATTTTGTGCCTAGCAGACTAACGGTTAGGATTTCTGTCTTTGATAGGGTAAAAAACATTGTGGAAAAAAGAGAAAATGCCCATTATTAGCATTTTCTCCTTTTCCCACAATGTTTTCAAAAGCTTCCTCTTTCAGGGTTGTTAAAAGTCAGAATTGTGTGGTAAAAGGTTTAGCTCTTTACCAAGTGACAAAAATTTTAAGTGGTCTTAATTGAAAGCACTTGCAGACAACAATTCAAATTATGAGGTTTGGCTTTGAAAGAATAGATAACATTGAAGGAAAAGGAGAAAATCCTGTTTTCCAGCATTTTCACCTTTTTTCCACAGTGTTTTCAAAACTTTTCTCTCTAAAGGTAGTTAAAATTGTAGGGTAGTTAAGATTATGTGCAAAATTTAGACCCTTTCAAGATTTTGTTTCTGAAATCTTTTTTTGTAAAGAAATTTTTACATAGCTCAATCTATGGCAAAATTCTTCTGTAAACAAAGATATTTTTATAATGGAGATTTCAATATCAAACCTTCATACTGCAGATGATTTGAAATGTATAAGTACATGTATGACCTGTGAGACAAAGCTTTTTAGTGGTTGTGGCTATTCCATGTAACAAGAAATGATTGTCCTTGTTTTTCAGCATGGCTGAGTTATCGAAAGATGATTGCAAAAATGCCATGATAAAATTTGTGGAACGGGAATTTTGTTACGGCAAAAAGCCAGCGCAGGAGATGGAAATTTTATCTGTCAAAGGAGGAACAGCACTTCATGTGAGTTTGTTTCAAATATTTAGTATTTTAACTTTTATTAGTCCCCTACCGGCGAAGCCGAAGGGGACTTTAGGTTTGCACTCCGCCCATCCGTCTGTCCATCCGTCCGTCCGTCTGTACGTCCGTCCAGGACGGTCCGTCTGTCTGTCTGTCCGTCAGTCCAGCAAATCAGTTTTCCAGACTTTTTTCCTAAACTCTGGCAGATATTGAGCTGATTTTTGGTGTGTAAGTCAACCACTATAAGTTACAGATCAAGTTTGAGTTTTGTTCCGGTCCACTGATTTTTGACAAAATTACGGGCCTTGGACTTAGATATTTTCACTGAAAAAACAGTTTTCCAGACTTTTTTTCTAAATGCTGGCAGCTATTGAGCTGATTTTTGGTGTGCCATTCAACCACCATGAGTTACAGATCAAAGTTGAGTTTCGTTCTGGTCCGCTGATTTTTGATGAAATTACGGGCCTTGGACGTAGAAAATTTCACCGAAAAAACAGTTTTCCGGACTGTTTTTATAAACGCTAGCAGCTATTGAGCTGATTTTTTGTGTGCAAGTCAACCAGCGTGAGTTACAGATCAACTTTGAAATTTGTTCCAGTCCACTGATTTTTGACGAAATTACGTGCCTTGGACTTAGAAAATTTTACTGAAAAAGTGGTTACCCTGTTTTTTTTTTTCTAAATGCTGGCAGACATTGAGCTGTGTTTTGGTATGTGAATTTACCACCATTGCATGCACACCCATATATGATCAAGTTCGAGTTCCGTTCCAGTCCACTGATTTTTGACAAAATTACGGGCCTTAAAAATTTGCTTTTACAGGGGCATTTGTGTTTCATAAACACATCTTGTCTCAGTAAAACTTCTTCAGTGAACTTACATTAACAAGGAAAAATGTTTCTATATCTGGCTTTCATTAAAGCATTGCATACAAAGACAGACATGATGCTTATAATTCTGAAAGGGGGTCAAATACGTTCTTTCTACTCCACATAGTTTCACAAACTATATGTGCCAGCGATATATACGGCCGGTAGGGGACTAGGTATTGTTATGCAATACTATCAGAATGCATGTTTATTTTTCTTTTAAAATGATTTAGACAGAAGGATGGTATCTAGACTACCATTATAAATTACTGTATGTGCTATGTTAAGACTTCTTACAAACTACATATTATACACATCACACAAAGAAGAAATATTGGAAAGATAGGATTTTTTTTTTTTAACATGGAAAAGATTGTATAAAAGAAACAGTTGCTTTTAACTAGCAGCTACCTCTTTGTCCCTGAATGTGTAACACTTTTCCAGACCTCAAAAATTTAGACTCGTCCATATTTGCAGATGATTAATTAAATATGGCAAAAGTGATGGTATTTGTCTATGATAGGGTACAAATATTGTGGGAAAGGAGGAAATGTTGGTCAAAAGCTTCTTTCCTCAGGACTTTTTGGCAAAGGGTTAAAACAGCTTTATACCGCAGGGACATAATGAGCCATCATTCTTTGGTAAATCTAATGATTTAAGTTCTCCTTTCTGTTTGTTTCAAGTACATAATCGAAACCTTCACAGAATCTCGAAGCACCAAAAAAAAGAAGAAACCTTATAAAGGTGGGCCTGTGGATGGGCCTGAAAATGGGGAGCCCCCAATGCCTTGGGATATCCTTGTGTCCTATAAGAAACCCTTCAGTGATGATAAGATCAAGAAAGAGGTGCCACATACAGCCAAGGTCAAGGTAAGGTCATTTCATAGAACACTTTGTTTAACCCATAGGCACTCGGTTTCCATGACTTTCATAACTTAACATTTATTTCTGTACATCTATATCTTACATTCTAGAAGGTTTTGCAGCGGCAATGTTTTAAAGCAATGGAAGTCCTTGATCAGGTTTTCATTTACACTGGCTCCCGAATCATCTCTAAGGCGCTGGCCAATACGGGTACCAGGATAGTAAACATTTTCTACGCTTAAAATAGTACGTCTTGTTTACATTATCATGGTACCCGTATTGGCCAGCGTGTTAATGATAATTAGGGAGCCAGCGTAAATCGAAACCTGATCAAGGACTTCCGTTGTCTTAAAACATGGCTGCAGCAAAAGCTTCTAGTAATTATGATATGCAGAAATAGAAGAAGTAAGGTACAAAAGTAAAAGACAGGGAAACCGAGTGCCTATGGTTTCACCCATGTGGAGCATGGTAATTTTAGACATTTCAAAATTGAAAGCACTAGATCTAAGTCTTGCAGACTACAATTTACATATGGCTGAAAAAATGGGATTTACCTTTGAGAGGGTAGACATTGTGGAAAATACAGAAAATGCTGGATGCAAGCATTTCTCTTTCCCCAGTAATGTTTTGGGGTAAAACAAACATGAGATTGTTTGGTATAGAGTTACCTTTTTGCCACATAATCACAAGTTTTATAGACCCTAAGGAAGAAGGCTTTTGAAAACATTGTGGGAAAAGAGAAAATGCTGGTAACCAATGAGATTGTTTGGTATAAGGTTACCCTTTTGCCACTCAATCGCAAGTTTTAAAGACCATGAGGAAGAAGGCTTTTGAAAACATTGTGGGAAAAGGAGAAAATGCTGGTAACCAGCATTTTCTCCATTTCTAACAATGTTTTTCTACCCTTTCTCGGACAATTTTCCCCTTTTGAACAGCATTTGACACCTGCAACTACTTTCAATTTGGACAAGTCCAAATTTTTTTTCATTTGGTAAAGGGTCACTTCATGTTGATTATCAAAATTTTATCAAGATGTTTTCAGTCATTTTCATTTATATGGTCAAGGAGCTTTGAGGGAGGTCACATGTTGTTAGAAGTCATACCAAATATATCTGAGGCATGGTCTCGCAAAATGGGGTTAAACACATTAATATGATGCAGTATACCATGCAAGTCATCACATACCGGTAATTATGGATCTATAAAATCTGTTTTGTCCTTGAACCAACTGAATTATGAGGTAGAACCATCCCGGGCATGCAGAAAATTTACCAAAAGCAAAAAGTTATGACACTGATAAGCCTGTGCAAACTGTGCAGGCTGACCTAGGTTGATACTTTTTGCAGATGCACTAGAACCCCTTTTCATAGAGCATGACTTATGTGTATTACAACAATCTATAAAATTTGTCTGTATCTTTCATTGTCAGAAATGTAAAGATTGTAAAGGGCGTGGGTGGGAGACCTGTGATGACTGTGATGGTTGGGGACGGGTGGAATGTGAAACGTGTGACGCAACAGGCAGAGTACCAGACAGAGATCCTGAAGGAAATGAAATTGAAAGAGACTGTTTTCTTTGTCATGCCGGCATGAGAATGTAAGGCCATTATGGAATGTCATTTTAACGTTTACCATACATATACAGGGTGTACTATGACCTTTGCAAGTAGTCAGTTTTTAAAACCTGGGGAAAAAGCAGACGCTTGTTTGAAGAAAAGAATGCAAAAGGGACAAAAGTAAATCTCAAAACTAGGCATATCATAGGCCATAACAAAGTGTTTAAGTTAATAGGATAGTTCATGTTGAAATTCAGAATTAGGAAGAAAACAACAGCATGGTTGGTAGAAAGTTTATGTTGGAATATAGAATTATTGATTGTATGGTGTTTAACGCCGTTTTCAACATTATTTCAGTTATATCGCGGCGGCCAGTGCACCTATCCATGCTTTCCTGGAGTCTCTTTTGCCATTACTCCGCACAATTTTCTTTCCAAGCCACTGGCTGCTTTCCCACGTAATCATCGTCGAAACAATGGTCAGCGGTGGGAGAGGAATGAATCCTGTCGCAGTGACTATCATCAATCCTCAGAAAGAAATTGGCCGAGCCAGGGATCGAACCCTGGACCCGTGTTCTCAAGTCCTGCATGCTACCGACTGAGCTACCGGGGCTTGGCGGAATATAGAATTAGGCAAAGAAATTAAAATATCCTCGGACACCAGCATTATTGAAGAAATAGCTTCTTACAAGACCAAAAGTAAAGTTATGCTTGTTTAAATTTTTTCAGAGAAATAACCTTGAAAATGGGGTTTCAGTATTTAGACCTTAAAAGTTTACTATAATTGAAAGTACATGTAGTCTGTGTTAACCACACTACCGTCTTGAAAAAAATTGTAGTGGACCACTTTGAAAACTCCATTTAGACTGGTACAAGATATAAGATGAGATTTTCCTATACATCAAGAAGAAAATACAAACACTAGGAAAAGTACTACAGCATAGTATTTCATATATATTTCATGTTTTTCTTTAGGTGTATGGAATGTGGGGGAGATGGTAGAGTGACTTGTGAAGATTGTGAAGGGTACAGAAAACTGAAATGTTTTATACAGCTCAAGGTCAAATTGTAGGTAAACTTTCACTTGGTAAATGGTTAGATCTATGTATTCATGTCCTTTATTTCATTTCCATATAATTGTATGTTTTTAATCCTCATACGGTGGGAGAGAATGTAGTATACTGGTCTATCCCACAGATAGATATAAACATATAGCTTGTGTTTGTATAAGGGGACAAAGCTTTTCTAGCGGTGTGATAAAGCCATTGGATCTAGAGGTAGAAATGTAGTTTTTCCTCTACTTGTATAATAATTCTGGCTAAAATAGGGACGCAAACTAAAATGATGGTTAAATGAAAATGAGTGAATAACGTTTTTTCCAGTCACAATCATAAAGACGACTATATTTTGGAAACAACTGACTTACCAGACGAACTCATCGCTACTGTTGGTGGAAATGTTTTGTATCAGGAGGAAGCCCAGTTGGTAAGTCATAACTTTCACAGAGCAAAATAACTCTTTACCGCGTAAGAAAATACTGAACTTGGAAGCATTTGCAGATAAAAATTTCGTTTAGATGTGATTCATTTTGTTTTTGAAAGGGCAGAAAGCATCGTGGAAATAGGAGAAAATGTCGTTTACAAGCATTTTTTTCTTTTCCCACAATGTTTTCTTAACTCTTTTTCCTAAAAGTTTTTAAAACATGCAATTGTTTGGTACAGAGTAAAACCAACTGGCAATTTACAGGTACTAGTTGGACAAGATGTTGTGATGTCAAAGGTGTTTTAACTGTTTACCACACAGTCCCTAGTTTTAGTGACACAGAAAGAAAAGGCTTTTGAAAACATTTAGGGAAAAGGAGAAAATGTTGGTAACCAGCATTTTCTCCTTTTCCCACAGTGTTTTGTACCCTATCAAAGACAGAAATCATATTAGAACTACATTTATTTTATCGTCTGCAAATTGATTTCATCGAGTCCAAAAATTTTTGACGTCTCGTAAAGAGTTAATCAGAATATCTTGCATTTCATTTTACTGTATAGATTCAAGATCCAAGACTGGTGTGTAGCTAATAAATTAACATTTAGCGAGATTTTGTGTGTTGTACTTTTGTTTTTATTGACGTGTTTGATAATTGCAATGATCAGTTTGTTGAATGATTTACATACTAATTTTACAGGCTGCTTTTAGATTTAGCAGCAATTATTTAAATAACATGAAGGACATAAACATGTATTTGAAGAAAAGGAAGTTATTGTATCATATTGTATGTTAGGAAAACAAAGTGGAAAAAAAGAGCATTAGCTTATTATCAGAAATTGCTTCATCTCAAACCTTTTCAAAAACTGCGGGGGGGGGGGGGGGGGGTGGAAACAAAAAATTGTACTTTTATGATAATGGAATAACTCTTTATCTGACCACAAAATTTTTGACTTGTCCAGACTGAAACCATTTGCAGATAATATATCAAAAAGAATAGAGATGATAGATTTTGCCTTTGAAAGGGTAGAAAACATTGTAGAGAAAGGATAAAATGCTATTCACCAGAATTTTTCTCCCAGTTCCAGAATGTTTTCAAAAGGTTGTAAAAAAATTGGGATTGTATGGAAAAGGGCTAAATGCTATGAATCTATTTCAGGTATACCCCATTCAGAATTACCCAGTTTCAGAGATTAACGAGAAATCTAGAAACATGGTTGAAACTCATGCAAGAGAATGGCCGAGTGAACTGATCCATCTACAAGTAAATTTTTTTTTTTTTATTTATAGTAACTTCTTTTTGAGAAATGGTGGGACAGAAATCTGTTTATTTTCAGCATGCAATAGGACCAACTGCACTAGTAGACCTCTTCAAAATCAAAGCCAAAAGAAAAATGCATATAACAAGCAAATTCTGCTATTGCAACAGTGTTTCCTTTAGTATCACACACTAGTATTTGAGCTGCACTCTGGCAAAAGGGGGCTTAATGCATCTCTGTGATCCACTAAACATAGCAAGTCATCATATAACTATGGATCCATAAAACACTTTTTATCTAATAACTGACTAAATTATGAGGTGGACTGGTCCTTTGACATGTAGAAAACTGACAAATAACAAAAAATTTTGACCCAGGTCAGCTTGCAAGGACTGCACAGGCTGACTTAGGTTGATACCTTTTGCAAATGCATAAAGGTGCCTTTTCACAGAACATGGCTCATAAATATTAATACATGTATTGCTTTTTGTGTATAGATTGATCAAATGAAGTCTGCTGCAGATTGTTCAAGAGGTCCTGATGTAACTCTTTACCACACAATAATGTTTTTTTATGATTCTGAGAAAGAGAGCTATTGAAAACATTGTGGAAAAAGGAGAAAATGCTGGTAACCAGCATTTTCTCCTTTTCCAACAAATTTTTCTGCCCTATCAAAGATAAAAATCATCACTTGAGCTACATTTGATTGTCGTCTGCAAAATGCTTTCATTTTGGTCATGTCCAAAATTTTGTTGTTTTGTAAAGTGTTGAAGATGGTTTTGATGAAAAAGAA
Source organism: Hippopus hippopus (assembly GCA_946811185.2). Taxonomy (NCBI): domain Eukaryota; kingdom Metazoa; phylum Mollusca; class Bivalvia; order Cardiida; family Cardiidae; genus Hippopus; species Hippopus hippopus. Next base: position 37,662,677 of record OX328102.1, on the reverse strand, counting down.
ATTGATGGTAAACAGTTTATCACTGAATTATTAACCAGTAGGCACAGATCAGTTGTTGATTCGTACCTCACCATTATTGCCCCATCATGGCCCCTAGAAGACTACTTTTGAAAACAATGTAGTGTAAGAGAAAATTTCAGGCAGGTGTTTTTCCTTTCTGCGACAATGTTTTCACATGTGTTTATGTATTAAATCTTTACCATCTTTATACCTTTACCACACAGTCCTGTCTTTTAATGATCCTTTGGAAGAAGGTTTTTTAAAACATTGTTGGAAAAGGAGTAAAATGCTGGTAACAGCATTTTCTGGTTTTCTCACAATGTTTTCTATTTTGTTAAGGGAAATCACATCAAATAACCTCAAATTTAGTTGGTTGTCTGCGTATGATTTCAAAATAAAAAATTTCTGAATTTTTTTGTTTTGGAAAGAGTTAATCAATATCCATAAATAACAGCGATAGTTTCAAATTTGTTTCAGTATGTGAAGAGTTAATTCAGAATTGTTTGACATGATAAATAGTTTCAAAATTTTGCTACATACATGTATCATATTTTTTACATTTCTCACAGAGACACATTTTGAGAGGAGTTCCAGTCACTGAGTGTGAATATAAGTGGGAGGATGTAAAGACCAGATTTTGGGTGTATGGTGCAGAGAAAAAGATCTGGGCTCCCGACTACCCACAACAATGTTGCTGTGGCTGTTCCGTTATTTAATGGGAAATACTCAAAAACTGACCCTTCAACTTCTCAGTCTTTACCAGACAATAAAACTTTAGACTTGTCAATGTTTGAAACATTTTCAGAATAACGAATTAAAAGTGGCTCCAATGATGGAACTTGTCTTTAGACGAGTCAAAATATTGTGGGAAAAGGTGGCAATTATGGTTACGAACACTTTTTCCTTTTCCCACTATGTTTTTAAAAGCCCTTTTCTTCAGGGTTGTTAAAATGTGGAATTGTTTGATAAAAGGTTAAATTATCCAGATTGAAAGCTTTTGCATACAACAGTGCAATGTGGTGGAAATGAAGAAATTTATCTTTAGAAGGATAGAAAATATTGTAAGAAAAGGAAAATATGATGGTAACAAACATTTTCCTTTTTCCTACAGTGTTTTCAAAGGCCTTCTTTCACAGGGTCTTTAATCCTTTACTACAAAATTCTGAGTATTAACAACCCTATGTTGGAAATCTTTTGAAAACGTTGCGGAAAAAGATGAAAACGCTGGTTGTTGGCAATTTCTCCTTTTCCTACAATGTTTTCAACCCTATCAGAGACAAATTCTATTATTTAAGCAACATTTTATTTATTGTTTGCAAATCTTTTCAATTTAGACTTGTCTGAAATTTTGTGGTGTGGTAAAAGGTTATAACGTTGAATCCCTTTGTGAAGGGTTATGTGATAGGTGACCTATGAACCTACAGCTGAGGAAATACTTTGTGTTATTTAAGGAATGAAGAGAACTTTTTTTGTTTTCATGGAGGTATGAAAAAAAAAAAAAAACCTAATCACACTGTATGAAACCGCAAAGCTTACAATTCAATATCACAGACAACAAATATGCTCTTAAATAATACTAACTGCTTTTTTTTTGTAAATCCAACATTGTGTATGTATTTAATGTCCATTTCATTCATAATTCATAGCGCGGTAAAACTGCTGGTTCATGACGTAAAAATGATGTAAATCCATGACATCATTATACTATTGAACATTTGCAGGTTTAGTAGATTTACTATTAGAAGTTCAATACGCTGGAACTAAGTTGAAAATAAGATTGTTTGAACTCAGCAAAGTGACAATGAGTTTTCAGCTCTCTCTTTGAATTTACTCTTGGATATTTTTTTCAATATGCAGAGAAAATAAATTCAGCTAGCAATTTGAACTTCGGACTCGATAAAGATCTAAAACCAGAAAGAAAAACATCTCGTATACATGTTTGTTTACATTACTTTGACTGCAAAAGTAGTTCTGGCACTATTAATTTTTTTTCCATGGAGCTATGAAAAAAAATTTTCAGCCAATCAGAACTTGCCAATGTTCATGAAAACAACTAATATTGAATTATTATGATCTGAATTCAACCTTTACATTAGTGATTTATGTGTTTTTTTTTTCTCAGATTATAGTCCATATTCATAGATAGACCTGTACTCTTTACCAGAGGACAAAAATTTAGATTTATCCAAATTCAACGCATTTCCAAATATCAAATAAAATGTGGCTTAACCCTTTACCACATGACAACATTTTTCACTTATGAACAAAAGCATTTGTGGAGGAGAAACTTAACATGGCTCAAATGATGATATTTGTTTTTGAAAGGGTGGAAAACATTGTGGGAAAAGGAGAAAATGCTGGTTACCAGCATTTTCTTCTTTCAACAATGTTTTCAAAAGGCTTCTTTTCCATGGTCATTAAATCTTGGGATTATTTGGTAAAGGGTTAATAAGGACAAATTAAATGTGGCTGAATTACCAGCATAGAGAAGCATGGAGAATAGATGATTATCTTGAATTGGAAAAAGTTGATTGGGCAGGGCATAGGAATTTTAACTGGTGAGCCAAAGGCAAACGGACATAATTTTTGGAGCTGAGGTCTAAAAAGTTTCCCGTCCAAGACACCAATGATCTATGCTTTTAATCCTGTTTTTCATTTACAATCGGTATCATACTAAATTGAATATTTGGCTTGATAAAAAAAAAAAATGAACATCTTTTTAGCTCACCTGAGCACAAAGTGCTAAAGGTGAGCTATTGTGATTGCCCTATGTCCGGCGTCCGTCAACAATTTCTTTAAACATCTTCTTCTCCTATACCACTGGGCCAATCTTGATAAAACCTGGCAGGGATGTTCCTTGGGTGAAGCTCTACCAAATTTGTTCAAAGAAGTGAATTCCACCCAAAACTCTGGTTGCCATGGCAACAAAAAGGAAAAAATGAAAAATCTTTGAAAATCTTCTCCTCTGAAACTAGAAGGCGTAGAGCTTTGATATTTGGTATGTAGCATCTCCTAGTGGGCCTCTACCAAGTTTGTTCATATGATGGCCCTGGGGTCAAAACTGGCCCCGACCCGGGGGTCACAAGTTTGAACATAGGAACAAAGAAGGAAAACTTTAAAATTCTTCTTCTCTGAAACTGGAAGGCGTAGAGCTTTGATATTTAGTATGTAGCATCTCCTAGTGGACCTCTACCAAGTTTGTTCATATGATGCCCCTGGGGTCAAAACTGGCCTCACCCCAGGGGTCACAAGTTCGAACATAGGAACAAAGAAGGAAAACTTTAAAATTCTCTTCTCTAAAACTGGAAGGCGTAGAGCTTTGATATTTGGTATGTAGCATCTCCTAGTGGACCTCTACCAAGTTTGTTCATATGATGTCCCTGGGGTCAAAACTGGCCCCGCCCTGGGGCTCACAAGTTCGAACATAGGAACAAAGAAGGAAAACTTCAAAATTCTTCTTCTTTGAAACTAGAAGGCGCAGAGCTTTGATATTTGGTATATAGCATCTCCTAGTAGGCCTGTACCAAGTTTGTTCATATGGGGTCAAAACTGGCCCCGCCCCGGGGTCACAAGTTTAAACATAGGAACAAAGAAAGAAAACTTTAAAATTCTTCTTCTCTGAAACTGGTAGGCATAGAGCTTTGATATTTGGTATGTAGCATCTCCTAGTGGACCTCTACCAAGTTTGTTCATTTGATGCCCCTGGGGTCAAAACTGGCCCCACCCCGACGGTCATAAGTTAGAACAAAGGAACAAAGAAGGAAAACTTTAAAATTCTTCTTCTCTAAAACTGAAAGGCGTAGAGCTTTGATATTTGGTATGTAGCATCTCCCAGAGGACCTCTACCAAGTTTGTTCATATGATGCCTCTGGGGTCAAAACTGGCCCCGCCCCAGGGGTCACAAGTTTGAACATAGGAACAAAAAAGGGAAAACTTTAAAATTCTTCTTCTCTGAAACTGGAAGGTGTACAGCTTTGATATTTGGTATATAGCATCTCCTAGTGGGCCTCTACCAAGTTTGTTCATATGATGGCCCTGGGGTCAAAACTGGCCCCGCCCCAGGGGTCACAAGTTTGAACATAGGAACAAAGAAGGAAAACTTTAAAATTCTTCTTCTCTTAAACTTGAAAGTGTAGAGCTTTGATATTTGGTATGTAGCATCTCCTAGTGGACCTCTACCATAATTTGCTCATATGATGGCCCTGGGGTCAAAACTGGCCCCGCCCCAGGGGTCACAAGTTTGAACATAGGAACAAAGAAGGGAAACTTTAAAATTCTTCTTCTCTGAAAATGGAAGGCATAGAGCTTTGATATTTGGTATATAGCATCTCCTAGTGGGCCTCTACCAAGTTCGTTCATATGATGGCCCTGGGGTCAAAACTGGCCCCACTCCAGTGGTCACAAGTTTGAACATGGGAACAAAAAAGGAAAATTTTAAAATTCTTCTTCTCTAAAACTGGGAGGCGTAGAACTTTGATATTTGTTATGTAGTAATCCTGTTCTAAGTTTGTTAGCCCACCTGACCACAACATGTTCAGTGAGTTCAAAATTGGGTCACCTGGGGTCATAAACTAGGTCACAAGATCAAATTAAAGAAATACCTTGTGGGCATTCTAGAGGCCACATTTATGGCTCAGATGACCTGAAATTTAGTCAGACTATTTGTCTTGCTAAAATATCAGATGAGTTTGAAATTGGGTCACCTGGGATCATAAACTAGGTCACTTGGTCAAATTAAACAAATACCTTGTGGGCACTGTAGAGGCCACATTTCTTACTTAATTGACCTGAAAATTGGTCAGAGTATTTGTCTTTGATAAAATCTCACATGAGTCTGAATTCGGGTCAAATGGGGTCATAAGCTAGGTCACTAGGTCAAATTAAGAAATACCTTGTGGGCACTCTAGAGGCCACATTTTTTGCTCAATTGACTTGAAAAGTGGTAAGAATGTTTCTCTTGATGAAATCTAAGATGGAGTTTGAATTGGCTCACCAGGTGTTATAATCTAGGTCACTAGGTCAAATTAAAGAAATACCTTTGGGCACTCTAGAGGCCACATTTCATGCTCAATTGACTTGAAAATTGGTCAGAATGTTTCTCTTGATGAAATCTTAAGATGAGTGCAAAATTGGGTCACGTGGGGTCATAATCTAGGTCACTAGGTCAAATTAAAGAAGTACCTTTGGGGCACTCTAGAGGCCACATTTCTTGCTCATTTGACTTGAAAATTGGTCAGAATGTTTGTCTTGATAAAATATTGAATGAGTTTGAAATTGGGTCACCTGGGGTCATAATCTTGGTCACTAGGTCAAATTAAATACCTTGTGGATACTCTAGAGGCCACATTTATTGGTCAATTGATTTGAAAGTTGGTCACAATGTTTGTCTTGATGAAATCTTAAGATGAGTGCAAAATTGGGTCACGTGGGGTCATAATCTAGGACACTAGGTCAAATTAAAGAAATATCTTGTGGACACTCTAGAGGTCACATTTCTTGCTCAATTGTCTTCAAAATTGGTTAGAATGTTTGTCTTGATGAAATATCGAATGAGTTTGAAATTGGGTCACCTGGGGTCATAAACTAGGTCACCAGGTCAAATTAAAGAAATACCTTGTGGGCACTCTAGAGGCCACATTTATTGCTCAATGTACCTACTTGAAAACTCTTCAGAATGATTGTCTTGACAAATTTTTTATGAGTTCAAAATTGGGTCACCTTTGGTGATAAAGTTGGTCACTAGGTGAACTTAAGAAAATTCCTTGTGGACACGCTAGAGGCCACATTTTTAGTTCAATTGACTTGACAAATGGTCAGAAATTGAATTATTCACGTGGAGTGAAATTTTGCCTATTGACTCAGGTGAATGATCCAGGGCCATCATTGCCCTCTTGTTCTTTCTTAATAAAGATAAAGAACTGTGTAAATCGTCCTTAAACTTTTTATGCAGCTGCAATAATGATGTCATGATTGATGTATTATTAGGTCGTGAACAACATGTTTACTCCCAGAAAAACATTGTGTTGAATGAGGTCAAATAGCTATTCTTTCCTCTCCCCATGATGTTTCATGAAGCTTTTTCTTCGGGGCTGTAAAATCATGGGATTATGTGGTAAAGGGTAAATTATCACAAGCTTTATCAGTATTATAGCTGTATTTTGTAACTGTTGACTGTATCATTTAACATATGAATTATTTTAATCATCATGTGCATTTATCAGTGTTATACATGTATTTTGTGACTGCTGTATAAATATTTCTGGTTTTCATTTGTCTCATGTAAATATACTGTACTTTTATTATAGTTCCATTAACAAGCAAAGCTCTTTTTCCTGGAATGATTTCCATGCCATGCAATAGAAGCATATGATTTTCCCTTTGTGTTACTCATACTAGCGTTTCATTGGTCTAAACATAGTCTCCATAATAATATGTTAACTCTTTACTAGATGACAAAATTGTACTCTTGTCCAAATTGAAAGCATTTGAAGGTGACAGAGTAGATACTATTCAGAGTCCAAAAATTGGCATTTGAAGGGTAGAAAATATAGTGGGAAAAGGAGAAAATACTTTTTACCAGGTTTTTCTTCTTTTCCCACGTTTTCAAAAGCTTTCTTTCACATGGTCATTAAAACTTTGGGCTTGTGTGGGAAAATGTTCATCAAAATATGTAAGGGACTTTTAACCCTTGCCACACAATGCTGACTTTTAATGACCCTGAGGAAAAAAGCTTTTTGAAAACACTGTGGGAAAAGGAGAAAATGCAGGAAACCAGCATTTTCTCCTGTTCCCACATTGTTTTCAAACTTTTCGGAGATAAATCCAATAAATTGGTCTGCATGTAACTTGTTGTCTGAAAATATTTTTAATTTGGGCATGTATAAAATTTTGCTGTGTGGTAAAAGGTTAACCCTCGATAGCACAGACAGTGAAGATGAAGAACAGACTGCATAGAACATGCAGTCTGATATTTGATCTACACTGTCATCTACTTTGTAATATATTTTGCTCTTTTTCCTAAGTGAAAAGGTCTGTTTCATAAATTCAGCACTCTAAGTCTTAACTGTTTACCACACTACAAAATTTTTGGCTTTTCTAAACTGAATGTATTTGCAGACAAGAAATTGCATGTCTCGAACAATGGGATTGAGACAAGAAATTGCATGTGTCTTAATCAGGGGGATTTGTTTTTGATTTAGTGAAACAAATTGTGGGTAAAGGAGAAAATACTGGGTATCACCATTTTCTCCTTTTCCTACAATGTTTTATTTGTTTTCCACAGAGTCTTTAAGTCTGATAAAGGGTTAAATAAGTTTGAAGTAGCAGTTAAATATGAGTGCAAATGTTCTCTTGAATTGATGTTTAAAGTCTTTCAGGTTTTCTTAAAAACATATTAATGACAATTTTTACCTCAAAGAAAATGTTATGATATTGCCATAGTCTTGTTGTTGTCCTCCTCTTCGTCTTATACATTGTCCTTGCTGATGTTGTGGTAGTGTGAAAACTTTGACATTATCTTATATCTCTTTTGTTACTATAGTTATTTACATCAAACTTGGGCTAGTAGTAAGAAGAGGGGAAATTGCTCAAAATGAGCCATATAGTCTTTTTAGCACAATGTTTTCATTGTGTTCACATTTTAAACTCTGATTCGTGTTGATTTTCTGTATTTCGTACAAACATTTGATTCAAATTTGTTCCAGGAGGATATAAATATGTAATTTTTACAGATACTCTTCATGTATACATCCTCTTTTAAAGCCATTACTACGCAAATACGACTTTTGTAAATCCCTGCAGTTCACACTTTTGCTAATGTGGCTGGAAAGGATTAGATGCTTGTTTTATGAAAGTTGATATTATTGCTTGCTTTATGAAATTCAAGACATAAGCCTTTTTTCGTTGCTGTGATGCTATATGATTCATAAAGAACATTCTGTGGTCATACAAATATTTTTTTTTATTCTAGATAGTGGTATGACTCAGATTTCTCTGAATGAAATGATAATATATTAAAGATGATCATTCTTTGCCAGACTAACAAATTTAGATTGGTCAAAATTGAAAGCAGTAGCAAACGACAAAAAATGTGCCTCAATTGCAAAAAACATTATTGGAAAAGGAAAAAAATGCTGGTAAACAGTCTTTTTCCAGTTGTTTTTGAAAGCTTCAGAGCCTTTTACTCGGAGTCATAGGATTATTTGGTAAGGGGTTGGAATTGCTTATTTACATTCTGTTGACAGATTACCAAATATATTTTAGTATATGTCTTACAAAACTTGCATCTTTATCCCCCCCCACCTCTTTCTCTCCCTCTCCCTCACACATTCATAATAAATTCAGTATTTCTTACTAAATGTCGAAAACGAAAAAATTTTAATTTGCAACTGTTTCTTTTTGAGCAATACATGTAATTTTTAAAAGCTACTGCAGGGAATTAAGGGGTAGTATTTTTGAGATAATGAATCATTGCTTTATTCTCTTCTGATCTTCACTTTTTGCTGTGCTAAATGTATATAAAGTCTTATTGACAAATAAACTTTTTATAAAATCGTTGTGGTCTTTTTTTTTTCCATACATTAAGCCTTTACCACACAGTACCGAGTATTAAGAATCTTAAGAAGAAGGCTTTTGAAAACATTGTGGGAAAAGGAGAAAATGCTGGTTACCTGCATTTTCTCCTTTGCCTACCATGTTCTCTATACTATCAAAGACAGATGTCATCATTATAGCTAAATGTTATATGTTGACTCAAGATGCTTTGAGTTTGGACCAGTCTACCTTTTTGAAATTTAAGCCTAGTCCAAATTGAAAGCATTTGTAGATGACAATTTCAATGTTGCTCAAATGGTGCAATTTTTCTTTGATAGGGTTAAAAAACATTGTGGGAAAAGAAGAAAATGCTGGTAACCATTATTTTCTCCTTTTCCCACAATATTTTCAAAAGGCTTCTTTCTCAGGGTCTTTTAAAGTCTGCATTGTGTGGTAAAGGGTTAAAGATTCATACAGTACATGGATGCTTGTATAGTAAATGGCTATGATCACCATTATGTTCGAGTGAAGTCTTTATCAGGCAACAAAAGTCTATAATCGTTTATGTTGAAAGCATTTGCAGACAATAATTCAAATGATAGTAATTGTCTGAATGGAAATAAACATGGTGTGAAAGGGAGAAAATGCTGGTAATACTTTCATTTGCTCCTTTTCCCCAATTTTTTTTTTAATAAGTCTTACAAGGGTCATGAAAATACAGAATTGTTTGTTGCAAGTTTGTTTTACCTGTAAAAACTTTTTAGAAAACAATTAAGTTTAGATTAGTCCAACTTGAAACAGACAACAAATTAAATTTGGCACATATGATTAGATTTGAATCAGAAAAGGTAGACCAGCATTTTCTCCTTTTCCCTAAATGTTTCTACCTTTTCGAGGGAAAATTGCATCTTCTAAGTCCTGTATAAATGTCTTCTGCAAATGCTGTCAATTTGAAGGAGTAAAAAATTTTATTTTCTGGAAAAGAGTTAACCTATTAGCACACACTTCTGAGTTTTAACTAACTGGGAAATTAAACTTTTGAAAACATTGTGAGAAATGGAGAAAATGCTGGAAACCAGCATTTTCTCCTTTTCCCACAATATTTTCCAAACTTTCAAAAACAAATCCAATCATTTGAGCCACATTTAATTTGTTGTCTGCAAATGCTTTTAATTTAAGACCAGCGTAAATTTTGTCATCTGTTAAAAAGTTAAGGAACACATGGCTTTGTGTTAAAAAGAAAAATTAATCATCTCCAAGTGAAAACAAAAGCTTTACTTTAAATATCACAGACAGAAAGCTCATACATTTCAGCAGTAAATAATTACTTGTATAAATAATTGGGAAATAAAAGTCCAAATGCATAGTGATTATGTACAATTTCAGCAGTATTTTACCACAAGATTTGGTTCCATTACATGTAAATATCAACAATAAAAGATAAACACTCTATAAACTTAAACAGTTACCTTGAAAACAAAACAGTAATACTAAAGTAATACAAGAAGTAATAAAGTTTACAACAAATAACATACAATTAATCAGTCACTAGAATGGACGGAATCAATGCCATTTCAGCTGTAAGCAATTTAATCTTTAAACATTTCCATTCTTTGTGGAAAGTAAAGATCAAGAAATTTGTCTTTGAAATTACAATGTTGGCTTCTCTTGAGGGAAAAAAAAAATCCACCTTATTTATCTGGCATTATTGATATGAGCCATAATCTGTGAAAAGGGGATTTAGTGCATCTGAAAAAAATAATGACCTATGTCAACCTACACAGTCCATGTAGGCTGACCTGGGTCAAAACTTTTTGCTTTGGATTCAGCAAGTTGTTAATCAAATTGGATTTTATGGATCCATAATTTTATGATGACTTGCTTGCCATAATGCATCACTGAGATGTGTTAACCCTTTACCAAACAATCCCTGGTTTTTACGACCCAGAGGAAGAAGCCTTCTGAAAACATGGTGGGAAAAGGAGAAAATGCTGGTAACCAGCATTTTCTCCTTTTCCCACAATGTTTTCTACTCTTCTAAAGTCAAGTTTCAATTTTTGAGTCAGGTTTATTTTGTCGTCTGCAAATGCTTTCAATTTGGACAAGTCTAAAATTTTGTCGTTTGGTAAAGACTTTAACCCCCTTTTGCCAGAGCACAGCTCATATAAATTTTAACTTTACTATTCTGCCTTGCCCTGACTAACCAACTTCTCATTATAGAACATATTTGAGAATGCCTGTACAATTTGAAAATTTGCTTTCATTTACCCTATATTCAGCTGAATGAAAAAAAAAAACAACATTGCTCGGGGTCAGCCAATTTATATATGTAACTATAGTAAAGTTGAACCTTTTACCAAACATCTGAATTTTAACGACCTTGAGGTAGAGACCTTTTGAAAACTTTGTAGGAAAAAAAAAGAAAATGCTAATAACCAGCATTTTCTCCTTTTCCCACAATGTATTCTACCCTCTGAGAGAGCTTCAGTTTATTTGTACAAATTTTAAAGATACCATCTAAAGATACTTTATGTACGAATAGTCTGGCATTTTTCGTTTTGGAAAGAGTTAACTCTTTACCAGATGACAATTCTTCAGATTTGTCAACATTGAAAACATTCTCAGATGACAAATTGACTGCAGCTTAAAAGATGGGGTTTGTCTTTTTCAGGCTAGAAAACATAAAAGGAGAAAATGCATTTTCCCATATTGTTTTCAAGAGCTTTCATCCTCACAGTCTTTAAAACTGAGGGTTGTTTGGTCTACAGTTAATAAGTATCAAAGAGAGCAATACAAGATCAAATTAATACAAAAGATCAGACAGTGCATTCTTTGTTAACAGATCTTTATCTATCATGCTTGCAAAAGCACACAAAGAGTTGCACCGCAGTTTTTCTTTTTTAATTTCTTTTTAATAAACAATAGGGTAGAGAGGGAAGAAAACATTACTGAAATGGGAGAAAATGCTGGATACCAGCACTGTTTCCATTTCCCACAGGGTTTTTAACAGCCTTCTTTAGCAGGGTTGTTAAAACTGAATTGTTTGATAAAGTGTATATAATTCTGCCAGAACATGGAAAACTTCTGGCCTGATTATGATTAAAGCGTATCAGCTTTCTATTTTGCAGCATGAGGTATACCTTTCATAATCTTAATAACCCTTACAGCACCGAATAAATGCAACAACCATTTTCAGTCTGGAAATAATCCAAAAAAAATCGCAGCTTCAAGGTTGCTTTGGTCCAGAATAAAGGTCTGACTGCATGTTTTGTGCTGTCTGGTCTTAATCTACACTGGCTGCAAAGGCAACTATTGTTGTGAAAAGCACTTTAAGGGATCATATACATCACATCTGATATACTGCTGCTATCGTCTATACAATGTTTTGATACATTCAATACTGTAGTATGAAAGTCTGAAAGAAAGTATGTCCCACCCCAACATATGAGACAATGTAGATTCAAAAGAGTTTAGAAAAAGATCAGACTGAACAAAGAATGCAGTTGAATCCTGAAATCAGACTGTCTAATACTTTGAGAGGTACTGGTAGCCCTGAAAAATGTCTTTTTCATGGTTTTAAAAATGTTCATACGAGGGCTGTTCCATATGTAAGGTGTATTGTACCACAGCGCGATAACGCTTTCAACGATTTCGTGGATGATGATACGCTTGAATAGCTCTATTCAATACCTTTCCAACGGTATAAACACGAGCCTTTAGCTCCACATAGTTTTAAACTTATAGTCATTTCAACAGAGCTAGTCGTTGACCACTGTTGTAAAAATGGTTGGGAAACGTATTAAGAATATTGAAGAAATTAGAGCTTATATAAAAGTTTGCACAAAACTCGGTCATTCAGTAATGCAGATTTTTACTGAATTGGGGGAAGTTTATGGGTCTGATAAGGTATCTTATGAGACAGTTCGTAGTTGGAGAAAGAAATTTCTGACTGGCACAGAGTCCGTCAAAGATGCAGCAAAATCTGGCCAACCTGTGACTTTAACAGGCAAGGCAAATGTCTTAAAAGTCAGGGAAATAATTGAAAGTGATGGCAGATACACGAATCGTGATATTGCCAACGCTGTTGGCATATCGCTATCGCGGGTGCATTTCATTTTGAAGCGTATTTTGAAAGTACGAAAGATTTCTGCCATATGGATACCACATATATTGACAGATGACCAAAAACGGGTATGAGTACAAACCACTAAGCAATTGCTCAAAATGTTTCCCAAATTCAATCAAAGACAATTTGCAAACATTGTTACTGGTGACGAAACATGGGTTCACTATTTCGAACCAGTAAGAAAAATTGGAAACAAAATATGGCTAACTAAACACGGTAGAAGGCCTGTATTTCCCAAAAGAAGCATAAGCACAAAGAAGGTCCTTTATTGCATATTCTTCTCATGTGATGGTATAGCCGTACAAATTCCGGTGCCGAAGGGCAAAAGTGTTACAGGTTGGTATTACCGAGATGTTATACTAAAAAAGCTTAAGAAATATTATCTTAAACGACGCCCTGTGTCAGGATTTAGGCATGTTCGTCTACTTCATGATAATGCTCCATCACATACATCTGAGCTTGTGAAGCAATTTTTGAACTCGGAGAAGGTTACCGTCTTGCCACACCCACCATACTCTCCAGATCTAGCCCCATGCGACTTTTTCCTTTTTCCAAAACTTAAGAAGTTCTTATCTGGTCGTCGTTACAAGTCCCGACAAGCTCTTGGCTCAGCCATCAGTCAGTACCTTAGAGGTCTACCTAAATCAGCGTACCATGACACATTTCAGAAATGGATTCAGAGATTGAAATTATGTATTTCAAAGCGCGGAGAATACTTTGAAGGGATGTAATGTTCATTTCACTATTTGAGTCGAATGCTTTTGAGATATCGTACAATACACATTACATATCAAACAACCCTCGTATGTCCTTACTTGCATATTCTGCATAATCTGACCAAGTGAAATATGACTCAAATGATGAGATTTATTTTTGAAACCAGAAAAAACATCGTGAGAAAAGAGAAAATACTTGTTTTCTCCTTTACCCACAACTGTTCATAAGTCTTTTTCAGCAAGTTCATAAAAGCACATGATTGCTTGATAAAGGGTTAAGAGTTAGAAGGAATCTGAGTTCATAAGAAGCTTAATGAATATATAACAGTTCAATCTGTCATATCTAGAATCAAAACAATTGAATGACCCTGTTGTTTAATAAATAAACATCTTCAATAAAATTATAATTCATCTAATAACAAGTACAGCTATCTAAGGTCTACCTATCTAACTAGTTAACCATCTGAAGCGAATTCTGGCCATCTTTAAAAGTCACACGAAGCCCAGGCAAAGTTTTCTCTGTGTCTGACTTAACAGGCAAACCTGGTTTTTCAGTTTTTTCCACATCAGTTGTTGTCATTTGAGGCTGGGTCAGTGATCTTGGACCAAGACTTGAGGGTATTTCCAGGACAAACTTTGATGTGTCAGGTATACGGAAGAGGTGGTTGTCCCGCTCTTCATCTGTTAGAGGTACAATAGGTCGTCTCCACATCCTTGTTCTCTCTTTATGATATACACTGAAAGTAAAAACATGTATAGACATTTATGTTTATCGCTCTACTTCCTGATACAAATTCGCAACAGAAAATGTTCTTTTGAAATAGAGATAATCAACTATATCAAGATTTTAAGTCTTCACCATACAACAATTTTTTGGACTCTATCGAGTCTTAAAGGATTTGCAGACAACAAATTAAATGTGGCTGGATGATGGAATTCCTCTCTGATAGGGTAGAAGTTGTTGTGGGGAAGGAGAAAATGGTGAAATCCCTAACTTTTTTTTGAAATTTTTGGGAACATGAAAAAGTCTTAATACCCTGTTGTAAGTAATGGTTTGAAAAAAAGAATGATATGAGTCTATTCAACTTTAAAGATGAAAGAACATACTTGAAATCGTGTCCTTTAGTTTTGTTGAATCTGGAGTGTTCATAGTCAATAGCTGGTATCTTATTTCTTTCCAAAGTCCAGCTGTGTTCTATAAATGGTCCAGGTTTGAATCCCGAATGTCTCTCTTCGCTTTCCATCCCAGTGGATGGTGGTAATGTCCCTTGCAGTCTAGACTCTGTGTCCACACTAGGGTTCTGGACAACACTCAATGGAGGTATACTGTTTAGTCTCATTCCTTGACGTCTCAGGGCAAGTTTCTCGGGGGTATCTTTCAGTAGGCCTTGTTGGCGAGCAACCTGGTTGCTGGCATTTCTTCCACCTGCTTTAAGTTCTGTCTCTGTTAGACATCTGTATGTTACAAATGAATTCACACTTTACAAAAACTTTAATTTAAACAGTACTACAAGCATCTACAGATAACAAGTAAACTGTGGCTTAAATGATGTAATTTATCTATGAAAGGATAGAAAACATTTTTGGGAAAGGAAAATATACTGGTTACCAGCAATTTCTTTTTTGTTTGCAATGTTTCAAAAAGTATTTTTCTTCAGGGTGTAGAATTATATCAATGTTTGGTTGCACGGCAAATAAGGCATCCTTCATCTCGTGATCTTCCACAAAGGAATCATGCCTTCAAATTGCGCAAATATATATGGGCCGCGCTCTGTGAAAAGGGGGCTTAATGCATTTGCGAAAAGTTTCGACCCAGGTCAGCCTGCGCAGTCCGCGCAGGCTGACCTGGGCCGAAACTTTTCGCTATTGGTCGGTTTTCTGCATGTCAAAGGATCAGTCTACCTCATGATTGAGTCGGTTGTTAAAAAAAAGTGGCTATTATGGATCCATAAGTATGTGATGGCTTTCTTGGTATGATGGATTACGGAGATACATTAAGCCCCCTTTTGCCAGAGCACGGCTCATATTTAACTGTATGTCAGAAAACTTGTGAAAAAAACAAAGCAACATAACTACTTTCTAAAAACACAAATTTTAGACAAACCAAAATCAGGTTACAATTTGAAGAAATATTCTGCTCATTATGTTTTCAAAAACTGTCAAGCATAAATGTTAGTTTATATATTTCCATCTCTCTCTAATCAATGCTGCTGGCTCTCTTAACTTCATTCTGACAAGAGAAATAGGAGCAAAAATCATTTGGGAATGTAATTAATTCAATTAAATACTACAGACCAAATTATGAGAAATGAAATATAAATAGGATTATCTCTGACAGACAAAGTAACTGTTCGGAAAATGTTTCTCATTCATCATTTTGTCGATTTATATATATTACCCGAGTTTTCTCTTTTTTCTAAAACGTTTTCCTTCCCTTCAGAGGGTAATTTTTAGTTTTTGATTCATGCTTACTTTGTTCCCGTGCTTACATTTTTCTTATTCCCGTAATGTGGTAAAGAGTTAATTGTGCAAAGATATTACCTTACAAGTTGACCAACTTACCTGTGGAAATACTGTCTTGTGTCATTGACTACAATTTTGGACTTCCAGGTTTCAAAGTCCTTTCTCTTTTCTGCCAACTTTTCTTGTCTGAGCTTTTCACCAGCTAAATGGATGGTGAGTGGTTCAGGTACTCCAAAATTGATTTCTGGTTTCTTGTACAATTCTAAATCATTGTTTCTGATATCCCAAGGGAATCTGTCTCTATCTAGTGGAGGTTGTAACAGTCCAACATGAAGAATATTTTCTCTCCAGGGCTGTAAGAAAGTTTTTGTTTTTTTTCCCATTTAACCCTTTATCTTTATGATCCATGTTTTACCATTGCAAAGGAAATGGGGTTTTGCACCATTGTAGTTAAACAGGAGAATGCAAGTGACCAGCAGTGTTTTCTATCCATTAAAAAGCAAGTGCTATCATTGTAGCCACATTTTATTAGTCGTCTACAAATGCTTTCAATATTGGCATTTTGCAATCTGGATTAAATATTTAGATGACCATGTGACAAAGTCCAATGTGCATTCCGATTATTGATAAATCTATCACAGGAGACAGAGTTTTTTAGAATGCAGCTTTCCTTGAAAAAGGCAAAGCTGTGTGAAGAGATAGAAAAGCAGAGTAAGTATTTTAGACATCGAAAATGGAGTAGTCAGAGGGATCCAACAGCCCCTGAATGCGAAACCCAAAATTTATATGAGCAGTACTCTGGCAAAAGGGGGTTTGATGCATCTCTGTAAATCATTGTACCAAGCACATCATCACATAATTACTGATCCATAAAATCCTATTTGTGTAGCAACTGATTGAATCAAGAGGTAAAATGGTTCTTTAAAATGCACAAAATTGACTAATAGTAAAAAGTTTGACCCAGGTTAGCCTATGCCAACTGCACAGGCTGACCTGGTTTGATACTTTTTGCAAATGCATTAAATAACAGAGCATGGCTTATAAAAAATAACCATAAATATATACACAAACCTCAAGGAGTTCATCAGACCTTGACACATGGGGCTGTTTTGGATGAACATTGGCCTCCAGCATTGTTTTCATTCCTGGATAAATCCAGCCATCTTCTGTCTTCCATCTAGCCTCAGACTCCATCTTGGCTTGCTTCTTGAGTGCTTCCACATTGACAGGAACAACTGTCATAGAGTGTAGATAGTCTTGGCAGTAGGTGTATCGAGTGTCAGGATTCTAGGTAATATCAAAAGGAACATTTTGTTCGATATTTCTTTGAATGGTATTTAATGCAGGTTTCAGCAGTAATTCAGGAATACCACTGCACATACTCATTCATTCATGTGCCTCAATGCTGCAAACTTAACCGGTAGTGTCGGTATTCTATTGGACATCAAAAAGAGACATCGTTTAAGATGGTAAATACAACAGAGCAAATTTCAGTATTGACAATCACAATTAATGAATTTCAAAATGACAGCCAAAACAGATATAATTCAACTCTATCAAAAGAAATGTAATGGTAGGTTTAACAGCCTAATCTTTTTATAATCTGTCATTTGAAGAGTAAGCAGTAAACTAATCTCTAGCTCTTGTGAAATAAAGCAGTGGACGGCCTTTGAAAACATTCAGGGAAAAGAAACAAATGTACCTTGCTTCCCCGAATGTTTTTCCCAGTTATTCAGAAAAATAAAAATTCCTTTTTTCCAAATCTTTCTGCTAGAAGTAATTTGAACTAGTATTTGGTAGATCTAAGCATGCACAGTTATGGATCAATCCCTTATACTCTGGCATGCCCATCTCCCTGCTCACTGTATAAATTCTTTGAAAATCCATGTAAAATACCTGGGCCAACATCTGTCTCAGTTTTTCCTTTGCCAGTTCTGTTGAGCTGAGGCTCTGAGTACTATAGTTATGAGCAAGTTTCACATCTGCCTTCACTGTAGCTGGTTTATTCATTTCTTTCTCCCTCTTGTTAATATTACTGGCTCTCTTAACTTCATTCTAGACAGATAAAAAGCAGTGTAATCTCATTTAAGAATTCTACAACAACTGTGAAATTTTTTAGCTCCTGACATTACCTCCTGCAGATTTTTTTTCTTTTTCCAACTAAATTTTTTTTAAAGCACAAGGGCAAAAGCGAAATTGCTTGTAATGTTTTCTAATGTATTAACCCTGACACCACAAAATACTGATTTTTAACAACCTTGAGGGAGAAGACTTTTGAAAACAATGTGAGAAAAAGGAAATAAATGCTTATAACCAGCATTTTCTCCATTTCCCACTATGGTTTCTACCCTTTCAAGGACAAATTCTATCATTCGAGGCACATATAACTTATCTTCTGAAAACGCTTCCACTTTGGACAAGTCTAAAGTTTTTCATTTGGTTGAGAGTTAAACCTTAGTTCAAATTCATAATCAATATTTCACAAAAACATTTTTCAACTTGTCTGCAGCAGAATTTGTCTGGGCACTTAATGGGTTAAGAGTTGTTTACATCAAATTTTGTTGATCTCTAAGCAGTATGTAGACACATCTCCAAAAAGTGGCTTTTGATAAAGTTTACCATATGCTGAAACTGCTCTAAATAAGTAATTTCTCCTTTTGACACAATTTTTTGTATCTTTCAAAGAACCTGAGCCATGCTCTGGCAAAAGGAGGTTTGATGCATCTCTGTGAGTATTATACCAAGAAGAAATCACATACTTACATGAATGGATCCATATAATCCAATTTGTACAACAACCTACTGAATCATGAGGTAGACTGATCCTTTGCCATACAGAAGATTGACCAGTAGCAAAAATTTTCAACCCAAGTCAGCCTGCACGGACTGCCCAGCCTGACCCGAGTCAACACTTTTTGCAGATGCAACAATTCCACTTTTCACAAACCATGGCTCAATTGTCTTCATCAATATCATAACCATCACTTTTAATTTTTTTTTTTAAAGTTGTATTGAATGGAGTCTGTAAACAGAATCTGATTGTCTGATTGTGTAATAAACTTTGTGTTCTATGCTCACGTAAATAAGAGAGAAGGCACATTCAAATCTTTACATGTTCTATGACTACTACTAAAGATGTCGACTAAATATTCAACTTTCACATCAATATTAACGTCTTAAACTTTAGATTTTCATCTATAACAAGAACAAATTTTTACGTCCCTTCAGTTGATAGCTTTGGAAACTATTGTAGCAAAAGAGGTAATATCTAGTAATAAGCAATTACTCCTTTTCCAAGAATACTTCTAATAATGTTGAATTTTTTTCCCCCTCCAATGTGTGTTCTGGTTGCAATTTGTAACCAATTTGTGTTTGGTCTAAATATAACCTATGCAATTAACCCTTAAAGTGCATTTCACGACTATAGTTGCCTTTGTGGCCAATGTAGATCAAGATCAGACTGCACAAAACATGCTTTCTGATCTTTGATCTACACTGTCCACTTTGCTAAATCTTTCCATACAAAAGCAGCCATGAAGTTACAATAATTTTGGTCTTATTTTTCGACTGTAAATGTCTGTTGGGTTAATTCAGCTTTTTAAGGCTTAAGAAATCGAATGTTCAATATGCTCACCTTGTACTCTTTCATGAAATCTCTTGTTTGTCCAGCCTCCTCCCTCTGTGCTAATCTTTCCATGTATGTAATATTGAGATTGTCTATTGGTTCCCAGTATCTTTCAGAATCTGGTACCACTGATTGCTCTTGAGTGGTTGTGGCTTCAGCCATAAAAGATTTTTCTTCTTTCAAGGTAAGATCTGAAATCAGATTATACAGCTAAAAGAGATATCCACTGACACTGCAGTCTCATCTGCATGGTAGAGAAATGGTAGCCATGATATGGCTTGCAACACATGAAAAGGGGCATTCGGACATTTGCGTAAAGTGTCGTCTTGGATCAGCCTGTGCAGTCCGCGCAGGCTAAACCGAGACGGCACTTTACAACTACATTAGATTTTGTGCTACAGTAGACCTGTGTAAAAAAGAAAAACAGAAAGTGTCGTTTCGGATTAGCCTGCGCGGACTGCGCAGGCTGATCAAAGCCCCTTTTCGTGTGTTACAGGCCATATAGAATAGGATGTTACACAGAAATGAGCCATGCTCTGACAATAGCAGATTTAATGCATCTGTGTTGTATTATACTAAGCACTTCATCGCATAATTATGGATCCATCAAATACATTTTGTCCTACAACCGGCTGAATCCTGAGGTAGAATAGTCCTTGAACATGCAGAAAATTTACCAAAAGCAAAAGGTTTCAACCCAGGTCAGCCTGTGCGGGCTGCGCAGGTCGACCTTGGTCGATACTTTTTGAACATGCATTAAATCCTCTTTTCATAGAGAAAGACTCAAATTTCAGCCCAGACGTCTAGATAAGTTGTTGACAAACTGATGGATGGTCTGAGAGATGGAAAATCAGATACCTATATTGCACCTACTTGCTGAAGCAGGTATGAAAAAAATGCTGATGAAAAAATGGTAGGGGATGATAGTTTTCACCTATAATCTGTATTTATATTCTCAATGAAATTACTTTGTATGTATGCTCCAAAATAGCTTCTATTCACAGTTTTCTAAATTCATCATTGTACAATTACTTTTATTTTACCCTAGACTTGGCAACTTTGGAAAAAGAATATGAGAAAAGGAGCAACTGCCACTGACAAACACATGTGCCTTTTCTCTACCAAGTTTCACTTCCATCCATTAATTGGCATCTTCTTTTCCTTCATATTTTTTTTTCCTTTATACAATATATTTTGCAGTACTTTTTTGTCAGTCTTACCTTTCACAAAATGACAAAATTCTAGATATGTTCAAATTGAAAACTTTTGTATATGACAATCATATGTGGCTAAAATGATGGGATTTGTCTCTGATGGTACAGAAAACATTGTGGGAAAGGAGAAAATACTGGTCACCAGCATTTTCTCTTTTTCTTATAATGTTTTTAAAAGCCTTCTTTCACAGGGTCTTTAAAACACAGGATTGTGTAGTAAAGAATTAAAATAAGCTTAACCCTTTTCCAAATGGCAAATTTTGGACCAGACCAAATTGAAAGCATTTTGCAGATGACAAATTAACAGTTGCTAAAAAGATGATTTTTCTATATGATAGGGTAGAAAACATTGTGGGAAAAGGAGAAAATGCTGGTTACCAGCATTTTCTCCTTTTCCCACAATGTTTTCAAAAGGCTTCTATTCCTGACCCGTAAAAACCAGGGATTGATTGGGAAAGGGTTAAAATTTAAAAAATAATTTATTAACCCTTGGAGTACCAAAGAAAGCCAACACATTTTCAGTCAAGAATAAAAACACCAGTTAGTGCAGTATCAAGGTTACTTTTGCCCAGACTGTATCAGCAAAGCAGACAGTAAAGATCGAAGGTCAGACAGCACATTTTGTATTTTGTGCAGTCTGATCAAGATCTACATTGGCTGCAAAGGCAACAAAAGACCCTATATGGATTAACTAATAGATCAAAATTCACTTCAATGTAACAAGATATTTTTATAGATTGTCAAACTATATGTTCTGAATCCTTTACAATATCCAACCTTTGCTCTCTCTCTCTCTCTCCCTCTCTCTCTCTCTCTCTCTCTCTCTCTCTCTCTCTCTCTCTCTCTCAAACCCCCCCCCCCAAAAAAAAAAAAAACTTTAGAAGGAAAAAAGCCATAAAATACACAAAAACATACACATACCCTCAAAATCTTGTGCTGTAAATGGCACACCAAACTCTTTACTCATTGAAACCACCATTTCAGCAGTAGGAAATAATTCTGTTCTAACGGCATCTTTCACATTTTTTACCTTTGTCATCTGTAATTACAAAATAAATGAGCTATGCTTCGTGATGGGGTTTAATGTACCTGCAGAAAGTATCGACCCAAGTCAGCCTTTGCAATCCACGCATGGTGACATTGATTGAAACCTTTTGGTATTGGTCAATTTTCTGCATGTCAAAGTACCAGTCTACCTAATGTTTCAGTCGGTTTTTACACAAACTGGATTTCATGAATCCATAATCGTGTGATGTCTTGCTTAATATAATGCATGGAGATACATTAAACCCCCTTTTCCCACAGCATGGCTCAAATGAGTATATTTGTTAGTAATGATCATATTTCTGTGATAGGTAAATAGTGGTAGCATCCTCTAGGCTTGTACAGTGAAAATTACAAAGCAATCACAGAATGTGGGGTTTTCTGTAACCAAGTAGTTATATTTTTGCCACAAGAAAAGTTTATACTGGTCTCAGACGGGCATATCAGACAAGAAAATTATTTGTTGATAAAATTACAGGACAGGTCACTGAAAGGATAGAAAACATTTTGGGAAGACAATAATATGTTTTCAAATCCTTCTTTAGGAATGTAAAAACATGGAATCCTTAGGTAAAGGGTTAAGTCTTTACACATACCCCCATGTTTTACTGACCTTGAGGAGGAAGGCTTTTGAATATATTGTTCAAAAAGGAGAAAATGCTGGTAATCAGCATTTTATCTTTTTCCCACAACAATTTCTACCCTTCCAAAGACACATTTTATAGTTTTCATGTCACAAATGCTTTCAATTAGGACGAGCCTATTTAAAGCTTTGTTGTCTGATAAACAGGTAAGGTGATCCATAGCCTTGAATCCATGCACACTAAAGCCCTATTTTAATACTGGTTAAATTGAGTAAACTCAATTAGAAATTAGCTGTCACTCCAATCAAACAGAAAAATAACTGAAAGTGGGGTAAGACACAAGCAAATAAACTTACAGAATGCAATCTGACTAGGGCTTCAAAACAGGGTTTAGGCACCATATCTCTAAGATAGAGAAGTGGCTGCTGTACTATATTTTCTAGAGGCTCATGAAGTTTAACTCGACATAGATCCACATCTAAAGGTCCATACAGTCTTTCACTGAATGACAGGTTGGAGTTGTACAGCACTACAACATCTGAAATGGAGAGATTATGGTTGATTTTTATCATTCCATGTGGAAAAATGTGATTAACCCTTTACCAAATAATGCAATGATTTAACAACCCTGTGCAAAAAGACTTTAAAAACATTGTGGGAAATACAGAAAACGCTGGTAGCTAGAATTTTCTCCATTTCCAACAATGTTTTTCTACTCTTTCAGAGCTAAAACCCAGCTCAGCTACATTTACTATGTCTTCTACAAATACTTTCAGTTAAGTAAGAAAGTTAAGGCATGACCTCCTGCAACAAATTTGCAGCATATAACTTTAAAAACATGGATAATAAGTATGATATGATTAAGGTTTGATACATAAATATATATATGAAAAATGTGACAAAATTAAGAATTGCTCATTTTATATTCCAGTGCTGTGAAAAGTTTCATACCAGAATTTTCAGGCTGTGGCAATTTCTCCCACACTTCCTTAATGGCCCTGTCTCTCAGCCCTTCTAAAACAAACATGTGCATTGTACCATCTAGAATCTGGAAACCAGTGATAATGTCTAGAGTCCTGCTCTGTTGCTGCATTCTAAATGGAAAAAAAGAATTCATTGATAAAATGGATAAAACAGATTAATGCATTTCCTCACATTGAGAGAGATTTTATAATAATTAGCCTAGTACATTATAGGTTTGTGGTAGTTAATGTTCAATCAAGAAAAACATCAAATTCTTAACAGAGAATATAATCAGTTACTAACTAGTTTTTAAGCTTTATCTTTAAGATAGAGTCAAGGAGAATATCATTCCATTTCATCCTGGCACTTGAAAGAAAGTGCAAATTAAATTGTCTTCACTTCCAGAACATTTTTTTTGCACTCAAAACTCATATTTTGGAAATCACTGTACCCTCTGGGCCAAGGTATTGATAATGAAAACAGAGGCCAAAAAAGCTACTAGACAGTGGCAATGTTTATGATGGAAAAATACAGATTACCGCACTGCAAAATATAATGTGAAATTACAGAATGTGACCAAATACAATAGATGAAATGAGAAACAAGTCTGGTAGATGTAAAAGCTGCTCTTAAGGAAACTGTATTCTTTCGTTAAGTGTGTTTTTCTCAGTCTTCTCATCCTGGGGTCCTTTTTACCAATCATTTAAACTTCAAATGTAATTCAAAGTTCCAACATTCTGAACATTTTTTTTTTTTAAAATCTGATGGTAACACAACTTCTAGCTAAACCATATAGTTCAATCAGAAGTTGCATTACTTTCTGAATCAAGATTGTTCCTAAGAATGGTTGGTGAATATGGACCCTGGACATTAGAATACGAAGAACATATAGAATGGTAGGTGAGCTGGGCCTCAGACCTACCCAGATAGTTTATAAGTGGACAAAGCAGCATCAATAACATGCTGCGGCATATCATCCAGCTCCAGTGCTCGAGCATTGATCTTTGTGATCACAGACTGCAACTGATTCAGCAGCATTGTGTTCCTGTAGTCCAGCCTGAACACAATCCTTCCAAATGGACACTGGAAAGATTAGAATAATGATAAATGGATCATATCAAATAAATGTTTCAGCATCATTGTAATGATAACATATTTCTCTGTGAGAAGATCAGACAAAAAGAAAGCCTTGACAGTGAAACATAAAATCTTTAAACTGAATTAGGTGGTCCATTATACACTTCTGGCAATCTAAGGATCAATCTCTCCTTTAAGACAAGTGAAATTCGCGAAAGTCCTTATTTGTGTAGGGTAAAGGTTTTTCTTTCGGTCAATCACAGTTTACAACAGAAATTCAGTTTTACCATTATCAAAGTCAAACCAATGTCAAGAGAGAAGAGGAAATCTTGTTGCAATGGAACACTTGACCGCTAAATTATTACTACCTCTTACCACTAAGCCAAGTGGAGTCTACTGTAGGGTAAAAGGGTAAATAAAAGATGGCAAAAACATCAGAAACTTTTACCTCATTGGTAACTGGTATAACCTCCTTTGCTGCCACTTTTTCTGGTGTAATCAGTGGATGAGCTAACTCTACCTTGACTTTTATCATTGTATTACTGGATACATAGTGACCAGATACCATTGGACTTGATACTGTAAAACAACATTACCAACTTTTAATACAGGATGAGAAACAATTAAACATGTTTTACCTGGGTTACTTTTATTGAAAAATTTAATATTATTCTAATCTTAAATGGACTTTAAACCATATTTCGTTATGCAAGTTTTTAGAAGATTTTTACAAAGATTGCTACTTTTCATTCACTTGCAAAGATGGCTTTGAATTCAAAAGCTAGATAGAAATGCATGTGGAAAACAAGCAGAATTACCAATTTTTTTTTTACTGTAAAATGTTGTATCCTGTTGGTTATGGTATAGCCGTTATTACATAACAAGGGATAAATACAGATTTAACACAACAATCTACTAGTTACCCTTTACAGCTCAGTGATTTTAGTTGCACATTACAGTTTTGAAGCTTGTGGGTTTTCTCCACAGGAAATCTTTTCAGCGTTTTTTTTCTGTTTTTCTCTCAAAAAAAAAGTCACATCCTTATCATTTTCCGTGCAAAATATCATCTTTCTCCCACACACACACAAAAATAACCTGGTTTAATGCCCCTAAAATTCAAGGACAAACTATAGGTCAACCACATGCCTAATCTTGACATTTAGAATTTAGAAAGTGTTTAAAAATTTTGGTGAACACAAATCTAGACAGCACAGACTATGTCTGATCATGAATCTACACCATCTAATTATTTGTATGATGTTCGGAAAAAAAAAAAGGGCCCAACACTGCAATATCTGGTTACCTTTCAATGATACAAAAAATTCATTTCAAGCAGTTAAAGATATTCATTGTATGATAAGAACAATAAGACTGAAAATATTGGGGAGTTAAAAAAATATAAGTTTATCATAGCATTGACATAGTTATGTGAATAAAGAGGTAACCTATCAAATCTAATAACAAAGCCAGAACATAATACGAGAAAAATTCTACCAACCTGGCCCATCTACAGCTCCTGCTATACCCACAAATTTGCCGCCCATTTTGTTATCATTTATACCCAGAATATCAGGTGGTGGACAGTTATGCACTGGAACTTTAATGTACAGATATCTATGACCAAGTAAAAGGTCCGACAAATCAAGTTTGGCAACACCATATGGGTCCCATACTTTGGCTTTATCTTTGAAAGGATTGTGTAAGGTTCTCCGACCTGAAATGTAGAATGTTTTTCTAAATAAATGAATTGGTTATTATTAGTTAATCCTTCACCAAACAATGCAGAGTTTTAACTAAGCTGAGGAAGAAGGCTTTTGAAAACATTGTGGAAAGAGGAGAAAATGCTGGTATCCAGCATTTTCTCCTTTTCCCACAATATTTTCGAAAGTCAGCATTTTCTCCTTTCCCAACAACATATTCTAGACAAATCACACTGTTTGAGTCCCATATAATTTGTTGTTTCCAAGTGCTTTCAGTTTGGACAAGTCTAAAATTTTGTTGTATGTCAAAGAGTTAACTGATTACCTACCTCACAAATACAAGTTTTTACATTCCTGAGATAAACAATTCTTGAAAGTAGTGTTTGAAAAACATCAGCTGTTAGTAGCAAGCAACAGAAGACTCTAGAATTAGTCGTTTGGGAAAAAGTTATATGAATACAAGATATTTTCATTTTCTTCCAGTATTGTGTCACTTATACTTTTTTGTTCTTCTTTCAAATAGATGTGAAACCTGTGCCACAGTTGTTAATTCATAATTATATAGAGATTATTACACTGCTGATAAGGGCCAGAGAGTAATATTGGCTCCCTACCTTAATATCTGCTTGATACCTTGATAAACATAATATATTTAGAGAAAGACTCCAACCTCCTGCTGTAAATTTGTACGAAAAAAAAAAAAAACATGAAGCATGTATATGACATATCATAAAGACTGTAAAATCATTGTTAAAGTACATACTAGCCACTGTGCCAACATTACTGATTTTTTCATCCTCTAAATCATCACCAAACAGTGTAGCCTTCAGTTTGATCTCTTCTGGTTTCCTGTCTCTATCATGTACCTCTATCTCAAAAGGGGGACCATTCAAATACTGTCTAAACTCGGACTGCTCAAATGTGCCTATATAAAGCAAATGTCATAATTACTATACTGGATATGGGCACAATATAACAAACTTTTAACCCTGTAACACATTATCCCAAGTTGTAATGACTTTGAGGAAAAATGCCTTTGAAAATATTATGGGGAAAGGAAGGAATGCTGGTTACCATCATTCTCCCCTTTTCCACAATGTTTCTTGCCTTTCAAAGATGAATATATACCATTTGAGCAACAGCTAACTTATTGTCTGCACATGCTTTGGAACTGAACAAGTCCAAAATTTTGTAGTATGGTAAAGATTTAACTCATTACCTCTAGCAGACAACTTTTTTTTATCTTACCCAAGACAACTGTGGGAACTTGAGAAATTGTTTGTAACATTATGTTCTCTTTTGACAAAACACTTTCCATATATACATGTATTAAACCTTCACTGATTATTTGCAGTATCTTACATCTTAGGATGTTTTCAAAGTCAACTAGTACAAGTTTGTTCAGGGGGTAATGAGTCCACCCATAACTCAATTAGATTTTTCATTGGTCAAAATTTCCATGAAAGTCATATACGTGTAGAATGACATATGTAGAACATAGATAAAAACAAGAGGGCCATGATGGCCCTGTATCGCTCCACTGGCTAATAAGTAAAACCACTACATGCCAACTTTACAATACTTGGCAAATTGGTTTTGAAAATGAGACCCCTGAAACAGGACTAAAATTGGTAGCCCTAAGTCTTATGGTCAGTAAAAAGAAGATTTCTAAAGTTTTCACTATATAAGCCCATGTAAAACTTCTGACCTCTGGAGTGGGATCAAATTCGACCCTAGGGCTGTAATTTAAGCACTCTTGGTAAAGACCCACTAGATAAAGCTACATGCAAAATTTGGTAACCCTAGGCTTTATGACCAAGTACAGGGATATTTCTAAAGTTTTCACCATATGTAAAACTTGTGACCCCCGGGGCGGGGCCAAATTTGACCCCAGGGCTATAATTTGGGCACTCTTGATAGGGGCCCACTAGATAAAGCTACATGCAAAATTTGGTAGCCCTAGGCCTTATGGCTAGGTGCAGGGAGACTTCTAAAGTTTTCTCTATATAAGCCCATGTAAAACTTGTGACCCCCAGGGCAGGGCCAATTTTGACCCCAGGGCTATAATTTGAAGAAACTTGATAGAGGTCTACTAGATAAAGCTACACACCAAATTTGGTAGCCCTAGGCCTTATGGTTTCAAACAAGAAGATTTTCAAAGATTTCCAATATTTTTAAGTTTTGTTGCCATGGCAACCAGAGTTTTTTGAAGGAATCAAATTCTTTCAAGAAATTCTGAAGAGGACCATGGCAGGATCATTTCTGTGAAGTTTCATCAAAATTAGATGAGTAGTTTCAGAGAAGATGTTTGAAATAAAAGTTAATGCACGGACAGACGGATGGACGCACGGACGCACTGACGGATGGACGGACGCATGATGGACACCGGGCCATGACATAAGCCCGCTGGCCTTCAGCCAGTGGAGCTAATAAATGAATTATATTAATAAAGAAATAAAAAGTTCTTGAAATTCTACACCAAACATGTAAATAGCAATGCTGCCATGTTTTTAAAAAGTAAATTATCATTGGTGGGTATGATCTATGCTTTGTGGGGGGGGGGGGTCTTGATGCATCTGCAAAAGGTATCGACCCATGACAGTGCAGGCTGGCATGGGCTAAAATCTTCCAATTATCTGCATGTCCTAGTAATATTCTACCTCCTGATTCAGTCGGTTGTTAGACAAGGTGGACTTTATGGGTCCGTGATTATGTACTGATTTGCTTGGTATTCTGTATCACGGAGATGCATTAGGCCCCCTTTTGCTGGAACGTGGGTCGGATGCATTTTTGGTCTGGGTTCGGGCCCATTTGGCGGGATTAAAGCTGCAATGACTTCATCCCGGAATTAATTGTTTACGTGACGTCAACGTTACCTTGACGTTGCGTAAACAACTGTTACTGAAGGCATTGTATCACAGGACCACACTAGAAGAAGGCGGTTGTACCGCCGAAAGCTCGTGTACATTATTATAATTAAAATTTACATTTCTCAAGAAGAGGATATCATGTGTATGTTAGACCAAATAGATAACTTGCAACAATCTTCTTACCAGCAAGAATGACATTGATATCATCCCAGTACACATTTTTGGCATGATTCCTTTTCAA
Organism: Hippopus hippopus; assembly: GCA_946811185.2. Lineage (NCBI taxonomy): Eukaryota > Metazoa > Mollusca > Bivalvia > Cardiida > Cardiidae > Hippopus > Hippopus hippopus. Next base: position 37,633,522 of record OX328102.1, on the reverse strand, counting down.
TGTGATGTGTGGAGGTAACTTGAAAAAGGAATATTTGCAATAGGCTGGCATACATCTGAAAGAACAGTGACAAAATTCAATGAATTTGCATAGTAGTATATACGAATATTATCTTACTCCCTTTTCTATACCACTTTACCAAACGATAAAATTTTTGACCAAATCAAAAGCATTTGCAGATGACAAAATAAAAGTATCTCAATGATGATTTCTGTCTTTGATAGGGTGGAAAACATTGTGGGATAGGTGAAAATGCTGGTTACCAGCATTTTCTCCTCTTCCCACAATGGATTAAAAGGCTTCTTATTCAGGGTCGTAAAAACTTCGGATTGTGTGGTAAAGTAATACACTGTGTTAGTGAATATCATAAGCAGTATCAACCTAATTTAATAAAACAAACATCCAAACAGTAATTTGTAAATTTTCATGGAACATACTGAAATAAATCCTTTTAGTGCAATAGGTGAAAACAGGGCCTTCTGTGGACAGGCCATGCAGTCTGATCATGGATCTATACTTTCAAATTGTTTAGTCAAACCTACAAAATCAAAACCTTTTTATTTTCAGTGGAATCTATTTCAAGTCGTCAAAGGAGGTCTACTTAATATTATATTTGGCGCTGAAAGAGTCATCCGTTGAACTCACCATATCACCACAATGTCTTTTTTGTCATGTATGATACCACTTTTAAAATCATTATGGAAAAAGAAAAAATTATCACATGTACAAGTATTCATGGATCAGCCCTAAATTTATGTTGGTTTTCAATCTATTCCAAGGATGTTTTCATGGTTGTCAGCTGCAGTTTTATTACAGAGTTATAGTAATCTGTGAGGTTTAATCATATCCATCAAATAATTTTGCAATGAAGTTTTACCTTAATTGACAAAACATAAATGAATTTATTGTAATGCAAAGTAACAACAAAATTGAAAGAAGAAAAAGAAACTTTTGCAGCAAAATTCAAGTTAATTTCATCCAATAGACCCTGGTATGAATTTCAATGACAATGTGACATTAAAATTGACATTTACAACAAATTAGGAGTTAGTCTAACAATCGTCAAAATTGATGTTTAATAAAGAAGCATACCACAGAGATTTTGATTTGTAGAGTTGGTCTGGACTTTATGAAACACAAAGACAACATACAGAAATAGTGTAAGTATTTCGAGCAAAATAGTTGTGAAAAAACAGACCTTACAGAACAATGTTGGGACTTCCACAAATACTTAAAAAACATTTTACAATGACAATGCAAGGATTTCATAGAAGTCAGCATGACAAAAACACTTTGTGTGATATGACAACATTTTCAGTTACACATTGATCAGTTATATAAGACATATGAAACATGCAAAGTGCCCTGATCAAAAAACTGACAATAGTCTGCTTACCATGATACTTTATTGAAGTGGCAAATAAAGTATGAAAATTATAGCTTCTTACCCATAGTATACATCTTCATATCATACATTCTTTGACTGAATTCAAAGAAATGCTTGGAACAAGTATATATATCTTGAAAACAGTGTAACAGTAATTCTGATGGCTCAAATGAGCAAACACAACTGCCTCTGCACTATTTTCCAATAGGAAGTAATGATCAACAATTACATGTATGTATAAAAACTACCAATCTATGAATATTTTAAAATGCATTTTGCATCTTTTAAAGCAATTTCTCAAATGTGAATAAACTGAAGATACCAAATAAGTACTTGATGCCACTTCTATTTGATTTATTGATTTTTTTGCATTTGTTTCTAATAACAAACATTTAATGAACTATGGCTGTAACAAAAACGACAAATACCAATTTCATTAAAAGACATGAAAACATAGGTTTATGCTCTAGATTCCTAATAATAAAGTTAATGCTATCTATTTTTTACCTATTAACATCCACATATGAATTTTGACACAGACAGCTATTGAAAACATGGCGAGATAAGGAGCAGTTACTTGCTACAAGTACGTGCTCCTTTTGCCACATCATTTTAAGAGACGTTCTCATTTCCCTCAAAAATCTCTAACATGTGTCTTTTGTACTTGTTTGGATGATTTTCCATGCCACTTTTGACTGTATTTCAATTAAAAAGAAAAAAAAAAAAAAAAAAAAAAACCAGCAGCAGCTTCTTACGTTTAAAACTGGTTTTTTACAACTACTGTCAAACCGATAAATAAATAACTGCTGTTACTTTTCCTTGAGTTGATCTAAGTTCAAAGGAGAATCTGGCATGTTGGTAGCTGAATGTATTTTGATGATCATCGGATTTAATTCCCTCTTCTGCTCATCGTTCAGTAGAGTTTTGTTCAACTGGAGACTAACAAACAGATCTTCCACACCTGGTACAGGGTTCTCTAACCTATTGGTCACTTTTTTCAAACCTGAAACAGTAAACAAGAGGGCCATGATGGCCCTGAAGTCGCTCACCTGAGCCTTTTGATCAAACATGACCCATTTCCAATCTCTTCAGAGATATTAAGACAAACACTCTGACAAACACTCATTAGTATTGGGCTTACAAATATGGCCTCTAGAGTGCACATAAGCTTTTTCTAGAATTTGTCTCAGCGGCCTACTTGACATGTAGAAATTATCCAGACATACATTCCGACAAATTTTCATGAGTATTTGAGAGAAAATATGTGGCCTGTAGGGTGTATAAAAGTTTTTTCCGAGATTTGACCTAGTGACCTAGTCTTTTTATCCAACATGACCCATATTCATACTAGTCTAAGATATTATCAAGACAAACATTCAAAGCATATTTCAAGATTATTGGACTGAAAATGTGGCCTCTAGAGCATACACACGGTTTTTCAAGGATGAAACTTGGTGACCTAGTTTTTATTCCACGTGACCCATTTTCAAACTCATGCAAGATATCATCAAGACAAACATTCCAACAAAAGTTTAAAGATTATTGGACTGTAATTATAGTACAAAAGGTTTTTCCGAGATTTGACCTTGTGACCTAGTTTTTTATCCAACATGACCCATTTTCATACAAGTCTAAGAAATTATCAAGACAAACATTCTGACCGAATTTCAAGATTATTGGACTGAAAATGTGGCTTCTAGAGCTTACATAAGGTTTTTCTAAGATTTGACCTGGTGACCTAGTTTTTGACCTGACATGACCCATTTTCAAACTCAACCATGCTATCATCATGATAAACATTCTGACAAACTTTACAGAGCATTGGACTGAAAATGTGGCTTCTGGAGTGTACACAAAGTTTTTCAAAGATTTGACCTAGTGACCTAGTTTTTGACCCCACATGGCCCACTTTCGAACTTGTCTGAGATATTATCAAGACAAACATTCTGACCAAATTTCAAGAGTATTGGACAGAAAATGTGGCTTCTGGAGCATACACAAGGTTTTTTTAAGATTTGACCTAGTGACCTTGTTTTTGACCCAACATGGCCTGTTTTCAAATTTGTGAGAGATATCATCATGACAAACATTCTGACCAACTTTCAAGAGTTTTGGACTGAAAATGTGGCCTCTAGAGCGTACACAAGGTTTTTCTAAGATTTGATCTGGTGACCTAGTTTTTGACCCAACATGGCCCATTTTTGAACTCGTCCGAGATATCATCAAGACAAACATTCTGACCAACTTTCAAAAGTTTTGGGCTGAAAATATGGCCTCTAGAGCGTACACAAGGGTTTTCCAAGATCTGACCTGGTGACCTAGTTTTTGACCTGACATGGCCCATTTTCGAAGTAGTCCGAGATATCATGAAGACAAACATTCTGACCAACTTTCAGGAGTATTGGACAGAAAATGTGGCCTCTAGAGTGTACACAAGGTTTTTCTAAGATTTGACCTAGTGACCTAGTTTTTGACCCGACATGACCCATTTTCAAACTCGTTCGAGATATCATCACGACAAACATTCTGACCAAATTTCAAGAGTATTGGACAGAAAATGTGGCTTCTGGAGCATACACAAGGTTTTTTTAAGATTTGACCTAGTGACCTTGTTTTTGACCCAACATGGCCTGTTTTCAAATTTGTGAGAGATATCATCATGACAAACATTCTGACCAACTTTCAAGAGTTTTGGACTGAAAATGTGGCCTCTAGAGCGTACACAAGGTTTTTCTAAGATTTGATTTGGTGACCTAGTTTTTGACCCAACATGGCCCATTTTCGAACTAGTCCGAGATATCATGCAGACAAACATTCTGACCAACTTTCAGGAGTATTGGACAGAAAATGTGGCCTCTGGAGTGTACACAAGGTTTTTCTGAGATTTGACCTAGTGACCTAGTTTTTGACCCGACATGACCCATTTTCAAACTCGTTCGAGATATCATCACGACAAACATTCTGACCAAGTTTCACAAGTATCAGACTGAAAATGTAGCCTCTAGAGTGTACACAAGGTAAAAGTTGACGACGCACGACAGACGCCGGACAAAGCACGATCACAATAGCTCACTTCAGGTGAGCTAAAAAACTCAATATTCAATTTCAATCTAACCCTGTAAATAGCTTTCACAGTGGCTAAATTCACAACCCTTTGTAAGACTTATTATTGCCATTCTGATGGAGTTGTCATTCTTTGAGCAATCTTATGCAAATCTGGAAAGAAAATGAACAAGCAATTTTGTTGAAATGATATCCCCCGCCGAAAAATGTACTTGACCACGTAACTTAAAATCGCTCCCAGTTGGCCATTTTTCATCGAATTGAAAAAAAAAAAGAGTATCGGCGGAATGGGTTATTGTACACATGTATAAAGTTTCACGAAATTCCGTCCAATGGTATTGGAGATATTCTCCCAGACGGACACATGGTCGGATGGACAGATGGAAGGACGGACGGACAGCGCTAAAACTATATCCCTCCGCCTTCGGCGGGGGATAATAAGTCTCCTGAGACAGTGCCATATTACCAAGACATACACAGTATCTTATAAAGAAAACACAACAATAACCAAACTGTAATATAAATAAGAAATGAGTTATGAAAGCCTAAATATGCTGGTTAGACACTGCATCACAGCAAATGTGCCTCCCTTTGTGTAACTTTTTGCATTTGTTTGCCATTCATATACCATGCCATTAATTTTTGTTTACACATTAACCAGGAAGTAAGCGTAAAATTACTCTTCACCTTAAAGAGTTCCACTGAAAGAAACAGAAAGTATTGCAGTTCTAGCTGTAAAATTTTGAAACAGGCCATCTGAATTGGCAAGGGCAGATGTCCAGCATTAAGATAGCTGGCCTTTGGATTTAAAATTAGAACAACATAGAGTAAAGCGTTTTTGGAATAAGGTCATTGGAATCCGAGATTTATAAAGTGATCTGATAATAATGTCATTGTCACTTTAGGTCTGTTAAAAAGCAAATAGATAAGTAAACTTGAAATTTTTTTAGACTTGTCAAAATTGAAAGTAATTACACACAACAACTTAAATGCTGCTCAAAAGATGAAATTTGTCTGTAGAAGGCTTATGAAAACATTGTGGTTACCAGCATTTTCTCATTTTCTCCCAGTTTTTTTGAAAGCCTATTTACATAGGATCATTGAAACACAGGATTGTATAGTAAAGGGTTAACCTACAGATCTACAGACTTTAAACCAAGCTAAACCTATACCTCATTATATCTGAAGGAAAAGGAAAACAGTATACCCGTATCTAAATAGCAAAGAAAGTTATGGGGAAAACAAACAGTTGCCTTTAGGACCAACAGCGCTGGAACAGCAACAAATTTTTCTGCCAAATAATTGCCCTTTTTATCCGCAACCTTTCTTAAAACTGACACTTTCAGGGATGTATATGCCCAATATTGGCTGATTATGCAGTAAACAGACATACCAGCAAATAGCACAGCCATTCTAATGGGTACCATACATATTCCATTCTTCTTTATGTTCTCAGCAGCTGCCTGGGCGGCCTGTTCTGCTTTCTTATTTCTGCGCCTTGGTGGATAAGAGCCATGAGACTGCTGTATGGCTTTACTGGATCCTAAATAACAAGTACACATTCAGGTGTAACTAAGTGATAGTATTCTTATTCTAAAATCCTTGTTTCTAGAGGTGAAATTGTGAACATTTTGGCTTTTATCAACTCTGCCAAGAGAAACTTGGAAGTCTAGTAAATCATTTAAGTTTAACATGTACCCATTACCATCCATTTTTCAACCCTCAGAGTAGATTACTTAATACACATATAAGACAGTTTCAGTCTTAGTGTTTATGGACTGATTTTAGCATAGATATCTCAACATGGCAGGACAACCAAGATCAAGCTAAATTTCCATATTTTGTGTAGTCTGGTCTTGATCTACACTGTCAAGAGGAGGAACTGTAGTCACAGGTATTCCTTGCACTCTTATGTTAAAAATGTCTGGTTTTAAAGTGATTTTGAAATAGCCTTACTTCTCTTTTAACATAATCTCAGTCATCATGGTGAAAGCTTACTTATTTATCACTTTCCTACGTTTCACCACCACAAGGCTAGGCTCTAAAGTGACTTATCCATGGAAACTTTCACTAAAAACCCAGTGCTTTGGTTGAGGATCTCACCCGGGACCTCTAGATTACTATAGATTACTAATCCTGCGCCTTAACCACTGACCCATGCAGCCTCCCAAGCCATAGTAACAAATCACCACCTGCCGCAGACATTTTGTCTGACAGCAGAGCACTTTTGGAAACATTCTGGCAAAAGGCACAAGTTATTTTATTCCTTTACCCTGTACCAGATGGCAAAATTTCAGCATTTGCAGACGATAATTTCAATGTGGTTCAAATGGTGCAATTTTTCTTTAATAGGGTAGAAAACATTGTGGAAAAAGGAGAAAATGCTGGTTACCAGCATTTTCTCCTTTTCCCACAATATTTTCAAAAGGCTTCTTTCCGAGCGTCCTTAAAAGTTGGAATTGTGCGGTAAAGGGTTAATTCATAAATCTAATGATTATCTATATTTTATAAAGATGATTTCATACTCATCAGCTGTAAATCAGTTTCAAAAGGTTACAAATTAACAATTATTGTGAAAAAAAAGGTTTTATGGTTACAAACAAACCTGAGGATCCAGCAGACTTCATGCCCTGCACATTTTTTGATGTTGGTGTACTGTTTTGATCTGTCCTGGTTTTAGAGACCTGTGAGACAGTGTGAGATTTCTTAGAGCTGACTTTACTGGCACGGGAATCTGGCCCTCCACCTCCTGAACCTGGGCTGTCATCGTAACCTGCCAGTCTGCCTAGGCGGCTAAATGAGGATCTGGTGGATATATGGAAAACGTCAGAAAGTTCAGAAGTGAAAAGTCAAAATAGGACTCGTACACATGTACTACTTTAATATTCAGGAAGTGGATAAAAATTAAATAATAAATCTTAGTTAATCTTTCACATCTCCTTACCATATGCCAACATTTTAACCTTTTACATGTATATATGATGAATGTATTTGCAGTCAGCAAATTAAATGTAACTCAAATAATGAAAAATTTGCCCTCAAAAGGGTGAGAATACATTGTTGAAAACATAGAAAATGCTGGTTATGAACAATTTCTCCTTTTCCCCCATGATGCCTTCAGAAGTGATCTTTGTAAAGGTTGTAAAAACAAGGGATTGTTTGATAATGGGGTAGACTTAATTCTTGAGGCTAACTAACAACAATCTGATTGGCTAGGGCATAATGTTAATAACTGCCCTTGACCATAGAGACTGATGCAATGTATAAGCCTAGAGTGGCTTTTAAAATACTGCCTCACACCCCACCCTGTGTAACTTTAACATAGTTTTGGTAAGAATATCTTATAAATTTGGGATGGTATAGATCCAATATCAGACTCCAGTCTGATCTAAATCCGTATGTTTCAAAAGGGGCTACATCTATGCTCTGTGTTCTAGGCTGTTTAAACACAAGAAAATTTTAAAACATTCTCCTCAAACCTACCTTCCATCAAAGTCGTCATCCCTGTTTGGTACTGCAACAAGAGTATGGGGTGTTGGCGAGGTATTCCCTTGTCCCCCTGATGACTTACCTCCACTGGCTCTTGAACCAGGCTTATCAGCAGCAGGGGTACCAGCATCTGGCACAAACAACAGTAAAACTTGTATGTGTTTGACTTTTTACCAAATAATCCAATTTTTTAACATCCAACACAAAGGAAAGTTTAGATATGTTGATGGAAAAGGAAAATATGTTGAGATATAAACAGGCAGACAGAACCAAACCCTTGTGGGATTTTAATGAAGTAGACCAAAGCATCTGATTTAACTCTATCTTAATTCATTATCTTCCTCTTTACCACACAACAAAATTTTAGACCAGTCCAAACTGAAAGTATTTGCAGACAATAGAATGAAATGTGGCTCAAAAGATGAACTTTGTCTTTGAAAGGGTAGAAAAAATCATGGGAACAGGAGAAAATGCTGGTTACAAGCATTTTAAACCTTTTCCCGCAATGTATTCAAAAGTCTTTTCCCTCAGGGTTGTTAAGCCTGTAATTGTGTTGTATAGAGTTAAATATATATATGAGCCATGTTCTGGCAAAAGGGGGCTTAATACATCCCTGTGATCCATTATACCAAGCAAGTTATCACATATTTAGGGATCCATAAAATCCACTTAGTCTACTGAATGACTGAATCTGGAGGAAAAGTGTTCCTTAGCCATACAGAAAATTGACTGATAGCGAAAAGTTTCCACCCAGATCAGCCTACTTGGATTGCGCAGGCTGACCTTTTCACAAATGCATTAAGCCCCCTTTTCATAGAGCATGGCTCATATTTGCAGCAGACAATGGAACACATTCTTGTCATACATTTAATTAAGGTTTATTATGTAAATACAAAAAAAATATTGCAGTGAAAGGAGAAATTGCCTGTTCCAATCTCCATGTTTTAAAACTACAAGACAAAAAGAAAATCATCTGCTTGTGGTCATGAGTTCAAATCTGCCTAAAATTGAAATACTCACCATCCAGTAAATCTTGATACAAAAATGTTCCTGAGGCCAAAGATTTTTTTTAAAACTGAAATATCTTGAGTGCCATAGTATTCCACAACACAGCATCTACACACAAAGCAAAAACAAACTAACCTCTTTTTTTGTGACTACTAACTTCAGGCTTCTGGAATGTTATTTCTTTAGGTAGAGGTCGAACTTCACGTGACTTTTTGGGTTGCATGTCAGTAAAACTACGACATTGTTCTAGGACAACAGATTTTACCCCTCCAATGTCCTCTAAATCTTCCCCTGAAACATAGTGATAAATTGATTTTTGAGCATTCAACGACCTCTATATAGTTATGAAAATAGCACAACTACTTCTGAAGGTAGTGCTCATCACATAAATTCATAGCAGGAACATTCATAACATTTATAATTTAAAAAAAAAAGAAAATTACAGCTGGATAATGATAATACTTGAAACATATCAGAGACTGACTGAAAATGATGCACAGTGTATTGGGAAAAAAGATAAAGCACATAATGTGCATTTTTCTCTTAAACTTCTACCATGTCACAGTGTCATTTTTTTTTAAGAACCTGAGTATATATATGGAAGATTTTTCTCAATGCAAGTCTCTTCCTCTGTCATCTTGAGTATTCAAAAACAGTTTGACTGTGGGTCCACAGAGAAATTTCTCAAACAAAGGCTTGATGGAGCAATTAATCTAAGGTGGATTTCATCTAGATTTAACTCAGAGAGCACTAAGCATAGCTTATACATGTATTGTTTTACTTAGAAATCTTACAAAAAAAAAAGAAACCCTGTCATTTCTACATGTATTTTCTGTTAAGCCTTAAAGTGCTTTTCACAACAATAGTTGCCTTTGTGGCCAGTGTAGATCAAGATCAGACTACACATTTTGTCCAGTCTGATCTTTGATCTGCACTATCCATTAAACTGAAAAATTCTGAGCAAGAGCAACCTTAGTTTTGCATTTATTTGGGTTTTATTTCTAGACTTTAATTGTCTGTTGGGTTTATATGGTGCTCCAAGGGTTAAACCCATCTTTGCAGGCTAATATACACAATCAGTTTTGTACAGCTTTTTTTTTTTGTTGTGAACTTGCAAACACAAAATCTAGATGCAATTTGTCTTACATTAAATTTTGCCTACTAATTCCAATCTTACCTTGTCTAAGTGTTGGTAACTTGAATAACTTTGGACGATCAAATTTTGCTCGTGTTCCCACTTTATCTTTTGTGTCCCAGATTCTTAGTTGTAGGGTGTGGTTGTACATTTTCAACAAGATATCTTTAGTTATAAACAGTCTGTGCCTATAATTAAGTAATGGATAATCCAATGTGATCAAAGAATCAAATTAGATTAGGTCATTAAATGATCTGATCAATCAGCCTGAAAAAATATGCAAAAAATTGCAAAATGTACCCAACTTTGAATTTCACACTATAATATGGTCCTTAATTCGAGTTCTAGGCAAACTTAAGCTGCATATGGGAACATCAGTTTAACCCTTTACCACACAATCCTGACTTTTAACGACCCTGAGAAAGACGCCTTTGAAAACATTCTTGGAAAAGGAAAAAATGCTGGTAACCAGTCAAGTACAAATTTCGTCATTTGGGCCACCTTTAACTTGTCGTCTGCAAATGCTTTCATTTTGGACTGGTCTACAATTTTGTCGTTTGGTAAAGGGTTAAGATCAGTTGGAAGAGAGCAAACAGTCTGATCTTGATCTATTCTGTCCCTCCCTTTTTTTCTGTTTTTTTGAAAAATTCTGACGACATCAGCCATAATTTTGGTCTGGACCAAATTAAAAGCATTTGCAGACAACAAATTAAATGCAGCTCAAACAATATGTTAGAAAATATAGTGGGTAAAGGAGAAAATGCCTCTTGTTTTGGGGTCATTGGAACTTGTGAAAAAAGAACACTGAAAAAGCATTTTCTGCTTTTTCTATGGTGTTTTTAAAAGCCCTCTTCCTCAGGGTCATTAAAACTCTGGATTGTGTGGTAAAGGGTTGAAGCATAAAAATGCAACACAAACATACTTCTGAGACCAGGCAATCCATGTCACCTCACCATCATGCCATGTTTTCTTCACAAAGGGGTCACTTCTTTCCATGTAAATTTTAGCACCCATGCCGTATGTCACCACATCTGTCTTCATCAGATCATCCGAGTCCGGAACCAAGACATATTCTAGATGGTAGTAGTTCTGAGCCCTAGGTGCCTCAAATACCCGCTTCTTCCGTTTAACAAGATCTTGTAAGTCTGGTTGTTCCTCATCCTCGACTGCAGAATTAATTGAAGGAGAATAACTTTTCTTTTGAACCTTCAGCAAATGACAAAAATGGCCAAACTGAAAGCATTTGCAGACACATATTAAATCTAACTCAAGTGGGGAGAATTTTCTTAAAAAGGGTAGAAAACTTTGTGGGAAAAGGAGAAAATGCTGATTACCAGCATTTTCTCCTTTTCCTACCATGTTTTCAACAGCCTTTCATTTTAATATCTTTAAAACCAGGGATTGTTTGTTTACGGCCTCCTAAAATCAAGTTGCAGAAGACAGCTTTGAAAACAACTGATAATCTAACATGATACAAGTCATCAATACTGAATACACAGTAATAAATTAAGGCAAACAGGGTAAATGCCCATTTATACATAATGTCTCCTTTTGCCCCAGTTTTTCAAAAGTAATCTATTGTTAGATAAAAAACTACCTGCATGGGTAATCATAAGAACGCAATTTGAGTGATTTCTTTACTTGCCTATAACTTAATATCCATGTAAATACTGGTAATTCATTCATTCAGTATTTTCTATCCTTCAAAGAATAATTATGACATCACAGTTTTATTAATGTGTACTTGGTTCTATTAATCCTTAAAGGGTCTTTCACAACGATAGTTGCTTTTGGGGTAAGTTTACATCAAGATCAGACTGCACAAAATGTGCAGTTTGATCTGTGATCCAATTTGTCCCCTTTGCTGATACATACACAACAACAGCTACCGTGAATTGCTTTTATTAGGGTTTTATTCCTTGAAAAGAAATGTTAATTGGATTAATTTGGCACTCTAATGTTTAATGTGTATCAGTTCTAGATTTATCTATTATTGAACAAACAAAACTTATTATACAGTTCTGTATGAGACCTCTTTTGCAACATACAAAAAATCTGAGACATTGTTCAGCATCAAAGAGGATGGCATCTTTTATATCATATTACAATTCAATTGATCTTTAAGCTTTTGATTAGGTACCTTGTGACAACTGAAGAGATTAGTTATAAGCACATATAAATGTGAGTCAAGCTCTGAGAAAAGCAGTTCAATGCACACGCAAAAAGTAATGACCCATGTCAGCCTGAGCAGCATGTGCAGGCTGACCAGGGTAGAACCTTTTTGCTTTTGGTAAATTTTCTACATTTAAAAAGACCATTCCACATCATGATTTAGGCAGTAGTTGGATAAAACATTTGCATACTATGTGAAGACTTGCATGGTATAATACATTACTATGACGCATTACACCCCTTTTCACAGAGGGACGCTAATTTCACTTTTTAACCATTCATTCTATCAATTCTTAGTATGATAACAAACATAAACGAACTTCAAGGTCAGGAAGCACAAAAAATTCTTTCACTAGGTCTACACAGTTTCTAATGTCACACATGATTTAGATAAAAAACACCCAAAAAGGCTGTTTATAGTGATATCTACATACAAGTCGAAGCATGACAGGTGATAAAATTCATGTAGGGAAGATATTTACTTCTTCATCTAAAAAAGGTATAATGCATCAGCTTAAGTTGTTTGTTTTGTCTGGTTTCACCAGTACTAAGTGGGACCTTTGAACTGCCTTGCCCAGGTATACTCTCATGCAATCAGAGCCAAACACAAGTACCTTGACTAGAAATTCAATACATTAACCACTGAGCCATTGAGAATCTCCAGTCTACATTTGAAAAAAATTTGTGACAACCTAGAAATAACTCAACCCTTTCAGAAATAATTTCCACCATTTAAACTCAACTTCAAATAATTCCAGTATATCTGCACATCAGACTTTTTGCTAAACCATTGCTTCATCTAACTGCCTCTACAGAGAAGGCCAAACAGTAGACAAGATTTTTACAGTCTGATCTTGATCTAGTTTGTCTGTGAAACCACAGAATATGTGCCTAGAAAGCTATTACTTAAAGCTCAAGCATAAATGGCTATGAAATGAGTTAAAAGAAAACAGAAATACTTCATTCTGTGACTCCAAATGTAAATGAACATGTATACTACCATGTACTTGTAATAAAGGTGAAATGTTTAGAGAACAGAAAAAAGAAAACTACACCAAACTATATCAGAAAAAACAACATTAGAAAGCAGAAGTAAAAGCACTAAAAGGTGCATACATGAGATGTCATTTAAGACTTGAACTATCAGTAGAGAATCACCAAATAACAAGCAGTATTGAATAGAAGCATGAGTAAAACATAAACACTTTTGCTGCCAATATCTATTTAACTCTTTACCTCAAAGGAAAATTTTAGACTCATCTATGCGTTTGGAATAGCAGACAACTTTTCAACTTTGGTAAGAACTGAGTACCGGTACTTTACCCTTAACAGAGTCAAAAAACATTGTGGGAAAAGGAGAAATGCTAGTTACCAGCATTGTCTCTTTTTCCCAAGATGTTTTCAAAAACCTTCTTCCTCCAGGTCATTAAAATTGGGCATCGTGTGGTAAAGGGTTAATGACGTATTGGAAGTACAGTTATACCCAAAAAGACCTTTTAGTCAATACAGAGTCAAGTTACCAACACTGTAGATCATGGATCAGACTGAATGTACTGTACAGTCTGATCTTGATCTACTGGTACATCATTCACAACAGCTTAATATGTCACCCCTCCAGGCGGTAAAAAGGTTAATGTATACATCAAGTCAGAGAGATAAAATATTTCTAAAAGATTAAAACAAAATTCAAAGCAAGTACTGACTCTGAGGAATATCTTCTTCCACTGAAAACATAATAGAGAAACATTTAAAAATGTGTGAAGCTGTTTGCACTACATGCCAAGATATGCAAACAAAAAACTTTATGCATATGAGAGATTCAAAAAATAAAAAGCTCATTGATCACTCTGGGTGAAATTCTCTGCATGTACCGTACTTCAGTCCTTTAACTCTTTACCAAATGCAGAAAAAAAAATCGTAGACTTGACAAAATTGAAAGCATTTGCAGACGTCAAATCCAATGTAACCTTAACTCTTTCCCAAACAATCCCTGGTTTTTACGACCCTGAAAAAGAAGCCTTTTGAAAACATTGTGGGAAAAGGAGAAAACGCTGGTAACCAGCATTTTCTCCTTTTCCCACAATGTTTGCTACCCTATCGTATAGAAAAATCATCTTTTTAGCAACTGTTAATTTGTCATCTGCAAAATGCTTTCAATTTGGTCTGGTCCAAAATTTGCCGTTTGGGAAAGGGTTAAAACTGATATTTGTTTTTGAAAAGGTAGAAAACACTGTGGAAAAAGGAGAAAATGCTGGTAACAAGCATTTCCTCCTTTTTCCACAGTCTTTTCCATAGGCTTCTTTCTCAAGGTTGTTAAAACCGGGGCTTGTTTGGTAAAGGGTTATCTCACTACCTGACGATAACATTTCAGATTTTTTCCATTATAACAGCATTTGCAGACAACAAAGTATTTGTGGCTAAAATGTCGAAATTTGGCTATGAAGGTATAGAAAGCATTGTTGAAAAAAGAAAAATTGCTGGTTACCTCCTTTTCCAACAATGTTTTCAAAAGCCGTCTGTCTCAGTTTGATGAAGATGGCTTTGGCTTCTGGTGACCAGCATTTTCTTATTTTCCCACAATGTTTTGTACCCTTCCAAAGGCAAATTTGAGTTTTTGAGCCATTTTTGATTTGTTGTCTGCAAATACTGTCAATTCGGACCAGTCTAAAATTTTGTTGTTTGGTAAAGAGTTAAAGCTTCATTTTACACTGTCTTTTAGGGAAAAATGTCTTCTACTGATAAATGGAATGACAAACAGGGTGAAACCACTTAATCCTGTGCAAAACTTTCTTTTGTGAAGTATACAGAAAAGAAATTATGATAAAACCAAACCACTGGTTGTCTTTTAGGTGGGGCATGCATGCTGTATAATAAAATGTAAACCTTCGGTAATAGTGCTATGACTAGAACATCTCTTGTCTTTGCAACTGTATAGAGGAGGCTGAACAAAATCTGTATTGGAAATGTCATGTATGTTGTCTAAAGTTTTAATGTTTTACCGAACGATAAAACTGTACACTTGTCCAAATTGAAAGGATTTGCGGACAACAAATAAGATGTGTCTTGAATTATAAGTGTTGTCTAGCATTTTCTTATTTTCCCATTATGTTTTCAAAAGCCTTTTTTCCCAGGGCTGTTTCAACTCGGGATTGTTTGGTAAAGAGTTAAAAGAACACATCACTGCCTGATTTTGACATCGACTTTTTTAATTTTACTGCAGACCACATTTCAAAACATTGTGGCATATTTGAAATTGCTTGAAATAAGTAGTTTCTCCTTTTGCTGTAAGTTTTTTTAATACCAGGATTCAATCTTGATTTACAATGATCACTCTTACTTTTCATAGATGTTTTCAAATTTTATCTGCAATTCCGTTTCAGGATGCTATGAATTACTCAAAATAAAAAAAAAAAAAATCTCCAGAAAGTGGTGAACATTAAATCTTATCATTTTTGAAATTAAATACTTAAAAGAAATAATAATATCATACTTTACAACAATTTAAAATTTTCTTTCAATCAAGTCTGCAGAATAAAACAAGAGGGCCATGATGGCCCTGAAGTTGCTCACCTGAGCCTTTTGATCAAACATGACCCATTTCCAATCTCTTCAGAGATATTAAGACAAACACTCTGACAAACACTCATTAGTATTGGGCTTACAAATATGGCCTCTAGTGTGCAAACAAGCTTTTTCTAGAATTTGTCTCGGCGGCCTACTTGACATGTAGAAATTATCAAGACATACATTCCGACAAACTTTCATGAGTATTTGAGAGAAAATGTGGCCTGTAGGGTGTACAAAAGGTTTTTCCGAGATTTGACCTAGTGACCTAGTTTTTCATCCAACATGACCCATATTCATACTAGTCTAAGATATTATCAAGACAAACTTTCAAAGCATATTTCAAGATTATTGGACTAAAAATGTGGCCTCTAGAGCGTACACACAGTTTTTCAAGGATGAAACTTGGTGACCTAGTTTTTATTCCATGTGACCCATTTTCGAACTCATGCAAGATATCATCAACACAAACATTCTAACAAAAGTTTTAAAGAATATTGGACTGTAATTATAGTACAAAAGGTTTTTCCGAGATGTGACCTTGTGACCTAGTTTTTTATCCAACATTACCCATTTTCATACTAGTCTAAGAAATTATCAAGACAAACATTCTGACCGAATTTCAAGATTATTGGATTGAAAATGTGGCCTCTAGAGCTTACATAAGGTTTTTCTAAGATTTGACCTGGTGACCTAGTTTTTGACCCGATATGACCCATTTTCAATCTCATCCAAGCTATCATCATTACAAACATTCTGACCAACTTTACAGAGCATTGGACCGAAAATGTGGCTTTTGGAGTGTACACAAGGTTTTTCAAAGATTTGACCTGGTAACCTAGTTTTTGACCCCACATGGCCCACTTTCGAACTCGTCTGCGATATAATCAAAACAAATATTCTGACCAAATTTCAAGAGTATTGGACATAAAATATAGCTTCTGGAGCATACACAAGGTTTTTTTAAGATTTGACCTAGTGACCTAGTTTTTGACCCAACATGGCCTGTTTTCAAATTTATCAGAGATATCATCAAGACAAACATTCTGACCAAATTTCAAGAGTATTGGACTGAAAATGTGGCCTCTAGAGCGTACACAAGGTTTTTCTAAGATTTGACCTGGTGACCTAGTTTTTGACCCGACATGGCCCATTTTCAAACTCATCTGCGATATCATCAAGACAAACAAACTGACCAACTTTCAAGAGTATTGGACTGAAAATGTGGCCTCTAGAGCATACACAAGGTTTTTCTAAGACTTGACCTGGTGACCTAGTTTTTGACCCGACATGGCCAATTTTTACACTCGTCCGAGATACCATCAAGACAAACATTCTAACCAACTTTCAGGAGTATTGGACTGAAAATATGGCCTCTAAAGTGTACACAAGGTTTTTCTAAGATTTGACCTGGTGACCTAGTTTTTGACCCGACATGGCCCACTTTCGAACTTGTCCGAGATATCAATAAGACAAACATTCTGACCAACTTTCAGGAGTATTGGACAGAAAATGTGGCCTCTAGAGCGTACACAAGGTTTTTCTAAGATTTGACCTAGTGACCTAGTTTTTGACCCGACATTACCCATTTTCAAACCTGTCCGAGATATCATCAAGGCAAACATTCCAACCAAGTTTCATAAGTATCGGACTGAAAATGTGGCCTCTAGAGCGTACGCAAGGTTTTTCTAAGATTTGACCTAGTGACCTAGTTTTTGACCAGACATGACCCATTTTCGAACTCGTCCCAGATATCATCAAGGCAAACATTCTGACCAAGTTTCATGAGTATCGGACTGAAAATGTGGCCTCTAGAGCATACACAAGGTAAAAAGTTGACGACGGACGACGAACGACGCACGACGGACACCGGACACAGCACGATCACAATAGCTCACCATGAGCACTTCGTGCTCAGGTGAGCTAAAAATAAAATATAAATGACAAATAGCTATGATGAAGGGGAAAAAACGATCAAATCTGTTTACAAACAACATGCATGTAATGAAAATAAACCCTCTACCAAACAATCCTGTCCTTTTACAGTCCTGAAATTACGTTGTTTGATAAAGAGTTACTGAGAGAAGAAAAACAAACCTGTTGGAATAGCAACTGAAATTGTGATTGTAAATGTTACTTCATGTCCCTCGGCATCCACTTCTCCTTTCTTGGTCTTTTTCTTAACTTTAATGTCACTTGGACCCTCAACACTGGCACTGCTTTTTGGTCTCACCTCACTTTGTGTTGTCGGATCAGAAGATGCAGGTCTAGTGTGTCTTTCAGGTGAAATTGATCTTTTTCCATCTGGCCCCTCTGCTTTTTCTGATAATGATTCTGGTCTTGATTTAGGCGATTTTGGGCACAGACTTGTTTTTTCTGTTTCTTTGATATCATCTTTTATTTTGGTTTCATCACCTGAAACTTTGTCTTCTGCATCTGCCTCTGACACAGATGTTATCTGCTGAACTTCTGTCTCTCCTTTTTTAGCTTCATCTAGGTTCTCTACTTTTTCTTCAGACATCTCCTTTATCGATCAAATGTCATCCAAATACCTGAAGCAGACAGACCCAGACACTGACAGATTAATCATACTGGTATTTGTTGTGACACTGGAAGTCTTCCTGTATTTCATTTCTCATTATGCTTTGTTATACAGTTCAACCTTTATAAACCCTTCACCAAATCACAAAGTTATTGAGTTATCAAAGTTGAAAGCATTTGCAGACAACAAATTAAATGTGTCCCTTATTATAAGATTTGTCACTGAAATGGTAGAAAACATAGTTGGAAAGGAGAAAATGCTATTTACCAATATTTTCTCCTTTTCCCATGATGTCTTCAGTATCCTTCCTGAACGGGGTCATTAAAACTCAGGCTGTGTGGCAAAGAGTTTAGACAAATAAATAAGGGATACACTACATGAGCTTACTTAAGACAGGTGCTGGCTAAGTAAATATACATTTCAAGAAATTACTTTTTTTAAGGACTCAGTAAATGCTTGCTTAAATCTTCACCAAACAATCCTGTGTTTTGAAGACCATGAAGAAGAAAGCTTTTAAAAAATTCTATGTAAAGGAGAAAATAATAATAACCACCTTACCATACGACAAAATTTTAGACTGGTCCAAATTCAAAGCATTTGCAGACTACATATTTAATGTAGCTAAAATGATAGAATTTGTATCTGAAAGAGTATAAACTACTGAGGGGAAATGGAGAAAATGCTGGCTACCAGCTTTTTCTCCTTTTCCCCACAATGATTTCAAAAAGCTTCTTCCCCTGGGTCTTTAAAACTCGCGATTGTGTGGTAAAGGGTTAAGATTGAGGGTTAAAGGTGGGTATTTAGATTTTTCACATCTCACCAAATTAAAAAATGTATATATCACTGAAAT
This sequence comes from Hippopus hippopus, assembly GCA_946811185.2. NCBI lineage: Eukaryota > Metazoa > Mollusca > Bivalvia > Cardiida > Cardiidae > Hippopus > Hippopus hippopus. The sequence continues at coordinate 37,614,312 of OX328102.1, read as the reverse complement.
TTATATGAAAAAACAATACAAATCATCAATAATTAAGAATCATAAAATTACAAAAAAAATTTTTTTGATGGTGTTCCCTTAAAAGGCTACGTAGCCTCTTAAGGTATTTTTAGATTTCGCGCCAAAAATCAAAAAAGCATTGTGGGAATGTCAAGTGACTGGCACATGACTAATGACGCTTAAATTCCAAAACATGACAAACATGTAATTATTTTCCATAATATCTTCTTCGGATGCTATGTTTGAAGCTTCGTCTGTGTATTTCCGGTATGTAAATGAACGAGTTGCTCATGTAAAAACAGACCGTGTTTCCCGTCGGTGTCGACCTGGGCCGTAGTAAATCTCTAATTTCTCTTGTTGTCGGATGGTTTTCGACTCCTGGGGTTTTATGAATGAAAATTAAAACGCTTTGGGAGTATAAGGATGGTTTTTTTTTGTCTTTTTCTAAAATTTTCGTCCCAAAATCTGAAGGGCCACCTTTAAACCCTATAGCACATAATCCTGAAATTTAACATTCCTGAAGAATAAAACTTGAAAATTGTCGGGGAAAAAAGAGGAACCCCCCCCCCCCCATTGTCAGGATAAAGATCACATTTTTGGGAACCTTAAAATTAGGACAAGGACCCCTGATTTTTTCAAGGTTGCATCGAATGGACCCACAATTTTCAAGAGCTCTATAAAACCCTGACAACGGCAATCATTTTGGTCAAGCCTAACTCAAGGTTTTTCCACTATTCCTCGTTTTTCAAGCATTCTTCATTTCAAGATGCATGAGTGTTCGCTCGAATACCGTAAAATTGGTAAACTGTTTTATCGTTTTAAAGAAAATACCTTTCAACTATTTAAAACTTCATGCGTTTTCACGCTTTCTTTCAACTTTCAACAGAAACATCGTTATCACAGTTGTTCGCGACCGTACAACTAAGAAACCGGAAGTAATTGAAAGACATTTATTAAAAGTAGTTTCACATAAATTACAGATTCAATAAGTATATCACAATTTACAATTTATATTTTAAACATTTTCTATAACCGGAAGGTAATAACCATTTTATAACAATATGATTGCCATAGAATTTCAACAAAATTTAAATATTTAGCGTAGGAATATTGTAGTTCACTGGTTGCTACAACAAGCAGGAATTTTCTCCCTTTATGTTAGTTATTTCCCTTGTAAAAGAGACTAAAACGCGACCGTACTTTGGGAACGGAACCAGTCATCACTACGGGATGCTGTTCTCGTCATCGACTTCAAATAGATTTTTTTAGTTTTTTGTGACTATCCGACTTTTTGACACTGTCGTTTATAGAAAAAAATAAAATAAGATCATTTTTTTTTCTAATTTCGACCTTTCTAGGCAAACTCTGTCTTTTTTTTTTTTTTTTTCTTTTTGACAATTTTAGTAACAGTAAATTCCACTTTTTCTTTCTATTTTTCATGGAAGTAATTTAAATAGAAAAGTCAAATTTAGGGTGCCAAATGTCTGTTTAAAAATTTGTTCCTTGAAATAGCCATGTGCCGTTCTTTACTGCAGTCTAGAAATGTTCATTTAATTTATATTTATTGATAGGGGTCAAAGAGACGGCTAACAATTTTATAGTGAATTATGGTATCTGAAGATATAATTTACAGTGATATCCAATCAAGCTAGTAGTTTTAACATTATCTAGTGTGTTCTGTTCAGCAATTTTAGACAGAGAATGGTAACCCCATGTTCATTAGAGAAGTTATCGCAATATTCGTAATATAACAATACGGCAACATGAGATGAAATCATACTTTCAGTACTTTATTCACTTGACCTTTGTGTTGACCTCACACGCCCACTGAAGTAGGAAATATCGTTATCGTATCGTAAACCGCTGTAAACGCAATTGCACGTGCGAAATTAACCAGGGTAGACTCAGATTATTACAGGTATTAAAAACTTTAAGCTTTTTATCAGCACTATGTATTTTACTTTTATACCTCCTTTTTTTATGCAAGTGATAGTACTTGCCTGAATGCATTATGACAGATTCATGAAATGTTCTAACTGCACTCTACAGAAATTTACATGCACGTGTTTGACATTCAGTGCGAAGATATTCAAAAAGACAAGTTTCTCCCTTTCCCACAATGTTTTCAAAAGCATTGTCTCTCAGGGTCGTTTAATCTCTGGATTGTTTGGTAACGTTTAACGGGTTAATCAACTCCTTACCAGACGACAAAATCAAATTGAAAGCATTTACAGACGACATACCTAATGTGGCTCCAGTAATTGTGGTCGTCTATGAAGGGATAAATACATTGTGGGAAAAGTAGAAATTTCTGATGCCCAGCAGTTTCTTCTCCAACATTGCTTCAAGTGTTTTTTAAAGGGTTGTAAAAGAATTGGGATTGTGTGGTAAAGTGTTGAGATGTTTTCAAGGTTTATCAGTTATTAGGTTATTCATTACTGTTTTGAATTTGATAGAAAACATTACTTAAGATAAATTGCAGTGGTCAGTGCACCTATGCATGCTTTTATTGAGTTTCTTTTACCAGTCCTTTGCACAATTTTCTGTCTAAGCAGCTAGCTGCTTTCCCACAGAAACAATCTTCAGTATTGAGAGAGGAATGAATCTTGTTGTATTAACTATCATAAATCCTATGAAAGAATTTGGATGTGCTAGGAATCAAACCAGAAACTTCTGGTTTCAAGCCCTGTCCTATACAGATTGAGGTATGGGGCTCTGCTGTTTAATCCTTCATGATGACAATATAAATTTGGCTTAGTCAAAATTGTTTCATAAAGAAAAGGAAACATTGTGTGAAATGGAGAAAATGCTGGTTACAAGCATTTTATCTTAACCCTACAGTGCTTTCAAAAGCCTTCATTCTCAGGGTCATTATAATTTGCATTCTTGTGGTAAAGAGTTAATTCCTAACAATCCCAAGCTTTAACGACCTTAGCTAGAAAGCATCTGCTAACATTGTGGGCAAGGGAGAAAATGCTGGTAACAATGTTTTCTACACTTTTCATCATCATTTGAGTAACATTTGATTTGTTGTTTGCAAGCCCTTTCAATTTTAAATGGTCTTTTATTTTGTTGATTGGTAAAGAGTTAAAGAGAAAGAAAAGGAATGCCTCAAATGACTGTTGTATCATTTTTTTTTGAGTTGACTCTTTACCACACAATCCCAACTTTTAACTACCCTGAGAAAGAAGCCTTTTGAAAATATTGTGGGAAAAGGAGGAAATGCTGGTAACCAGCATTTTCTCCTTTTCCCACAATGTTTTTTACCTTTTCAAAAAATGTCAAATCATTTTAGTAACATTTGATTTGTTGTCTGGGAATGCTTTCAATCTGAACCCGTCTAAAATTTTATTGTTTGGTATTTAAAAGGATAAATTTTGTACCAAATGGCTAAGTTTTATAAATTGATTGAAAGCAATAATCTGTAGACAACCATTTAAGAATGGCTAAAATGGTAGGATCAGCCTTTCGATGGGTAGAAAACTGTGGAAAAGGAAGAAAATGCTGTATACCAGCATTTTCTCCTTTTCTCGCAATATTTTCAGAATTTGGCTTCCTAAAGGTTATTAACTCTTTACCAAACGTCAAAATTTTAGACTGGTCCAGATTGAAAGCACTTGCAGACGACAAAATAAACGTAACTCAGAAATTGAAATTTGCTTCCATCAGGATAGAAAACATTGTGGGAAAAGGAGAAAATGCTGGTTAACAGCATTTTCTCCTTTTCCCACAATGTTTTCAAAAGGCTTCTATCTCAGGGTCGTAAAAACCAGGAATTGTTTGGTAAAGGGTTAAATGCTCGTATACGTTATTTTCTTCCTTTTCCTGCAATATTTGCAGAATTTGGCTTACTAAAGGTTATTAAAACTTGGGATTGTTTGGCAAAGGGTTAAAATCACATATCTGTCCTATACACCTGAATATATATGTGGTATGTAACATAGTTGCTTTGGTTTAGGACCATTTCTTGTTAATCAGTGTCAAGTTTGTCAGGCAGAAACACTGTCCATGTGACGTGATTTGGCTCGATGACAAAATAGTTCATGCAAAAAGGCCAGGTTGTAAAAAAAGGTTAGGCTGATGTCAGTGATGCCTCAAACTAGACAGATAAAACATGGGTTCCACTTGGCTCAGTGGTTAATGTGGTGGAATTGTGAACAGAAAATCTTGGTTCAACTCCTGCTAGTTGCCCTTAGGCAAGGCACTAGCCCTGTTCTGGTGAAACCCAAGAGAGACATGAATGAATGTTCTTTCACTGTAATTTGACCAGTTTTGTTGAAAACAGCATTAAAACCTATTTCTAAATAACACTTTAGGTAAAAGACTATCAGTTTCTGTCATTCACTGTATTATTGTTGTTCTGTACCCACTATTTGTGTAGTAGTTATAACCTATTAATTAGCTATTATCTGGCAAAAAGATAATTATATGTACCAGTAAGACAGATTTTGGAAAACATTGTGAGAAATGTTATTGCTGAAAATGTTAAAGAATTGTTTGGTAAAGGTTAACCCTTTATCAAACAGTCCCAAGTTTCAACACAATGGGGAAAAAAGGTATTTCTAAACAATATGGGAAAGGGAGAAAATGCTAATAACCAGCATTTTCTCCTTTTCCCACAATATTTTCTACTCTTTTGGATAAGAATTCAATCATCCAAGTCTCATCATTTGTTGTCTGCAAAATGCTTTGAATTTATACCAGTCTAAATTTTTCTTTTATTTGGTAAAGAGTTAAACTTTGTCCTTTGCCCAACTCTTTAATTTTATAGTAGAAGGATCAATTAGGTTATCATTCAGACTTTTTAGATTTAAAGAATGATTAAACTTATTTTCCAAATGATTAAACTCTCTCTCTTTCCCCCACCCCCTCCAAAGAAATGAAGGTTACCGGGTATAATACATGATGAAATTTTATAGTCTATATTATATTTTAATAGTATGACAGCTGGAGAAAGTTGAAGTGACTGAAGCATTAAGTTTGCCTGTAAAGGATATTGACCTGTTCTAAATAATCTCCTGTTTTAAAGACTCTGGGAAAGAAAGAGTTAGAAAACATTGTGGAAAAAGGGGAAATTGATGGTAACCATTAAATCCATTTTCTCACAATCTTTTCTACCCATCATTTGGGTCATATTTAACTTATCATCTGCAGATGCTTTAGGTTTGGGCAGGTCTAAATTTTTATCATCTGGTAAAGGATATTAACTCTTTTCATACCTTAGACAACTCCAGAAGCTTTTGTGGACAGTGTTGATCTAGATCAGACTGCACAGAATGTGTAGTCTGATCTCTGATCTACACTGTCCACTGCTTTTTTCTAGATTATGACCAAACCGTTTCTTGATCTTGTAGCGGAACTGTATTTATTGCCATTGAGAAAATGCAATTTATTTATTCAGTAGTGAAAGAGTTAAACAGTAGAGAGAGCAATAAAAGGATACCGAGCCTAGTCAAGTGTGTAGTACCAAGCCACAGGTTTCCGATAATTTTTGTTTTTTGTGTTGCTGTAAAAGGGATAACTGGAGTGTTACACATATTTTTAACTTATAAATATTTGAATACTAGTTCATCAGGTTGGTGAAAATTTGATCATTTTATATATGTTACATCGTAAATAAGGTGTTACAGTAACATTTTGTACATAAACTATGAGACAACCTTGTTTGCAGCAGCTTGAATTCTTTACTTTTAAAATGCAAATTTGCAGCACAATCATGTAAAATTGGGATAATCAACAGGAATGTAGGTTTAATGCATGTACACAGTGTCATTTCAAAACATTGTGGCAAAAGGAAAAAAATTGTCATACTTAGCAATTTCTCCTTTGGCAACTATGTTTGCAAATGTATGTAGTTTCCTGCGAAACAAAAAATTAGACAGTACACAACAAAATAAACTATTGTTACATATGTTATTTTCAATACTTTGATTTTCACTAAAATGTCTTAAGTCTTTACCACATAATTCCAAGCTTTAACCCTTTACCACACCTACTTTGATTTTCACTAAAATGTCTTAAGTCTTTACCACATAATTCCAAGCTTTAACCCTTTACCACACCATTCCGACTTTTAACGACCCCGAGGGAGGAGACATTTTCGAAACGTAACCAGCATTTTCTCCTTTTCCCAAAATGTTTTCTTCCCTTCCAAAACAAGTTTCAACTTTGGAGTCGCAGTTATTTTGTAGTCTGCAAATGCTTTCAATTTGGACAATTCTAAAACTTTGTTATTTGGTAAAGATTTAATGACCCTAGGAAAACAACTTTTGAAAACATAGTGGGAAAGGAGAAAATGCTGGTAACTAGCATTTCTTTTCATTGCCTGCAATGTTTTTATCCCTTTCAAAAGCAATTTCCAAAATCAGTGCCTGCAACTGATTTCAATTTTGTAAAGTCTAAAATGTTGTCTGGTAAAGAGTTAACCCTTTACTGTACAATCCCGCGTTTTAATGACCCGGCCGTAGGGCAATTTGGGCAAAGGAGAAAATGCTGGTAAACAGTTCCTTTTTCCAAAATGCTTTCTACCCTTTCAAAGATAATTTTCACTATTTAGCCATATTTAATTTGTCGTCTGCAAATGCTTTGGATTTAGACAAGTCCAAAATTTTGTCGTTTGGTAAAGAGTTAAAGCATCATGTTAGGCCAATAATGAGACTTTTTACATGACTTACATTGCTGCAATATTTTATCGGAGACTTGATCTGTACATATACAGTTACTGGTACAGAGAGTGAGTCATATAAGGAAATATTTTCACATTTTTGTTGTGTTAACAGGATACACTTGTGCTTTCTTGTAAGAATTATCCCATTACCAGATGACAAAATTTCAGACTGGTCCAAATTTAAAGCATTTGCAGAAGACAAATTGAAGGTGGCCCTAATGACAAAATTTATCCTTGGTAGGGTAGAAAACATTGTCGGAAAAGGAGAAAATGCTGGTTACCAGCATTATCTCTCTTTCTGAAAATGTTAAAGGGGTTTCTTTGTCAGGGTCATTGAAAGTTGGCATTAATGTTTGGTAAAGGCTTAGTTGTATGCTGGTTGTATGAATGTTTAGTTTTAATGTTACTATTTCATTTGTACATGACAAAGTATGTAGAACTCAGTATTGGAAGAGCATAACCTCTGTTTCCTACAGTGTAACTTTCAAAAACTATCTTCAGGAATGGGTGTAAAAGTATGTAGAGGGGGAAATTTCTTTTGTCAGACAGTGAAGATCCAAAATTAGTCTGCAAGTTTTACAGTCTAATCTTAGTCTTAGTTATCATACTGTGGCGTTTACAAATGGCTGTGATAGATATAAAAGTACCGGTATAACATTTCCACAGTTCTTTCTTTCTATTTGCAGGCATTTACAGGTATAAGACAGAATGGCAGGTAAGTTATTATAATTCTTTTAATCTCAATAACGAAACATGTACGATGTTTCTTTTCATATTTGGACGTTTACTGTGCATTGCACCGTCTCAAGTCCATCGTGAATTTTCCAGTAGCAAAGATAGGTGCTGTACAGACTTTCTGTTATGTCGGTTTAAGTAATCTACATTGCAGGAAAATGCAATTAACTTTTGGTAACAACCATGACCAAAGACAAGTTATTAAACCTTTCATTACAAAAAGTGCTTGCAGAAGTAATTTATAACATGTAAATCTAAAAGAAAATGACGAAATTTATCGTGTGTGGTGGCCATTTTGTGTCTGTTTACCTCGAATAACAGATGAAATCAACTGTTTTTCTTGTGTTTAGGGTTTAAATTGAAAATATTTGTATTTCAAAGAAAAGGCTATTAAAAATGCAAACAAATATTCAAATCCTAGTTTTGTGCTCTATTTGTGAAATTATGAGAGTTCAAACTTGCGCACAAAATCTGTTGGGAGATTTCAACTATTCTTTTCACGATCATCTCTACCTGGAGGTGACCAGTCAGGCACAGTTATCTATACTAATAGTTCTTTTGGCTTCAGTAATGAATATTGTTTTTCTCAACCAATTTAACACCACATTTTTGAGTATAGATAATTTAGATATGAACCTCTCACCATCTATGGGGTTTCTGCATAGCTCAGTGGATATGGTGGTTAATTTGTTATTCAGGGGTTTGGGGTTTGATCCTCAAAAGTAGAAGTGCAGGTATTTTTGCGAGTGATGTTGGTCATTGCACAGCACATCCCAAAACCTAGCACTGATGAAACCCAGGAAACATGAATAAGTGAGCTGTTTCTGTGACATAACAGAAATACTGTTGAAAGCTTAGTAAAATATCAACAATCACTATCCATGTAAAATGAATAGGTTTAATAAAAAATAAGGTGAAATGACACTTGCCCAAATTAACCCTTTACCACACAGCAAAATTTCACACTAATCCACATTGGGGGAATTCACAGAGGACTACTTAATGTATTTTAAATGATTACTGGTATACCTGTTCTTGAATAGGTAGAAAACATAGTGGAAAAAGGAGAAAATGCTGGTTACCAGCATTTTCTCCTTTTCCCACAATGTTTTCTAAAGCCTTCTTGAGGGGCAATAAAACATATGAAATTTTCGAAAGAGTAAAAGATATGCTGAAAAACAAATACAAGTATGCTGAGAAAAAAGTAGAGCAATTCCGTGGTTTCGATTTCAGTAAAGTCTTTTGAGGGGTCTTGAGTGGCTCAGTGGTAAAGGCTAAAGAGTAGGGTTCCTGACCTTTAAGCCCCGGATTAGAGCCTCGCTAGAGTACTGCACTTTTCATGAGAGTATTCTTGGACAAGACACTTCAGGACCTTAGCGTTGTTCTTGTGAAACCAAGGACACACGAACAGTGAGCTGTCATCTTGATAGGACTGAAATAATGTTGAAAGTTGCATAATGCAGCATTCATTCAATCACTCAGTTTTTTATGAGCTTTTCAAGAGCAACATTTATTGATTTGCAGTGCTTTGATTTCGATATTGAGTTTGGGATAAGCACAAAAAACGCCAGGACAAAATTGAGATTCAATGAAATTGCAACAAATCATAGTCAAGTGTTTTTTCCCATTTTTAACTTCCCTGAGATGTTTACTCATGGAAGAGAAATTGGGTACTTAAAGTGAATTGAGCTTTGGCCCTTAACTCTTTAACAAAGTTTAAACGATAAAATTTAGAATCATCCATATTGAAAGCATCTGCAGACAACAAATCACATGTGGCTTAATTAAATCAAGATTTTTGTCCTAGATGGGGTAGAAAACGTTGTAGGGAAAAGAGAAAATGCTGGTTACCAGCATTTTCTCCTTTTCTCATGTATTCAAAAGCTTTCTCCCTCGGGATCATTAAAACTTGGGATTGTGTGATAAAGGGTTATCTCTTTCAGCGCCAAGAATATAAGTACACCCTCTTTTCACGGCTAAAAGTATAATACTCCCAAACTCAGAAAGTTTTTTTTTCTATGTAGAGGCTTGACTAAGCAACGGACGGTATAGATCCAAGATCAGACTGCATGATTCGTACAGTCCGACCTTGAACTATGCCACCCTTTGCTTTGCTTTGGCCTATAGATCTGAAAGGGTTGAAGCTAGAAAATAAGTAAACTAGACACTTAAAGAGGAAGGAAAAGGGACCCACTTTGTTGTAATTTTTTTAAGGCAGTTCTAGTAGGAGTATCTTATGACATGACAGAGATTGCCAATATTGATACAAGTCAGGCTGCATGTTTTGCAGTCTGATATGGATGTGCATCATCTGCAAACAGAACCAAAGTTGAGCTTTATGCTCTAAGGTTTATCAGAGGTGACTCAGCCAACAGAAATAAATCATTTATGCCAACTTTGCTGTGTTTGAATTTTATCAAATAATCGTGGGAAAATCTGCATGACTTTCTGTTAAACATAAACATTTATAGGAATTAGGGAGGTTTTTAGACTGGATTGACTCATAACTTTTCAAGCCTTCTGTTCACATCTTGTAGCATTCCAGTATTTTTAACCATTTACCATACAATCCCCTGGTAGCCACCTTGAGGAAGAAGGCTTTTGGAAACACTGTTGGAAAAGGGGATAATTTCTGCTTTTCTGCTTTTCCCACAATGTTTTCTATCCTTTTCAAGACAATTTAAATCAATTAGGATACCTAATTTATTTTTCATCTGCAATTGCTTTGAGTTTGGACCAGTCTATAATTTTGTTGTATAGTAAAGAGTAGAGAAACCAGCATCTTCTCCTGTACCAACAAAGTTTTTTACCCTTTCAGTTTTGCTAGGACTGAAAATATGCATTTCAACTGCTTGTAGACTTTCTGACATGAGTATAGAATCTAACATAGATCCAATGCGTAATAACATGTTCTTTGCAGTCTAGGTTTGATTTGCATGGCAGGGTCCTGTGTGGCTCAATGGTTAGGTGTAGGACTCGTGACCTGGAGGTCCCTGGTTCAAGCCTTACTGCTCCACTGGGTTTTTCACAGGAGTGTCCTTGGGCAAGACCCATAAGTGAGCTGTCGCCGTGATATGACTGAAATAATGTTGAAAGTGGTGTAAAACACCATTCAAACAAACAAACAAACAAATTGATTTGCATTGCTTACAAAAATAATTAAAATTATGCTGAATCTCTGAGGGGCAAGCATTCAAGTACATGGGCTGAAACCAGTTTTCTCTGTACCAAATGATAAAATTTTAGACTTGTCCAAATTGAAAGCGTTTGCAGACAAGTCAGATGTGGCTGAAATAATGGGATTAGTCTTTGAAAGGGTAAAAAAAAATGGACAAAATGTAGAAAATGCTGGTTGCTAGCATTATCTCCTTTTTAGTCCCGTACCAGTGAAGCAGAAGGGGACTTTAGGTTTGCACTCCGTCCATCCATCTGTCCGTCTGTCCATCTGTCCATCTGTCTGTCTGTCCGTCAGTCCTCCGATAAATCAGTTTTCCAGACTTTTTTTCTAAACGCTGGCAGATATTGAGCTGATTTTCGGTGTGTAAGTCAACCACCATGAGTTACATATCGAGTTCGAGTTTCGTTCCGGTCCACTGATTTTTGACTAAATTACGAGCCTTGGACTTAGAAAATTTTACTGAAAAAACAGTTACCCTGACTTTTTTTCGAAACACTGGCAGATATTGAGCTGTGTTTTGGTATGTGAATTTACCACCATTGCATGCACACCCATATATGATCAGGTTCGAGTTTCATTCCAGTACACTAAATTTTGACGAAATTACAGGCCTTGAAAATTTGCTTTTATGGGGGCATTTGTGTTTCACAAACACATCTTGTCTTAGTAAAACTTCTTCAGTGAACTTACATTAACAAGGAAAAATGTTTATATATCTGGCTTTCATTAAAGCATTGCATACAAAGACAGAACGATGCTTATAATTCTGAAAGGGGGGTCAAATATGTTCTTTCTCCTCCACAGAGTTTCACAAACTGTATGTGCCAGCAATATATATGGCCGATAGGGGACTGGGTATTGCTATGCAGTACTATCAGAATGCTTGTTCCACAATGTTTTAAAAAGCTGTCTTTCCCAGGATTATAGAAATTGCGGCTTGCCTGGTTTAGGGTGAAGAAGCTTAGCGTCATATAATTTGGCATAAAACATGTCTGCTGTCAAAATGATTGAAGGTTTTGCAATGAAAACAGATCAATGATATATCAACAGTATTGACATACAATCTAAAACTTGTGTTTACACTTAAAAATGTTGGCTTGAAGATCATTGTAAAAATATGGCCAATACATTCCTACTGCATTTTTTCTGAACCGTCAACACAGTGCCTTTCACTACTCTTGTTGCCTTTGTACCCAGTGTAGATCAAGATCAGACATCACAGTGTATGTAATTTGATCTTTGATCTACACTGTCCACTTTCGTTAGACATGCTGGACATAAGCAACCTTGATATTGCACATTTTGAGATTTTTTATGAGACGGAGATTTCAAGATTGATGTCGCTTGGCAAAGCTAACAGTGTGCATTTTCTGTTGCAGTCTGATCTTAAGCTACACTAGCTGTATAAGCAATTGAAGTTGTGATAGACACTTTAATGATTAATTTAAATGCCATCAAAGTGCTCAGTGTTGATCCAGGAGCTGGAGTCAGTTTGATGGAGTGGGGGAGGGGAAAAGACGTGTTTTTGACAAGGTTTATGCATTTTTCACCATCAGTGTTCTATACATGTAGATGAAGAACAGGTGGGTTAGTGTACTGTCAACATTGTATGACTTAAAAAAGGTTAATTACATGTACTGTCAAATCAAGATCAGATTACACCTAGCTATATAGATGAAGAAAGGATGGCTTAGTGTGGTCTGACTTGCATAAGGTTAATTACATGTACTGTCAGTGTCAAATCAAGATGAGACTCCACCCAGCTCTATTTTTGTGAGATATCATGGTCAACAAAAGTAGATGTTACAGACAGTACTAGTGTAGTGAGTGACCAATAACTCCCTATTTGAATGACGAAATTTAAGACTTGTTCATATTAAAAGCATTAATTTGGAGATTACATATAAAATATGGATCAAATGATGGGATTTATGAAATAAAGGCTATGAAACATTGTTCAAATAGGAGAAAATGCTGGTAACCAGACTTTGTTTTAACTCTTTACCACACAATCCCGACTTTTAACGACCCTGAGAAAGAAGCCTTTCAAAAACATTGTGGGAAAAAGAGAAAATGCTGGTAACCAGCATTTTCTCCTTTTACTACAATGTTTTCTACCCTTCGCAAACCAAATCTCAATTTTTCAGTCACATTTATTTTGTCGTCTGCAAATGCTTTCAATTTGAACCAATCTTAATTTTGTCGTTTGGTAAAGAGTTAAAAAGCCTTTTTCAGTAGGCTTTCAAAAGCATGGGATGAATTTGTAAAGGAGTAACTAGATACAGAAGATACAAATACATGTAATTGCTATACTATTGTAGGACTAAGAAAAGCGAAGAAGTATGACTGGAAAGACAGCAACCTAGCTTTCTTTGGATCTGATACAGAGAAGCAAGTGAAAAGTAAGTATAGCACTTGCTATTAACCCCTAGGCTGCTAAGCGCGACTCACTGACCTTTTGCAGACAGTGTAGATCAAGATCAGACTGCACAGAACGTGCAGTCTGATCTTGGATCTACACTGTCTGATAAGGAGATATTAGTCCCCAAAACATAACTTTGAAATAGCAGTATTTGGGTTTCTACTATTTAACTCTTTACCTAACAATCCCTGGTTTTTACGACCCTGAGATAGAAGCCTTTTGAAAACATTGTGGGAAAAGGAGAAAATGCTGGTAACCAATATTTTCTCCTTTTCCCACAATGTTTTCTACCCTGCTGGAAACAAATTTCAATTTTTTAGTTACGTTTATTTTGTCATCTGCAAGTGCTTACAATTTGGACCAGTCTAAAATTTTGTCGTTTGGTAAAGAGTTAAATGAAAATTTCATTCTAGTTATTTAGCAGGATAAGTGTTAATGACATGTTTTAGTTAACTCTTATCCTGCTAAATAAGTGAAAATGAAACTTTTAAGCCAATAATAAAACCACAAATTTTGCTATTTCAAAGGTATTTTATGAGGGAAAACATGTCCTTACACATTCTGTGCAGTCTGATCTTGATGTACACTGTCTGCAAAAGGTCAGTGAGTTGAGCTTAGCAGCCTAAGGGTTAAAGTAGGTGGTGGCACTTGAAACACATGACAGTTTCAGTTAAAAGTAAGTGTGGCACTTGAAACACATGACATTATTAGTTAAAAGTAAATGTGGCACTTGATACACATGACATTTTCAGTTAAAAGCAAGTTATGGCACTTGATACATACTGTAATTTGCCAGTGTAATTATTAGGACTGGAAAAAAAAAAATTATACATTGTATTTGTTGGTGCCAGAATCTAATGGAAATTATCGCTTTTAAAAAAAAGGGTTGGCTGAAATAATAGGTTTTATCTTGTTGTCTGAGTGTGTGTCTGAAATAATAGGGGTAATATCCCACAAATTTAGATCTATTCAAATGACCAGTCTACCTCATGATTAAGTCTTTTGTTAAGACAAAATGGATTTTACGGATCAATAATTTCGGTATGTGATGACTCGCTTTGTATTATAAATCATGGGCCTTTGAAGCTCCATTGGTCTTTCATGGAACACCGAAATTTTCATATGTTAATCATCAACTGCTGTTACTAAAATTAGCACATTGCGCATTGCCTGTTTATCATAAAGAGTAACATTTCTATACCCATGTATGCAGATAACCATGATGTTTTGTCTATTTTGGGTTTTAAATTCTTTTTCAAAAGGGACAGGGGCCAAATATTCTCTGATTTCTTTGCAGATCTTGTTAATATTTAATTTTATATGATATAGAGGCAATGCACCTGTGTGCTATTTTTAGCAACAGTGGTCGATGATTGACAAATTAAAATCTCGGTGTTTTGTGATAGACTAATGGAGCTTCAAAGGTATATGTATATGGTATAATGCATTATGGAGATGCATTAAATCCCCTTTTGCCAGAGTGCCCCTTCCCCGTTTAATTTATTAATTTCCTGCAAGTGCTCTCAATTTGGTGAGTTAAAATTTTTGTCATTTGGTATATAAAAAAGAAATAAAGCAATCAAAGAAAGGGATTCAGTACTTGTACTTTTCGAAACCCAGCCAATAGACTTCCATGTAAAGAAATTTATTTTTCATTTTCAGAGGAATCTGCTCAGTCTGAACCTGCCTGGCAGGGCACAGGGGAAGCAGTTGGTCTGAAAATCTGGAGGATTGTGGTATGTGTAAACTGCATTGTCATAGGATGATCTGTAGTACATGTATTTGTTTTGTGTCACTGTAATTGTTGTAAAACACAATTGTTGTATAATGTAACAAAGACGTTTCTCTTTTACTACCTGAAACAAATTGGTAGCTGACAACTTTTAACGCATTTCAACAATATGGAGAATCAGCATAAAAGCTTTTTTGATTTCCAAATAAAAGAAAACATGGGTACAAAAGAAGAAATTTGCTTGTTATGAGGAATTTCTCCTTTGGTAGAATGTTTTCAGAAGTGATCTGCTGCAAGACAGATTGGTTAATCCAAAGGGTAACCAGTAATTGTAAGGATTTAATATGATAGCCTTATATAATTTTATACCAGGATATCCTAGTGTTGTATATTACCTCTGAAGTGCCCTTTCCAGCAACAAGAATTGACAATATAATAGGGCAAGCTATATATCAGGGCTGTTCCAGAAGTTCATGGGCTTTCACTTTATCTTTCAACAGGTTAAGTCAATGAAAACACAAGTTGCAGCATTCAAACATAATTATACACTATACGCCGATTACGGCACATGCACTGTCTCCATTGAATGTCATTGATGTAGTGAAGTGCATATGAGTAACTCACAAAGAGTGTCAAACCTTTGCCACCTAATCACCTTCATTTTGAATACACATCCTGTGACAGGCAATCCAATTGTTGAAAGTGTCTCTATACCAGTCAGGGTCAAAAGATTACACGATTCTCTGCGCAGCAACGGCAAGATTCCGATCACTCTCAAAGCAAATAATGCGCAGCTGTGACTTCTCCCAGGTATCTCCTGCTAAGGGCTTGGTATCTTCCATATGGATGGCTGCTCTTTTGTCTGCAGGTAATAGTGCCATAACCAGCTCTCAACAAGTGTGGTCCAAAAACCACTGACCTTCCGCCAGATCAGAGTCAGAAACTCTACCGAGCAGTTCACACGTTTCTGTCGTTCTTCATCGGAAAGGAGTTTTGGAGCCCATCAATCACTTATCTAGCTCATGTTAAAGTCTCATGCCAACATTCTGTACATTGTTGTACTACTAATTCCCAGCTCGAAATATATTGTACCTTTAATTGCCTATCATCATCAATCAAAGTCCCAACCTTCCCAGTCATAGTTGGTTTAACCTGCGCAGGGCTGCTACTACTTTCATCATCTTCCATTGGTTCTTGTCCATGCATTCCTAAATCTTTTGTGCCATTTGCATACCAGCGAACTAGAACATGTTGTAGAATGTTTTGCTCGGAGTGTAGGCCAACAAATGACAATTTTTATCACTGTGCATAATTCAAAATTGTCAGTTGACATTAGGAAGGCGTTGTCACATTAACTACTGGTGTTGTTCATGGCAGCGTGTTGCATCAACAGACAATGTTACAACTTTGAAAATTGACAGAAATGACGTTGCGCATCACACTGACTACAGGTGAAACTTGGCAAAAATTCTGATAATGGATAGCGTTTAACCTAAAGTTAAATGGACTGAACACATATATGGTATTATAAAAAAGCATATGTGCGCCGCTTAGCAATATGTATATCTCTATGGCAACGTTTATCAACTGCGCTGTAAGGGTTGCTGGCATAATTAAGTTATATATGAAGTTGACAATAATAAATTTGTATTGTATATCAGTTTCAATGCCATTTGATTTCAGGTGATTGAGATATGAAGAAAGTCCACAAACTTCAGGAACACCCCTCTTAATTATAATAAGTTTTCCTCAAACCTTTCTTTGGTATAAAGTTAATACATTGACTCTGCTTGGAGTCGAAAATCATTTACCAAAAAATCACTGGATTAAAAGCCCAAGGGAAAGAGGCATTTTAAACGTCATGGGAAAAGAAACTACAGTTGCAATGCAGCGTTTGTCCAGAATGTCCAAGCAAAGCAGACATTGTAGATCAAAGATCTGAGGGCATATTCTGTGCTGTCTTATCTTGATCCTCTTGGCAGCAAAAGCAACTATAGTGAAAGGTGCTTCTAAGGTTAAAACTTTTAACCTGTTGATTTGAATGTGAAACCACAAAAATGCAAGTTAGCACTGCCCAGCAAGGCATCTTGTAGATGATGCATCTTTTATTTATGGCATTTTGCAGTACCAAAATTAATCCCATACCAAGATTATTGAAATTATAGCATGGATGAAGGTGCAATGTTGTCAAGTCTTTTATACAGAGAAAAATTTGAAAATATGCTTGTCCCCACCCATCAGACAGCATCAACATTTGACATGGTGTAGCATTACTTAACCCTCTACCGCAGGATCCTGGGTTTTAACGACCCTGATGAAAAGGGCTTTTGAAAACATTGTGGGAAAAGGAGAAAATGCTGGAAACCAGTATTTTCACCTGTTCCCACAATGCTTTCTATACTTTTAGTGACAAATATCATCATTTGAAGTAGGTTTAATTTGTTGTCTGCAATTGCTTTGAACTGAAATTTTCTTATCTGGTAACGGGTTAATAGACCTACCATTATTCTTTACATAAAAGCTTTTCGATCAAAACATGCATCATCCTGGAGAACAGCTGTTCTACATTAATGTGAAAGTTATGTTGAATGTAAGGATAGAGATTTGTGAGCCATCATAGCTTTTTGTTTTCTTTTTGCCTTTGATTTCTGCAAAGAAGAGCATATTTCAATTGCAAATCATAATCCTGGTGAAGTGCCAAAATACTACCTCTTTGTCCCTTTTGCTTTATTTGAATAAAAAAAATGGCCTTTTTTGCCTCTTTCTTTAAAAAAAAAATTTACATATTGCTAATAAACTAATATTTTCTGTACAGCTTGTCAACTAAGAGAATGTACTTAGTCTATCACATAAGTTACTCAGATCTAAATTTAATTTTCTTCAATTTAGGTTATGATTCAGGATAAAGGGTTAAAAAAGTACATGTCACATTGTTAGGAAATGGATGAATGAAGAGCAAGATTATCCTTAAGGAAAATATTTGTAGTGTGAGGATATGCATGTACAAGGACAGTTTGATACTATTAACCCTTTACCAGATTACAAAATTTTAGCCTTGTCCAAATTGAAAACATTTGCAGACAACAATTTTACTGTGGCTCAAATGGTGTAATTCTTCTTTGATTGGATAGAAAACATTGTAGGAAAAGGGGAAAATGCTGGTTACCAGCATTTTCTCCTTTTCGTTCAGTGTTTTCAAAAGGCTTCTTTCTCAGTGACATTAAAGGTCCGCATTGTGCAGTAAAGGGTTAAAACCTTGAAGTGCTGAACCAGGACTTAATTGCTTATGGGGCCAGTGTAGATCAAACCGGACAGTACAGAATATACAGTCTGATCTTGGATGTGCACTGTCCACTTCTTTGCCAGTTTTTTGGACAAAAACAGTTTTTGAATTGCAATATAATGCATCTTTAAAACTGACAGAGAATGTCCATTTGATTTATTGGGCAGTGCAAGGGTTACAGACACTTAACTCTTTACCACACGATAAAGTTTTAGGCTGGTCCAAATTGAAAACATTTGCAGACCACAAATTACATGTGGCTCAAATGATCGTATTTGTTTCTGAAAGGTTAGAAAATATTGTGAGAAAAGGTTTGCAATTTCTCTTTTTCCCACAATGTTTTCTAAAGTCTGATCTTCCAGGGTCATTAAAACTCGGGATTGTGTGGTAATACGTCAAACAAAACCACAACTTATGTATCTAACATTCATTTTGAACCCTTCAGTTGGAGGCACACCTTTAGTTGCTTTTGAGGATGGTGCAAATTAAGATCAAATTGCACAGAGCATGCCGTCTGATCTTAGATCTACACTGTACAGTACATATGAGCCATGCTGTGTGAAAAGGGAGCTTTATGCATCTGTGAAAAGTATCAACTCACGTCAGTTTGCGCAGTCAGCGCAGGCTGACCTGGGCCGAAACTTTTCGCTTTTTTCTGCAGCTCAAAGGACAAGTGTACCTCATGATTCATTTGGTTGTTATACAAAATTGATTTTTATTGATTTATAATTATGTAATGTCTTGCTTAATATAATGCATCATGGAGATGCATTAAGCCCACTTTTGCCAGAGCATGGCTCATTTATTTATATTTGGAACCGTTTTTAATCCAAACAGCCAAAGAATTGCAGTATTTTCTGGAGTGTTCCTGACTGAAGATAGTCATTTCTGTTTATCTGGTGCTCTAAGGGTTATGAATGTTTTTCATGAACTTGTTAACCCTTTACCAAACAATCCTATGTTTTAATGACCCTGAGGAAGAAGCCTTATGAAAATATTATTGGAAAAGGAGAAAATGCTGGTAACCAGCATTTTCTCCATTTCCCACAATGTTTTCTACCTTTTCAATAAGAATATCATTATCTGAACTACATTTAATTACATGTAATTTGTTGTCTGCAAAGGCTTTCAATTTGGACAAATACAAAATTTTCTCTTTTGGTAAAGGGTTAACTCTTGTTGCTAACTAAATGGATTTTACTTACCTTATAATTTAAAAGTTGATTTTTTTTTTGTATTTGAAGCTGATTTTGGTCAAATATTAGCATCAAGTAGTGCTCAGACGGTGTAGACTCAAGATCAGACTGCATGTTATGTAGATATAAAAAGCTATTCAAGGGGACATTGACAGTAAAGAGTTAAACTGGTCACATTATAGCCAGAGTGTGTGACCCATTGTTTGAAGTGTGTTTATCTTAACGTTACAGCAGTGAGCATTAATTTTTCTTGTTGCTTTTTATGGACAAGGTAGATCAAATCAGACTGGATAGGAATGCCACATGATCATTGTTTTATGCAGTTCACTCTGTAGTGAGAATGATCTGGCCAAAATAATCATGCCATGCAAAATTAACCCTTTACCAAACAATACTGTTTCTTAAATACGCAGAGCAGGAAGGCTTTTGAAAACATTGTTGGAAAAGGAGAAAATGCTGATAATGTGCATTTTTTTTTCATGCCCCACAATGTTTTCTACCGTCTCTAATAAGCTCATCATTTGAGCCACATTTAATTTGTTGTCTGCACGTGCTTTCAATATGGCGGAGTCAATTTTTTGTCCTCTGGAACAGTTAACTGTCTTTATGCAGCAGAATTTGTTTTTGTAAAAACATATATTCTAAAGAATACCCTCTTTAATTCATTAGAGCAACTTTTTGAAAAAAAAGTTTCAAAAGATGAGAAGGTTGTTTTATGATCAAGACTTACTTTTCCAGCAACCCTTTGCCACACAACCCTGAGTTTTATCTACCTTGAAGAAGGAGGCATTTGAAGACATTGCAGGAAATGGAGAAAATGCTGGTAACCAGCAGTTTCTGCTTTTTAAATGTTTTCTTCCTTTCCAAAGGCACATTTCAGTTTTGTGTCATATTTGCTTTTTTGTCTGAAAGCATTTTCAATTTAGATAACTAAAACGTTGCTGTTAGGTATAAAGTCAACACACTGTTCCTTGTTAGTAATGTCTAAATGCCCAAATCTTGTTTGTTTGATTTTAATTTTGCTTTTCTCAAGATGCCTTTGATAGGAAGAAGTCTGATATTATTTTCAAAAGTATTTGATTATAGAACAAAAGCAACATTTGTTGCTAAACAAGTATGAATATAGTCTCTTTCATTATCAGCTCGACTGTTTTTAAAGAAAATTTATGTACATGTATCTGTATTGTTGTAGCCCTGGGTCTGTATTTACCAGCCATTCTGAAGAATAGTCTTATTCTCCAAGAGTTTCTGAATTTGAATGTAACACACCTTTTGATTGGCAGAACCAAAATGTTTTAGCCAATCGAAAGTTGTGTTATTTCAAATTTAGAAAATTCTAATTCTAATATCAAATACAGATTTAATTCAGTACTAGTAACATCTAGGGAAAAAACATGAATTAGTGAGCTGTTTCCTGGATGTTGCAAATATGCTGTTAAAAAATTAGGTAAAACAATATTGAAATCTGGAGTTGCTTTTAGCTCTATCATTTTCTTTTTTAATTTTTTTGTAACGAAAATGTAGCATGGGCATCTACCGGTATCTGTTATTGTATTTGAAACTATTGTGTTCACCAATTACTTTCCATTTCAAATATTGCACTTTGAAAATATTCTTGTAAAAATTGGTAATCAAGATGAACTAGAGTTTAACACATCAATACAAGTAGAACATGGTGACAAAAAGAGAAAATGCTAATTATGAACAATCTTTCAATCTTTCCTTTTCAACAATGTTTTCAAAAGTGGGTTTCATACAAGACAGAAAGGTCACGTTCAGGTTATGAGTTAACTCTTTCACTACTGAATAAATAAATTGAATATTCTGACAGGCTACAAATATAGTTCGGCCACAAGATCAAGTGACAGTTTATTTATAAACTAGAATAAGACAGTGGACAGTGTAGATCGGAGATCAAACTGCACATTCTGTGCAGTCTGATCTTGATCTACACTGTCCACGAAAGGTTCTAGTTACGTCTATGGTATGGAAAGACTTAACCCTTTACCACACAATCCCGAGTTTTAACAACCCTGAAGAAGAAAGCTTTTGAAAACATTGTGGGAAAAGGAGAAAATGCTGGTAACCAGCATTTTCTCCTTTTCCCACAATGTTTTCTACCCTATCAGAGACAAAAGTCATCATTTGAGCTACATTTAATTTGTCATCTGCAAACGCTTTGAATTTGGACGAGTCTAAAATTTTGTCGTCTGGTAAAGAGTTAAAAGATATTGAATAGGTTACCTTCTCATAGAAAGGTAGTATTAAGAGAAGTAAATGTATTAAAGTAATTGTGACAGCAAGAGATCTTGATCATGATAGGCTTATTCCTCATTTACCACATTATTTTTGAAAGGTTTCTGGTAGTGACGCTTCAGGATAGCTCTGCATGAGGAAATGAGTGTGAAAGAGATGACTATAAAATTTTTTCTTTTAAAATTCATTTGCAGAAATTCAAGGTCGTAGATTGGCCAAAGGAGGATTACGGAAAGTTTTACAACGGAGATTCTTACATCATCTTGCATGTAAGTCCATCTTTTTTAACTCTTTTGCAGACAACAACATTTTAGATTTGTCTAAGCTGAAAGCATCTGTAGACAACTTCTCAAATGACGCTCAGTCTTTGATAAGGTGGAAAACACCATGTTCACCATTTTCTCCTTTTCCCACAATGTTTTCAAAAGCCTTTGCATAAAATTATAGGTTGTTAAACACAGGATTGAGAACAGGCCGTCTTTGTGACAGGATTCATATTTCTCTCACCATTGATCATTGTTTCGATAATGGTAATGTGGGAAAGCAGCCAGTGACTTTGGAAGAATATTGTGCAAAGTACTGGTAAAAGAAACTCCAGGGAAGCATGGATCGGTGCAATAGCTACTGCAATATAAATGAAATAAGATTGAAAACAGTGTTAAACATCATACAATCACCATTTTATGATCAGAAAGGTAAATGTTTGATTGGTATTACATGTTTTTTCCAAGGGGAGGTGCATATAGTTGTATGACCTGTACATTGAGAACAGACCAAAAATGGTTTCTGTTCAATTTCATCAATTCTGTTTATTTATACAAAGGTACATAATGAAGTAATATATGTCAATATAAATTTAGTGCAATATTCACCAATTATTAGTGAAGTTAGAGCCCTTTTTTATTTATCTTTTCCTTTTCAGAATTATTTTTTTCAACTGTTATCTTTAAAAGGGGCATATGTGTCCTATGTAACTCGTTATCAAATTACAAAATTTTAAAGTTGTGCAAATCCAAAGCATTTGCAGATGACAATTGGAATATAGCTCAAGTGATGCTATTCGTCTTTGAAAAAGTAGAAAACATAGTAGAAAAAAGAGAAAATGCTGGTTTCCGACATTTTCTCCTTTTCCCATAATATTTTCAAAAGCTTGTGTTCTCAGAGTCATTCAAACTCAGGATCGTGTGATGAAGGGTTAACCATCACTAGTTTCTGAGTAGTCTGAGGATAGTTTTGTACACACTAATTACCAATTATCATACAAACTTGATTATATTTTACCATCTTCCTCATACTGAACAGTATTCTTTTCTTATTTCTTGAAATATATCTCCCTTTTATCATTTATACTGATTGGTAGTTAAAGATTGGCCTAATTGGTGAAAAAGAAAGTTTATGCCATAGTATATGATGATAAATCACAGTGAGGAATAATTCTGTTTTTGGAAATAAAGGTCAGTATAGCACATAGATTAAAACACATTTTTCAATACATGTGTTGTGGCCAATGGCAGTTTTTAATGAAGAAAAAGGTAATTATATTTTACTTTCTTTGTTAAGGGACATTTGCCAAAATATTGAAAAATGTGTTTTAATTGGTATGTGCTATGATGATATAATATTCAATTGAGAAAAAACATCTTGTGACCATCTACTATTGTAGACTTACAAGGAAGCAGAAAGTGATGAGTTACTGTATGATGTACATTTCTGGATTGGAGCTGAAAGTTCTCAGGTATGTTATTTTTGACTTATTATTATTAAGATTATTTTGATAACTAGTGCTTTTATTTCGTTATCCCATTGATCCATTTCTAAAAGCTTTGTGAGCCTGAGAGAAGGCTTTAGAAACATCGAGAAAAAGGGAAAAAATGCTGGTAACCATTATAATTTTCATTCTTCTTCTTCTGTCTTTTGAAAGGCATAATCCCATTGTATATGAGCTGTAGTTAATTTTTTTTTTCTGAGTGTGTATAATTAAAATTTTTATTCTCTGGTAAAGAGAAAGGACATCAAGTTAAGAAGTACTGGTTACCAACATTTTCTCCTTTTCCCTCAGTGTTTTCAAAAGACCTCAAGGTTGTTAAAAGCCGGCATTGTGTGGTAAAGGGTTTAAGGCATGCTCATATCTGTATAATTGTCAAATAGCTGTTTAACTCTTTACCACATGATTCCGACTCTTAATGACCTTGATAAAAGAAAGCTTTTGAAAACTTTGTAGGAAAAGGAGAAAATGCTGGTAACCAGCATTTTCTCCTTTTCCCACAATGTTTTCTATCCTACTTGACAGAGAAATCATCATTTCAGCAAAATTTAATTTGTCGTCTGCAAATGCTTTGAATTTGGTCTAGTCCAAAATTTTGTCGTTTGGTAAAGAGTTAACTCTTTACCACACGATTCTGACTCTTAATGACCTTGATAAAAGAAAGCTTTTGAGAACTTTGTAGGAAAAGGAGAAAATGCTGGTAACCAGCATTTTCTCCTTTTCCCACAATGTTTTCTACCCTTTCCCAGTCAAATTTCAATTTTTGAGTTGCATTTATTTTGGCGCTTGCAAATGCTTTCAATAGTTTGCTGTTTGGTAAAGGGTTCATCCTAGACTGACTCCTGCATTTCAGGATGAGTATGGTACAGCTGCATACAAGACGGTAGAGTTGGATACATTCCTGGATGATAAACCAGTCCAACATAGAGAGGTTCAAGGACATGAATCTGATATGTTCAAGAGTTATTTCTCATCCATTGAGTAAGTAAATATTCAGAGTGCCATGTAAGTCTGTACCAATTGGCATAACTTTAAACTCCTCCATATTGAAAGCTAACTCGTCCATACTAAAAACACTCTCGAACTCGCTCGAATGTTTAGATTTTCTTTTTAACCCTTTACCACACGACCAATTTTAGACCTGTCCGAACTGAAAGCATTTGCAGAGGACAGTTTCAATGTGGATCATATGAAATGATTTTTCTTTGATACGGTAGAAAACATTGTGGGAAAAGGAGAAAATGCTGGTTACCAGCATTTTCTCCTTTTCCCACAATGTTTTCAGAAGCCTTCTCTATCAAGGGTGTCAAAAGTCGTCATTGTGTGGTAAAGGGTTAAATGGTTCAAAACATTATGAAAAAGAGAAAATTCTGGTTACATGAGCAATTCCTCATGTCCCCTTTGATGTTTACATGTCTTTTTCCTTTACATGTATTAGGCTATAATTATGTGAGGACATATTTCAGAATTTTGGAAGGGGGAGCTGACTCTGGGTTCAGACATGTAAAGCCCACAGAGTACAAGCCTCGTCTGCTACATATTAGTGGAACCAGAAAGTCTGTGGAAGTTCGGCAGGTTCCCTTATCAGCCAGTCGACTGGTATCAAGCGATGTCTTTATCTTGGATCTGGGCTTGAAAGTTTATCAGTGGAATGGATCTGGAGCAAACAAGGATGAGAAATTCAAGGTTTGTACTTACCTCTGTATGGAATATGGTCCATGATCTTTTATTTTTACAAATCCAATTCCTTAATTTTACCTCTGAACCAAATAAGATTAGAAAATCGTGTATTTAACCTTTTATATGTATTAATGGTGCTGAGGAGAAATCTTGAAGAGCCGAGGAGTGCAGTTGATAGGGACATGAGATGGGGGGGTGTAAATTGATGATTGTCATTAAAAAAGCATTCATTCCTCCCTCAGCATTGATCATGGTTTTGACAATATTTATGTGGGAAAGCAACCAGTTGCTTTGGAAGAATATTGTGTAAAGTACTGGTAAACGAAACTCCGGGTAAGCATGGTTAGGTGCACTGGCTGTTACAATATAACTGAAATAATGTTGAAAATCATGGCATCAGTGATCAAACCAACAAAAGAGAAATCTTAAAAACCTTTGAAAACATTTTGAAAGAGAAAGTGTTGGTAATAAATAGTTAAGTAATTGGATAAGCTGTTGGTCGAGGCAGCAAAATGTTATTATTGATACAACTGGATATAAATGAATACCTGTCAAGCCATAGGGAACACTAGTGTAGAGAATTGTTCGAAACAAGTTACTGATTTTCCTCATCTTTCTGCAGGCTGTACAATTCCTCCAGAAGCTGAAGAGTGAGAGATCAGGTAAAGCAGATGTAGAGACAATAGAG
The DNA here is from genome assembly GCA_946811185.2 of Hippopus hippopus. Classification (NCBI taxonomy): domain Eukaryota; kingdom Metazoa; phylum Mollusca; class Bivalvia; order Cardiida; family Cardiidae; genus Hippopus; species Hippopus hippopus. The sequence goes on along the minus strand of OX328102.1, from coordinate 37,588,710 downwards.
GAGGCAGATGTGAGCAAAGAGGTAACTACCAGTTTTGTTAACTATGTTTACTGTTTACAAAACGATCCTTAGAAATAGGGCTTTTGAAAATTTTGTGGGAATAGGAGAAAATGCTGATAAAGAGCATTTTCTCCTTTTTCCACAATGTTTTCTATCTTCTCAGAAACAAATTCATTTGAGTCATATCTAATCTGTCATCTGCAAATGCTTTCAATTTTGGCAAGTGTAAAATGTTGTCCTATGGTAATTGGTTAACCAAACAATCCAGAGTTTTAACAGCCCTGAGAAAAGTTTTTGAAAACATTTTGGGAAAAGGAGAAAATCTTGATAACCAGCATTTTCTCCTTTTCCCACGAGGTTTTCCACATTTTCAAAGCCAAGTTTTATCATTTGAATAACATTTAATTTGTGGGCTGCAACTGTTCTGAGTTTGAACTATTCTAGCATTTCACGGTCTGTTGAAGAGTTAAAAGAATTATTTCCAAACATACTACCCAGTACCCAGAAATTGTGGCAGACGACTTTTCTTACATACAACCTTTCTTACCTACAAAGGTTACTACAATTGTCTTGTTTAACTCTTTACTAAACGACAAAATTTTAGACTGGTTCAAATTGAAAGCATTTGCAGACGACAAATAGATGTGACTCATATACTGAAATTTGTTTTTGGAAGTGTAGAAAACATTGTGGGAAAAGGAGAAAATGCTGGTTACCAGCATTTTCTTCTTTTCCCACAATGTTTTCAAAAGGCTTCTTTCTCAAGGTCGTTAAAAGTCGGGATTGTGTGGTAAAGGGTTAACAGTACTGTGTTTTCAGATAAATTTTAGTCCTCAAACAATAGAGTAATTTTTCTGTCACCGTAGACAAAATCATTGGAGCAATTTAACTCTTTACCATTCAACAAAAATGTTAACTCGTCCGAATTAAAAGCATTTGCAGACGACAATTTAGATATGGTTCAAATGATGCAGTTAATCTTTGAAAGGGTAGAAAAATTATGGGTAAGGGAAAAAATGCTGGTTAGTAGCATTTTATCCTTTTCTCACAATGTTTTAAAAAGTACTCTACTTTAGGGTCGTTAAAACTCGGGACTGTTTGTTAAAGGGTTGAAAGACTTTTTTTTTAAATCCGAATTCCATTATTTCACATTTACACAGCACACCACCCTCTTGTTGATGCTCCCACAGCATCTTTCTAACTGAAAATGGACATTCCCCATGGCAAATCCATCAATAAATTTTGAACAAGTTTAGATTTATCATGACAAATCAGACAGAAAAATTATGCACTTAGGATAAAATTGAACTCAACTGACTTAAAAGAATTCTTAAATTCAAAAGAAATTGATAAAGAGCTCTGTCCTTGAACCATCACAATGAGAGTTAAAATAGATAGAATTGCTGTAAATACAGGCGTGTATTCAAAAGATGATCTCTTCACCATCAGCATTGACAAAAATTTTGACATGATTAAAACATCATTGTCAGAAAATTTTCTTTAGGTCTACCACTATTTTTCCCCCCTCTGGTTTTTTAATAAAGAATAGTTGTTTATTAATAAAGATATCGGACAGTGCAGGTCAGTGATAAGAATGAGCTTCCTGTGCAGACTGGTCCTGATTCATTTTCTGCACAGAAGCACCATATGTTGTCCTTTGTACATGTATATTAACTTTTTACCACACAATCTCAAGTTTTAACAACCCTGAGAAAGATGACGTTGAAAAAATTGTGGGAAAAGGAGAAAATGTTGCTTATCAGCATTTTCTCCTTTTTACACAATGTTTTCTATTCTATTAAAGACAAATTCCATCTTTTGAGCCACATTTGTCTTCAGCAAATGCTTTCACTTCGGACAAGTCTATACAATTCTGTTGTTTGGTAATGACTTCAGATTAAATGCAGTAAGAATCAAACAGTTGATAGATAAGTTGGACACTTCACATTTTCAGCATGACTTCTACACAAAACTGACAGAAGATGATGAAGAAGATGAGGTGTACAGTGGGGAAGGGAACAAAGAATTGTTCCAGCTGTCTGATGCTTCAGGCAAAATGACTTTCCAGTCTGTGAAGAGCTCAGACATCACCATAGATGACTTTAAGTCACAGGTGAGAATGGCCTGCCAGCTCTATAGCCATCGTTATGAGATGATCAGCATTGCCTTGTTACGTTGATTTCAAATATCTATCGTTTGAATTCATTGATCTAGTCATCATTGTCTGAGAATGCCTTTTAATGTAGGAAAACATGTTATGACTCACAACACAGAAGTCTGCATGATGCACTGTATCTATTTTATTGGAAGTTATGTCTCTGACCACATTTTTACCTGCAGCGAACTACTTTTGTCTTAAAGACCTCTTATGAAAACATTGTGGCAAAAACAGAAATTGGCCTTGATAACCAATTTCTCTTCATGCCTTGTCTAAGTTTTCATGCATTTTACCTTAGTAACATTGATTGATTGTATTGGACTTTAACGCCATTTTAACAGCTTAGATCATGTCATGGCGGTCAGTGCACCTACACATGTGTTTCCTGGCTTTCTCACACCAGTACTGACACAACTTTTTTTCTGAGTCACTGACAACTTTTCTCACATTCATCAGATTTGAGAGGCGAAAAATCAGAAAGAAAGTTTGCCTCAAGCGGGTATCAAACTCATAAGCGCCAGGTCACAAGTCGGATACGCTAACCACTGAGCTACCTGGCTGGGCTAAACCTTAGTAACAAGTACATGTACATGATTTTACAAACTATGGATCATAAACTCTACATGTCAATGCTAGTTTTTTTTATGAAATTATCTTAGGCAAATATCGATATTATGTTTTTACAGGTACATGTATATTTAAATTCTTGAACAGTTATCATTTTTGCTTTGCCCAGTGAGATGTCTTTGTGTCTAGTGTTTTAACCCATTACCACACAATGACGCCCTTTGACGCCCCTAAAAAAGAGGCCTTTTGAAAACATTGTGGGAAAAGGAGAAAATGCTGGTAACCAGCATTTTCTCCTTTTCCCACAAAGTTTTCTACCCTATCAAAGAATAGTTGCGTCATTTGAGCCACTATGAAATTGTCGTCTGCAAATGCTTTCAATTTGGATAGGTCTTAAATTTTGCCGTGTGGTAAAGGGTTAAGTAGCACATTGGTAGTTGCAAAAATGCATAACTGATAGACACTGGTATGTTGGAGCACCAAATACAGACAACAATGTAAGACATCCAGTGTTTCATAATATGTATTTTGTGATATTATGCAGGTAGACTAAATTCTGTTACAGAAGACAAAATTTTATATTTACAGAACTGAAAGCTATTGCAGATGACAAATAAGATAGGTCTCAAATAATGGCATTTGTCCTTGAAGGGGTAGCAAACATTGTTGAAAAAGGAGAAAATGCTGGTTCCCAGCATTTTTGCCTTTTCCCATAATCATAATGTCCTTATAGCTTCTTTTTTCCAGTGTTATAAAAACTTGAGATCATTTGGAAAAGGGTTGCAAAGTACGAGTCGTACACTTTCATTTTTCAGGATGTGTTCTTACTTGATACAAAGAAAACCCTGTTTGTGTGGATTGGCAAAAATGCAAGCAGTGCAGAGAACAAAAATGCTATGAGTTATGCTCATGTATGTATTATTGCTGTTATTTGATTAACTGTTAACCCTTTACCAGACGATAAAATTTTAGCCTTGTCCAAATTGAAACCACTTGCAGACAACAATTGCAATGTGGCTCAAATGGTGCAATTTTTCTTTGATAGGGTAGAAAACATTGTGGGAAAAGGAGAAAATGCTGGTTACCAGCATTTTCTCCTTTTCCCACAATGTTTTCAAAAGGCTTCTTTCCCAGGGTCATCAGAAGTCGGCATTGTGCTGTAAAGGGTTAATGAATATACTTTTGTTATAGTTAGGCATTGACTACTTGAAGAAAACATTGTCATAGCCTAGTTGTTGTCCGCATCATTGTCATGTCATGCACAAACTTCGACACTTTCTGATACCTCTTTCATTACTGAAGATACCTACTTCTAACACGGGCTAGATGTAAACTCTAAAACAAGCAACCCATACCATAAACTTCACAATGATTTTGACACAGTTATGTCCCTTATTTGACTTTCAGTAAAAAAGTAACAGCTGCCCAGCATGCAGTGCTCTTCATACTCGTAAGAGATAGATTTATCCCATTTCCATACAGGCTGGTCTTAGACATACCAATAATTAGTCATAGAGACCCAAGAAAGAAACATTTGAAGGAAAGGAAAATTACTTGTTGCAGATTTTACCCCTTTTGCTGTGTAGTACTTGTAACATTACTGTTTACCATATGATTTTGATACAAATAACCTAACACTTTACCAAATAATCCCAATTTTTCACAAACCTTGGAAAAAAGGCTTTTGAGAACATTTAGAAAAGGAGAAAATGATGGTAACAAGCTTTCTGCTTTTCCTACAATGTTTTTTATCTGATCAAAGAGTTAGACAAATCTCACGACTTAAGCACTGTGTTGTCTGCAAATGCTTTCAATTTGGACCAGTCTAAAATTTTGTTGTTTTACATAGTTAACTTTCTCCCAAACAACAAATGCTAGACTTGTCCAAATTGAGAACCATATGCAGATGACAAATTAGATGTTGCTGACATGATTTGATTTTGAGTTACAGCAACAAGTGTGCTTTACTTGACAGTGTACAGGTAAGTCAAGATCAGACTGCACCAAAATGTGCTTTCCACTCATTGATCAACGCTATCTGATATTTTGAGAGATTTTGTCACCAAAGCCATGAAAAGGCTACAAATGTGTTTCAACTTTGATTAGATGTATGAACTAGTGGTTTAAGCCTATACCACACAATCCTGAATTATAACGACCCAAAGAAGGAATGCTTCGGAAAGCATCATAGGAAAAGGAGAAAATGCTGGTAACCAGCATTTTCTCCTTTTCCCACAATGTTTTCTGCCCTATTAAAGACAAATGCCGTCATTTGAGCCATATTTAATTTGTCGTCTGGAAATGTTTTCAGATTGGTCAAGTCTACAATTTTGTGGTTAGGTAAAGATTTAAGAGTTCCAAATGTAAGCAATTAGTGCTGGCAAGATAGAATTGTATGATTAGGTATCTTTACTCTGTTACCTTTAATTACAGAACTACCTGCAGAAGACCAGCTATCCCCTCATTCCTATTGCATGTCTTCCAGAAGGTCGCAGAAATAAAGATTTTGAGGCAGCTGTTGCAGCTTAGTTGTTGTCAGATCTTCTTTCTCTTGTAGTGTCTCTTCTGATAATTTTCGCTTGTTTTTTTTTTTACTTTTGGAATTTATGAACAATCGTATATAATTTATATGTATTGTGTGTCATCATGTACAGTATAGACACAGCTTTGAAATTTCCTAGTTTTGTTTCTATTCTTGGCCCATAAAGCTCTATAGAGACCCAAAGCAATTTCACTCCTGAAATAAGGTATGAGTGATTGCAATTTAAAGGTTGCTTTTGCCTATAGCGTTTCAGGAAAGCATACACTGTAAATCCAAGATCAGACTGCATGTTTTGTGAAGTCCGATCTTGATTTACACTGGCTGCAAATGAAAGGCAAGTTAGGGGTTTATCCCACCAGGTGAGTGGTGTGTTCAAGGCTAGTAAATAGTAATGGGGGTGTGCGTCGGCTCAAACCCACGCTCGACCAAATTAGCTTTGAAAACTGGCAAGTTACTATGATAGGACTCAGTCTGCATTTTCCTGCCCAACATTGTTTCAACTTAACCCTTTTCCACACAATCCCAAGTTTTAATGATCCTGAGAAAGAGGCCTTTTGAAAACATCTGGAAAAAGGAGAAAATGCTGGTAACCAGCATTTTCTCCTTTTCCAACTATGTTTCCTACCAATTTGAGGACAAATGCTATCAAACATTTGAATTGAGGTCTGTATTTACCTTTTATATGGTCAGAGTCTAAAATTCTGCCATGCGGTAAAGGGTTAACATGTTTGTGGAAAAACAGGGTTATATTTTTCACTTATTTTTTTTTTCTCTGTAAACAAAAATCTTTCAATATGAAAGATATTTACACGACATAGAGTCTTGAAATGGAGAACCAAACTTTTGATGCACTAGCTGTATTCTGTGGGACCATGATGTGTAAACACTATCTTCAGCAATATTTGTTTCTATGTAGAAGTGAACTCTTTACCAAAGGACTCAACTTTAGTCTAACACAAATCCAAAACATCAACAAAAATTTCCTTCAGGAGATAAAAACATTGTGGGAAAAGGATAAAATGGTGGTTAATAGCATTTTTGACTCTTCCCTTAATGTTTTCAAAAGGGTTTTTCCTCAGGGTTGTTAAAACTAGGGAGTGTGTGGTACAGGGTTAATATGCAGTTATGAGTCGATGCGTCTTGTTTGAGGACTAATTTATTTCATTAACCTTTTACCACACAATCCTCAATTCCAATGATCCTGTTGGTGGAAGCTTTTGGAAACAATGACAGAAAAGGAGAAAATGCTGATAACCAGTATTTCGTCCTTTTCCCATAATGTTTTCCACCCTATCTGGGTACTCAAGGTCATTGGCATCAATTTTGAATTTACTTTCTGCAGATGTTTGAATTCAGAAGTCTAAAATTTGTCGTTTGGAAGAGAGTTTTATTATTTCTTATTTGTTTTCTTTCATGTACCCTCTAAAATAAAGGTGGTGGGGGGATTCTGGAATCAGTTTGTCTATCCAACGGTTAATGCAATTTTTTGACTTTGTTTCCTTCAGTTATTAACCATGTAAGTGACATTTTAAATCTTTACTACGCAATCATGGGTTTTAATGATCCTAAGGAAGAAGGCTTTTGAAAACATTGTGGGAAAAGGAGAACATGCTAGTAACCAGCATTTTCTCCTTTTCCTACCATGTTTTCTACCCTTTCCATAACAAATTTCAGTGTTTTAGTGTTTACTTTGTCATCTGCAAATGCATTAAATTTGGACCAGTCTTAAATTTTGTCATTTGGTAAAGAGTTAATGGAACTGTATTATGGGCACTGTAATTTTCACAACAAAAAGGTTGACTTTTAAATTAGTTATGTCACTTCTGAATTTTTTTTTCTGAAATTAGCAGTGATACAGCGACAAGGCACATGGTGGGGAGTATTTGTTGGGCTGCCTCAGTTCTAGTTATGTGTATATATTGTTCTTTAATCTATAGCTTTTGGTACAATTATAGTTCCTTACATGAGTATACACTGAATTGCAATAAAGACTTTTCACAGGAAGGGTTTTTTTTTTGTGTGTTTCCTTGAACCCATTACTATAACTATGTTGCCTCTTTACCAGATGGCAGAATTTTAGACTTGACCAAATGCAAGCATTTGCAGACTACAAGTTACATGTGACTTACCTGATGGGATTTGTCTTTCAAAATTGTACAAAACATTGTGGGAAAAGGAGAAAAATGCTGATTACCAGCATTTTCTCCTTGTCAACATGTTCCAACAGCCTTTTAGCTAAGGGTTGTTAAAACATACCGTAATATGAGTGCCATTGTATATAGGAAATATACGTGAGGGTTGCTGAGGGTACATTTCTTGTATACTATGGCAAAAGATTTCCTAACAGACTTAGACCAATTCAGATATACTGATACAAACAGCAATGAAATATTGTACACTTGATAAGAGTCATGCCCTTGCTTTTGGTAAATTTTCTGCAGGTCAAAGAACCATTCCATCTCCGCATTCAGCTGGTTGTTAGACAAAGTTGATCTTACGGATCCATAATTATGTAATGACTTGCTTGGTATTGCCTACTTCATTTAACCTGATCCCGACCTTTATTCTGAATATATAAGAAGGTATATAAACAGAACTCCGACTATTATTCGGAAAGTTACATATGCACAGGAAGATACTTATATCACAGGTAAACAATTTCACTCTTAGCCCACAAAGCGCAACTCAATGTGCTTTTGTAGTCAGAGTAGATCAAGATCAGACCGCACAGAACATTCAGTCTGATTTTGGATCTACACTGTCTGATGAGATATTTCCCCAAAAAATAATTTTGAAAATGCAGTATTTGCTCTTTTTACTATTGACCGGAAAGTTTCAATTAACTTATCTAGTGGGCTAAGGGTTAATTGGCGTATACAGTATGAAACATTTCCTTGACCATTCGGGACATATGCGATGCCGAGGGTAAAAATAGAATATTAATTTATGTAGATGATTTTGACCAGGGTCAGATTAAATGAAGTAGATAATAATTATACATCCCAGAGATGCATTAACCCCTGGCTGAATGACAAAATTTTAGCCTTGATCAAATTGAAAGCATGTGTAGACGACAATTCAAATGCAGCTCAAATGATGAAACATGTCTTCGATAAGGTAAAAAACATTGTGGGAAAAAGAGAAAATGCTGGTTACCAGGATTTTCTCCTTTTCCCTACATGTTTTCAAAAGCCTTCTTTTTTCAGGATCGTTAAAACTTGGGATTGTGTGGTAAAGCGTTAAACCTTCTTTTGCCAGTGCATGGCTCATATATAATTTCGAAATACTGTCAGCTGATTGGTTATATCACCAAAATGTGTGGTATAACAATGTAACTAAAAATTCATGAAATTACATATTTTGTACATTTTAATAATCAGGATGTTTTTAAACAGGTTATTGCAAACTAACCCAATATTCAAGCTTGCCTAGAGTATTGTCAAGAAAGGGAAAAAAAAAAAAAAAAAACACAACAACAACTATACATTTCTTGCATACATGAAACAATTCACATTGAGTTGTTTTTCAGGAACAAAATAAAACCCGTGGTAATTCAAAACAGAGTGGAAAATAGCATGGAAATAGTTCTGATTGCAGCTCTACTATTTCTAATGACATGTTCCTAGCCATCACTATGCAATCAACTCTATCAAACAACAATATTGTAGACTAGTCCAATTTGAAAACATTTGCATACGACCAATTAGATGTTGATAAAATGATGGGATTTGACTTTTACAGGGTAGAAAACATTGCTGGCAAAGGAGAAAATGCTGATAAGCAGTATTTTCTCCTTTTCCCACAATTGTTTCAGGAGTCTCTCTCTTCAGGGTTGCTAAAACATGAAAATGTTCGTTCAGGGGCTAACACATAAATTCAATTAATCATTTATGGAAAAAATGAAGATGTCCATAAAATTGTTCCATTTGCAACAATGCTTTGAAATCATGGCACTTACAGTAAACCTAAGGCTGAACCTACAAGAAAGAACATTTGGCTATCAGCCTTGACTCAAATGACTGGAAAGCCAATCTGAACTTATGAGAGCAAAGGAGAGCACTGCTTGTTAGTTGTATTGAAAAAGAATTGAAGACTAAATATCTAACAAAAATTTTTAAATATTGGCAGAACATATACATGAAAGGAAGTATTTTTCTGGAAATATAATTATGGAAAACAATGTGGGAAAAGGATCAAGTGCTTGTAACAGAAAAGAGACACTTTTACATAAATGTTTTCAAAAGCAGGATATGAAGTCATATCTGCATGATAATGGTATAAATATGGACAGCTAAAGTCACAAAGAATTCACAGACTGGAACATTTGTGCTTTCCTGAAGAACAAATCAAGTATTTTGTCTACTACATCAAAATCTGGCCAATTAAAAAGGTTTAGCAGTGATAGATAGCACCACTAAAATATGAGGAAGGACAAAAGCTATACAACATTTAATTTGATCCTTTAACTCTTTACCACACAAGCTCAAGTTTAATGACCCTAAGGAAAAAGTCTTGAAAACCTTGTGGGGAAAGGAGAAAATGCTGGTAACCAGCATTTTCTCCTTTTCCCACAAGGTTTACTACACTTTCACCCACAAATACCATCATTTCAGCTACATATACTTTGTCCTCTTTTAATTTGGACTTGTCTAAAATTTAATTTCCCAAGAATTTTCCAAAATCTTCTACTTCAGGGTTGTTAAAACAATGGTTTGTCTGGTAAAGAGTTAATTGTTCTGCTTGAGTGTTTAACTCTTTACCACACAACAAAAATGTAGACTTGTCCAAATTGAAAGCAATTGCAGACGACAATTTCAATGTGGCTCGAATGATGGAATTTCTCTTTGATAGGATAGAAAACATTGTGCGAAAAGGAGAAAATGCTGGTTACCAGCATTTTCTCCTTTTCCCACAATGTTTTCAAAAGACTTCTTCCTCGGGGTCGTTAAAAGTCGGGATTGTGTGGTGAAGAGTTAAAGATCAAGTGCACAAGAGCTTGACAATATAAATGATATGATCATTTATTGTACTATGTAGAGATGGATCACAGTGAAATAACCTTCAACTACTACATTCTGTGTAGTCTGATTGTGATCTACACTGTCTGCACAACTGCCTGAAGTTGCACTTGGCAGCCTATGGGTAAGTATCATTTTCTAGCTCTACCAAACAGCTAAAGATTGGAGAAAAAATACATAATGTGCATTTTTATTTCCAACACTACCCCACCCCCCTTTGCACCATGGTATTTCTATAGATATTGATAAACAGATGGTACAGCTACAAATAGCCTTTTGATAAGAAAACGATAGACCTATTCTTGAATAAATAGACCAGTACCAGTAAATTTTAGCCACAAATTTATTAAAAAGAAGACATTTAAAGACGGGAAAAGAGCCCATGCATTCACAACATTGACTGTTAGTAAATATGTTATTATAACAAATGAGAAAATTGCTCCACTTCATTATTCTCTTCATGTTTCAAAATATGAATTCACTGCATGATTTGCAACAATGTATTAACAATAGATTAGTTCATTATGCACCTCTTCACTCTTTACCACAGGACAAAAACCTGAGACTTGTCTAAATTGGAAAGATTTGCAAGGGTAAGTTAGACATTTCACAAATTATGAGTTTAGTTGTTGAAAATGTAGAAAACATTGTGGGAAAAAGCATTTTCCCCTTTTCCCAAAATGTTTTCAAAAGCCTTATTGCCTAGAGTTGTTAAAAGTCGGGATAGTGTGGTAAGGGATTAACACTGATCAACTGTGTACCAAATGGCGAAAAGGATAGACTTGTACAAGTAGAAGGAATTTGCAGAAGATAACTAAAATGTGTCTCGAATTGATTAGGTTTGTCTTTGGAAGAGTAAAAAACATAGTTGGAATTGAAGAAAATGCTGGTTACCACCATTATCTCTTTTTCCAACAATGTTTTCCACAGCCTTCTTGCTCAGGGTCGTTAAAGCAAGAGATTGTTTGGTAAAGGGTTAAACAAAAAGATAACATCTTAGCAGCATAAATTAATAGGAGCTCACATACAACATTCTATATATACAATTTAATACTTTATGTCCATAGTCCATCACATTTCATTAAATTTCATCTCAAAAACTTGCATTCTGTCAACAATACACACTCAGTGAAACTGTAATTATTTTAGACATTACTACAGTAGCAAACATTTTTGTCTTGCAACAAACAATTTTCTCTTTCAAATTTCAGGCAAAAGATGGTATTTCTTGTATAAAGCCTTTACTGGACAACAAAATTCTAGACTTGCATTAGCAAACGACATATTGATTTGGTCTATTATGGTGGAATATGTCTTTGAAGGGGTAGAAAACATTGGGGGACATGGAGAAAATGCTGGTTACCAGCATTTTCTCCTTTTTCCATAATGTTTTCAAAAGCCCCCCCCCCCCATGTAAGTCTTTCAAACATAGGATTATAAGGTAAAGGGTACAGTAATTCTTTTTTTCATGTTTACATGTGTATCAACGAATCCACTCTTAATTCCTGTTGATTATCTCTCCCATACAGTTATATCTCCCACACAATTATCTCTCCCATACAAATGTCTATCCCACAAAGTTATCTCTCCCATACAATTATTTCTCACATACAATTATCTCTCCCATATAGACATATTTTCAAAGATACCTGCTGCAAATTTGTTTCAGGATTAAAGGAGTAGAGAAAAAGAATAAAAGGACATTGCAACAAATGAACCAACACATATTTTCAAAAATTTCTTTATAGGCAATTATTTTTTCAGAAAGTTCTCCAACATGCCTCAAAAAATCAGAAAACAACTAGTCTGACACAAGGTCAATAAAAAACATCAAATTTACCAATAGAAGTAAAAAGCTATGGTACTATAGATGTAGTTTTGTTTGAGCAGAATTTTGTGCTGCTTTCAACTGCAACACAGTCATTATTGTGGCAACAGCTCTCTAGTTTATGCCTTTCCTGAGTTTCACAAATGCTAGGCTTGGATTCTGCAGTGTCTTACTTAAGGACAACTCTCATTTACCTACACTGCAGTAAGGCAGAGGTCAAACTCAACCACTGAGAAGAGAGGACCAGGTGTAAAGTCTTTATCAGACAACAAAATTTCAGACTAGTTTGATGCGATTTGTCTTTGAAAGGGTAGAAAGAATTGTGGGAAAAAAAAAGAATGAAAATCCTAGTTACCAGCATTTCCACCTTCACCCACAATGTTGTCAAAAGCCTCTGTTCTCAGAATCATAAAATCACAGGCTCGTCTTGTAAAGGATTAAGGAAAGAGACAATTGTAATAATTTCACCATATATTCAAATAGAAGTCATGGTCATTACAAATTGTTGAATAATTAATTAATAATTAAATCAAATTTAAGAAGACAGCTACTATAATGCAAACATGGTAATATACAAAATATCGTTTCTATCTAACCCACTACAAAATAGTTTATTTTTTAGGCATTTGTTTGTATGGTGTTTAACGCTTTTTCAACAGTATTTCAGTTATTGCAACAGCCAGTGCACATATCCATGCTGTCCTTTTCCTTTACCAGTACTTTGCAAAATATTCTTCCCAAGCCACGGGTTGCTTTCCTATATGGCCTGCAACATATGAAAAGGGACATTCGGACATTTGCATAAAGCATCGTCTAGGATCAACCTGCACAGTCCGTGCAGGCTAATCCGAAACAACACTTTCTGTTTATATGTAATTTTCCGTTTTGCGCAAGTCTACTGTAGCACAAAATCTAATGTAGTCGTAAAGTGCCGTGTTGGATCAGCCTGCACAGTCAGCGCAGACAACATTTACGCAAATGTCTGAATGCCCTTTTTGAGTTGCAAGCCATATAACCATCATCGAAACAATGACCAGCGGTGAGAGAGGAATGAATCCTGTAGCAATGAGTATCATCAATCCTCAGAAAGGTATTGGCTGAGCTTGGCATTCAGGCCCTCAGTTCCATGATCTAAAGTCCTGTATGCTACCAAATGCACTACCATGCTCAGCTTATTTTAAGACATACCAGCCACTTGCACAACAAGTATGAAAGATAAATATACATATGTACTAACAAATAGTAAAAAAAAAAATTGTTTTGAACAAAATGGAAAACACAGTGTGTAACAGAGCACTTCTTTGCTGCAGAATAGCTGTCTACCTCACACTTAAAAAGAAAAAAATGATCTGCTTTGTGAAAAGAGGGCTTAATGCACGTGCAGAAAGTATTGACCATGCCAGCCTGCACAATTCGTGCAGGCTGACATTCGTCAATATTCTGTGCGGCAAAGGAGCATTCTATCTCCAGATCCAGTCAGTTGTTAGACTGAATGGATTTTATGTATCCATATCATTTGATGACTGGCTTTGGTATCATGCATCACATTAACCCTTTACCACACAATCCCGACTTTTAACGACCCTTGAAAGAAGCCTTTTGAAAACATTGTGGGAAAAGGAGAAAATGCTGGTAACCAGCATTTTCTCCTTTTCCCACAATGTTTTCTACCCTGCTGTAAATAAATTTCAATTTTTGAGTTACGTTTATTTTGTCATCTCCAAGTGCTTTCAATTCGGACTTGTCTCAAATTTTGTCGTTTGGTAAAGAGTTAACCCCCTTTTGCTGAAGCATGGCTCAATTATTATGTGCCAGCAATAAGTTCACTACTTCATTTCATGAATAAGTGTAGGACAAATGAATTGGTAACATACTTTGTAAGCTATATATTGTGGAATATACTAGTAAGTAGCAAGCAAATTAAATTTTGTGGGTGTAGCTACATCATAATAACTATAACTGTAACAAAAGGTGACCTAGTAACCCAGAAAAGTGCTAAGATTTGTTTGTTTGTTTGGTGTAAAGCACCATTTTCGACATCATTTCAGCAGCCAGTGCACCTGTCAATGCTTTTCTGCAGTTTTTTCACCAGCACTGCAAGCAACATTCTTTCTAAACCAAAGGATGCTTTTCCACAAAAATATCATTGAAGCAATGTACAGCTGTGAGAGATACACAAGGGAATAAATCCAGTTGCAATAATTATCATCAATCCATCGACAGCATTTGGATGAAGTGGGGACTTGAACTTGCCACAGGGCTTTTTGGCCATGTGCATCAACTAAGCCACCTGGCTTGGTAGTAAAGTACTTTGATAAGTAGGATATGCTTCAATCATAAAGGTCACAAAAGTGATTTTCATTCAAGAGCAGGTAATATTTCAACATCCATAAAATTAGATCTTTCACATCCACAGTTTCTCATTAACTCCTGGAATTAATTGCTTATGCCAGAAGAGTTGGTCAAGAGCAGACTGCACAGAACTTGCAGTCTGATCTTGGATCTACACTGTCCTTTTCTTTGCCAGCTTTAAAATTGCAATATCTGCTTCTTTAGGAATGACTGATAATGTTAATTTCATTTATTAAGCTCTACAATGGTTATTACTGTAAAAAGCTTCAACAGCATAACAGCAAAACTGAAGAGGAGTCTGCAACACAAATATATGTATCTGTATGTCACAGGCAGCCAGACAGGATAATTCCAATCTACCCTTCACTCATTCTGTTGGGTCCAATACACATAGCCTGAATGGTACATCCGTATCCCACACACTGGTACCATGCTACAAGTAGTTATCTTTTGATATCTAACCGTAACTTCAAACCATGTACCATTTCTCCTCAAACTACTACATAAATACAACAGTCTTTAAGCTACAGCTGTTGACATTTTTTGAAAACATTGAAGGGAAAAGAGCAATTGCTTGATACAAGCCAAAGCTCTTTTTCCCCCCCATGTTTTCCATATCATTCCGTAACTTCCTTTCCCTGAATTTTTTTTTTTGCCATTGAACTGCATGCACTATCAACGGTAGCTCTAAAAAATTGAGTCAAATGTTTGACTGTATTAAACAAGAAGCCATTGGGCATCAAAAAAAGGCAAGTGTCTGTTAAATACATGCAAATTTATCTCCTTTTCACACATTGGCCTTAAAATGATAGAGATGACCAAGGAGACATGCATGACCCTATATTTATAGTAATAAAGAAACTATGACTTCACATGTAAAAAGATGTGTTTCCACAATGTGTTAATTAAGTTGAACAAAAATATCATTCAAATAAATCCAAATTATTCAGCCTTGATTTTTAACTTCTATTTGAATCAGTTAGTATTTTCACAGTATTACACAATGTGTATATTCTATGCATTAACATGGAATGATGAAGGCTGTTTACCAGCTCAAGAAAGAGTGACTGAAAGTCATACTGCTGTACACACACATACTTATATATTAGTATATATGTAAAATATGCTAATGACTAAATGACGGTTTTCCCAGTTCTAATGTCCCTTTGAGTGCTGTATCAGCCACTGTAATGTTATATCTGAAATGATAAGGATAAAAAATCTCTGTAGCTTATTGTTCACACTTGTAGATATGGGAATGAGTAATCAAGTACTTGATCAAATGTCCAATTACTGATTTACCAATATCAGTAATTGAGTATTCGTGGGAAAATATCAAAATCAGAAGCTGTGACGATTGAGTGGTGGTTATCATGGGTTCGAAATCAATTGTTATGTTCATATTGATTCTGAAAATGGCAGTCATAATTTTGGAATAGAGGGTTGCCCGTATTTCAGAGTATGTTGTTCACTGAAATAAAGAAGGAAAAAATCTGTTCTGAAGAAAATCAGTTGTAAAGGTGGGGGGGGGGGGGGCTGGCTTGTATTCTTAGGGTGTTTGTAAGCCGAGGTTTTACTGTACTTTGTAGAAAACACATTTTTTAATGAAAAACAAAAAAATCAACTAACGAAATAGTCACTCTGATTCTACAACCTTTTACCACAAACTTGCCAAGCATATGTTCATTTGGTTAACCTTAGATAACTTACCTATATTTTCTTTCTCTTTACATGATATTGAATAACAGCAAATTTCTCTATCTTGTATGGCAGATAAGTTCCTGAAATGAAAATTTTAATAAAATTATTTTTCCACACACACAACTGATTATCAAAAAATGTAACTGCATCACAATGACTGTTACTTTTCTTAACTCTTGGAGCACCATCCATAACTTACCAGTAAGATGTGTTTGCAGACAGTGAAGAGTACACTGAGATCAGGCTGCATAGAATGTGCTGTCTAATCTTGAGTCCATACTGTCTGCTTTTTCATGTGAAAAAATATATTCGAATAAGGGTCCTTTTAACTACAAAAGTTAGTAGGCTTTTGTTTAACTTGTCAGATACAATTAGTGAAGTACCGATGATCAGGTGGTATCGATTAGTGGCGTGCTGGAAGCTCCCGATTCCGATTATCGATTGAACTTTGTCATAATCAATCATCGGCATGAAATGGAGGAGCGGTATGTGAGCCGTCTCTGCGAAAGTTTTTTTTTTATCGGCAATTTCTTCAGTTTTCGTCTCAACTCACGAGATAAGTGGAGAAAGGGTGAAGCAAAAAACAAAACTACAGGGCCATGTGGGCGAAGAAGTCGCCTTCAATGGCTCAACTTTGCCTTGTCAAGCTTGCATGTCGAAAAAACTTCGCATTAAAAAATTCCCAACCTGGCTTATTCATGAAATATTGGCAATCTAAGACAAAGGTGACACCACTTACCCTTTATCAACTTTGTCAGTTTAGACAAAACAGCAGAGTGTTATTATCCTTATCTGTTACTAACTCGCTAAATCCACCCCTTTATTCAACGAAAACCTGTCTTTCTTTCCACAGGTAAAGCGTCTGCTTATTTAGCTAAATGACGTCAGACGATCAGTAATGATTCTCAATACATAGGTAGTCGAAAAATAAAGCAGAATTACCTCTTCTTACAGCTGGAGATATTCTTTACAAATATTTTTCAATAAATTACAATGATTTATGGTAAACCAAAGGATTAAAATATCTTGAAAACAATCATTTGCCTTCCTCACATCGGCAACTCGAGCAAAATCTACAGTGCAGTGTTCTATTTTTAGCATTCTATTTTTAGAATACTCTACATCTTTTCCTTCCTATCAGCTAGTTTATTGACTATATGCATATAGATTAAGCCTCTGTAAACCTTGTTAAGTTTAAGTCTTTTAAATTTTACAAAGTCCTAGCTATGTTTTTGAATCAAGATTGCGGTTTGTCCTCATTACAGCCGTGAAGAAGTTTTTTTTTCTTCTTTTCTCATCAATCTGGACATTATTTGTAATCTGATGAGAAATGTTAGGGTTTGAAGTAATGTGTGACTGCATCAGTGGGGTCATATATTACAAAGCTATCAAAACCAAATGGTCAGATAATGTTCTTTTGAGTCAACAAGTAGAAAAAAATCCTTTCTCATTTTTTTCTTTGATAAGCAAATCATATCCAAAAGTGATAGGTAGATTCAACTGTTTTTTACTCATGGTAGGCATACAGAAATTCTTACATCACATGCTTTAATTTCTCCTATAAAGTTCATGGAAGAAATACTGTCTACTTGCAGCACAAGTCTGCTTCTAGATTTAAACAGAATTTAACTACATTGTGTGTTTTTACCATGTTTTTTTTTTTTGTTTGTTTGTTTTGTTTTAGGAACCCACACAATGCTAACTTTTTAACAACCTCAATAAAGGAGATTTATGAAAACATTGTTAGAAAAGAAGAAAATGCTGGTAACCAGCATTTTCTCCTTTTCAAACAATGTTTTGTACCCTATCACAGACAAAAGCAGCTATTTTTAGTCCATAATACATGGGTTTTACAAGGATTAACAGTGAAACATGCATGCATAAGCAAACTTATCAGGGGCTGATTATAATCGAAAGAATCGCATCGACAGCAGCAGCCAATTCCAACTGATGATCGATTATGATTTCTAGCCGATGTCCCACCACTAGATACAATATATCTGACTGAATCTAATACCATAGACCTATTTGTTGGTTTCTAGTAGTAATGAAAAAACACATGAAAAAGGGCCTTTCACTACAGATGAACATTCTTTTTTTCACTGAATCAATGTGCATTTCAAAAACAGTGTGATCACAGGCACCAGACTTTTCCAATATATGAGCTGTCACAGTGTTGTTTATCTGGCTCCAATTTTAGAAAAACAAAAGAACCTCTAGGTATTAACTCTTTACCACACAATCCCGACTTTTAACGACCCTGAGAAAGAAGCCTTTTGAAAACATTGTGGGAAAAGGAGAAAATGCTGGTAACCAGCATTTCTCCTTTTCCCACAATGTTTTCTACCCTTCCCAAACAAAATTTCAATTTTTCAGTCACATTTATTTTGTCGTCTGCAAATGCTTTCAATTTGGACCGGTCTAAAATTTTGCAGAGTGGTAAAGAGTTAAGTACTATACGCAAACAAAACTAAGATATCAAGAAATCATGGCCCACAAAATCTACCTATCAAGTCTATTTAGAAAACGAAATCTAGTCATTAGGCCAGCTGAAAAAATATAGTGGTCAAGTCCTGTAAGCTACAAAACCAAGCAATGGAAGTACTGCACGCTTACAAACCAAAGCCACCAAGTCCTCAAAGACGATAAAAAAAATTATCCTAATGGTCAAGTCCCATTAGCTAACAAAACCTAGCAATAAAGTCCTGTTTGCTAACAAGCCATACCAGAGCAGCAAATTCCAATATAAAAATATTGTTGTCAAATCAGGGTTCCCGCTGGGCTTCGTATTTGGCGCCATTTGCGATAAATTTTTAAATGTGGCGCCAAAAAATGCCGATTGGCGAAAATTACTGGCGCCGATATTTTTCATATCGGGATGCCGAACATTTTAATACTGGCCCCCTTCACGGCAATGCATGACCGCCAATCAATCGATAAAAGTGAAATAAATCGGCTGGAATAAACAACAGAATCGAAGTAATCAAAATTACTTCACAAATCGATGTCATTTACACCTGTCCATCCGAATATACATACACTTTCGATAACAAAAACATCCGGCTAGAAAAAAATTGTAAATTTATTTTGGAAAACTGTCTGAAAGTGAAAGTATCGAGGACCAGTGGCCTATATCAATCGTGAATGTTACTAAATGTCCAAATGAATCATGATCGCAGGTAAAATACAGCGGGTTTCCAAAATGGCGACGGCGTCGCCGTCGGCGTTGACTATAACCCGGACCGTAATGTTATCGTCGTCCTCGGTATTTTCTATGTCGTTCTTCCTCCGTTGATCGCCCACCTTTTTGGAAAACTTGTTTGGTTTTTTTTAATATTTTAACTTTTTTATACTGTTACAGATAAAAAAAAAAGTCCCTGCATAAGCAATTTCTTTCTAAGGGAAAAATTTCTTCTCTTTTTTTTTTAACATTTTTTTTTTTACATATTGACTTTGTTGTTTGGTTTGTACAATTTAAACTTCTCTATGTTTCAAAAAGTCTTTCTTTAAAACTTTGTTACAAAAGTACAAATTGCTCTCAATGACCTATTTCTGCTTTTGTCACAGTGGTTTTACAAACATTAAAAATAGATCTATTTAAACTTAATAGATGTTGTTTTTTCCATTGTTCACAAAAATAATTTTTTTACTATATTCATGTAAAAGACATAGATATCAGTTATGAAATCTGATGAAAACAAATGTTTTCTTGTCTTTTTTTTATTGACACAACCATGCGATGAAAATTTATAGACCAATTCTTGATTATGCCTGACCCCCTGTACTTTCATTTTAAAATTGGCACCAACTGGCTCTAATTATTTCAATTTGGCGCAAACTTTTCTCATTTGGCGAAAGTGATGGCGCAAGAAAAAAAGAAGCCAGAGGGAACCCTGCAAATAATTTAAGCAGACAAAACTTAGTAGCAAAAGTACTAAGTAGTCAAAATCCAGTAAGCAGTTTGGGTAACCTAAAGCTTTTTCCCACCAAGTTGAACAAAAGAAACCTTACATTTGATCAATAAGTTGTTTTTCATCTAAAGCCCCTTGTAGATCTCTCTTGTTACCCAACACAAGGATGGGAATCCCCTGTAACTGTGGTTTATCTAATAAATTATGTAGTTCATTTCTTGATGCTTCGATTTTATCATGGTCTGCTGCATCTACCATATATCTGGAAAACAAAATCCAAGAATAAAGTGACTAGCCACTACTCTAACTGTGAAAATCCTAATAACACTTAGCGAAACAGTAAAATTTTATACCTGACCAAATTGATTGATTATATGGTGTTTAACACTGTTTTCAATACTATAACAGTGATGTCGCGACAGCCAGTGCACCTATCCATGTTTTCCTGGGGTGTCTTTTACCGGTACTCTACACATTATTCTTTCCAAGCTACTGGCTGCTTTCCCACATATTTATCACCGAAACAATGGTCAGCGGTGAGAGAGGAATGAATCATGTGATAATAACTATCATCAATCCTAAGAAAGCAATTGGCTAAGCTGGGTATCAAACCAGCGACCCCCCTGATCTCAAGTCCTGTACGCTACCATCTGGGCTACCTAGTTCTGCTCAACCAAAATTAAAAGCATTTGCAGATGACAAATATGTAGCTCAACTGATGATTTCTGTCCTTGATAGGGTAGAAAACAATGTTGGAAAAGGAGTAAAGGCTGGTTACCAGCAATTTTTCATGGTAAAAGGCTGATTACCAGCATTTTCTTCTTTTCCCACCACGTTTTTAAAAGTCTTTTCTTTTCAAGGTCATTAATACGTGGAATTGATTTGTACAGGGTTTACTAACAAACAAACTGAAAGCAGACACTGTAAACATTTTTTACAGACACAAATGATGAACATGAAAGGTTAAACTCTTTACCTCTTTACCAAATGACAGAATTTTAGACTGGTCCAAATTGAAAGCATTTGCAGACGACAAAATAAAGACGGCTCAAATGCTGGAATCTGTCCTTCATAGAGTAGAGTGTGAAAACTTAAATCTTTCATTGTTGGTCGGATGAAAGACAGAAAAGGTGTCTGCAAGAGTTAAATTTTTACCAGGTGCCAAAATTTTGGAATAGTCCATCATTGATAGCATTTGAAGTTGATAAACTAAGTGTGGCTCAAACACTAAAACACTAAAATTTGTCTTTGAAAGTGTAGCAATCATTGAAGGAAAAGAAGAGGCTGGTAACCAATATTTTCACTTTTTCCCGCTATGTTTTCAAAGGCATTCTTCTTCAGTGTCATAAAAAGTTGGTAACAGGTAATTACATCAATTTTTTCAGAACTACGTCTACAAGATAAAGAGTGAATAGGCTGCTTATGCATAAAACATGCATTAATGAATAATAAATACTGTATGTGATAAGTACACAAGATGATTAAATTAACTCTCTACTAAATGACATATTTACACTTGTCCATACTGAAAGCAAATGCAGACTACAAACTAAATGTGGCTTATATGATGGGACTCATCTTTGAAAGGTAGAAAACATTGTGGGAACCACAATTTTTCCAGAAGTCCTCTATTTTATGGGCATTAAATCTTTACCTAAGAACAAAATTGTATATTGGTCCAAAATTGAAAGCATTCGCAGACAACAAAGTTATTTAGAAAGGTTAGAAAACATTGTGGGAAAAGGAGAAAATGCTGGTAATCAGCATTTTCTCCATTTCCCTCAATGTTTCCAAAAGCTTTCTAGCTCAGGGTCATTCAAAGACCAAATTGTATGGTAAGGGGTTAAAACATGGTTAAAACATGGGATTCACATAAAGGTTAACCCTTTTCAAAAAAGAATCTCATGTTTTTTTTGACCTGCGGAAGACAGCTTCAGAATAACAAAGAGCTAGTAAATAGCATTTTCTCTACTCCCAACAAAAAAATTGATTTCTACTCTTTCAAAGACAACTTTCATTCTTTGAGTCACAGCTTAATTGTTATTTGGTAAAGAGTTAATGCATTTTGTAATATTTCAGCTTTTTAGAAAGCAACAAGACTGAATTAATACCTACACAATTGCATTTACTCCCCTACAATATCGTTCCCACATGCTTCTAAATCTTGGCTGCCCACCAATGTCCCATAACTGCAAAAAAAAAAAATGTTTCACAGCTTGTTACTAGATGACAAAATTTTAGACCTGTTCAAATTTAAAATACTTATGGATGGCAAGTTAGGTTTGTCGCATATGCTGGATTATGTCTTTGGAAGGTTAGGAAACGTTGGAAAAGGAGGAAATGCTGGTTACCAGCATTTTCTCCTTTTCCCATAATGTTTTCAAAAGCCTTCTTGTTCAGGATTGTTAAAACTTGGGATTATAAGGTAAAGAATTACCTTAACATCATGCAACAAAATTTTGGATGCAGCCAAATTGAAATCATTTGCAAACAACCACTTAAATGTAGCTGGAATGACCTATTTCCATCTCTGATAGGGTTGAAAACGTTGCGGGAAAAGGAGAAAATGCTGGTTATCAGTATTTTCTCCTTTTCTCCATTCAAACTCTGGTTGTGTGGTAAAGAGTTAAATCACCGGGGTTTCTGTTACACTAAAACAGTCAATTAGTGATGTAAAAACCTGACCCACAATGATGTATATCATACTCATAATGATCTGCCTGGTGTGCTCTCAGAAAAACATTATCATAAATAGGACCTGGGGACTTACAGCCATGGGCTAATCAAATTTTAAATAATGTTTTGACAGAAAATAAATGTACTTTCTTTATTTCAGGGTTTTTGTTTTTTTTCTCAATAGTTCACAAATAGAAATCATTTGAGCCACATTTCATTTGTCGTCTGCAAATGCTTTCAGTTTGGACTCAAAAATTTTGATATCTGCCAGAGAGTTTGATTGATTCTTCAGATTTTCCGGTGTGCCTGTGGATAGCAAAATACAGCATAGCTTCATATTGTGGTTGTATTTGGACAAAAATGAATGTTCAATGTATTGAGTATTTTAAACAATCTCACTGGAAGGTGCATTTTTGGTCTGCTGAAGATGTATTCGCCATTCACTACATGAATTTTACCTCTGTAAAGTATAATAAATCATACCTTTATTGTAACATTTCCTTTGGTAATTTTTCTCATGTTGAAACCAACTGTTGGTATCATATCTTCACTAAATTGACCAGACTGAAAGTAGACAGAAATTTACACGAATGTACATCTTTTTCAGTTTGCAGTACAAATTAGAATACAACACTCCAGGTTAGAAAACCTGAGCAAAAATCTCATTGGGTTCTATTTTACACTGCTTTCAACATTATTTCACTCATATCACAGCAATAGATAACACATTCTTATATGCCCTGGGTTTCACCGGAACTAGGCTAAGGCTCTCAGTGTCTAGCCAAAGGGCAATCCCATGAAAAACCCAATGCCTTTAGCAAGGATCTAACCTGGGGCCTCCAGATAACCAGCCCTACACTCAACCATGGAACTATTCATAACCCCAAGGAGGAATGTGAAGATATGTATGTGTTTTATGCCATATTTCATACATGCTTTCCCAGAGTTTCTTTTACCAGTACTATGTATACCGTATTTTGCGTATGTTTTGGGACACCCAAAGAATTGGGACACCATAAAAAATGGCGAAAATAATTATTTTTCATGACCCAAAGATTTGGGACATACTAAAAATCGCAAGATCAGGATTTTTTTGTTCCAAAGAATTGGGACAGTGAATATCTATTTAAAAAAAAAAATCTTTCAATCCGTTTGATACCCCTTGTTTGCAACTATTTATTTCGCGCAGTTTTATTTCTACACACGTAACGTCGTAAGCATACTTCCCAACCCTCCCAATTTCAATGGGAGTTTCCTGATTCAAGACAAAAAACTCGATCACCTGACAGTCTAATTTAAACCCCAATTCAAAAAGAAATCCAACGTAAGTGTAAAAAGGATGTGATAAACTTGTATCCAAGATACATAACATGTATAACGTGTATATGTACATCCGAAGTTGACAGAGTTGACACGCATGTATTTCACGGTCAATCGAGTTCGTTGTTTATAAATAGAAATCAAGGTACAGCATTCTAGTTTACCCAAGGTTTATCGATTGAAGATCGATGAACCAATCAAATTTGAGAGCAGTCCGAGCAGGTACTTGTCAGAGTGGAATTAACGTCGTTCTCCTCACGTACATGTAAGCAGGTAACATATGTTGTGAATTTATCTACAAACGCAAAATAACATCCTCATCGCAATCCCAGGACGCAGACAACAATGAGTGACAAGTTAATCATCAACGACAACAATGAGAAAAAGCGAAGTTTTAAGCTCTTAGTGCTCAAATTGATCGGTGAAATTCCAATCTGTCTAAAAACAGACCAACCTGCATATGATTGGATGTTTATCGACATCAATGACGTAGCAATATTTTAACGTCGGCAATATTCAACGGGTTAGCGGCCATTGACTTTCAGTATGACAGATTGTCTTGTTTGACCATAAGTTTTGGGACAGCTGACAAAATAATTATTTTTTGTAGACCAAAGTATTGGGACACGAAAAATTAATTATTTTTTACTGTCCCAAAACTTAAGCAAATTACGGTAATATTCTTCCCAAGCTACTTGCTACTTTCCAACACAGTTAAAATAATGTCAATACAATGATCAACCATGAGGGGAGAATGAATCCTGTTACACTACTGACAATCCTTGGAAAGAAATGGGCAGGGTTGGGGATTCAAACCAGCCACCCTCTGGTTAGCAATCTGAAGGTCTTGCTGTTTACTTAAAAACAGTTTTTGCAAATGCCTAAGCCAAACATGTTACATACCTTGAACTTTCTGGGGGCCTGTACGCTTTTTTTGTATAGTTGTGGGCTTACATTCAGGCCTCATGTTAGTGTCAGATGGTAATTGCACATGTTCGTTCATGGAAACAAGAATTTTAGTTAAATGGTAATCAAAGTGGTCAAATTGCTCTATTGCAGTATCTACAATAACTACAAAAATTTCACAAATCATTTGCTGCAGGTGTACCTTTACATTTTAACATTATGTCATGTATATTTTTATACTGAATTACTATATGAGTCACATATTCCTATCCACATAAGCTTATGAAACGTGAAATGGCGATAAAAGATTAAAAATGCAAACTTGAAAACATATTTTTCTGAGCCTTACGTGAAGGAGACCGTACATAACGGCTCGTAAAAATATACACGCTTTCTTTTCATGGAAGAGAAAAAGACAAAATCATAATGTGAAATGACCAAATGACACTTCTAATAAACCGGTCGGTAGAGTGGGTGGGGAGGAGAACCCAACAAAATATCTTACGGCTATGACGTTAACAAAAGTAGTTTTCCCTGAGTACTGGAGGCCAACTAACGTCAATTCCATCTCCTCCTTCCAAAACAGACTCTTAAACCAATCTAGTATCCTCTGAAAAAACTGCAACATCGTTTAATTTTCGACTCTACTTCCTGCAACAATGGAGGGTTGGTCTGTGTGAAAACTGAAATCACATGACTGCTAATCATAGGTCAAGGCCAGAGAGGGTATAAAATACGGACCGATTTCCAAAGCCGGAGTCGGAAGTCGGCGCGCCGTGATACTAGCCTTGGTTCCAGCCTGATATATTTTACTGTATCTAATAAACCGCTCATCGGCACGCTCTTTCTAGATAAACAGTGATAGGATTTTTTTTCATTATTGATTCCAGTCCCATCGCGGGCTTAGATGTATTTTCTTCGGATACTGTAAACCAAGATCAGCCTGGACATGTATACATACGTGCAGTGTAACCTTGCTCTACACTCTCTGTTCTCCAAGTAATTTCGATCATTTAGATCCTATCCAGCGTCAATAAATGCAACAAAATCTATTTTATTATTTGTCAACGATTCAAAGTCGATAATGGTTAATTTTTCATCAATTTATGTGAATACTAAATACATGCAAATGTAACAACAATCGGGAAAATGATAGATAAGATTGTGTCGATTAGACAAGCTTTCATTTTGTTGTTGTTGATGTTGTTGTCCACCCATTTCTTTCTTTCTTATTTCAAATCAGCAGTGCAGATGATACATTTCTCAATAATGTTGTGAATTTTAATGTTTAGCTTTCGATCGGTAATCACCACTAAACTCTTTACCAAAATACAAAACTTTAGATTTGTCCAAATTTAAAGTTTTCATTTTCAGACAACAAATTACATGTACCTCTAATGATTGGGCTCGTCTTTGAACAAGGGGGGGGGGAGGATACATTGTGGAGACGAGAAGAAATTACTGGTTACGAACCTTTTCTTTTTTTCCAACTATGTTTTTAAAAGTCTTCTTGGTCACGTTTTTTAAAGCACGGGATTGTTTGGTGAAGGAATAAGGTAATTTAACAGAATTTAGATCCATGTATAATCAAATGACGGCACCTAGCAATGCATAGTCTCATCTCTGATCTATTCAGTGCAATTTATTCTGAAATATTTTGGTCAAAACGGGCTTTAGTTTGCTAGATCAACTACATCTATATATAGCCTGCAACGCGTGAAAAGGGGCATTCGGACATTTGGTGTCGTCGCGGATCAGCCTGCGCAGTACGCGCAGGCTAATCCGAGACGGCACTTTACGACTACATTAGATTTTGTCCTACACAGACTTGCAAAAAAAGGAAATTACATAAAAACGGAAAGTGTCGTTTTGAATTAGTCTGTGCGGACTGCGCATGACACCTTACGCAAATTTCCTAGTGCCCCTTTGAAATCGCGTGTTGCAGGCCATATTGTATCATGGTTCTTTTAATTGAAATGTTTACTTCACACATCGTTTTTCACATACATATTATTATTGCGTATGATTATTTTTCACTCTTCAGGTTATATCGAATCCGTTTCAGTCTGGAATATAACCCGTCTTTTAGGTCCGATTATCCCATTTGCCATTATGGAGGGTGTCGGGTTACTTTCATTATCAGTAAATCAGTTTTCTCACATGCATCAGAGGTGAGAGGCGAAAAATCGCCGGAAAGAAAGTTCTCCGCAACCGGGTATCGAACTCGCAACCTCCAGGTCACGAGTCAGATATGCTGACCACTGAGCTACCCGGCCGGGCCGCTATTCATGGGGCAAATCTAATAATCTCGACCTCTTTCGAAGGCCGAAAATATAGTCCACTAAACTTTAGACAAATTGTTTATCTTACAGGCCTGACTAAATAAGCGGACGGTGTTGATCCAAGAGCTGACTTCACATTCTGTGAGCCTGATCTTGATCTGTGCCATCAGTTAAGCCACTCTTGTCCGGGTATATAGCGCTGACAGGGCTAAAGTAGTGTGTCATTGTACGTTTTTTTTACAGAAGGAAGCCTTTTTTAGATTACTGCATCAATGTGATTACAATGAAATGCCAGGCGGTAATTAATAAATTTTCAATCACTCCTTATCGCGGTCTTCTTTCACGATTTATGCATATCTATGGTAATGATCTAATATCGGTTTCTGAACTGTTTTTGACAAAATAACGTCCGAACACATAAAAGGAAAAAGAAATGATCGGACTGGAACCCAGGCTATGCAATTACAAGCGACAAATTAGATATGGCTCAAATGATGGGATCTGTTTCAGAAACGGTAGAAAACTTGACAGGTAAAAGACAAAATGCCGGTGACCATTATTATCTACTCTTCCCAAAAATGTTAACAAAAGCCTTTTTCTTTAGGGTCAATAAAACTCAAGATTGTATGGCAAATGGTTAAATTGAAGATTAACGTCGGACTCTCACGAACATTGCCAACTTACAGGCCAGCAAAATACACTAAGTAACTAAGAACTAGGTTGAATTATTATCGATTTTTCCCCTTTTACAAACACTCAATTAACTTATTGATCTTATGATCTAGGTTGATATTTTTCAACCTAGTTGCGGCCTATTTCTTTAAGATGGCAGTTAATGAGAATTCACACATTTTAAAGGAGACAGATCAACTTAGCTTTTTGTCAAAACTCTGCATTGTACGATTTAATTCGTTTTAACCGTTTACTATACAAACCCGATTTCTGATGAAAGCAGGGGAAAGGGCATTAGAAATCAATTTAGAAATGAATAAGCGAACAGGAAAAAGTACAGATGACCAACAATATTTTGTACCAACTCCAAGACAAATCTAAACATTTTGAGTCACATTTAGTTTGTCGTCTGCAAATGCTCTAAAAACTGAAAAGTCTAAAATTTTGTTATTGGGAAAAGAATTCATTTTTTTTAACGTATGTTAACCCTTTACCCCATAATCCAAACTTCAAACGACCTTAACTCTTATCCTGCCCTTCGGGACCTTAGATGTATTTTGCGGAGAGTGTAAAGCAAGATTAGCCTTCACATACGTGCAATCTACTCTTGCTTTACGCTCCCCGCTGCTTTATTAAAAATGGCCCTCGTCATATTTCCCTCTTTCAAGGCAAACAAATTTTAATGAAATAAACTGTTCTAATCATCCACAATTTAAATACTACAGGATAAGGTTTAAGAAAGAAGCCGTTTGAGAACATTGCAGGATTAGGGAAAAAAATGTTAATAACTAACATTTTTCTCTCTTCCAAAACTGTTTCCTAACCCTCCAAAGGTGTATTTCCATCTTTTAGTCACAGTTATCGTTTTGTCGTCTGCAAAAGCTTTCAATTTGGGCAAGCATAAAAAAAAATCGGTTGTATGGTAAATGGGTTAATATGAATTAACACTAAAAAAACACGAAATAGTGAATATATACTGATGTTAAACCTTTACCAAACAATCTCACGTTTTAACGACCCGAACACAAAAGATTTTTGAAAACATTGTGGAAAAAGGAGAAAATGCTGGTAACCAGCATTTTGACCTTTTTCCGCAATGTTTTCTACCATTCCAAAAAACCAAAAAAAGTTTCAATTTTGATTCTTATTTATTTCGTCGACTGCAAATGCTTTCAATTTGGACAACTCAAAGATTTTGTCGTTTGGTAAGGAGTTAAGTACTGCGATGCTATTTGTCATGCATATAGTTTACAAAATTCGGCTGCCTACAAAAAAAAAAAAGAAATTGAAAAACAGACAAAAAGAACCATGTGTTCAGCAAGCAACTGCTGCTTTTCTTCACTGTTGGAAACACAATAATGTCCCTTCCATCAAATGTTCGTTCTGCTGTAACATTTGTAATATTCCGGTCTAAAACTTGACAACCTGTCCGGTTATGCATTTAGAGGGATGTATTTTTCAAAATTTCTGGTGAAGAAAGGGACAGTGTAGTTCAAAAAAGAGATCGCAATTTCTGTGCATTTTGATTTCGCGCTGTTCTTCAAGTTTCAAAGTTTATTGTTCAAATCACATATAGGCCTACATGATATACGAACAAGGAGGCACCACTTACATAAAAAAAGATTTACGAATAGTGACGGAGAAAATTGGGTTAGATTAGTTGCGGGGACGTAACCTTGGTCAGAATGTGAAAAACACTATAAGCGGCATGAAAAGTTATTGTAAATAGGCCTTTTTGTCTCATTTTTATCTTCCCACAACAACAAAAAGCCGCGTCCACGTGTGAAAACTATTCGTTTATTAGAGCAACCCATTATCGTTACTAACCTAAACAAAACCAACTCGATACTAAATAACAAATCACACATAGGACTAACATCTGAATAAAAGGAAAATATCGGTTTCTGAGTGATATGGAAACCAGTATGATGAAAAAAGGAGCAAGGCCTTGTAACAAGCACTTGCTCCTTTCTTTCCCCCCCCCCCTTCCAACCCAAAGGGATTTTGATTACAGGGATGAAAAAATATGTATATGCACATTAAGTTGGTTAATTAAAAGGTATCTCAGAAAAAGTCATATGGAATGTTAGGGGAAAAAGAGAGAAAGGTCGGATCGATTCTTCAATGCCAATAAACCTTTTACCGAACAATCCCTGATTTTCATGACTGCGAGGAAAACATTGTCGTAAAACATCAAAATACTGATACTATACATTTTTTTTTCCTTTTCCCAGGACGTTTCCTATTTTTCTTCTTTTTGAGCCACCTTTTATTTGTTGTTTGAAAATGCTTTGAAAATGGACGAGTCTACACTTTTGTAGTCTGGTATCTCGTACATTACAAGCGGATATTTTCAGTCAATAAAAAAGATTTTGGTAACGCCCATAATTTATCAGACAGTGTTGATCTTCGATCAGGCTGCACACAAACTGCAGTCTGATGTTAGATCCACACAAACTGGAAAAGTAACTAAAGCCTAGTGTACTATGCATCTGAAAGACTGAAGTCGTCGCGTTCCAGTTATCGAACCATGAAAGCGTTATGTAGACAAGTAAATAACAAAAGGCATCTTTAACCCTTCACAATCCCATGCTTTACTGATCTTCAAGAGAAAGGCTTTTGAAAACATTTTGGGAAAAGGAAAAAATGCTAGATACCAGCATTTTCTCCTTTTCCCAAAATGTTTTCTATCCTTCATTCAAAGATAAACTTCAGAATTTGAGACACATTGTTTTTGTTGTCTGCGCATGCTTTTAATTTCGACAAGTCCATTATTGTGTTCTCTTGTAAATAGTTTACGAAATTGCCTCTTGAAACGAGTTTTGCGACAGGCGACATTTGTAACAACCGTGTGTGATTAATGATTGGTGAAAAATTGTGGCCGTGGGAGAATTTGCTCTTTCTGAGTAACCTTCGTTTTGCCGCAAAGTTTTATACCTAAAAAGTCGATTGCTGTAAGGCCAAAATAGGAAAACAAAGTCGTTCGTAGCATCTAATGAGTTATCAATACAAGTAATCAGGAGCGTTACAGTCAATCATACGACGTTCATAATAGCCAAAAGGCTTTCGCGACACCAAACGTGAATGTATATGCTCTAGTTTTGTGGCAGAGTTTTCAATATTGATATGCAGCTGGTGTATCACACCTTTTCTTTTAAAAAAAAAGAGGATTCAAGCATTTCATCATTTTCCCAAAATCTTTTCTACCCTTCCAGAAATAAATTTCATTCGAGCTGTATTGAACTTGTCGTCTGCAACAGCTCTTACTTTGGAAGTGAGTGAGTGAGTGTATGAGTAAGTGAGGTGGCATGAATTATTGAAAGGACGTGAATTATTGAAGTGACAGGTGTACAGGACATACAAACATAGCAAAACAATAGTAGACGACTTTGATGTGATCATACATGAACAATACTTATGAGTTAGACGGGCAAAAATGCCATATATCTCTAACATTCAATGGATATTTCCGCATGAACTATCATTGTAATTAATAATCAATAACAAGATGTATACCGAAAACCTGATTTTTCAAGATGATAAATATTACACACGTTTTCGCTCTTCCATTTACTCTTTAACGACAAAATTTTTGGCTTGCCGTAATTGAAACCTTTTGCAAAGCAACAAAATAGAAGTGACTGGGAAATTAAAACTTGCTTTTGAAAGGGTAAAAAACATTGTAGGAAAGGAAGAAACTGCTGGTAACCAGCAGTTTCTTCTTTTCCTAAAATGTTTACGTAAGACCTCTTTTTAAGGTTCTAAAGGTCGTCAAAACTAGTGATTTTGTTGTAAAGCGTTAATGTCATTATGTTATTGCCGCATGTAAGCTGCCGTGTATTATAACGATAGACTGCAATTTTCAAATTCCATAGATAAATATGCTGTTAAGTTAATGGCACATCCTCGATACCATGCAATGCGATGCGATACGATATGATACGAAAGGGTTAGAAACGATATGATATAATAAAATATATACTACGACATGACATAATTTGATATAATGCGATGCGATACGAAATGATACGATACAATTTGAAATGATATGATACTTATAATTTAATACGATTCGACATGACCTGATGTGATATAATATGGAATGATACGAAACGATACGACATGATATAAAACTATTCCATATGATATGTATACCACGACATGGTATGACAAGATTTGATATGATGTGATCCTTGTAATCTAATGAGTTACGAAATGACATGACCCGATGTGATATAATATATGACATGATATGATACAGATAAATATCACATGATGTTACACGACATGACATGACACATTTGATATAATATGACACTTACAGCCTAATACTATGCCAAACGACAGGGCCTGATATAATATAACATAATTTATGAAATGATATGATTTGGCACGATACGATACAATACGATATCATACGATTCGACACAACACGAAACTATACAATACGATACATGTAGGATCTGACATTAGTTGGTGTTTGAGATAAAATTTTATTAAACGAGTCTACAAAAATTGTTATTAAGCGAGCCTTTGGCCAGCTTAACATTTTTTTTTTTTTTTGTGGACGAGTTTAATAAATTTTTACCTCAAAAGCCAACGAATGTCAGATTCTTTTTATCACATAACTGTTTAACAAGAATTATAGTCCATAATATGTAAAACATAGGCATGCACGTATAATGTGTACTGAAATTTACATGAAGCCTATTCGCTTCTTTGACAGGTACATTACGAACGAAAAATAGTTCCGAAGAAACTTGCATATATTGATTTTGTTTTGAATGTAAAAGTGATTAAATTAACAACTTTATCATGATTACGAATTTTGACCATTAATTTCACTCAGGGACCTAGGTCAACAATGTTTTAGAAATGAAGCGTATAATTACAGAGTGTTGACCAAATATAGCACTACGTGTATTTTCTTATCTCACACGTGTGTGAGTCAAGAAAATTCGTAATGGCTGTACGAAACTTTTTAAAACGCTGTGGACAAAGGAGACTGATGCTGGTAACCAGCACTTCTTCCTTTTCTTACAAAATTTTCTACCCTTTTCTAGCCAAATCTCATTATTCGAGTCATGTTTAGTTTGTCGTCAAAAAATGCTCAATTTTGACAAGTCCAAACCTGTGTCGTTTGGTACAGAGTTAAAACACGAAAACATGTACAAACATTGTGACAAAAAGGGAAATTGCTCGTTACAATGTTTCCTTTACAATGTTTTCAAGGGTTGAGTACTTCAAGAATAAAAGACTTCTGCAGGTGGTAACCAGTTTATAGTAGAGATCTACAGGTTGATCGTCCGTTCTAATTTACCATTCAAAAATACATTAAATGACTTTTTAAGACTTTTTGCACCCAGCCCGCAGTAAGAAATATGATTTAGAAACGGAAAACTTCGAACAACAAGTTTTACTACGAGTATATCTCTTCTCAAAGCCTTTGTTATACCATTCAATAAAAAGATCTTTGTGTGTTTCTTGTATTAATTTTGTCTCATATAAAATAAGCCGTTAAGTGTATTTTGAAAATAACAATAATAATGATGATGATGATGATAATAATAATAATAATAGTAATTTTTACAGCAGTTCACATTGCTCAAACGAGAAAACATCGCACCCGCTGCCTTATTTTCAAGGAAAATGATCATTCAAGTGAGCATGCCAGTAAACAACCTAATACATTTGTGTACCTATTCATGTGACGAAAAGTTGTTATTTCGGTTTAATCATTTCACCGCCATAGGCGAGAACATGGGATTTTGCAGACGGCATGGATCAAGATCGAAGTGCACAGACCGTGCAGTCTAATCTTGGACCTATATCGTCTGCATTTTTAGTCGAGGATCTATGATGAAAACCTTTCTAGGTGTCATTTGATTGTATTTTCAGCCGTGGAAAGCAGTCCACTTCATATATTTGATGCCGAAAGACTTAATCTGTGACTGACTGCAAAAATGTTTGTGTTGCTCTTTCAGCGCCATATATTCTAACTAAGCCTCTCTCTACGGCTGAGACTGAGAAAGATTTCATTAGACTGGCTATCTTAATATTGCAAGTGTATTGCCATCGAGAATGACACAGCGAAAAACCGCACGGTCGCAAAATACTGCCTGACAGAAAATAGTTCTTTTTGATAGAAATCGTGATTTTGTTTAATATGACAATCTTGACATGCTCTACAAAATCTCTACAACTCAATTTAAACGATGCCTTTTTACAAAGCCATAGACTGGATAAGATATGAAGGTACATGTACAAGATACTTGCTTATTATGGAAATTCAGTTGGTGATCAATGCAAGTCAGGCTCATCTTTACTTATCCCAACTCAACCTTTTTCATCCTCGTGTTTTTGGCTGGTGTTGTGGGCATCGTCTAGCTAGGAGTTCTTCCAACCGAAGGGAAGGTGAAAAAGGATGGAAAATTCATATAAAAGCTAACTCTTAAAAAGTATTCAAAGGCAAACTTATCCAATTGATATGTTCTTTATTTGCCCTTTTCAATTGAAGATTTTTTTTTCATAAATCATTTCCTATTGATTGACAAACATATTGTAATAAACGGATCAGGCCATTTTTCTTTTATTTTTGCATGGACCAACCAAGTTTAATCTTTACCAAGGCCGCTTTTAAATCCACTTTCGCTTGTCTGTCAGTACTTTCAGTGTTTTGATTCTTATAGGCTTGACTAGGCAAGCCCACAGTAAAGATTCAAGGTCAGACCGCACTTTCTGTCTGATGCTTTCCTTTTTTGTCAGTTTTCAGTTTTCACCAGTATACTGACGATTTCCTAGTTCTTGGTCTTCATGTTATCCGAATTATCAGTAAAAAAGCAGAGACGGGTTTACTTTGAATAATTGATGCGCGTCCATCATTAGCCGGCGTTATGAATGTTTTTTCTCAACATATGGAATGCTGCAGTAAACTTGGGTTTTCTTTTTTTCTGTTAACAAGTTTAAATCTGTTGAAACGACAAAAGTTTAGATAAAAACATTTGCAACTCAAATCATCGAAAACATTAGAGATGAAGGAGGACACTCTGGATCCCAGCATTTTCTCTCATTTTACCAAAACGTTTCCTAAAAGGTTTCTTCCTCAGAGTTATTAAGCCTCGGAAGTATCTGGTTTACCCATTACAACACAGTCTGAGCTTTAAAGTACCTCGAGGAAGAATCACTTTAAAAACATTGCAAAAAGCTGTTGGCCAGCATTTTCTCCTACTCTGGACAACGATGATTTTTGGTCATTCAAAGACAAATATCAACAACTGTGAGTATAAAGTTGATTTGTCATCTGCAAATGCTTTCAATTTGGACAAGTCTAAAATGTTGTCATTAGATGAAGAATTAAGAATTTTTCGAAAGTACAGGGCGAAGTACGGTGGTCATAGAAATAAATTGACGCTACAATTAGTAAATCTATACTTCTTAAATAGGGCTACGGGTTTCTTATACACCTATTCCACTGGAAGGCGATTCCGCTACGCTTTGAAATTTTGGTCAAAACGTCGTGAATCGTAGGAGAGACGGCAACAGCGCAGTAGAAACGCCTTTATCGTAGTACAAGCGTATCGGAAACTTCATGATCGCCTCTTAAATACCCATTCCGCTGAGCGGCGATTCCGCTACGCTTCGAAAATTTGGTAAAAAATCGTCGCAAATCGTAACTGGAACGGCAACAGCGCCATAGAAACGCCTTGATCGTAATAAAACCGTATCGAAAGTTTCATGATCGCCACTTCATTGAGCTTGTTTTAACCTTGCTCAAAATTTACGTAGCGGGATCAACGTGAGGCTCGAAGCGCCACAAAAACATAGTAAAAGCGTAGCAAGAAATTCGTGAACGCAGCAGTATCATAGCCGCAGCTGGAGTAACGTAGTGCAAGTGTAGCGCATCGTAACAAAAACAACACCAAACCCTATAAACCTATTGTTCATAACCGTAAGCTGGAGCACAACTACTGCAGCAATTCGATCCATTTCTTCGAAAGCCGGTAGCGTTTAAATCACCGATTTTGTATAGAAACGTTACAAAAGCGCAACAGAACCGCAGCTCTTGCGCATCGGGTCGAAATAAGGTCGCAGCTGCAACTTAGTTAGCCTGAAATTCCGTGCCGTAGTGGAAGCGCAGAGTAGAAACGTCTTGGAGAGACCTCAAGCGCCGTAGACGCGCAACTACGCCGTGACAGGATCGCGATGAAAGTAAATCTCACCGATATCGAAACTAGATCGCTTTTTGAATTATGTTGAATTCCATTACCAAACGACTCATTCAGATTGAAAGCATTTGCATTCAATAAATTGAGTGTGGCTTAATTGATGGAACTTGTCTTTGAAAGATAAGTAATCATTTTGGGGAAAGGAGAAAATATTAGTTTCCAGCACTGTCTTTATTTTCCAAAGTGTTTAAAAAAAGTTTTTTCTCGTTTCCAAAACCCGCTTCCGCAGGGTAGTTGAAACACTGGATTTGTTTTATAAAGTATTATATGGGTTTAGGTCTGTCTACTTTCAGTACTTTGATTGTTTCAGTTATAAACAGAGTGAGTCTGTAAATGCGTACGGGGATTTCCGGTGTAACTCCTTCACTGCCATCTATAGGCGATTTAAACGGTCTTTGCGCGCTGTCTGATCTTTGATCTACACCGTCTGCTAATTAGAAATAAACTATGACGAAATATGACTAAAATTATTTCTTAGAAGTTTTGTGGAAATCTGCTTTTAAGCCTTGAAATACTCGTAAGTCGATTTTTTATTTGGCAGTGAACGAGAGAGAGAGAGAGAGAGAGAGAGAGAGAGAGAGAGAAAGAGAGAGAGAGAGAGAGAGATATGTATTTTCTATGTACAGACAAGGCCATGCCTCCGTAATGAGTCAATATACATGACGGTAATGATTACAATTACAATTATAAACTTAAAATTACAATGCCAATAAGTACACAAGTTGATCTGCCAAAAGCACAGATAAAGTTCAGACAGTCAAATGCACTCTAACCCTTCATCTACTTTGTCTGATACTCTGTTAGATATTTTCTTTCCCAAAACATTCCTTTGATTTTAATACACAGGTTCGTTTTTCTTGACGGAACATGTCCATTTCATTTTACTTGGCGCCTTTAACCCTTCAGCTGCTACGCGCGACTCAAGGACCTTTTGCGGACAGTGTAGATCAAGATCAGTGCAGTCTGATCTTGGATCTACACTGTCCGATAAGGAGATATTTCTCCCAAAAGAATATCTTTGAAATAGCAAAATTTGGGTTTTTACTATCGGGCTTGAAAGTTTCATTTTACTTATTTAGAAGGCTAGGGGTTAATGGGTCAACATAAATATTACACCATCTTGCATCTATCTGAATTGAAGCGCTTTTAAAAGCTGTAATGAAAAGTCAATAAATAGTGTTGAAAGTTTAGTTTAGCCCAATTCATGTTTGTACCACGTTAATCCTTTTCCTGCCAAATAAATTAAATGAAACTTTCAAGCCGATAGTAAAAACCCCAATAATGCTATTTCAAATTCAGTTTTTTGGAGGAAAATATCTCCTTATCGGACAGTGTAGATCCACGATCAGACTGCACGTTCTGTGCAGTCTGATCTTGTCCTACACTGTCCGCAAAAGGTCAGTGAGTCACGCTTAGCAGCCTAATAGTTAATTGTGTGGCATTGGTTGCTTGGAGGGTTATTTTTGTATTGACCAAAAGTAAACTTAACAGTCACATGACCTATGGGGCTTTTGAATCAATTAAAAGGGTTTGAAATATAATTTCGCACGTCTGACCCTTACCTCTTTACCACCCAACAAAAATATGGACCTGTCTAAATTGAAAGCGTTCGCAGACGACAAATAAGATGTGGCTCAAATAATGGGATTGATTTTAGAAGGGATAGAAAACAGTGAAAACAGGACAAAATTCTGGTTACCGGCATTTTCTTCTCTTTCCCCCAAAGGTTTTCAAAACCCTTCTTCCCTCGGGTCGTTAAAGTAAGGAAATGTGCCGTAAAGGGTTAAAGTGCCAGTTGTATAGGAAAAAGTATAATTAGTCAATTTTTTGTCCTTCAGTTTAAATGATATTTCCCCCCCTAGACCATTTTGCAGCAGATCTTCTTTAAAAAAATCATGATGAAATATGAAAAAAAAAAAAAACTAATCATTGCATGAATACAACTGTGTGAATTATTACATACATACTCGTAAATCATTGTGGATAGAGAAGAAAGTGCTGTAGATCTACTTGCCAAAGTGTTTTCAAAAGTAGCATGCAGCAACAGTAATAAGGTAATACGCTGAAAAGATTCGGTTTATAACTCGACGTGTGTAAGCTTTAGATTTGTCCAATGTAGAGCTTTATCTTCGTAAGCAAAGTAAACATTGTTGGA
This sequence comes from Hippopus hippopus, assembly GCA_946811185.2. NCBI lineage: Eukaryota > Metazoa > Mollusca > Bivalvia > Cardiida > Cardiidae > Hippopus > Hippopus hippopus. The sequence goes on along the minus strand of OX328102.1, from coordinate 37,550,397 downwards.
AAAAGGAGAAAATGCTGGTAACCAGCATTTTCTCCTTTTTCCAACAATGCTTTCGAAAGTTCTCTTCTTCAAAATTGTCAAAACTCAGGGTTGTTTAGTAAACAGCAAACCCAATGAGCGAAGGGTTTATTCAGTCAGTACTTCTATTTGTATTTTTTTAATTGGGAAACCGATCCTGTTCAATCCTGTAACCATGTTACCATGGTGTTCAAATATTGTGCGGGTAGTACAGACTCTGATCAGACACCTGGTCGTAGTGGTGGTACATCTTGCTAGGTAACCCTTCTCCCAAACATAAATAAATAAAGAAAGAAAGAAAGAAAGAAAGAAAGAAAGAAAGAAAGAAAGAAAGAAAGAAAGAAATGAATGAATGTTGACTCTTCCAGACTGAAAGTTAATGCAGACGACAAACTCGAAATTACTTCAACTAAGCTCTAGTTTTCTGATACGATTGCATGGAAAGTTTTGTCGTAAGAGTCGCATGATTTTAGTTTTGAAGTCCGCGCAGGCTGACCTTAGTCGAAACTCTTTCTCTTTCGGTAAATGTTCTGCATGTCCAAGGACTTTTCTACCTCAGGATTGAGCTGGTTGTTACACAAAATGCACTTTATGGATCCATAGTAAGCCTAATATGATGACTTGCTTGATAGGGGTGCATTAAACACTCTTTTGTCAGAGCATGGCTCATGATATACATAAGTATTTGGGGTTCTTTGATAATAATAATAATAATAATAATAACAACAATAGTAATTTTAGTCTTATTCTTCAAGATTTTCTAAATTTGAAAGTAACACAACTTCTGATTGGCTAAACCAAATGGTTTAACTAGCATTTTCTCTTTCCTCACATGTTTTTTTTTTTTATACCCTTTTGAAGACAAATGTAATCTTATGACACGCATCTGATTCTCGTCGGCAAATGCTATCAATCTGGACGAACCTACAATTTTGTCGTTTGGTAAAGGGCTAACCCCTACAGGTGATAGGATAGGGTCGGCGTATCGAGAAACCACCAATATTATTATTGGCCAAACAAAGAATGATAATATCATAGGTAATCGTTTGACATGTTTGTACTTCAGATTTTCTTCGACCGTAAACATCTCATTCTTTTCCTATTTTTTTTTTTAACCTTCAACCTAGGATTCCCGAGTTTCAATGATCCCGGAGGTGGTGGATGACTTTTAAAAGTATTATGGGAAAAGGAGAAAATGCTGGTAACCAGAATATTCTCCTTTTGCACACAATGTTTTCTATCATTTGAAGGACGAATCCCATAAAATGCGATACATTGAATGTCATGTCTGCAAGTGTCTTGTATTGTATAAATTTTGCTTGCATTGCTTGTATTGTAAAATTTTACGACAGAAATAATCTAACACGTGTGTAAACATGTACATCAGTATACTCATTAAAAAAAATGGCCATATTTATATATAAAAATATTTATTTCAAAGCCAGGGTTGAAAGTTCTATAGAAAGGCTCTCTAGCTCTGTTCAAATGTTTACCATTAAGATTTGTTCCATGACGAGATACAACTAGAAAGTGAACTCAAGTGAGACGATTTTTCGATCGACCTTTGTTGGTTACTACTATATTATCGATCAGTAAGTACCCTGTGTTAAATCGGTACCCAGTCAAAAACTGTATCTCCCGCGTTTATATTCAAAGCGTTGCATTCTCCGCTGTAGGCCTACTGTGTAGAGCGGAGAATGGAAAAATCCGTTTTATCATGATGTTTAGGTTGAAGCTAAAAAGTATTTCTAATTTGTGAAATAATCTGAAATTTGGGATAATCATTTATAAGATAGTTTACTCTTTACTAAATGACAAAATATTACACTCGAGCAAATTGAAAGTAATTTCTGACTAAAAAATCGGGTTAATATATTGGGATTTATCAGTTTATGGATGGTAAACATTGTTGGAAAAAGGAGAAAAAGATAGTTACCCGCATTTTCTCATTTTACCAAGATGTTATCAATAGCCTTCTAACACATGGTCGTTTAAATAGGGGATTGTTTGGTAAAGGGTTAAGTAGTTAACTCCAGCAGACGACTTCGAGCGCCTTAAAGCAGATTATTACTCTGCATCTTGCAGCAGACAACATCTTGAAATCATTTTGCGAGAAGCAACGGAGAAATTATTCGTAATACTTTTACATATAAATTCCTGCATCAAACCATAGTTTACTGCAAATTTTACGAGGATAATTTTCTTTTTTTTTTTCCCAAAGTTTTTCCCCCAGCCGCAATTTCCATTTCAGGAGGTCATGACGCAAGAAATGAAGTCAAAGGGTAGATCTATATGGACAGAAGTAAAGTCAAAATAACAGGACATCTCCACAGCTATGTTGACTAGATGTATACGTCAGGGTATACCCCAGAGAGCATTCCCAAAACTGTTCTATATTTGTTTTGTGCTTTTGCTCAGTGCTTTCTTTTCCGGACTGTTTACGGTGTTTGTGTATTTTCAATACTTTGTGAGATGCTCAGAGTCAGTTGGAGTAAGTCAGATCCAAAAAATGGTGAGTCTTTTTTTGTGAGTTCTATTATTATAACCTTAACGCGTTACCAGACGACGCAGTTTCAGACGTCCAAATAAAAAGCATTTGCGGACAGCGAATTGGATGTAGCTAGAATGACGAAATTTTTCCATAGAAGGTAGACAACAATGCGGAAAAAGGAGAAAATGCTGGTTATAAGTATTTTCTAGTTTTACAACAATGTTTTCAAACCGACCTCCTTCACGTCATTAAGATACGGCATTGTTCGGAAAAGGTTCAATCCTGCAGTGCAGCGACAATTCGAGGAAACGGTGGAGACTTTTTTACCCCAAGTCTCGGTTAGTATGGACTTAATTTCGTAAAGGCTAGTTTAGGTCACTCAAAACTAATTCAAATATCGTAAAGGACAATTACTCGAGAATTATGTTAGGGAAAGGAAAACGTTGTTTTTCAGAAGTATAGTATAATTGAGCTAAGCTCTGTGAAAAGGACGTTATTGCATCTGCAAAAAGTATCTTCTCCGGTCAGCCTGCGCAGTCCACGCAGACCGACCTGTGTCGAACTTTTTTGCTTTTGGGAAATCTTCTGCATGCCTCAGTACCATTCTACTTCATTATTTAACCGGTTTTAAGACAAATTACACTTTATGATCCATAATTATATGATGACTTACTTGGTATAATGCATCACGAAGATGCATTAAACCCTCTTTTGCGAGAGTATTGTTCAATTTATCATTGCCCTTCTTAATTAACTTTCATGTTGCTGACGATTTTGATTTCAAACTCATTCATGCACATTTTTAGCTTAACGCCTTACCACTTCCCGAGTTTAAACCTTTATCCCGCGAAATAAGTTAAATGAAACTTTCAAGCCGATAGTAAGAACCCAAATGTTGCTATTTCAAAGGTTTTTTTTTTTGGGGGGGGGGAGGGGGGAGGGGGATATCTCCGTATCGGACAGTGTAGATTCAAGATCAGACTGCACGTTCTGTGCAGTCTGATCTTGATCTACACTGTCCGCAAAAGGTCAGTGAGTCGCGCTTAGCAGAGTTAAACATCCTGATGAAAAATAGAGAAGGCTCTTGAAAACATTGATAGAGAAGGTGGAAGTTATGGTAGCCAACATTTCCTCCTTTTTTCCCAAACAATGTTTCCTACCCTTTCAGAGACAAATCCCGTAACTTTGGCAACATTTGATTAAAGTAACAATAAAGGCCAAATGTAAACAAAGCAGGTGTTTAAATGCATTTGAATTTATATCATACCATTTAAAAGTATGGAAATTATTGTGAAGATGACAATCTGTTATTGTATGGTCAGTCCAAACGTTAGTCCCTGACAGAGAAATTAATTTCAAAACTAGGTTAAAACCTGCCAGGTAGCTGTGTCTTTTGTTTACTTTTTGCCCGATTTTAAAATTCTTTTTTTCTGACAGCGATTAACATATGACCCGATCACACGATAACAGATTGTCATCTCCACAATATTTTCCATATTTTTAAATGGTATGATTTAAATTTAAATGTATTATGACACCTGCTTTGATAATTTGGCCTCTACAGGGCCTTTAAGCGTCTACAAGCCCCCCTTTTTTTGTCAATACAAACAAGTCTAAAATTCTGTTGTCTGGTAGAAAGTTGAAATACCATTAATAATACAAAGGAACAAATGATCAAAAGAAAGAAAAATATCGTTTTTCATCAGTTGCAACTGTTTGTTGCAATGTTTTCGAAAGCTGTCGGTAGCCGAGTCGTTCAAAGTTGTATTAGAACCGTCATGGCTTTTAACTGTTTATCGGACGACAAAATTTCACAAATTGAAAGCATTTGCAGACAAAAAATTAAGTTATGCCACCTTGATGGAATTTGTTCCTAAACTTGTTTAAAAAAACAAAAGAAGAACATTTTGAATTAGGAGAATATGCTGGTTACCAGCATTTCATCCTTTTCCTACAAAGTTTTCGCAATCATTGTGGGGTTAAACAAGAGTATCATATGTAAAAGAATGAATTGTTAATCAAAAATCAAACTGCATGGCTAGTCCTAAAGGACGTTTCGTAACTGTTTTATTAATGAGTCTTTTTGTTCACTGTTTCGTCTACAAAATAGTTCGGGTTTTCTCCCTACATGGTGTTGAATTACGCAACGAACTAAATAGATACGCGGTATAAGACTGGAGACTGCGTGAAGAGACTCGCAGAGAAAGACAAAGAGAGATGCCATGTATACTTTTTGTGGGATATAAAAACAACTGTAAGACAAAGGTGGAATATTTTGAAAGAGATACAGAGATAGTTACATCAAAGAATTGGTATTTATTTAGTTTAGTCAAGATAAGAAAGCAGAGAACTTGTAGTCTGATCTTGGATCTCCACTTCCTTATCTTTGTGGGGTATTCTGACCAAAAAAGCATAAAGTTTCAAATCATTTGGTCCTTCTAACCATTTAAAATTGTCCATGACACATAAGCAACAGTCTAAAGACTCAGTCATTTTTCTTGGAGCTGAAGGCTCCATTCTTATCCACCAAATAGACAAATTCTACTTGTTTTCTGAACTAACAGTACAATTTCACTGAAAAATCACACAATTATAGATTAAAATCAAAAAGAGAAGACCGAAATCAGACATTTCTGTGCAGTCTGATATTGTATCTAAGTTGTTCGAATGAATTATTGATGTTCCTACTAAGAGTAAAAGGATTCACTCTTTCAGCACCGAAATTATAAACATGTCCTCTTCAAACTGCTGAAAACAAAATTCTCCGACACTCAGAAAGGATTTTATCCATATAGGCTTGACAAATGTATTAAAGTCCTATCTACGTGAGCTGTTGCCAACAATAACCCGATTAGTAAATCTTTCCCTTAAGCAAGGAGTTTTTCCATCCAAGTTAAAAGAGGCGATAGTCAGACCGCTTTTGAAAAAAGCTGGTCTTGAACTTCAGTTTTCCAACTACAGACCAGTCAGTAACTTGTCCTTTCTATCGAAATTAATTGAAAAAGCTGTACTTTATCGACTAAATATTCATGTTAATGAAAATAATCTTCTCCCAAAGAATCAATCAGCCTACAGACGTTTCCACTCTTGTGAATCTGCACTTCTCAGACTTGTAAATGACTTGCTGTATGGAATGGAATAATCCAGGAAGCAACTGCTTTAATTGCAATTGACCTTAGTGCCGTATTTGACACTGTGGATCATGATATTCTCCTGGACGTTCTGAAATGTCAGTATGGCGTATGCGGTACAGCATTGAATTGGGTTGACTCATACCTACGGCCTCGTAGCTGTCGAGTAAGCGTTAAGTCAACACTGTCAACACCACGTATATTACAGTGTAGTGTTCCACAAGGTAGTTGCCTAGGTCCTTGGCTCTACCTTACGTATGCAGAAACACTATTTGACGTCATTTCACCGTTCATTTCCCTCTATGGGTTTGCTGACGACCATACAGCGAACAAGCGCTTCAAACCATCCTCTGAGAAAAGTAATGCAGGTCTCGAACAGTCTGAGTATGTCAACGATGAAAAAATTGCAATACGGGATCTTGAACGCTGTGCATTAGTAATAAATGATTTGATGAATAAGAACAAACTAAAAATGAACACATCAAAAACAGAATTTATTATGTTTGGTAGTCGCCAGCAGTTAAATAAATGTAGCACCAAAGTCATTGACGTTGCTGGCGATAAGATTGAGTTACAAAATTGTATAAAGTATTTAGGCGCATTTTTAGATGAAACTTTGAATTTCAAAGAGCATGTGAAACGTAAGTGCAGAGTAGCAATGTTGAACTATTTCAAGATCAAAAGTATTCGAAGGTATCTGACAAAAGAAGCTACTGAAATCCTGGCGCTATCGTTAGTAATTTCTCACTTGGACTACTGTAATGTTATTTTGTATGGTATCTCTAAGAGTGAATTAGGCAAATTACAGCGTATTCAGAATATGTGTGCCAAACTTGTCTTAAATCGTAAAAAAAAGTTTGATAGTTCAAAACAAGCTTTGTTCGATCTGCATTGGTTACCAAAAGTCCTTGTTTTCGCTTATCGCACCTTGAGGGCTAATGATTAATAAAACGATCATGGAATGTGAAATGTATAGACACAATTATGAACACAATACTTATATCACGAAAGGATTGATCGCCAATACAAATGCGGCAACTCTTTACCAAACGACAAAAATTTAGATTTTTCCAAAATGAAAGCGTTTGGAGACGACACATTAAATGAGGCTAAAATGATGGCTTCTGTTTCTGAAAACAGACGGAAAAGTGTGGGGAAAAAAAGGGGGGGGGGAAAACTGGTAACCAGCCGATTAACATAGTGATTACCATCATTTTCACCCATTCTCCACAGGGTTTTGAAAAGCCTGTTTCCTCAATGTTATTAAAGCTCGGGATTGTATAGTAAAGGGTTGATAGAAGTAAAAATACGGTATTTAAATAACCCTATACCCAGCAATTCCATGTTTTAGTTTAAATCTATTAATTTTACAATGATTGAGAAATAAGTTCTTACAACATATATCAACCAGTCTCGCTGACTACATCGCGGAAACCGTAGCCAGTACTCACGTCTTGGTGTGGGAAGTTCCAGAGGTTGACCCCGCTAATCACGGGATTCGAACGCTAAACCCTTGATTTGAGCGGCCGATACTCTACCCCTAAATCGAACGAACCAACGAAGTATTTCAATGACAAAAACTTTCATAAACTACAGTCATAACAAACATGAAAAATACATAATGTAAAGTCATCGTGCCATAGCTTAAGAGAAAAATAAGAAAATAGCTTATAGGTTGCCAGATAAGGAGAAAAAAAAAAGTTAACGAATTGAAAATTTGAATAATATAGAAAATTAGTTAATAAATTGAAAAATTGAAAATGCCCCTTGTTAGCGACCCTGAGAAAGAAGGCCTTATTAAAAAAATATATATATTATGGGGTAAAAGTAACCCTTTCAAAGACAGATCCCAGCATATGAATTTAACTAATTTAACTATTTAACATGTAGTCTGCAAAAGCTTTGGGGGAAAAACTTGTTGGTCCAGTAAAGAGTTAATATTCAAATACCATATATGATGCCCTATTTTTTCGCAAATAATGATACCTAGTATGGTATTCATTAGGTATTATGACCTTCGATTTATAAATTTGGGTGAAAAAATAAAAGGTTAATCCTTGACCACATAATCCCAAGTTTTAACGACTTTGAGGAAGAAGGGCTTTTGAAAACATTTTGGGAAAAGGAGAAAATGCTGGTAACCAGCATTTTCTCCTTTTCCCAAAATGTTTTCTACCTTTTATCAGAGACAAACACCATTGTGACACATTTACTTTTTTTTTTTGTTAGCAAATGCTTTCAAACAAGACAAGTCTAGGGTTTTGACATATGACAAATAGTTAATAAATAGCTTGACGTTGTAGGACGGCGAAGAGAGAGAGAGAGAGAGAGAGAGAGAGAGAGAGAGAGAGAGAGAGAGAGAGAGAGAGAGAGAGATGTATAAATGAAATTAGTAACTTGATTTATGCACTAATCTATTTATGACTTTTATTCCCTGTATAAAGTTGTTTCTCATTGTGATACTTTGAAAAGGGATGCTTTTGTTAGAGCACTTGACGGTAAAATGACGTCAAAAATGCGCCGTATTTTAAAGGATATGTTTCTTTTAAAGTGCGATCTATGCAATCTGATCTTGATCTACGCTGTCCCAAAAGCGGATTGAGATCACCGTATTAGACAGTGAAGCTCTAGGATCAGACTGTACGTTATCTGTAGCCCGCTAATCTCGCTGGTCACCAGCCGAGTTTTTTCTTTTCCCACATGGTATTCGAAAAGTTTCTTCCTCAGGAATGTTATAAGTTGGAATTGTTGATAAACAGTTAATATCGTTTATAATGAAAATCCCTTTTATTGTTAACATGCGGGTTTTTTAACCCTTCACCACACAATTCCCAGTTTTAACGACCCTCACTGAAATGGTTGTTGAAAGCATTGTGGGTAAAAAGAGAAAATGCTGGGTACCACATTTTCCCTTTTTTCCTACAATGTTTTCTACCCTTTTATAGAGAAATTCCATAATTTTGTTAGTTGTCGTCTGAAAAGGCTTTCAGTGTAAACGGGTAATATTTCTTTTTGTCGTCCAGCCGGGATCGTATATACATCTATCAAATATATTGGTATGTACGAAGAATTTCCTGAAATGGTCAGATCTCTTAGAGGAATGAGACATGGATCCATAATTATGTAACAACCTGATTGGTATTACCCCTTACCACGCAATACAGGCTTTTGACGATCCCAAGGAAGAAGCCTTTATGAAGACATCGTGGGAAAAGGAGAAAATGCTGGTAACCAGCATTTTCTCCTTTTCCAACAATGTTTTTTACCCTACTTAAAGTGTTTTCCTATTCTTTTAGTCACAATCATTTTGTCGTCTGCAAAAACTTTCAATTTGGGCAAGTATTGAATTTTGTTGTGTGGTAAGGAGTTAAAGCATCACGGGATGCATTAAGTACCTTTTGCCATAGCATGGCTCTTATGTAATTTACTATCTTTATTCGACACTGTTTGTTTTGTTGAGACATTCTTGACTATAGCAATAATTGACTTGCTCGACTATGGGTCTACTTTCTGTACTCAAAATGTTCCTTGGTTTTATCTGACGTTCCAAGCGTTAATCCTTTAACACATGACAAAATTTAAGACTGGTCAAAATCATATGCAGACGACAAACTAAATGTTGAACAAATTAGGAAAATTTTCTTCGAAAGGGTAGAAAATAGTGTGGGAAAATGATGAAATGCTGGTTACCAGCGTCATGGTCGTTAAAAGTCGGGATCATGTGGTAAGGGAGCTAAAACTTATAGAATCTCATGCCTTATTAACAGATATAAACCTTTTGAACAACCGCACTCACTTCAGGTAAGGCCCAAATAGCGTCACGGTCAGAATATATAAAAAGCAGTGTAGGAAAAGAAGAAAATCCTTGTTATCAGCATTTTCTCCTTTACCCACAATATTTTCAAAAGCTCTATTCCAAAGGTTCGTTAAATCTCGGGATTGTTTGGTAGTGGGCTAACCATTAAGCCAAAGAACGCCCGCAAAAAGAGGAGATACATGTATGTAGGCTTAACACTTGGGCAATCCGCGAATATTTTTTATCCGTGTAATTTTGAATTAACTAATAACCTCTTGAAACAAATTTAAGAAAATCCTTGTAAAATATAAGTAATCAAAATAATTCAATAGAAACGTTAATTCATAAATAGATGTTAAAACATTCAGAAACATGAGAAATTGCTCATTACGATGTTTCCAAAATTGATCTTTCACTAGGTTGAAATTTTTCGTCCGCGGGTGGTCATCTTTGAAAGCATATTCCATTTTATGCGATTTTTCACGCGAAATGGTTTTGTAAATACTTTACGATTTACGGAACTAGTGAATGAAGGACCTAGGCTATTATGGGAAATTGTCCATACAGTAATTACTCGAGTGTAACTGTTTATCACCCAAAACAACGGGTTGCTATGTTGCCAGAAACCCTTTGTGCTACAAGAAAGTCGGTTATTGACATTTGTCAGAGGATAAAAATCGATGGCTTTCTGAAGAGGGAGAGCGAGCGGGGGTGGGGATGGAAGTTAACGTATCAGTTAACGGAGGTGTGGGTCTGATTCCCTTTCGTTCAGGTTGCTGATGATCGAAATCTAAAACTTTGTTTCTGATCGTAGCCAGATACGACAGAACAGATTACAAAAAGAAAATATTAAAATCACAGAGAGTAACTTATAAATGAATTCTCTGTCAGTTATCATGACCCCTTGACCTGTTTGCTTTTCGTTTAGGTGTCGACTTAGAGTGAGAAAATTCATTAACTCTTTCGGAGCCATACAATTGAGCCTTGTTCTGGCAAAATGGGGTTTAATGTATCTCCGTAATGCGTTATAACAAGCAAGTCATCAATAATGATGGATCCATAAAATCCATTTTTGTCTAACGACTGACTGATTCATGAGGTAGAATAGTCCTTAGACATAGAGAAAGTCTTCCAAAAACAAAAAGCTTCCACACAGGTTAGCCTGTACGGACAGCTCAGGCTGACCTGGGTCAAACCAATTTTTTGCAGGTGCATGGCCCCCTTATCACAGAGCATGGCTCATGTACACTCGACCTGATTCAAAAATGCACTCCATTGAAAATGCAGTCCACTGAAACTCAAAAACAGTTTTATTTTATATGCTAGTACTTGACTAAACCGGCGGACGGTATAGATCCAAGATCAGACTGCACGTTCTGGGTAGTCTGATCTTGTTCTATGCCGTGCGCAAAAGCTCTGTTTTCTCCAATGTTGATTCAAGGAATATAGATCCAACCTTTTCTGTTTACTCTAACAAAGAGGTCCTTACATCCTATACTATTCGAAGTATTTTTAACTGCCGCGTAATTCTTTTCCAGATAAAATACGACTTCTTACGTTTCTGCACTTTTCAGTACAACAAGTTCAAGCCTATATCTATTTTACAACGGTTGAGAAACTTTCTCTACAATTTACATAAATCCGTCTTTATAATTGCTTTCTTGAAACTGAATTACTTGCTATGCATTGATTGAATTTTCGTCTATTTATCGTCGTCACCGGTTGCCCATATGGGCGATGCCCCCTGAAGGCTATCAGTACATGTATTCGGTTACGGGGGATAGTGCAGATACAGGACGAAACCCATCTTAAGTTACGCCCGGTTCTTTAACGTGCTTGGTGAATAGTACCGTCACACGGGACCTCGGTTTAACTTCTCATCAGAAAGACTATTAGTAATTTTAGATGGCCAGCCGTGGGGACCGAACCCACACCCTCAAGTGACTCGAAACATCACGTTCACGAGTCCTACCCTCTACCAACTGAGCTATGCGGGCTAGTCAAAGTTGCTATGCATTATAGCCAGAGTCCTTATTTACCAACCGTTCTCAAGAACGTTCTCGGTCTTATTCTCCGGAACTTTCTAAATTTGAAAGTTATGCAACCTCTGATTGGTTAAACCATTTGGTTTAGCAAATCAGAAGTTGTTTAACGTTCAAATTTAGAAAGACTAAGAATGTTTTTAATAATGGTTTGTGAATACAGACCAAAGATAAATACGACTTCTTACGCCTGTGTTTTTTTTTCAGTGCAATGAGTTCAACCCTATCAACCTTTCTCCTGCTAAATAAAGCAATGAAACTTTCAATCTGATAGTAAAAATCCAACTATTGCTGTTTGAAAGGTATTTTGGGAGGAAATATACACATGTATCTCCTTATCGGATAGTGTAGATTCAAGATCAGACTGCACATTCTGTGCAGTCTGATCTTGATCTACGCTGTCCGCAAAAGGTCAGTGAGTCGCGCATAGCAGCTTAAGGGATAATTTATCAACGGTTGTGAAACTTGCTCCACAATCTAAACCAATCCCTCTTTATGTTTGATCTTTTCAAACTGAATTATGCTATGCTATAGCAAGGTCTACGGGCGAGATGTGATCAATTCCTGTGGTAGTCTTCCGCTAATCTCGGGATTCCAACCCAGAATATCAACTGTGAAAGGCTAACACTCGACGACTTCACTCCTACTAACTCCCACTGGATAGCAGCATTTTTTTCCTTTGCACACAATGTTTTCAAAAGCCTTTTTTTTTTCTCAAGGTCGATAAAACTCGGATTGTGTTGTCAAGGGCTATACATATCATAAATAACTAATAATGACCTTTTCTATCGGAAAAGCGTTCAAACTATGGACTCCTATCCGCGCCAGTTTTAGCCTCTTGTATGTCCTGCACGTCTCATATTGTTTTGGCAGACTGTATAGATAAAGATCAGACTGCACAGAACTTGCATACTCATCCTTGATCTACGCTGTATGGTTTTTCGCGAGACATTCTTATCTAAAAAAAAAAAAGAAAAAGAATTTTTTTTTCTATTGTAACAAACGATTTTCAATTTTTACTTAATATCAATGCCCAGTTCAGTTGTTTTGCGCTCAATATACCCGTAAGCGTCGAAACTGAGTTAACTCTTTACCAATGAAATTTTGGACCTGTTCAAACTGAAGGCAGACGACAAAATAGATGAGACTCAAAAATTGAAAATTGTGTTTTGAAGGGTAGAAAACAACGTGGAAAAAAGAGAAAATGCTGGTTACCTGCATTCTTCTTTTTCAACAATTTTTCGAAAGCCTTCTTTCACAGGACCCATATAACTCGAGATTGTGTGGTAAAGAGTTAACTCAAGCTCAAGTGATGATATTTGTCTTTGAAAGGTTAGGAAACATTGTGGGAAAAGGAGAAAATGCTGTTTACCAAAACCTATAACTATACCACTGTAGAGGGATACTTTAGACCTGGGTCCGTATTTACCAACCATTCTTAATGTTATTTTAAGTCTAATTCTAGATTCAGTAAGTAACACAACTTCTGATTGAATAAACTATCTGGGTTTATCCAATTAGAGGTCGTGTTACTTTCTAGTTTAGAAATTTATGAGAGTAAGACTAAGAATTGATGTGTGGTGAATATTACAAGATTATTACAACCGATAAAAAGCAGGTACATCTAAAGGAGGCAGAAAAATATTGTTGGAAAAGGAGCAATACTTTTTAACACCCAATAACTCCCTTTCCCACCATTAACTCTTTACCAAACTACAAAAAGTGTAGACTTGCTCAAATTCAAAACTTTTGCAGAGGACAAAAGAAATGTGACTCAAAAACCGAAATTTGGTTGGGAAAGATAGAAAGAAATTTAGATTTGCCCAAGTTGAAAGCTTTTTGCAGACAGCGAAAAAAATGTGATTCAAGATTTGAAGTTTGCTTTTGGAAAGGTAGGAAACATTGTGGAAAAAGGAGAAAATGCTGGTTACCAGTATTTTCTCCTTTTACCACATTGTTTTCAAAAGGCTTCTTCTCACGATCGTTAAAACTGAGGATTGTGTGGAAAAGGGTTAAAAAAGAAGAAGAAGTGGCTATGAAAAAAAGTGTAAATGTTGAGGTCGTGCTGCGATGAATTGACTGGAATACTATGTAAACTTGATATTTTCTCCACGGAAACAATCAAAATAAGGCTATCTCAATTTCGTGCTTTGACAGATTATATCAATTTACTGAGCAATAAAGACTGTAGGTAAGATCAGACTTCACCAGACAAGCATCTTGATCTACCTATTTGGCAAAAGCACTCATTGTCTCGCTCAGCATTTCACCCGATTTCAGCCTGTGAAGAGTTTTCCTTGAACTCTTTTAGTTCCAATATTCAGTCAACCTTTGTCGACGGCTGAAAAAACAATCTACTGAAAGTCAAAAATATTTTTATCATGATCGGATTGACCAAAGAAGCGGCCGGGATAGAAACAAGATTAGACTTCATTCCTGTCTGATCTTGATCTTTGCTGTCCGCATAAGCCCCTTCTGTCGCTCATGGCGCCGACAAGGTTAAAATCCCATGGGTTTATAAGCTTTACAAGACACCAGCTTTTCTTCACAACTAATTGATCTAGATCATGCTGCAGACAAATGGCGCTCCTTCTTGATCAAATATCGTGGACCGTAAATGTTTGCATTGCCCACCACTGTAAAGACAAGCGGCATTTTTGAGTAATGGATGATCTATAACTTGACTGATTGGCATTAAGACGGTTTTTTAACATTATTTCAATTATATCAGGTTAGCTAGTGCAACTATCCGTGGATTCGTAGTGTTCCCATTATGGAGCTTCTTCTAGGTACTAGATAAATCTGCAAATCAATAAGCCTTTAAGTTCAAAGGCGCAACTATCATTGCCTAATTGGTCTATGTAATTTAAGATCATACTGCATAAAACGTGCAGCCTGATCTTTCATCTCCACTGTCCACTTTGTTGATGACATTCTGATCTTTGAAGTGCACTATCCGAGTTCATGAAACCGTTTAAACAAAAGCTAACCTTGAAATTTCAATTATTTGCGTATTATTTCTTGACTGAAAATGTTTGTTCTACGGGTGAACATTACAATAACACATCAACATGAACTGTGTTCTGTGAAAAAGCTGTTTAATGCATCTTTAAAAAAAAAAAGTATCGATCCGTGTATGCCTGCGCATTTCCCGCAGTCTGACATGGGTCGGAAATTATTGCTACTGGTAAATATTCTGTATTACGATAGACCATTATACCTCATGGTTAAACCACGAATTTGACAGAATGGATCAATACTATGCAACGACTTGCTTGCTAAAATGCGTTCCGAAGATGCATTTAACAATAAAAACTCTTTAACAAACGACAAAATTTTAGACTTGCTAAAATTGAAAGCATATGCAAGCGCCTGAGTAAATGTAGCTCAAATATTGAAATGTGTCGTTGGAAGGGTTGAAAACATCTTGAGAAAAGGAGAAAGTGGTCGTCACCAGCATTTCTTCCATTTCCCAAAATATTTTCAAAAACCTTCTCCCACAGGGTCTTATAACTCGGGATTGTGTGGTAAAAGCTTAATTAAACGCCCTGTACTCAGAGCGATGCTGATATCTGTGTCGTTGTTTCAATATCTTTTCTTCATTTAGACTTACTTCAAACTTTCAATCTATTTATACTACTACTACTACTACTTATTATTATTATTATTATTTTGCAGTGCTACTTATACAATGCCAAAGAAATCTCTGGAAGTGTATGTTCTAAGCTCTGTGACGGCAACGTAATCACTTATGTACAGTGTGGAGGAAATGCTGGGGACAAAAAAGTACAAATACTAGACTGTCAGGGTTGTGTAGAGCCCGGTGTGACTTCCAAAGTGGTGCTTAAATCAGACTTTACCATGGAGGAATGGGAATCCAAGAATATCATGGGTTTCTCAAACTCGGAATCTATAAAGGTAAAAGCAGAGAAAACATTAGCGGCTGTTATCAAAAGATTCAAGGACCGTTTTCAGATGGACATGTCAAATAGCTCCAACCTGTTAGATTTAGTTCTAGGTGACGATTATAAAAGTATGATTGCTAGCATTGAACGTGAACATGGGGAGGATACAGTGTTCAGAAGTATTCTGTTTTTGGTCGCCCAGAACGAGTTCCTAGCAATGAAAGTGTATGGTGGTGCTTATTATATGCCTAAGTTATACGGAACTTGTGGACCGTCATTTTTAGTCGAACACACCCATCCATTCGGTAATTTGAATTATGTTATATTTCAAGGAAAGATCACAGAAATTTTCAAGTTAAAACAACGTCTTCCATCGTGGAGCGAGAGGGCAAAAATCGCTCTAAAAATGCTTGCTCTCCTACGACATATTGAGTCAGCTTTCGACAGGCCAATTCACCTTTGTGACGCGTCGCCGGGGAATTTTGGCGTCAACAATAAAGGGGACGTAATTCTGCTCGACACAGGTTCCGTCCGCTTCGAGAAAACAATAAATGTCAAGAGCTGCGAGAAGGATTCCGACTGTTATAGCGGTTCATCTTGCCTAGGACTGTGTGATGGGGTAATTGGGACGTGTAGAAAAGAAATGATATCAAATAATTTACAGGTAAGCTGGTAGAAGTGTTGAATGTCGAATATTATGTACACTGTTGACTCATTTAGCACATGTAATCGCCTACTGAAACAATTCTGTAGATGAAGACTGAGAAAAATCCCAGCAAAAGGTGAACAAGCAACATGAATTATAATTTAACTGTTTACCAGGCGACAAAATTTTAGACTGCATAAAACATCTGAAACAAAGATTGCAGAACCGATTGAACACGTCTTTGAATAGGCAGGAGACATGGAAATTAAAGGAGAAAATGCTTGTTATCAGCATTTTCTCCTCTTCCTGCGATTCTTACCAAAAACTTCTTTTGTAAGGTGAAAACACGAGACTGTTTGGTAAAGAGTTAATACATAAATAATCAAAGGCAAATTGTGTCAAAAAAATTACTCGTCAGGAGCAATTTATTATATTCCACAGGGTTTCACATAGTCTGGAGCATGTTAAAAGGGACACTGTCACATGGGTGACCATGAGGTAGCTGAGTTGTTGCCATGAGAAAGTTAAGTTGCAGCCATGAGATAGATAAGTTGTTGCCATGAGATGGTTAGTTAAGTTATGGCCATGACAGAATAAATTTGTTGCCATGAAATAGTTAAGTTATGGCCATGAGATAGTTAGGCTAAACCCATGAGATAGTTAAGTTGTTGCCACGAGATAGTTAAGTTATGTCCATGAGATAGATAAGTTGTGGCCATAAAAGAATGAAAATTGTGGCCATGAGATAGTTAAGATGTTGCCATGAGATAGTTAAGTTATGGCCATGAGAAAGTAAAGTTATAACCATAAAAGAATTAAGTTGTGGCCATGAGATAGTTAGGTTGTGGCCATGAGAGTTAAATTGTGGCCATGATGTAGCTGAATTGTTGCCATGAAAAAGTTAAAATGCAGCCATGAGATAGATAAGTTGTTGCCATGAGATAGTTAAGTTATGGCCATATGATAGTTAGGTTGGGCCTATGAGATATTTAAGTTGTTGCCACGAGATAGTTAAGTTATGGCCATGAGATAGATAAGTTGTGGCCATGAGATGGTTAAGATGTTGCCATGAGATAGTTAAGTTATGGCCATGAGAAAGTAAAGTTATGGCCATGAAAGAATTAAGTTGTGGCCATGAGATATTAAGTTGTGGCCATGAGATAGTTAAGTTGTGGCCGTGAAAGAATTAAGTTATGACCATAAGATAATTAAGTCGCGCTCATGAGATAGGTAAGTTATGGCCTTTAGACAGTTCAGTTTTGGCAATGAGAAAGTTAAGATGCAGCCATGATATAGTTAAGTCGTGGCAATGAATTAATTAAGTCGTTGCCATGAGATATATAAGCTGTGGCAATGAGATAGTTAAGTTGTGATCATTAGATAGATAAGTTGTTACCAAGAGATAGTCAAGTTGTGGTCATGATATAGATAAGTTGTTGCCATGTGATAGTTAAGTTGTGGCCATGAGATAGTTAAGTCGCGGCCATGAGAGAGGTAAGTCGTGGCCATGAAATAGTTAAGATATGGAAATGAGATAGTTGAGTTGTGGCAATGAGATAGTCAAGTTGCAGCCATGGGATGGTTAAGTAACGGCAATGAGATAATTAGGTCTTGGACATGAGATAATTAAGTCTTGACCATGAGGTTGAAAAGTTGTAGCAACGAGATGGTCAGGTCGTGGCAATGAGATAGTTAAGATGCAGCCATGAGATAGTTAAGTTGCATCCACGAGATAGATTAGTTTCAGCCATGAGATAGTTAAGTTGTGGCCATGAGATAGTTAAGTTGTAGCATTGAGAGAGTTAAATCGTTGCAGTGAGCTACATGTAGTTAAGATATAGATATGAGATACTTAAATTGCATTCAAGAGAAAGATAACTTGCAGCCATGACATAGTTGAGTTGTGTCCAAGAGATAGTTATGTTGCAGCCACGAGATAGTTAAGTCCTGGCAAATAGATGGTTAAGTAGCAGCAACGAGATAGTTAGTTGTGGTCATCTTTTGAATGTCAACGATCCGCAGTCCATAGCTTGAGATAATGAACTCTGAACTTCATATACGTGATCGAAATTATATGACATTATACGGCATTTTTTTCATATATTTCAATGTTTTCAAAAGCCTTCGTTTAAACACGGGATCGTTTGGTAGAGGGTTGTTTGAGAGTACCTTCGGTTTTTTAATTATTATTATTTTTTTTTAATTAATAAATAAATTTGATCTCTTCTATTTATACGTTTTCATACATGACTAACGAATTCATTCACTCACACAGCTTTTTTTTTTTTCTATTTTCTATAAAAGACAAAATATCGGTCGAATTCCTTACGAGCAATACCTTATTTTTCTAAAAAAATTCAACTGATATAGAGGGTCGTGTGCAGGAGCACGGGAAAATAGGGGCAAGAGTTTGCTTCATGAAAATCTATGTTACTGACTAAAATACAAAGGTAGATCACTCTTGTAATTTTCCCAAAGACGTGAACGACAGGCTTGTGGGCATATATTATTAGTCATCATGGGATGGTTCATCTGAATTTCCTTTAGCTTTGCGATAAACTTGGTCAACGTAAAACCGTCTAGCAAACAATCCCGGGTCAAAATGTTTCAGCAAGAGGGCTTTTGAAAACATTGTGGGAAATAGAAAAAATACTGGTAACCAGCATTTTCTCTTTTTCCCATGATGTTTTCTACCCTTTTAAAGAGAAATTTAATCACGCGAGTTTGACATATATCTCATAATCTGGTAAAGATTTGGGATCCTTCAAGAACCAAATAAATGAAGCCATAATAGCATTCTTCTTAAAAAGATCTCAGATATTCAAATTTCATTCTTTTACCAAAAGTAACTAACCCACTGTAGGAAACCGTAAATCGAAGATCAGACGTTTGTGTGTGGGCACGTGTGCGTATTTGTGATTTAATTAATTAGTATAAATGCGTACATGTAAATACATGTAGTTCTTTATTATTGTGTTTTGACAGTGATTGCTTGGTCCATTTGTACGCAGGAGAGGGACTCTATAGCTTTAGTTAGCTTTCGTCCAAGTTTTGTTACATACGGTAGTTATACAAATAAATGTGTTTACTGTACCTTGTGTGCAGTCTGATCTTGATTTACAAAGTCCACTTAAACAACTGAAATTGTATTTAGGTCAGAAAAAAGGACAGATCCTCACTATCTGTACTTTTCGTTATTTCAGGCCATTTGTCGAAAAGTGTTCATCAGCGGTGTAGAGAAGTTTGGCATGTTGAGAAATCCGCCGACTAGTATAGCCAGTAAACTCCGGAACTTGCTTCACAAATGTGCAACACCGATGCTTCGCCCCGGACGCTTGCCACCAGAAAACTACTCGGATATGAAGATGCTGAAAAAGCTAGAGGCGCTTCTGAAGTCCAGTCTTTCGTGACGAACGCTGGAGACCCTCTATCGTGAAGAGTCTGTGCAGCTGTTTTATTTTTTTAACCAAGTATGCAGAACAGAGTATGATCAAGCCGTGCGGACGTGCAGGCTGAGTTTGGTCTCTTCTCTCAGCAGAGGTCATGATAAGATCGCGGCACGCTGAATAAGGATAGCTTTGATATTATTTTGCCATAAAAACAACCTAGTCTTCCAGGATGACTGGACAGGTAGATGTTTTACCCGAAATTTTTGCCAGAGAACAACTGCGATTTCTGTAGGATTATTTTTTTGCCTTTAACTAAGCAGCATCAACTTGCTATACGGTCACCAGCGCCACCTGCCTCAATGAGACACATATTGTATGTTCAAGTAATTCAGATTTTATTGTGTAGAGGTTTTAGGTCTGTACTTGTTTATGTAGAAAATTCTAAAAGTATTGCTTAATTCCAATGTTTATGGAACCACTACTTAAAACCGTTGCTACCGCTTATAGATACCCCGGGGCTTTGATATCATAGCAAACTAATGTAGTATGTAGAATGATTCTTTTCTTGCGCTATTTGGAATTCTAGTATTTTCATAACCCAATACTACTTTTCAACAAAATGAAAAACGGTGAAGAAAAAGAGGCATTTGCTCGCTATGTTACTTGTCATTTTTGTACTTCATATTGAGCCAAAAAACGAGTTTTTATATTCATATCCCAGTATCTCTTACGCGGTCTATCTTTTTTTAAAGATATTTCAAGTTCCTCTTTAACTTTTATACAGATCATTGTTCTCTTCTTTCAGAAAATTGATGTAAATTAACTTTTCTGATAGTTCTTAAAATTAATTCAAAGAGAGGTAATAACTAACCAAATTTGTAACAAAAATACAGTGGTTATTTATTCATTCAGAGAGCAAAGAAAGCAAACCCAAAGTTGTTGAGTCAAGGTTATTAAATCGATTCAGTTTATATAGTTACATCAAATTTTTGAGGATGCCATCCTAAGATTCATAGTTGTGTTCCCTTTGGTTATCCTTAATCGACCCTCACAACCTTTGTCTACTTGATTATCTCTATGGCAGTGACCTCCCTTGCGAAGCCCCTGGAGCACTAGATATTTGGAGCGGTCTCCAACATTGGTGCCTTGTCTGCGCATATCATATTCTTCGAAGATTCGACCTGTCTGCTATGACGCTATCCTATCACTATCCCGTAAAGGATAAATATCAATACGCGGTGTGTAAACTAAAACTCGCCGCTAATAAAGTAGCAATGGGGGAAAAAGGCTTTATAGCCTAAACAATACATATGTGGAAAAATCTAGCCTATTTTTCGCTCCAAATTTCTTAAAAATTAGAATATTTCAAACGGAAAAAATAGCTTTTACAAAATACTCTTGTTTTACTGCACAACTTTGAATACGGTTTCTAAATATAGACTTTAGGGAAACCAGGATTCGTGCAGGGTTTTTTCCACAGACTTATCAACAAGAAGTGTCTGGGCTTATACAGAAGCTATTACCCAAGCATGTAGGGGCTGTTTTTATAAATGACTGGTGCATGGGTTATATGCTAGCTGACCATAGCTGAATGAATCGTACCAGGTAGCGTTTTATTGAGTAAACGTTTATTTTATTTTGAATCCGAAGTAATGGTTAAAAAACGGTAAAAAAAAATCAAAAACTGAAATAACAAGAGCCATGTTGACATGGCCATCCCCCGCCGAATGCTTGCTCAATAGAAGATGTGTGTCTTCTTGTAGGCTGGTTTAAAGGCTAAAACAGCTAGATTTAAGAATTATTTTGTGGCAATGCTAAACACAAAGTACAATAAAAAATCTTCAACATGGTACACTTTTCTTATATAGCTGTCGAATTTAAACACATATGAAATCAGACAGAAACAAGAGCCGTCGTAGACGGATTATGCTCCCCGAACAGGTCTCTTTTTAGGAAAGTGAAGGCTGTCCGTAAATGGTTGGTCACGGATGAGGAGGGTGGGAGTGAAACAGGCTATTTGTGTTTGGTCCCGTCTGCCAAATTGCATTTGCCAATGTTCAAATAATTAAATAAAGAAGGGGCATAAGTCTTGGAACAGTGGAGTAAAACTTCCTGTCAATGTGAACAATCTGTAAATCAAACATTACTGTTATAGTAATGGCAAAATTGTCGGGAAAAAAAAAAAAAAAAAAAAAAAATCAGATTAAACATTTATAAACTTCGTGTTTGAGTTTGTCATTAAGCCCTCTTTTTCTATAACACAGCTTAGTATAAATAGGAAAGAATGAAATCATGGTCTGGGGCTTTTGATCAGCAACATATATGTTGAATAGTCTTGAAGAAACTGGGAAATGTTTAGTTTCAGAGTCCAAAAAAACAAAACCTAAAGTTATAAGACATTAAGCACCCTTTTCCCGTAACATGGTTTTGCATAGATAAAAAAACAAGGGCACATGGTGAAACTTTTAATAAACAATATAAATGTGAAGTTTCATGAAATTTCGACGAAAATTAAAGGAGATATTAGTAAAAATTGGAATTTTACAAGAAACCCCCTTTTTCAAGACACAGCGTCAAATTGGAAAACCGGAAAAACTACATCGGCACAATATCTTAAGGAGTTCATATATTAAGTTTCATCCAATTTGGTCCAGGGGTTGTGGAATGAAATCATGGCCTGGGGCTTTTGATCAGCAACATATATGTTGAATATTCTTGAAGAAACTGGGAAATGTTTAATTTCAGAGTCCAAAGAAACAAAACCTAAAGTTATAAGACATTGAGCACCCTTTTCCCGTAACATGGTTTTGCATAGATAAAAAAATAAGGGCATATGGTGAAACTTTTAATAAACAATATAAATGTGAAGTTTCATGAAATTTTGACGGAGATATTAGTAAAAATTGGAATTTTACAAGAAACCCCCTTTTTCCAAGACACAGCGTCAAATTGGAAAACCGGGAAAAAGTCATCGGCGCAATATCCTAAGGAGTTCATATATGAAGTTTCATCCAATTTGGTCCAGGGGTTGTGGAGAAATGGCTTCGGACGGATGGACGGACGGAAGGACAGACGGACGGACAGACGAAGCGGCGACTATATGCTCCCCCTTTGGGGAGCATAAAAAAAATCTGAAAAACAAGAAAGTGAAACAAATAAAAAATTATGGAAGGTAGAGTTATCATTCTTGCGTACTGCATTCCTCTTTAGAGACAACTATCCAGCTGTGATGTTAATACAGCTCGAGTTATGCTCCAATGAAACCTTGAGACTCAAAATTTAACAAAGGGACATGACTTCAAAATCATGATACTGCACTTCTCAATAAAATTTGCCTACCTCTGAAGTCTCACATCGATACCTTTTATAATTTTCGAATTATGCTTTGGACAAAATTTAAGTATGAAAAATAACAAAGGGTAAAAACTCCTAAATTATGGCATTGAAAGTTATGGTTCTTGTACACTGCACTTCTCCTCAATGTCATCTATCAACCTGTGAGGTGTCATGTTTATATCTTATGTAGTTTGTAAGTTATGCTCTGGAAAAAAATGAATGAAGAAAAAATAACAAAGGTCAATAACTCCTTAACTTTGCAACCAAGAGGTATGGTTCTTTGCACTGCACTTCTCCTGAATGTGATCTATGCACCTATGAAGTATCATGTTTACAAATCAAATAGTTTTCGAGTTACGATCCGATCAAAATTAAGAAAGAAAAATATCAAAGGGATATAACTCCTAAACTATGGGACTGAAATTATGGTTCTTGTACACTGCACTTCTCCTCAATGTCATCTATCAACCTGTGAAGTTTCATGTTTATATCTCACGAAGTTTTCAAGTTATGCTCTGGACAAAATTTAATACAGAAAAATAACAAAGGGCAATAACTCCAATGTCATGTCACTGAAAGTTATGGTTCTTATACACTGCATTTCTCCTCAATGTCATCTATCAACCTGTGAAGTTTCATGTTTATATCTCATGAATTTTTCAAGTTATGCTCTGGACAAAATTTAATACAGAAAAATAACAAAGGGCAATAACTCCAATAACATATCACTGAAAGTTATGGTTCTTGTACACTGCACTTTTCCCCAATGTCATCTATTAACCTGTGAAGTTTCATATTTATTTCTCATGTAGTTTTCAAGTAATGCTCTGGACAAAATAACAAAGGGCAATAGCAATCAAGAGTTATGGTTCTTGTGCACTGCAATTCTCCATAATGAGATCTATCCACCTGTGAAGTTTCATGTTTACACCTCTAATAGTTTTTGAGTTATGTTCCGGACAAGAAAGTGGGACGGATGATGACGGAGGACTACTATTACCATATCCCCCGCCGCCCTTTGGCGGGGGATAATAAATAGACGTGGTTGTATTATGGATTTCAAAAATGATCAGTTATATTGATTTGATTGCAAATGACCTCTCCAATAATTTTAATTCTTCATTAAGCAAATAAAAAAAAAGAGAATTTCGTTAAAAAAAAGAGAAAGAACATCGCGGGAAAAGATCACCGCGGCTTGAAAACGCAGAAGGAAGGCTCGTGACTGTCATGTAATGCATGAGAGGGTTCTACGCAGCGGCTTTTTTTTCCCTCATTCATTTAATGCCTTACTTGTTTGTTTACATGTACCAAAATATATCGAAATTAAAAGCTAATAAACTATTTGAAAACACTGATGCTGATCTCTCCCGGCTTCTTTTTTAAAGAAGCCAACTTGTATGAGACAATGTTGGGTCCAGACGTGCCCTCGGTGCATATTTGGATATCTCCATACGCTATTGTTATAATAACCGATAACCGTTACGAAAGTAAATGGAGGGCAAGTTGAATTTCGTTTCTAATAGCGAAAGAGTAAGATTGTGAGAGTACGCAAACACCGCGGCATGTTTTTATATGTATAATTTTAAGTCAGATTTTTCTTAATATTTTTCTATGACAGGGTATAATCAAGATAACGTATTTGAAATCGGTTCTTACCCATCACCAAGTGCCTTTGCCTGAGTTCGTGTATACATCAATCATTTAAGATGAAATACCAAATAAACCATTGTGTTAACGACCCTGCATTTTCGACTTTCCCACAATATTTTATACCCTTTAAACACAAATCGCATCATTTAATATGTGGTCTGCAAATGCTTTCACTTTGGACAAGTCTAATATTATGTCGTCTGGTAAATACATGTTAAAAAACATTGTATTTACAAAAAAAAAAAACGTGACCGTAACGAGCAATACCTCCATCACATTGTTTAAAAATAGTCTACTACTGCCATACTACGCAGTCATCTGAGGGAGTGAATGGAATAACTCTTTACCACAAAATGCAGAGTTTTAAAGACTCTGAAAGAAAACATTGCAAGAAAGAGAACATGCTGGTAACCAGCATTTTTTCCTTTTCCAACAATGTTTTCTACCCTGTCAAAGACAGAAATCACCATGAACTACATTTAATTTGGTCCAATCCAGTCCGAACTATGTCGTGTGGTAAAGGGTTTATAAATGTGAAAACAGGATGTTAGTATGCTTTATTTATGAGTACATCACCGCGCTGTTCAATTTACCAATGCATTTTAAACTAACCAAAATATTATATACATGTATTATTTATATTGTAGTTAGGATTGTCGCCGTTATAATTCATGTACTAGAATAAAATTAACTTATATGGATTAAAATGTAACAATAACGTTCTTGGTTGACAATTTTATTGAGTGAATTGTTTTATGTACTCATTTTTCAGCATCATAGTGCCTTAGGCACTTATCCAGTCCACGCATCCCTAGAGTTTGATTACTAGCAGATCGCACAGCACTCTTTTGCAAGCCACTGTCTGCTTTCTACTCATATATTAACAGGTTCGAAACAAGGTTCAACGATAAGAGAGTATTAAATCCTGTTCCAATTACTGTCAATAATCCTCTTGGAAAGATCAGTGGCCGAGCCGAAATTTGAACTTGCAACCACTGGAAAACAAACATTGTCCTTTATCTCTGAGCTAGCAGGCCTTAGAATTAGTCTATCTTTTTTTTTAGTAAATTTCACACTAATAACGTTAATAATATGTTGTTAATCTGTTGTTGTTTCATAATATCACCGTACTTGGCTCTGAGATCAAATCTTTCTAGAGAAACGCAATTTATAAATTCCTCTAGTAATACGGTGAAGCACATTTCATGCACTTGCAAGACATCCAGTGTTACTGAATCTTGTAGAGGAGAAACAAGGCGAGGATAAGTTTTATACCATTGCATAAGTCCTTAATGGAATGCAAAATAAACATCAGTCGCAAATTTTCTCACGAATCCGTAGAATGAACTTATCTAATCACTGGACCTCACTTTGACTCACGCGTAAATACAAGCCGGAAAACTGTTCTACTCTCGACAAAGGAGAACGCCGTAAAATACGAAAGAAAAACTCTAGTCGAATTTTGACGTTAAAAAAAGAACGATTTCTGGGTTTTTTTGCATATCATTTTACCTGAGTACTGCTGATACACGTAAACAAATTATTCGCCCTACTGATAAAAAAATAACTGCATAGTAAATACGATAAAAGGTGCCACTTTGCCCAAGCTCGAAACAGCCTATTGTAAAGGGGCGAAGTCGGAGCGAATTGGCAATGTACTTAAAATAGTAACAATCACGTGATCAAAGTAATCAAAGTGCTGTTAGAACTTTATTCCCTCGTCAATTTGAACCGTGAAAGTGCACTTGCAGACGATGTATATCAAGATCAGAATGAAACATGCTATATATATTTCAGTGGTAGGTCTATTCAAACACACCACGGAACCCCTTGTACACTATTTTAGGAAAACTAGGGTATGGAAATCGGTAATACAAGCGTAGTTTAGTCAAATAGTGTAAATCTGGCTCTCTCTTGTACATCCGTGAGAATTTTCGATGTAAGGAAGTCAACATCATAGTAATGTAATAACGAATATCTAGATCCGTTAGCCATATCGGAAAGGAACAAGACAAACCGTTACAAATAGGCCGATTTGATGCAGCCGTGCATCTAACATGAACATGCCAACAGTTCACCCCGCAATGCTGAACGGTAAAGTACAGGGCTAGTGAAACACGGGTAGTGAATCATAGCCTGGCCAAAGTCATGTCGACAAATCACCAGTCATTGCGACAAGGCCCAGTTTCTCCGAAGGCGAAAGTGTGTGTTTGGGGGAGGAAATCTGGTCCTCCCTCGTCGGATGCGGATTTGCAGTCCTTGAAAATTTTGGATATATATAGCTTCTGTAGATGCACACTGATCCCTGTCTTAAACATTTTTTTCACTCCTTTGTGCAGTGCGAATTCATGCGTATCAAAAGCAAAATGCGATTTAACATTTGAAGATTCTTCACTCAATTAAGTACTTTACTAACAGCTGTAGTAGATGCATTGTGAGCCTATATAGGTAGAAAACGAAAGAAAGGAAGCGAAAAAAAAAAGGCATTAAGGCTTAGAGAGAGAGAGAGAGAGAGATAGAGAGAACATGCCTGTTCAATCATGAACGTAGTCCAATCCTTCACTGTTTGCTCTTTGCAGGTAACTATCGCGAAAAGCGAAGATGATAATTATGTAGTATATGTCAAAACCGTTGCAAGAAAAAATACCACTCTGTTTAATTCGTTGTAGATGAGTGTTTAAACCGGACAAGAAATTGGGGAGTGGCCCTTACTTTGACGGATATACGTCTGCACTCTTCATAATGATAAAACATCATGGTATCGTACATCAGGATAAGGGTAAATAAGCTTGCCGACCAAAACGGTCTCAAAAGTCAACAATGCATGAACAAGCTCGACGATTTTTTTTCAAACAACACTTTATTTTCAAAAACAGGATCTAGTATATATAGGAAACAACGAACGGAATGGTAGTAAACCTAAAACAGCAACATAGTGGATTTATTCCATAAATCTTCGCCTGACTTCTATTTTCAGATTCCATCGCAACTGTTATCCTGAAACGAGAAAAAAGTACATATACTTTACGGTTATAATGTGACATTTACAACAACCCCGGCTATTTGAAAATAAGAGGCTCAAAATGGCTCTGTATCGCCATATTATGTAAAGCGAATTTACACAGGCTTTGACAGTCATCAGTTAGAAGCCATGTAAATGACAGCCAACTTTCTGACGGATCATAATTCAATTCAGCAAAAGACATTTTACCAAGAACCATTTCATGCCAAATATGAACAATTCTGATCCACATGTATGAGGGAGAGATTTTCAAACATCTTTACAGATAATAACACAGGCCCCTGGTTGCCATGTATTTATGACGTATCAAGATACTTTCATGAAATCTAAAAAAGACATACCTAGTGACAGTCCATTTAATGTAAGATATGTGTAAATTCTGACCAGAAAGGTTTTCAAACATTTTCAAAGATTGCAACATGGCTAATATGCAGATAAAAAGCCATGCCCTTCACGGCTATATAGTACGGCTTGCAACACGCGAAAAGGGGCATTCGGACATTTGCGTAAACTGTCGTTTCGGATCAGCCTGCGCAGTCCGCGCAAGCTAATCCGAGACGGCACTTTACGACTACATTAGATTTTGAGTTAGCGTAGACTTGCGCAAAACAGAAAATTACATAAAAACGGAAAGTGCCGTCTCGGATTAGCCTGCGCGGAGTGCGCAGGCTGATCCGAGACGACACTTTACGCAAATGTCCCTTTTCGCGTGTTGCAGGCCTTATATGAGCCATGCTCTGGCAAAAGGAGGTTTTAATACATCTGCAAAAAGTATCGACCCAGCTCAGCCTGAGCAGTCCGCGCAGGCTGACCTGGATCGACACTATTTGCTTTTGGTTCATTTTCTGCATGTCAAAGAACCATTCTACCTCATGATTCAGTCAGTTGTTCGACAAAATGGATTTTATGGATCCATAACTATGTGATGAATTGCCTGGTGCAATGTATCTTCATGAGATGCCCTAAACCCCCTTTTGCCAGAGCATGGCACATATATATTCTTTGGCGGATAATGACTCTATCAAAACAACCCGAAAAAGGTCTACTAAGGAATCAACCATTCCAAATATGAATTTAATCTAGCCCATATATTTTATCTTGATCTATAGCAAAGCAACTACAATCTTTATACAAGTAGGACATCAAATGTATTCATGCGCGGATCCAGAAGAGGTGGGGGTTACCGGGGCTTGGACCCTCCCCCCTCCTGAAATTTTGGCAAAGTTTTAGTTATCGGTTTTGTCCGAATGGGCAACTCTGGAACCGGATTCAAATTGCATGCGGTTGCTGTTAACGCTTTACCAAACAATATTTTAGACCTGTCCAAATTGAAAGCATTTGCAGACCACAATTTCATTGTGGCTCAAATGATGCGATTTTTGTTTGATAGGGTAGAAAACATTGTTGGAAAAGGAGAAAATGCTGGTTACCAGCATTTTCTCCTTTTCCCACAATGTTTTCAAGAGGCTTCTTCCTCAGGGTTGTTAACAGTTGGCATTGTGTGGTAAAGGGTTAAATATGGTCCCGACTAGATGTGGCATATGATGTGGTTTGAAATTAAAAGCAGTATTTTGTTTAACCCTTAATGCGTGTGAAAAGCCCTTTATGCAACAATGAGAAATAGTGTATTATTTAGTACCATAATTGCGGAGAATCGATTCGCACTTGTAAACTAACCTCACACTGGTCACTGCTGCCACAGTTTTCAGTATTTATTCTAAAACACAAATCAATTTATTATCTGATCAGATTAGTGATGTTCTTATGTCTTAAATCGTTACAATTAAAAAAAAACTGCGTTACAAAATTACGTCTTAGATACGAGTACATATGGCTGGTCTCCTCAGTAAACAATACACTCTGAGGTAAAAAAAAAGGGTTCTAAATGTGGGGGCCTACCCGTGGTTAGAACTGGAAACGTTGACCAGATCTATTCTTGTAAACGGTAACAAGAATCCAAAAATCAAAGTATCATACAACAAAACTTGCATAGGTTCGATCGGACCCCCATGAGAAAAAATAGCTGAATCTGCGCATGGTATTAACTTTTTACCACTCGACAACTATTAACTTCAGTGTTGTCAAGGTTTAAAGGTGTTGCTGACAACAAATTCGATGTGGCTTTAATTTTAAAATTTGTCTCTGAAAATGTAGAAAACATTGTGGGAAAAGGAGAAAATACTGGTTACCAGCATTTTCTTCATTTCCCACAATGATTTTAGGAGCCCAAAGAGTCAATATAACACGGAATTGTGTGGTAAATAGTGAATGTCCTATGTCATTGCTTTCGTACTCTATGGTGTGTCCTGTATCATGAGCACAACTGATCTCTGCAGTTTCATATTCGAGCGCGCTTTTTCCAAATTTAAATTACATTTCTCACGAGCGCGTGCACGGGTAATTCAATCCTTCCGCGTCGCCAAAGCATACTTTACTTACTTGGAAAACAATGTAGATCAAAATTAGATTACAAAGAATTTGGAGACTGGTCTGGTGGGGTCTACACTGTCCCAGTTTCGTTAAATTTATATTCAATCAAAAATTAAGCCTGAAATAGCAATACTTCGTATGGTTTTCCTAACTGAAAATGTTTATTTCATTACTTTAGCGCTATAATGGTGAACTCTTTACCAAATGACGAATTATT
The DNA here is from genome assembly GCA_946811185.2 of Hippopus hippopus. Classification (NCBI taxonomy): domain Eukaryota; kingdom Metazoa; phylum Mollusca; class Bivalvia; order Cardiida; family Cardiidae; genus Hippopus; species Hippopus hippopus. The sequence goes on along the minus strand of OX328102.1, from coordinate 37,520,324 downwards.
AGAAATATAACTTCTATCCAAATTGAAAGCAATCGCAGACGACAAATTGAATATGGGGCATCATTTTTCAAAAAGCAATATTGTGTAAAAAATGAGAATATCCGGGTTACAAGTTCCTCATTTCCGCATTTTTAATTCATCGTCAGGGTCGTTAAAAATGGGATTGTTTGGAAAAGGATTAAAGTCAATGGACCGTCTCAGATTGCACACTAAAGTAATCCATCCATGTCTAAAACTGGGATTGTATCCTGCGAAATCTTGCGTCAGCTTCCGCCAAATGCAACGTTTTATGTAGATCTAACCTATACTGAAGTCAGGTTGTTTAGGGAAGGATGTGCAGCTACTCGATTTTCTTTACGCATTTCAGTCATAAAATATCGTAACCGATCAAGGATCCAGAGAAGGTCTGAATCCTTGCATTGCGTCAGGTTACGCCACTTTCAACGTTTTATCAAAGATAGAACGGACTGATCGTACGGTCGGGTTATTTTCGGAAGTAACGTGTGATTTTATTTTTCGTTTATTTATAGTCGCCATCGGTTGCTCAAATGGGCGAAGCTACCGGGAGATTGTTATTTATGTTAACGGGGATGATGCAAGATCACTGTGTTGTAAGCTGTACGGGACGAAATGTGTAGTCACTTCCAAGATGGCGGACTGTTTACATGGAGAAAGGTGGGTGTCACATTTTATCATCAATAACTTTTTTTCTTGAAACCTTCCAGTCATGATACTTACAATATATTGTGGGGGAATGATATGGTAAGCCTCGGTGCTATATAGCAAAGAGCCAGTGCCATTATTCGATACGTCATATCGGCGTAAACATTGCCATTCGGTAAAATTTAAATTTTAAGCGTGGAACTTGCATCGTTTTAAGTTATAGAATGGAAAATAAGCTAATGCAGTGGGTGAAGGTTGTTGTTTCTGTAGGTATTCATCACGTCCTTTCCAATGATTACGGTAATTTTTGTGAAATATGTCTAGAAAGACCCGAAAACATGTGTTATGCAAATCGCCAATGCAGCGGTGTAGTCCACATCAACAATTTCACACACAGCGGTGTAGACACGTTGTTTTCTGAACGGTTTAGACACAGTTTAAAGCACAATGTATGTACGGTTTAGACAAATATATAGCACTGAGGCTTACTATATCATTCCCCCACAATATATTGTAAGTATCATGACTGGAAGGTTTCAAGAAAAAAAGTTATTGATGATAAATCATAAAATGTGACACCCACCTTTCTCCATGTAAACAGTCCGCCATCTTGGAAGTGACAACACATTTCGTCCCGCACAGCTTACAACACAGCAGGGATCGTATATAAGATCCCTGAACACAGTGAAGATATAGGACGAAACCTATTCGATGTTCGATGTTTACAAAGCACCGTCACACGGTTTAAATAACTTCTCATCCGAAAGACTATTGGTACTGGCCAGCCTTGCGGCTCAAGTCCAAACTCTCAAGCGGTACTAGACTTGCCGTTTTAAAGTTATACGCATTACCACTTGGGCTTTTGGGACTGGTCATGAAAGGCACGCACAGATACTCGGTGTTCTTTTAACGTAGCATTTCAGTCAAAAGTACAAACCAAACCGATCCTTGACTAATTTAAAGTGGGACTGAATTCTTGCACTGTGTCAGTTTCCGCGACTTTCAACGTTTTATCATAGATTAGATGGGTATGTCACAGTATCACTGACACTGGGGTCAGGGTTCATATTTAACAACTTTTTTTAAAGGGCAAATCAACAAGTTTCAGATATGGTTAATTTTTAAATCTACACTTATCAAATGGTAACCTGGTAATGTTGTAATTAGAAAAAAAAATTTAGTAAAAGTACTTTTTTTCAATTCATATTTCTGCTTATTAATTTTTATTGCATCGCTTATCTCCCTTACTTATTGTTGCGTCCCTTGATTTGTGACGTCATAGGAGAGCTTGTTTCAATATGGACGTTGTTTACGATAGTGAACTGAGCGATACTGAAGACGAAGAAATAGACGATTCTGGGCCGGTAAGGCCGTACATGTACGAGCCAATTTTTAAAGAAACTTATTAAGTTTCTGGTGATGAGGATAAAAGTAACTTTTCGCCCACTGATGACGAAAATGACTATGTTGTGCCGGACTTTTCAACGTGTTGAGTATCGCGCGCTATTGAAATACGTCTATTACGGGTCGATGGCGAACATCGCTTACAGAAACAATATTCTATACATGATAGAATTAAGTGTATGGCATAAACTTTGTTTCACGCGAAGCATTTTCAGTAGATTAACGGGCGGAATTAAACAAACGAACAAAAAAAAGGACGGCTTCAAGACAGTTCCATGACAAGACAGTTCCCTGACACTTTTGAAGACATTTCCCCGACACTTTAGTTTCATGCCAAATAACCTTTTTTTTTTTACTTTTACGATTGATAATCGTGAGATATTAGTTCTAATTATTTGTTAATGGGTCCTTGTTGATATTTGTACCTTGTAAAGATTTCTGTAAACATTGACGGGTACAAGTTTATTCTCTCATGGGTGAAGGGTTCCACAATAAATCACGATTTTCATGAGAATAAGAATATTTTGAAATGCTGTTAACCAGCATGAAATTTGATAAAAGAATATGTTCCAAGATTATTAAGAGTTAATTCTCAAAATTATTTTGAAAATTATTTTAGTTGTATTTCTTTGTCTTATGCAAATTGTTTCAATTTGGGTAAGTCTCAAATTGGTCTAGTAGGGACTGAGCGGTTAATACTGACATTCCGGTCAGATTGCAGTATAGACTTCAAATTCATTGTAAAAACATAGAAAGAGCTGGTAACTATCAGTTGGTCCTTTATCCACAATATTTTCTACTTTTAACTCTTTATCAAACGACAAAATATTAAAGAGGTCCAAATTGAAATCACTTGCAGACGACGAAATAAAGTTAAATATTTCAAAAATTGAAATTTGTTTCCAGCAGAGTAGAAAACATTGTGGTAAAAGGAGAAAATGCTGGCTACCAGCATTATCTCCTTTTCCTACAATGTTTTTAAAAGGCTTCTGTCTCAGGGTCGTAAAAACTAGGGATTGATTGGTAAAGGGTTGAATATAAATCCCGCACATTGGGCACGAGTTCTGGTTTAGTTCCCAGGAAGCAGTATCTGAAGAGATTAGTACGAGTTGAATGAACTTGTTTCTCAAGAGATGTAAAATACATGTTTAAATTGTTACCAAACGTCAAATTTATTGACTCAACTGAATTGAAAGCATTTGGAGTCAACAAATTAAATTTTACTCACATGTTTGGACTTGTCTTAATGGGGTAGAAAACGTTGTAGAAAAAGGAGAAAATACTGGTTACCAGCATTTTCTCCTTTACCTACAATGTTTTCAAAAGGTTTTTCTTTCTTCACCAGGGTCGTTAAAACAAAGGATTGTTTGGGAAAGGGTTAAACTAAGTTAAACTAAATTCCAATAAACAATCACATTTTATCGGTCATATTTAAATGCTGTGGATTTGAAATATTCTAATTTTTTATCACTTGGGTTACGGTTAGGCTAAACCCTTACACAGATGGCAAAACTTTAGACTTGTCAACTCCACACCGAAAGTATTTGCAGACCACAGATCAAATGTAGCCTTGACAATAGGTTTGAGGGTAGAAAATATTGTAGGAAAAGAAGATAACTCTGGGTATCAGGACTTATTCCTTTTTTCACCCTGTCCTCAAAAGCCTTCTCCATTAGGGTGGTTGAAGGTCAGAATTTTGAGGTAAAAGGTAAAAGAATTGGTGTGTGAGCCTGGTCAAAAACATTCTGTTTCCTAATTTAAAAAAAAAAATGTGTTATTTTTAATTTCCTCACTTTTGTCTGATTATCAGAAAATGACCTGTGTCAAATGTGCAATTTCAGAATTTTCATACTGACACGTTCAAAACATTTTTCTCAGTAGCCTGTCTAGAAGACATAATATGGATAGGAACAAGGAAATATCCACAAATCAGAATTGTATAGATATAATTCAAAATTTGTTCAAAATGCATGTAAGATGTCAAATCATTTTTAAGAGTGATATGTCTAAGAGAAGTAGTGTATGGGATAAAAGCTGTAACATGGGTTTACTGTCACCAACAAACATTACAGTGTAAAGGGGTGAGATATGCAAATGTTATGTAACCATTTCCTGTATTGTTTCAACTGGTCGGTGATGGATTAACATTTATGACCATGACTAGGGGTAGCCAGATACTGACATAACCCTTTACCATACAAACCCTAGATCTAGTTTCCAATACCTAAAGAAAGAGTGTTTGAAAAACAGTGTGGGAAGAAAATGATGTTTGTTGTTCAAAGAATGATTATTATTCCTTGAAAGTGTACATCATTTGAACAATCTCGATTTTGTTATTTGCAAATTTTTTGTTATGAATTTGGATGAATCTATAGTTTTGTTAAATGTTGAAATCATTTGGAAAAGGGAGAAAACGGTAGCAATTTCAGAATGAAGCGTTAATGTAGAAAAGGGTAAAATAGTACGAATAACAATTCATGTATTCCAATTTCGAGAAAAAAAGAAATTACCTACTTCATGTTGGATTTTCTTTTTGGAAATTGCCGTTGCGGAATGTCTGTCTTTCGGAGTTTCAGTTCAAGGCCTATCTCCTTTCGACTCGGAGTTTCGAATAATGTCGGCACAGCGTCAGGTTTTAACCGCAGCCTAAAATTCCTATAACCAACTTCTTTTGCAAGTTTTGGACTTATTAAGAACTGACTGTCATCGAAGTATTTCAGACACAATTTCGAATGAACCGATGGCAAAAAATCTGTCGCTACTGTCCGACCCCGGTTTAAACGTTCAATCCATAATTTCCTCCTTTTTAATTCCTTCGGAAATTTGAACATACTAATTCTATGAGTTCCCGAATCGACGTTGCAGCCATAGGCTGCACAATTTACAATTTTTTTCGGCTCAATTCTCAGTTAATACTCAGGTATCTGCATACAATCATCGCGTTCCTACTGTATGTCTACTGACGGTATACACAGACTGACTCGACAATGACGTCACACATGCACGGGAGATAAGCGAATCAGGGGAAGTAAGCCATGTACCATTTTTAGGGCCGTATATCAGCGTGACAATTCGGCAGTGGTTTATGGCAATTTACAGGGTGGTATTTATGAAAAATGGCGGACACATGTTTAACTGACATCATTTGCAGCAGATTTAAGGAAAAAAACAGTCTGGTCAAAATATTTTAGGATTTGCCCTTTAAAGAATATTCTTCGTCTTATGCTGAAGAATTTTCTAATTTGAAAGTACCATAGCTTCTGATTGGCTAAACCATTTGGTTTAGCCAATCAGAAGTTGTGTTACTTTCAGATCTTGAAAATTCCTCAGAATTAGACAAAGAATATCTCAAGAATGGATGGGGAATACGGACCAAGGTCATTCCGGGAAGGACGTAAACGCATTCTGTTTTCTTGACGCATTTCATTGTACTCCAAGAATACACGAAAAGACAAGCAAATAACCGCAGTCTCATTGCACGTTCATGCATATCCATAAATCCGAGGAGGGGAAGTTTCAACCTAATCACGTTCAATGGCGATTCAACCATCTTTGCAGACGGTAAAGATCAAGACCAGACTGCACAGAATGAGCAGTCTGATAAATAATATTCTACATCACATCGCCCGCTACCTTAAACTATGATCAGATTATCCTCAGCTGCTGTGAAAATTTTGGAGAGAAGACGCTTGACGGTCGGTTGAATTTAAAAAAAAAAAGGTTAAACTATCCTTTGAAGATTTATAATGTGCTTCGACATGAAACAGAATTAGATATCAATCCTAAATTAGCTGTTAATATCATGATCGTCGACGAAATATGCAGCGCTTATCCTGTTGCGGATTTCAGCCTGCATCCTTCTATGACGAGCTCGTGACTGAACTATAACAGTACGCATGCGCGAATTTCATAAATCAAATCCGAGTCAGTTTTCTTTATATCAAATATTCATTTTGTTATACTCATTTCTAAATGTATGGCCAGGTCAGAGGAAAAATGTCAGACTGTTCCAAACTGAAACTTTGAAGACGACAAATAAGATTCGACTCAATGGTGAAATACAACTTTTAAAAGGTAGAAAAGAATGTGGAAAATATTTCCATTTTGTTTTCAAAGGCCTTCTTTTCTTAGGTCGTAAAAGTCCCGGATTAATTTGTAAAGGGTTATTCAAAGTTAATTCGAAGGGTAAAACAAATACAAAATTCAATCAGCCGTACGTGTGAGTACATTCAACACATTTTACCCAACTACCCTTTTCAGTCTCGCACGACATTCGCGAATATATCTGAAGCACACCACATAAAAACTTGTACATGCACCAAACATTTTGTCTACAACAGACCATCAAGTTACCAACTTGTCGTTCAGGCTAACGTTTTATCACCCAACCACTTACTGCAAAGAACACACAGGAGAAAGATTAGAAGGAAAGTAAAATATCTTTATAATGTTACTAGAAATTTGCGTGGAAAGAGGAAATTGCTTCATTACGCAGCTGTTCCTTATGCGACAATGTTTTCGAAAGCTGCCTTGTGTAAGGGTATTAATGTTTTAAGACTGAGTGCCGGAAAAGGTTTCCAGAGAGCAAGTATCGTGAGTGAGTGAATTTCTTTCACAATCCGTGTTAAGTAAATTAAGTTTAAGCTATGAAAACAATTGAATTTTAGATTTGTTTGTTTGAAATTTGTTTTCTGCTCTTCTCAACAATATTTCATGAACTTTCATCAGCACTGCAGGACAACGACTAAGCTGAAAGATTTGGATAAAAGATCGAATAAAAATAGAACTGCAGAACCAGTACATATACAAACATTTCACAATGCAACGCACGCCATCATGTACTTCATCTATTTATTACATGAAACATCTACATTTGAGCCATGCCCTGGCATAGGGGGTTTAACTAATCTCGATGATGCATTATACCAAGCAAGTCATCACATACTTAACCCTTTACCGAACAATCCCTGGTTTTTACGACCCTGAGATAGAAGCCTTTTGAAAACATTGTGGGAAAAGGAGAAAATGCTGGTAACCAGCATTTTCTCCTTTTCCCACAATGTTTTCTACCCTGCTGGAAACATATTTCAATTTTTTAGTTAAGTTTATTTTGTCGTCTGCAAGTGCTTTCAATTTGTACCAGTCTAAAATTTTGTCGTTTGGTAAAGAGTTAAGGATCCGTAAAATCCATCTTGTCTAACAACCGACTGAATCACCTGCTACTAGTCCTTTGACATGCATAAAATTGACCAATACCAAAAAACTTCCGACCCAGTTCAGCGCAGGGTCGATTTTTTTTACTCCCGCATATGCATAAAAATCCCTTTTCCCAGAGTATGACTCATTTCCTTTCTCAGGTTAATACTGTTATACTATTTCAAAAAAGTTATCTCCAGTTTTTTGGGTTTTCTTCGAAAGAATTCTTATTGACCATTGGGCCTCTTACTTTTCTGCTGGTCTGTAGTCGCCTATTTTCTGCACAACTCGGTGAGTGATGGTGTACTTCGACTACATCTCTAATTGGATTCGAATTTTTGACACAACCTAACGCTAATTGAAATAGTAACTCTTATTCTAGGTGGGGAAATTGTGACACTGAGAAAGTACATTGGGCAAGCCTATCCAAAATTTATGAAAATCAATTCCTGTAAATGTGTAATGAACGTATTGTAACCAAAATTTTCAGCTGATACAATCGCTTTGATTTACCGACTTCAATCAGATTCTTTCAGACAAACTATTACACGTGGTGTAAAGGGTACACATAATGTTGAAAACATTGTTCGGACAATTCATCCTCAAAATATGTTTACTTCATATTTAGCCCTACTGGCTGAACGCCAGAAGAGCTCATATAATGACGCGATTTACGTTGTCCGTCGTTTCGTCTGTCCGTTTGCCTTTGTTGTTGTTGTTTACGCGATGAAGTCAGCATTTGTACTTGGATTTTCGCATAATTCCTAATAAAAAAAAAGTTTGAGAAAACTAGATCTAGTCATCTGAAGTCGAAAATTTCCATTTCCCCTTTACGCGACAAAGTATGCGTTTGATCACATTCTTTTTAAACACTGATTAGATCTCTTTGCATCATCAAGGGGTTGAACCCTTTTGAAAATGAAGAAAATTGCATTATCAGTCCAGGAAAAGCAGCCATTTGATGACTTCGTCTGGTTTATTCAAGTTAAGTCCAAATTATTTTCATTTGAACTCGCAGGAATTGTTCGTTACAACGAGGACCAAAGCCCAATCAATTTTGTCTTCAATACTTTTAGTACATTATCTGTCTCTGTTTCTTTTTTTTTTTCTTGGGTTCATGATATATGCTGTTAAAAAAAAAATATTTCAAGAAATTATTTTTAACCTTTTTTTTCAAATTTGTTGAAGGAGATTGGTGTCCTCAAAGTCCACTATACTTTTATGTACATGAGATCCTAAGATGTTACATGAGGGGTGGCTTGGCTCTTTTTATTCTAAATGACCAGATTTTTCTTTGACAGTTAAAAGGGAAAATTTACTATCATGGTACACTGGGTAGTATTTACCAGTACAGCGATTCAGGCCCTGCAGGGCCTCCTGTTTTATTCATTAGTTTGGTAGGGTAGGGTGGGGCAAAACGCCCCCAAAATGGTTTTTTGTTATTATTTTGGAAAAGAATGAAGATAGAATGGTGTTTTCCGCAGTTGTATAACCGTTTCAGTCAACTGAATATAATGGCACATGTTTTTCGTCGTTATCTATTCTAAACTGTATTATAAAAACAAAAATATTATTTTCTTAAAAGGGGCGTCTTGCCCCACCCTTGGGGCAAGACGCCCCTGTTTATGGGGCAAAACGCCCCCAGGGGGGCGTTTTACCCCTTAGTTTAAACTTATTTATTTTACATCTATTGAGAAACAAGTTCTTTACAACTTAGATTAATCTCTCTAGATTCCGCTTCCTGGACACTGCACCAGTACTCGCGCCGAGTGAGTGGGCCAATGAAAAATCCCCAAGGTTGATACCCGCCTCGGATGCGATTCGAACCCGGGACCTTTTTATCAAGAGGCCGACGCTCTACCTCTAGACTACGGACACTACTAAAGTTGTAAAATAATATGTATTTGATAGACATCGCTTAAATTGTATTGATTGATTGATTGATTGTATGGTGTTTAACGCCGTTTTCAACAGTATTTCAGTTATATCGCACCTAACCATGCTTTCCTGGAGTTCTTTTAACCAGTGCTCAGCACAATATTCTTCCCAAGCCACTGGCTGCTTTCCCACTTAACCATCGTCGAAACAATTGACAGCGGTGAGAGAGGAATGAATCCTGTCGCAAGGAATATCATCACTCCTCGGAAAGAATATTGGCCGAGCCAGGGGATCGAACCAGCGACCTGCTGTTCCCAAGTCCTGTACGATACCGACTGAGCTATGGGGCTCGGCATTAAATTGTAACATGTGTACGGGACAACCAAATGTCCAGAAAGTAAAGACATAATTCCATTGATATAAGGCATACACACATAATAAAATACCAGTTCGTTTAAAAACGATTTAATAATGAACATCAAAGTGAAATTAGACATTTCATTCTCGTTCAAATTGAAAGCAAATGGCAAATTGAATCCATTTATTCTTTTATTTATTTATTTATTTTACTAATATGGTAGAAAACATTGTGGGAAAGGGAAAGTAAACCAAATTCAAACCTAAACCATTTCATATGAAACTGTAAAACAAGGAGACAAGTTAGACAACACAATTCAGTCTTCATCAGATTCACAGTTTGGACACACAAATGTAATATATCCCGGGGTACACTCGTCGTGGGCCCACTTAAGACAGATTTGGCATTGTACCCAAATGTAATTTGGAAAAAAAGATGTAATTTGAAAGTATAGAACCAAACATTGGAATGGGGCAAAACGCCCCCTGTAGGCGTTTTGCCCCATAATAAGTGGGGCGTTTTACCCCAGTAAGAACTTTTCATAATTAATCGAGATTTTCCGAATATAGCAAAGGCGCTTACAAATTGTGTGTACTTGAGTAAAACCACAATACAATGTGTTATAGATATAGTTAGGGTGTATAAGCTAGTATACGTCCGTTTTCAGTATAACGCGAAATAAAAGTAGGCAAAAATTAACAAGGATATGTGTAAAAAGCAATACATTCATTTTTTTTCTTACTTACCAATGACAGAGCTTGATCTCTCCTCTCACATTAATCTACGCGTGACATCCAATGACAGTGACGTCATCATTACGTCACATAGACTGGAATGATCAAGAAATCGACGGGGGGCGTTTTACCCCTTGGGGCGTTTTGCCCCACCCTACCCTACTTAATGCCACTTTCAACACTATTTCAGCTGTATTGAGTGGTCACAGACCCTTTACAATATTTCATGAAGATTCTGTGTCAGGTCCTTAGCATAGTATTCTCTCCAAGCCATTTGATTAAAATGATGCTGATTTTATAGTTGAAGAATCTGACTTAGAAGTAATATTGAACAACTATAATTGACCACAAACATACTGTTCTAACTCTTACAGCTCTAATTAAATAGAGTAAACTTTTCTGGTAAGCGGGAAAGGACCAACCATTGGATTTCAAGGGTGTAACTGTCAGAATATTTCATAAAATAGCACAAGGTGTAGATCCGAGATCAGACTGCATGTTGTGTGCAGCCTGATTTTGGATCTACATTTTCTGCAAAAAGAAGTCAGATATAAATCTGTATTATCTGCAAAAACAACATTAGCTGTGCTTAGGTAACAATTGGTAACCATCACTCTTCGACTTGACCGATAAATCCTGTTGGAATTTAGCCTGTGTCAATACTTGTTCGATGGAGTGACTTAAACTAAATTGGTTCATCAATAGATAATTGACCAATCTTCACCCAAAACTAAATATTATTTATGTGTAGTTCATATTATTTGGGCTTGGCCCTTTTCAAAATGACAAAATTCAGACTCTTTCAAAATTAAAACATTTGCAGACAACAAATTCCAAACTAGAACAACTGAACTGAAGTTCTTCAACAGGGTAGAAAAAGTTGTGGGAAAAGGCAAAAACGCTGGTTAACCAGCACTCCCAACACGTTTTCAAATGCTTTCTTCCCCTTGGTCTTTAACCCTTTACCAAACAATCCTGAGTTTTAACAACCCTTGGGAAGAAGCGTTTTGAAAACATTTCGGGAAAAGGAGAAAATGCTGGTAACCAGCATTTTCTCCTTTACCCGCAATGTTCACTACCTTCTCAAGGACAATTTTGATTGTTTGTTCCACATTTAATTTGTCGTCTGCAAAATTATGCTTCAGAATGGACAGGTCCAAAATTTTGTTGTGTAGTAAAGAGTTAAGGATGATTTGACGAAGAGTTAAGCACTTAAAAGGTCTGCAGTCAATCAGATTTACAATATAAAAGAAATATGCAAATCTTCAACACAAACTTGACTGTATTGTAAGATCCTTTAACCCTTTAACAGATGACGAAATTTTGGCCTTGTCAAAATTGAAAGCATTTGCAGACGACAAATCAAATGTAACTTAAATTATGAAATTTGTCTTTCAAAGATACAAAACACTGTGGGAAAAGGAGAAAATGCTGGTTACCATCATTTTCTCCTTTTTCCACGATGTTTTCAAAAGGCTTCTTCCTCAAGGTCATTAATAGTCGGCATTATTTGGTAATGGGTTAATAGCTAAATAGTCAACTAATGAATGGGAAATTTTTTATCTTCCACCTTTGTACATGTTATAGCTTGTAACATGTCTTGAATCTAGAGCATTATGATAATTAAAGAAATTTGATCTTCTGATAGTTTCTCAATTTGTCTCAATAATTTCTATTTGCTAAAAGGAAATTATAATTTGGAAAAACATATTCACTGTGCACCATTTAGGTTGTTTTAACCCATTACCACACAAACCCAAGTTTTAATGACCCTGGGAGATTAGACTTTTGAAAACATAGTGAGAAAAGGATGAAATGCTGGTAAAAGACATTTTCTCCTTTTCCCAGAATGTTTTCAAACTTTTCACAAACAAATCCAATCATTTGAGCCACATTTAAAGACAATCGCTACAGTTTCACCATATTTTGAAAACATTCAGAACTTCATGAAACTTTGTTTGGTGATACTTTATTATCTGATCTACAACAAGAGCTTCGCAGAGCGGCACATATACGCCCGAAGGGGCTTGTCAGTGAAATGGGTTAAAGTGAAGGATGTACTGTGAAAGAACAAGACACTGGGCAGTTAGGGATCACATATGAGACCATGGAGTTATTTGTTCTTCTGCGCTGCACTTCTCCTCAATTTGATCTATGCACCTGTGAAATATCATTTTTACACCTTTAATAGTTTTTGAGTTATGCTCCTGACAAAATTTAAGTTAGAAAAAAATCAAAGGGCAATAACTCCTAAACTATAGGGCCAAAAGTTATAGCTCTAAAACACGGCACTTCTCCTCAATGTCATCTATCAACCTGTGAAGTTTCAGGTTTATATCTCATGTAGTTTTCGAGTTATGCACTAGACAAAATTTGAGTAAGACCAAACTGAAAGCATCTGCATCTGAAAATATGTTTTAGCTCGACGATACATCTGCCAGATAGAGCGCTAGTAGTAGCAGATCTGGTATCCATATTTCAGTTGTTGGGAGCGTGATAGTTACACGAAGCTTGAAAATGGAAACGGTTGTGAACGCAGTTAGTTCTTCACTGGTTTGATATTCGGGTGGCTTTTTGCTTAAGTTTAACTCTATTCCAAACAATAACAAGAGGGCCATGATAGCCCAGAAGTCACTCACCTGAGTCTTTTGACCAAACATGACCCATTTTCAATCTCTTTCAAGATATTATGAAAAACATTCTACCAAGCCTTCAAAATTATTGGACTGAAAATTTGGCCTCCAGCTTGTACACAAGCTTTTTCTAGAATTTCTCTCAGTGACCTACTTTTTAGCCAAGCATAGCCCATATTCCCTTTGTAGATGTGACCCATTTTCAAACTCATTCAAGATATGACATTATGAGTATTTGACTTAAAATGTGGCCTGTAGAGGGTTTTCAAGGTTTTTGTAAGATGTGACCCAGTGACCTAGTTTTTGACCCGACATGACCCATTTGCAAACTCAACCAAGAAAACATCAAGACAAACACTCTGACCAACTTTCAAGAGTTTTGGACTGAAAATGTGGCCTTAAGAGTGTACACAAGGTTTTTCTAAAATTTGACCTAGTGACCTAATTTTTGACCTGACATAACCCATTTTCAAGGTCGTCTGAGATATCATCAGGACAAACATTCTGACCAACTTTCAAGAGTTTTGGACTGAAAATGTGGTCACTAGAGTGTACACAAGGTTTTTCTATGATTTGACCTAGTGACCTAGTTTTTGACCCGAAATGACCCATTTTAGAACTTGTGTGAGTTATTATCAAGACAAACATTCTAATCAACTTTCAAGAGTTTTGGACTGAAAACGTAGCCTCTAGAGCATACACAAGGTTTATCTAAGATTTGACCTAGTGACCTAGTTTTTGACCCGAAATGACCCATTTTAAAATTGTTCGAGATATCATCAAGACAAACATTCTGATTAAGTTATGCCAGTATCGGACTGAAAATGTGGCCTCTAGAGCGTACACAAGGTAAAAGTTGACGACGCACGATGGACACAGCATGATCACAAAAGCTTACCTTGACCACTTTGTGCTCAGGTGAGATAAAAATTAAGACAAGTAATTTAAAGATAACTAATTAAATGTGGTGCTGATAATTGACGATGGAAAATTTTCGTTGACAACATAAAAAACACTGTGGGAAAAGGAGAAAATGCTGGTCAAATGCATTTTGTCCTTTACCCACGATGTTCTCAAGAGGCTTCTCTCTTAGGGTCATTAAAATTCAAGATCATGTAATGAAGGGTTGATTATATTCATTGAAACAGGATTCAGTGTTCTGTTACTCCTGAACATTGTTTGGGAAAGAAGTTAGTGACTTGGAAAGAATGTTGTACAAAGTATTGGTAACAGAAACTACAGAAAAGTCTTTACCTTAAAGGTCTTAAAAACGGTAAATGCTTTATTGAAAGAGCTGGCTGGAAGAGACAGGCTTTTTGACCACTAAATTTGTTTGTTATTTACCTTGTACCACACAATCCAGTGTTTGAAGAACCCGGCTCTTGAAAACATTGTGGAAAAAAAAGAAAATGCAGGTGACCAGCCTTTTATTCCTTTTCCAAAAATGTTTTGTATGTTTTTAAAGAGAAATCTCATGTGAGCCACATTTATCATGTCTGCGGAAAAGTTTTCAATACCAACAAGTCCAAATTTTGTTGTTTGGGAAAGAGTTAAGGACCAAATGGATAATTCTAGTATTATTATGTACATGTAGAATTAATGATAAAGGACTTATGGAAGCACTGCATTTGCATAAAACTGAAGTTAAGAGAGTTTTTTTTTTTTGTTTTAAGAGATTACAAATTATTTACTCATCAGTATTGAAAGCATTTGCAGACACTCAGTAAATGTAGCTCAAATGATGAAATTTGACTTTTGTGGGGTAGAGCATCTTTGTTAACTCAGGTGCACTTCAGTTCGTTAACTACATTCCCTGTGTGATGAATGAAGTTTAATGTAATGTTTCACACCTGGGTTACTGAGGATGGTAGTAGACTGAACACCAAGCCTGGGTCTGTATTCACCAACCATTCTTAAGAACCTTCTTAGCCTTTTCTCCAAGATTTTCTAACTTAGAAAGTAACACCACTCCTGATTGGCTTATCCAAATGGTTTAGCCAATCAGGAGTGGTGTGTCTTTCAAATTTAGAAAATTAGAGAGAGTAAGACCAAGAATTTTCATGAGAATGGTTGGTGAATACGGACCCTGGTTGCTCCTACCTTACCATTTATGACTGTCTAGGGCACTTGCACCTATCTTCATCTGGCACAGCCTTCATCACCTGGTCTACGTGCTTCCCACAACCTGTGAAATACAGATAAATATCCCAAAGTATAAATGGAATACTGGTTTCCATGTTCATCTACTGTCTGATCTTTTTTGTAATACTTTCCTGCAGAATCACCTATAAGGTTTGTAATACCATAGTAAAAAGCTGACAATGAAAAAAACCCTTACAAATGGACACACTGTAACACTTATACATCACAAAAGTTTGCATTATGTCAATTGTGCCCTTACCACCTTAACACATATATATCAAATAAAATTCATAATTCAATGTTTAAAAGCATTGTGGTACAAAGGAGAAGTTCCTTTTAATGACCAGTTCCTCCTTTTTCCATTCAGTTGTTTATATTTATCAAACTTAAATGCATGTGTTTTATCCATAATGTTACATGGATATTTTTCATGTTGTCTGTTACAAATTATTACAGGAGACTAGAGTAATTAAGTCAAAGAATTATAACTGTTTAAAGCTATCAAGAATGACCCACAAGGAAACTATTGGCAGATAGTCTCTCTTTACTCTTTCAGCAACAAATACATGGGCCATGCTCTGTGAAAAAGGGGCTGAATGCATCTGCGAAAAGTATCGACCCAGGTCAGCCTGTGCAGTTGGTGCAGTATGACCTGGGCTGAAACTTTTGCTATTGGTCAATATTCTGTTTGTCCAAGGACCAGTCTACCCCATGATAAAGTCGGTTGTTAAAAAAAGTGGATATTATTGATCCCTAATTATGAGATTGCTTGATTGGAGTGTAAGATGCATTTAGCCCCCTTCTGCCAGAGCATGGCTCGTATAAGCTTGACCTCTTTCATTGGCTGAAACTACAGTCTACTGGAACCTGGAAAGATTTTATCTTATAGGCTTGACTAAACCAGTGGATGGCATAGATCCCAGCTCAGACTGTGCTGCTAAGTCTGATCTTGATCTATGCTGTCCATAACAGCCCCTGAAAGTTGCCTATAGCGATGGAAGGGTCTAAAGAAAATGTACAATATACCAGGCTTAAACATTTTTCTTAGAACCAACTCACCCTGCCAGACAAGTGAGACAAAAAAAGAAATGTAACCAGTCTTACTTTGGAGATCACTTGTCGTAAATGGTCATTAACATGATCTGTCTTTAATCAGGTAGAAAACATCGCTGGGAAAATTTTCTCCTTATCTCTCGATGATTGCAAAAGCCGTCTCCCTAAGGGTTGTGTGACATTTGATACCGGTAACTCATGTTTCAAGGTTAACCTTTCACCACATAACCCAAGTCTTATGACCCTGTGGAAGACGGCTTTTTAAAACAATGTGGGAAAAGGAGAAAATGCTGGTAAACAGCATTTTCTCCTTTATCCATATTATTTTCTAACCTTTTAACTCTTTCAGCGCCAAATATACAAACTAAACTCCTTTTGATGGCTGAAAATACAATCCCATGATTCTCAGAAAGATCTTTATCTTACAGGCTTGACTAAACAAGCGGATGGCATAGATCCAAGATCAGACTGCACATTCTGTGCAGTCTGACCTTGATCCATGCCGTCCGGAAGAAATCCATGGCGCCGAAAGGGTTAATAACAAATCCAATTATTTAGCTACATGTAGTTAGTTGTCTGCAAATGATTTAAATTTCAATAAGTCCAAAAGTCTGTCATTTGGTAAAGGGCTAAATGTATTTCAGTTGTAAATTCAGCCAAAATATGTGACCATGAACTTGTCTCTGTTTTTGTTTCAAAGTCCAATCAAAGACAGACATATATCTACCTCTCTTGAAATCTTTAGTAAGCAACATAATTTTAGGCTTGTCCAAATTTACAGCATTCAGCATTACAGACAATCGAAAAGTGGCTTAATTGGGAGATGCATCCTAGGAGTAAAAAAAAAATCATGGGGAAAAAATGCCTGCCTATTCTCCTTTTTCAACAATGTTTTCAAAAGCCCTCCTCCTCAGGGTCATAAAAACATGGACATTGTTTGGTGTAGGGACTAATTTTAACCTTTATCCTGCTAAATAACTAAAATGAAATTTTCGATTCGATAGTAAAAACCCAAATATTGCTATTTCAAAGTTACTTTTGGGGAATAATAATTATCTTCTTATCGGACAGTTAAGATCCAAGATCAGATTGCACATTCTGTGCAGTCTGATCTTGATCTACACTGTTTGCAAAAGGTCAGTGAGTTGCACTTGGCAGCCTAAGGGTTAATTATTAATCAAAACCCAATATCCAATACAAAGTAACCATGCAGTATAGACAAAGCAAAGTTTAACTCTTTGCCAAAGGACAATACATGTACATGTGATCAAGACTGGTACAAATTACCAGTGGTTCAAGTAGAAACAGTTGGAGGAAAAAGAGAAAATGGTGCTTACTAACAAAGCCTATTTCCTTAGGGGTGCTTAACACAACATAATGTTGCTTTGATGGTCATTGTAGGTCAAGATCAGATTGTGCAGAATATTTGACTGTATGAAAGCCTACAACAACTTAACATATTCCTTTTGCATTCATTGTAAATCAAGATCAGACTGAATTATTGACCATCTTTATTATTTTTTTAATCCAAGTGTTGTGACTAATTAACCTAATTTATTGGTGTTTTATGCTGCTTTCAACTTTATTTCAGCCATACATTGTATCAGGGTGACAACTTCCTTATTAATGCGTGTCCTTGATTTCATTAGAACTAGGCAAGGGCTCTGAAGTGTTGCCTATGGACAATCTTAAAAAAAAATCCCAGCTCCCTAATTACTTTCTCTCTGCAGTTTGATCTTGATCTACATGGACCGCAAAAGCCACTACAGTTTTGAAAGATACTCTTAGGGTCACCCCCCTCTTTACTGCATGCCTGTTAAAATGTCTCGCAACTACTTTGGTATACAGATGTACTGTACCAGTATATTCCAGTACTGGCAACAGGAGAAAATTCCCCAAATAAGCAAATCCTCCTTTCCTTTCAATGTTCTCACATGTATTCACAGTGATTTATGTGATCGAAGTCGTCTACTACAAAACTGTTTAACTCTTTACCACACAATCCCGACTTTTAACAACCCTGGGAAAGAGGCCTTTTGAAAACATTGTGGGAAAAGGAGAAAATGCTGGTAACCAGCATTTTCTCCTTTTCCCACCACGTTTTCTACCCATCGAAAAAAAAAAAATCACCATTTTAACAACATGTAATTTGTCGTCTGCAAATGCTTTCAATTTGGACCAATGTAAAATTTTGTCGTTTGGTAAAGAGTTAATAATCTTTCCCTAAAGTGCCTTTTACAACTATAGTTGCCTTTGCAGCCAGTGTAGATCAAGATCAGACTGGGTCTTATTTCTGGACATAAAGTCTATTAGGTTTTATTTGGTGCTCCACATGACAATAATATAAGCACTTACTGATATTTTTAGTCAGAGAGAAAGAATCTAAATATAGTGCTATGGCCAGAATATAACAACAAATATCTGGCAAAGTAGAGCCACATTTTCTGCAGTCTGATCTTGATCTACATTGTCAACTAAAGCACAACATCAAGTTGTGTATCTGCTTTAAGGGTAAAAGAAGTCGGACTAAATAAACAACTGCACGGTTCATCTATTCTGAAAAGCAAGTCTAAAAATCAAGTTATATATTGAAAAATAATATTTTTGTTAACACTCTTTACAATTCATCTGTATGACCTTTATTAAAATACATCATGTGCTACAATAGCAGACAGAGTACTGGTAGATTGATATCAGATTGTCAGCATGTACCATCTGATCTTAGATTTACTAGCACAATGTCTGCTTCTCTGCAACCCAGTTAGTATACTGGCCAAAACAATAACGAAAATTGCTGTATTGAAGCTTTGGCACTAATCCTGTTTTTATCCTACAATTCTAATGGAAAAAAGCTCCTGGAAACATCCTGGGAAAAGGAGAAAGTGCTGGTAACTAGCCTTTTCTCATGATATTAACTTTCCTTTCAAAGACAAGGCCCATTATGTGAGCTGTAATGTACGAGGGTCATCCAATAAAGAATGGGACTTTTTTGATAGAAGCAAAAGTAAAGTAGTATGATGACTAACCTTTCTATAATCCTCCAATATAACATCCCTGCTTCTCTATCACAGACTCCCATCGTTTTGGAAGGTCGCTAACCCCCGTTGCTAGGCAACTGTAGTTAAGCAGGTGAATTTGCCTGGACACCTCGGACTCCAGGTCGTCTAGATCTTCGAAGCGAAGTCCCCGAAGAGGTTCTTTGAGTTTAGGGAAAAGGTCAAAGTCTGGGGGACTCGTATCCGGAGAATAGGCCGGGTGCTGCAGTACGTCCCACTCGTACGACACCAGCAATGACGTCACCCTGTCAGATTTGTGGCAAGAAGCGTTGTTATGTAAGATCAACGGCTTTGCATTTAAAAGTGTTCTGCGTTTCTTTCTGATAGCTGGGCGTAATTTTTTCATCAAAAAGTCTCTGTACACTTCTTTATTCACTGTTTTACCTAATGGTATACGCTCTGAAGCTAAAACACCAACAGAATCATATGCGAAAATCATCATCATTTTTAAATTTCCTTGTTTTCTCCTGAACTTTATCGGTCTTGGCGAGGCAGGTGTGTGCCACTCAGATGACTGCCGCTTTAGTTCTGGCTCATAACTGCGAATCCATGTCTTGTCTATTGCAACTATCCTATTTAGGAAATTGTTACCTTCCTTTTTATATCTATTTAACAGACTTTTGGTGATGTCCATGTGCTCGGACTTTTGCTTGTCAGATAGACAGTGAGGTACCAAACGCGCGGTGATGCGTCTCATGTTTAAATTAGTTGTCAAAATTGTATGAGTCAATCTTCTGTCAGTTTTCAAAAGTTCCTGTACTTTTTCAATATTTTCTGGCGTGGTTACCTCAACTGGCCTACCCGGGCTACGCTTGCTTTCAACATCAGTCCTCCCTTTTTTAAATTCGTCAATCCATCGGTACACTGTACTTTTCGGTAGAGCATCTTTCTCGCAAACACTTTGCAGGGTATTCAGTATTTCAACACTTTTAATACCTCTGAAGTACATGATTTTTATGTACACTCGTTGTTCAACGGCAGTGAACGTGGCCATTGCACTCCGAATATCCTCGCGTGACATGACGTCACGATATATGACGTCATTGTTCGCTCACCTGACATTACGTGCAGATGGCTAATAGGACGTACCATGAATGTACCAATTTCTGTAAGTCGACCATGTAATATGAGTGTGCTATTCAAAAAGTCCCATCCTTTATTGGATGACCCTCGTATTGTCTTCTACAAATACTTGAAAATTGTACAAGTCTTGAAATCTGAACATTGTCTTGTAAAGAGTACAGATCCTCCCCCTCTTATCCCAGAGAAAAAATATCTGTTTCATTTACACAGTACATTAGTAAAACAGGATAAATTCTTATAGTGCCAAAAAGATATCTCAAGTATAAAGGAGAGAAAAATATTGGAATTTCAAAACTGTTTTTATCAGAATATCTTACAAGATATTTAACAGTGAAAATCCAAGCTCAGTCAGAATCTTCTTGTCTTCATCTATACTTCCCATTAAAAGGAACTGAACTCTTTGACTGCTAAGGGTGATTCAAGGACCTTTTTTCAGATATGTGCTGCCTGCTCTTTGATCTGCACTTTTCAATTAGGTTTGGAGATATCTTCTCTTCCCCCCCCCCCCCCCCCGGAAAATACCTTTCATATAGCAAAATCTTGATTTTCACTATCAGCTTGAACATTTCATTTAACTTATTTACCAGGATCCAGGATAATTGTTAAGTTTCACAAACATTCCAAGGATTGACTCCTTCCTATTTCCAAATTCCTTGTAATACCTCTTTGGTACAGGACATTTGGGGAAACATAGTGACAAAGGTAAATTTCCTCTAAACCACCATTTTCTGAATTGAATTGGTGTAATGTCTATGTGGTTGTACCGAAGTTTTACTAGTTAACTGCTTACCAAACAGTCCCAAGCTTTCATGACCCCAAGATGAAACGCTTTTAAACAACATTGTGGGAAGAGGAATATTACTAGTAATCAGCATTTCCTTCTTTTTCAACAAAGTTTTCAACTCTGTCATAAACAATTTTGAGCCAAATGTGGTATGTCTTCCGCAAGCAATTTAAATTTTGACTAGTCTAAAATTTTCTTGTATGGTAAAAGGTTACTTTTTTCTTGAATGGTGTTTTATGCTGACTTCAAAAGTATTTCGGTTGTGTCATGCTTGCCGCCCTCGTGTTGGTGTCTTTCCTGGGTTTCACAAGTACATTTACTAGGCTGGAGCCCTGCTTTGCATTGCCCAAGGACACAGTCACACTCCAATATGACTAGCACTGTCAGCATCATTTTCAATCTAGAAATGAAACCCAAATTTCATTCTTACATGTCTCCAGAATGTCTCAGCAAAGTGAACAGATTAAAGATCAAACTGCTTGGTTTGTGCAGTCTGATCTTGATCTACACTGTTAAAAAAGAAGAAAACTACAGTTTGAAAAGTCCTTTAGCTCCGTACTAAACAATCTGGTGGTTTAACAATCCAGAGGAATAAGGCTTTGAAACTATTTTGGGAAAATGAGAAAATGCTGGAAACCGTGTCTCATGATTTGAGCCACAGCTGATCTGTTGTTTGCTACTGCTTTGAAGTTGGATGAGTCTGAAATTTTATTGTGTGGAAAAGAGTTAAGGGTTAACTGCTAAGCCACAGAGGATCCCAACATTTTTATAATGATTGCCATGAATCAATGCAGAGTTAAATAATCAAAAGAATACACATTGTTACGGGAGACCACTCCTTCATGCATGGCTTCATCCCGATTTAAAAATACAATACCTGACAGCTGCGTTAGGGAGATATCTCTTTAGCTGAGTGGTTATGGTATTGGTCTTTTGAACCTCGAAAAACGAGGTTTTTTGTCCGCCATGGGTTTGAATCCCGCCAGATGCGGTTCGTACTGCCATGCATTTGTTCATGTGTTTCTTTGTTATGGACATTGTTCGTAAGAACATTCAGTAAAGGATTATAAACAGCCAGGGCCCGCGCTGCCGTTCGCCATTTTCGCCAAATGCGAAAATTCTGAACAAATGGCGAATTTTTTCTTTAACTGGCGAAAATAAGTGGCGAAAGTTTTTTTTTTAATAGGCAATTCTTCAGTTTTTGTCTCAACTCACGAGACAAGTGGAGAAAGGGTGAAGCAGGGAACAAGCTACAGGGCGCCGTTGGCAAAGAAGTCACCTTCAATGGCTCAACTTTGCCTCGTCAAGCTTGCACGGCGAAAAAACTTCGCCTTAAAAAATTCCCGACCTGGCTATATTCATGAAATATTGGCTATCTAAGACAAAGGGTGACGCCAGTTATCCTTTATCATCTTTGTAAATTTAGACAAGACAGCAGAGTGTTATGATCCATATCTGTTACTAACTCGCTAAATCCACCCCTTTATCCCACGAAAACCTGTCTTTTTTTTCCAAAGGTAAAGCGTCTGCTTATTTGTTTAAATGACGTCAGACGATCAGTACTGATTCTCAATACATGAATAGTCATAAAATAAAGCAGAATTACCTCTTCTTACTGCTGGAGATATTCTTTACAAATATTTTTCAATAAATTACAATGATGGATGGTAAACCAAAGGATTAAAAATCTTGAAAACAACCATTTGCCTTCCTCACATCGGCAGCTCAAGCAAAATCTGGAGTGCAGTGTTCTATTTATAGCATTCTATTTTTAGAATACACTACACCTTTTCCTTCCTATCAGCTGTTTTATTGACTATATAGATTACATCTCTGTAAACCTTGTTAAGTTTAATTCTTTTAAATTTTACCAAGACCTAGTTACGTTTTTGAATCAAGATTGTGGTTGGTCCTCAGTACAACCGTGAAGAAGTGTTTTTTTTTCTTTTCTCATCACTCTGGACATTATTTGTAATCTGATGAGAAATGTCAGGGTTTGAAGTAATATGTGACTCTGCATCAATGGGGTCATAAATTACAAGGCAATCAAAACCCAATGGTCAGATAATGTTCTTTTGAGTCAACAAGTAGATAAAAATCCTTCTCATTTTTTTCTTTGATAAGCAAATCAATATCCAAAAGTGATAGTAAGATTCAACTGTTTTTCACTCAACGCAGGCATACAGAAATTCTTTCATCACATACTATAATTTCTCCTGTAAAGTTCATGGAAGAAATACTGTCTACTTGCAGCACAAGTCTGCATCTAGATTCAAACAGAATTTAACTACATTGCGTTTTTACCATGGTTTTTTTTTTTTTTTGTTTTATCAACCCACACAATGCCAACTTTTTAACAACCTCAATAAAGGAGACTTATGAAAACATTGTGAGAAAAGAAAAAAATGCTGGTAACCAGCATTTTCTCCTTTTCAAATAATGTTTTCTATCCTATCACAGACAATCTTCCACTATTTCAGCAACATTTAAAATTGATGTCTGTATATGCTTTGGGTTTGGATGTGTCTAAAATTGTGTCATGTGCTAAAGGATTAAATCCTCATCATAATAAAAGACTTGATTTAATTTTCATCATTCATGTTTTCATGTTTGTACAAATGAATTAAAATTGAAAAAAAAAACCTTGTTCTCTGTGTCTGATACCTGAAGGGAATAAAGGGGGATAAATGGTGGTAAAAAGAAAAGTAGCGAAAAAGTAAAAAGAAATGGCTCATAATTTAAGAAAAGTGGCGAAAGAAATGGTAATAAATTAGGAAAAGTGGCGAAAAAAATGGCTCATAAATAAAAAAAGTGGCGAAAGGTTTTTTAAATTGGCGAAAATAGTGGCGAAAGAAAAAAAAAAGCCAGAGCAGGCCCTGAAACAGCTAAAATAACAAAGCATTGTATAACCCTTGATCAAACAATCCCCTGTTCTAGCAACCCTGCAGAAAGAGACTTCGGAAAAAATTGTGAGAAAAGGAGAAAATGCTGGTGACCAGCAATTTTTCTTTTTAAAACAGTATTTTCTACCATATCAGAGACCTTAAGCTCATTTAAATCTGTACTAATTTCTTGTTTGTCTCTGCATCTGCTTTCAGTTTGAAAGAATTTAAATCTTGTCATTTCAGGAAGTTACTCTTCTGCAGAGTAGATCCACAATCAGACTGCTTGGAATATGTACTGTAATTGGCAAGAAATTCTTGGCTTGAGCTGAGCCTTGATACTACAAAACCAGTATACATAAATTGTTTAGGACTCTAAATGTTCTTTTCATTTACTTTAACAAGGAAGGGACAGAGTAGGCCAGATTTTTGTGCTTTTTTTCCCCATGGTGAAATTTTTCTTTTGAAGCATACAATACTTTGACCCTGTACATTGTACTTGCAAAAAGCAATTTTATATTTTCTTATATTGTTTTCTTAGATAAATCTTAACCATTGAGTACAAATGCTTTCAATATGAAACAGTCTAAATTTTGTCTCGTAAAGAGATATCTAGCTCAACAACTGATATGGGATTATCATTAATCTTTTGTTGCAAAATACACAAACTCAACTTCTTTCAACAGTGCCTGACCGGGTGGCTCAGTGGTTAGCATATCAGACTCATGACCAGGTGGTTGCGAGTTTGATACCCTGTTGAAACAAACTTTCTCTACGGAGATTTTTCGCCTCTCATCTCTGATGCATGTGAGAAAAGTAGTAAGTGACTCATGTCAGTACTGGTGTGAGAAAGCCAGGAAACACATGCGTAGGTGCACTGATTGCCATGATAAGACCTAAGCTAACTTCATTAAAACTGTGATGCAATACAATCTTTCGACGGCTGAAATACAATCCACAGAATCTCTGACAAAACTGTTATCTGATAAGTTTGACAAAAAATGCAAGCAGTTTAGATCCAAGATCAGACTGCAATTTCTGTGCAGTCTGATCCTGATCTATACCATCAGGAAAAGCCCCTGTTTTCACCTGTGGTACTGAAAGGGTTTAATATCAAATGATTATAAAAGCACTTGTAAACAAAATACTACAAATGAGGCTCGGTATTATTGGAGAATTTCAATCCTTTGCCAAACAATCTGGGGGAAAAGCTTTTGAAAACATTGTAGGAAAAGGAGAAAATGCTGGTAACCATCGTGTTTTCTATCCCTTTGAAGACAAATCCCCTGAGACCGAAATGTCTGTGGCCAAAATGCTCTGGCAAAAATATCCTTGTCAAAATGTCTGTGGTCAAAACACCTATCCACCATTTGAGACATATTTGATTTGCTGTATACAAATGCTCTCAATTTAGATTTCCAGCCATTAATATTGAGATATTAACTTAAACCCTGTCTCAATGCATAGGAGAAAAATCATGAATTATAAAATGGAAATGGCAAGCTATCTAATTATCTGAAATGTATCATATGAAAATTTAATGTAGATCTATCTATAATAGATGTACAGCTATATATAGTAATGTCCGGTTGTAAGTCAGAAAATATCACTCTCTAAGAGATGCAAAAACTTAAGTTTTGTCCTGATTGAAAGCATAAAATGCAGAATGACAAATTAAGGGTGATAGATTTTGTCTCTGGAAGGACAGAAAACATTGTGAGAAAAGAAGAAGATACTGGTACCAGCATTTTTTCCTTTTTACACTATGTTTTTCATAGGCTTTGTCTTGAGGGTCATAAAAACATGAAGTTGTTTGGTAGAGGGTTAAGTAAGGAAACTAAATGAATGAGCCAATAAATAATGACCTACCTCGCCATGTCTTCTTCTTACACTTATCACAAGTCACAAGCATGCACATTGTTTTTCAGTCTTTTGTCGTGTTAATACGTAAGCCGAATTGTATAATATAACCCAACTAATGTTTTTTTGTTTCACTTCATAGGTTTTATATAGATCCTGAAAAGGCCAAAAGGAAAAAATTATTGGTTTGCATGGTTAAGTACTATATCTATAATTAGATGAAAAATCAGTCTAAATATTCATGTTCACTCCACTGTATCCAAAATCATAATAAAAATGTTGTGATTAATAATGGGGAAAATGCTACATCTCATTACAAGCATTTTCTTCTTTTCCCACAAAGCTTTTGAAACCATGGTGGACAAAATGGGAATTTCTTGTGCTGGTCAGCATTTTTTTCACAATGTTTTCTCACTTTTTAAAAGAAAAATCAGGTTATTTCAATCACAGATATTTTGTTCTTGATACAAAAAGGTTTGAGTCTAGACTTAGAGCAGGAACATATTAGTCATAGATCTACACTCAGCAAAACTTCTAACTGGCCAATTTTGTTTCTCCTGTAAATATGTCCAAGTAATAGACAGTTAAATAAAAACAACTTATAACATATGTCTGGACGTAAGACATGGTATTGTAATGAAAAGATACTCGACTTTGCCGATAGAAGGCATCTCTTTTTCAAAAAAGGGAAAACACATGGTTTGCGTGCACATGCGTGGTGTCTATCAGACAAACCAGGTTAAAAAGAGAAGCATACATTACAGAAATTTTGTAAGCAATTAGGAAAAACAGGAAAACTATTTTCTGCACAAAAATATAAACTGAGAGAAGGAGCGTGAAGTTTTCAAGACAATAATTTTTCAATTTTCAATGTTAAGTGAATGAATGTTTAATCACTTCATTTCAAAAGAACAAGTCAACAAATTCTTTTCAAACTTAGGCAGGGTATGCTTTTATACTGATCAATTATTCTCCAAAACATCAAACTAATTGAACTGCCTCTTTTCTGGACAGCAGATGCCAGAAGAGGTCTACGGGGAATTCCGGCTTAAAAGTGGCCGTTTAGAAGTTTTGTTTAGTGTAGATTCAGACCCTTTTTTGGTTAGATGTAGATCTAGATCTAGAACCAGACTATTCACTTTTTTTAAAATCTCATTACTTCCAAAATGGTTTACAATAGATTTAAGTAAGGCCATAGCTTGCAAATCATCAGTACAGAAGAAAGACAAATTATTTAAAGAAAAACATACTTTTCAATGGTAGGCTAGATTTATTACCTTAATGAGCTATGTAGCTCATATAAATGTAGATTTCAAGCCAGAGTTTCGCAAGTACTTGTTGGAATGTTGCATGATTAATAACATGCATTGATTAGATCTACAAGGATTTGTATTTTGGATCAGTGTGATGAAGTCATATCTTATGTAGATCTACTTATAAACAGACAGAGATAGCAAATGGAAAACAAGTAGCCTATCCCTTTAACCCTCAAACGACAAAATTTTAGATTTGTCCACATTGACAGCTTTTTCAGATGATAAATCAGTTGTGACTCAAACTTAGATATTGGCCTCTGGAAGGCTAGAAAATAGCGTGGGAAAAGGAGAAAACACTGCTTACCAGCATTTTCTCCTTTTCCTGTTTTCAAAAGCCTTTTTCATCAGGGTCGTTAAAACTCAGGATTGTGTGGTCGAGGTTCAAACACCAAGACTTGCCGACCTGTCTGCTATGATGTCTGTGCGGTTGCAGAGTAAAACTAGATCTACTTAACTAGGCACCTTTAATGTTCATAGAACATCATCCATTGTCCACTCAAAAAAAAAATGCAGACAAAAAATAGAAGACTTAAGATCCAGATTATCAAACTAGAGCTTTTTTTTAGGCTTTCAAAATCAATTTTGTGTCAAAATCTGCTAGCTTTGAAAACAAAACCTTCTTGGTGATTTGCTGATATTTTATACTTAGAAAGGGTTACAAACGGCAACAAATCCCGATTGCTTTGAGTTCAAGGTTTGGCGCCAAAATAACTAAACAAATCAAGAAATTCTACTTTCATTTTCGCTCTGCATACCGTATTCGGCAAACCTCGAGCGATCTGTAAATCCGAATTACGGAATCGGCCGAGTTGTGATGGGAGAAATTCGGGAGCCAGAATTTCACTGAAAATCGAAAACCAGTTATTGTAAACACTGACGAGTTATTCCGGTTCAGGTGTAAGTTTGAAACAAGGATTTCCAGTTGATGACGGAGAAAGTGGGACCTTTCTGGAGAAATTTAGTGCCATATTTTATAATTGTAACAGGTAGATACTTAAATCTTTATATATGGCGACTGTAAATCTTTTTGTCTGTGTTGTTATTTGGTTAAAATGATTATCACATACTGGTCAAGTTGATAATATTCATCATGGAATTTTACTTTCACTTTCTTTTGAGATGATAGGTTATTGATATCTGTGCTTTGAGTCCGTATTGTGCGTTTCCTTGTTATAACTTCCTCAATCTGAAATACTTCTGTTACAAATGAATTGAAGGATAAACTCATCTTCTAAATGCATGTTTCACTGTTTCCCAGGCAATAGCCTAGGACACGGCCACATTTGCATTTGCAGAGACAGAGTGAATGTGTGCAAAAGAAAAGTTTTGTTTTTGAAAGGGTATAAAACATTGTTTGGAGAAAGGAATATTCAAACCAGTATTTTCTCCCTTTCACACTATTTTTCAAAAGCCTTCTTTCTTAGGGTTGTTAAAAGAGGTTTGTTTGTTAAAGTGTTAAACTGTAATGAACATGTTTATTTGGTGAAAAGGACCAAGAAAGTGCACCATTTTTCAAGGCTAATCCAGCTAGAATGGTTCACACACAAGTCAACGGTGCACTTTAAAGATCAAACTGTGCAGCCTAAACTTCATCTTCACTTGCTGATAACGTAATTAAGAATTATGTGAAATCCTTGAGCTATTCTGTGTCAAGCTAGACCTACTCACTACTGTACATAGATTCATTCGGAAAGACATTTTTGGTATTTGTCTCCAGAACATCCTCTGAGCAGCCCATATTTACATGCCTCTTGAAAATTCAGAACCTTACCAGTCATCTTTCAGCTAGTTGTATGTCTCTTTCTTCTGATTGTCAGTTATGAAGATGGACATGTTTTGACACATAAATGATTCATATTCACATTGACACCTAGTTAAGTACAAGGTGTCCACTGATCTTATTCCAAGTTGTAATTTTTTGGACAGTACGCCAGTATGATTACCTTTTTTTCTCCAGAAAATGAATACTGTTTTGTAGCTTTGCATAGGGTGGCAGCAGAGAAGCAATCACAAAAATTATATCAGAGACCTCTAGCTCTAAATAGGGGATTCTCTAGACCCAGTTTTCTACTAAGGGCCAGCTACAGGATTCAGAGAAAAAACAGTTGTCTCATGGATATACTTGTAGAGATATATAGTATGATAATACAGAGAGATATTTTCAGAATAAAAAAAAAAAATAAAAGGAGAAAAATCCTCAGATATAATTTAAAAGGGAAAAAAAATCACACCTTAGTGTGGGGTCTGTGTTCCCATTTTGCTTGGAGTAGCTCTGATATTCCCTTTTGTGATTGCTTCTCCACATCCTTTCTACACAAAGCTCATAATCACAATCTGGAAAAATTGAACATACATTACCGGTACTTACATCACTTCAAATGGCTGTACGTGTCAAACATTCTTATTTCTTAGCCAATAACAAAACCCTAGTTCCAAAGCTTAATGATTAATCTTTTCATAAATAGCTAAATGAGTAAGATTTTTTTATTGTTACCTCCTTGCAATTCTAGTTTTTTAATGTAAATAACTATTTCTCTACTTGTTTTGAAATCAAAACATGTTTTGAACATTACCGTGGATGTTGCAGAAGTCAGGTACAGTAACATGCTTGTCAGAGTTTATAGGCTTTCTTTTTTATCAAGAATTGTACTTAAAGATACAGACAACAGGCTGAAAGATGATTGGTGAGATTATGAAATTCCAGAATTAGCTTTAGAAAGGCTTCTCGGAGGGTATCATGGAGACCAACACAGAGAAAATCTCCGGTTACCAGCATTTTCTCCTTTATCCAGATTGTTTTCAAAAGCCTTCTTTCTCAAGATCGATAGAAATTGGTATTGTGTGGTAGAGAGTCAGTTTTTTATTTGTCTGAAATTCAGCCAGGAAGTGATGGATGGTAGAACCAGAGTTAGATATGAGAGAACTCCAGGGTTTTTAGACAGAGTTGGAGGGAGCTGTGTTGGTATTCTTATTGGTGGAGTTTTACTCTTTGGATCCACATGTTTGTTGTTTTGGAATGAGGTAGGCCTTAATAGAAGTTAGTTATTCTTTCATCAAAATATCCCATGTTTAACTCGTTACTAAACAACAAATGTGTAGACTTGTCCAAATTGAAAGAATTTGCAGATGAAAATCAAATTAAGTGTGACTCAAATGATGGAACATGTCATTAATATATGTACTAGAAAACATCATGGTAGAAGGATAAAATGCGGCAAATGTGCATAATTTCCTCCTTATCCCCCTCCCCTACTTTGTTTTCAATCCTTTGAAAATAGAAATTACATCAGCTGAGCAATATTTTAATTTTAGTCTGTAAATGCTGTTAGTATGGATAAGTCTAAAATTTTAGTGGCAGGTAGAGCTGTGTATATTAAATCTTTACCGGACAACAAAGTTTTGGACTAGACCAAAGTGAAAGCATTTGCAGACGACAAATTAGATGTTGCTTAAATGATGATTTCTCTCTTTGATAGGGTAGTAAACATTGTGGGAAAAGGAGAAAATGCTGGTTACCAGCATTTTCTCCTATTCCCACAATGTTTTCAAAAGACCTCTTTCTTCCGGATTGTTAAAATTCAGGATTGTGTGGGAAAGGTTTACCCCACAATCCCAAGTTTTAATGATCTTGAGGAGGAGGGATTTAAAAGATATTTTAGGAAAAGAAGAAAATGCTGGTAACAAGCATTTTCTCCATTTCCAACAGCGTTTTTTTCTTTTCCATAGACAACTTTTATATGAGCCATGTTGAAATCATCGTTTGTAGAATGGTGCTTTCAATATGGATAAATCTAAAACTTTTTGTCTTGCATGTACCTGTTGTTAAAGTTTTTGTAATATATACCTTCTTAGTTCAACATAAATGAAATTAGTATACGTATTAACAAATTGGCCAGTTAAAGAGCCCAGAAATTTGCAATCTCAAGGATTTGAAGGTTTGCATATTTTATGAAATATTGGCATTGTTCTTCCAAGATTAGACTACTTATTGATTTTGTTCTATGGTCTGTAAAAACAAATCGACAACGCTGTTAGTGTGATAATTAATATCTCATTAAGTAGATGAAACTCAGATTTTGCCAAGAACTCTTGAGATTTTACCTAGACTGTTTTATGTTCACTGTAGTTAGTTACTGAACTCTTGGTGTGTATGATACCTTTTTCCCCCCCATTTTTTTTTAATTTAATCAGTTATTTCAGTCTTTTGTCCTATTATCGCTCCAAGGAAGTTTTTTGAATTGATTAAACCTCTACAGAGCTTTGCTGAAAAATTCTGGTCAAGAGCAACCTTGAAATTACAACTACATGTCCTTGGGTCTTATTTTTAGACTGAAAATGTCTGGTTTATTTGGCTCTCAAGCAGTTATTTTGAATTTGTTTCTAGGGGAGAGCAGTACAAACAGCCAAGTCATTAGATGAAGGTTTATCTATGTCAGTTCCTCTAGGTAGCCCTGACATTGTTGTGTCAGAGAATAATGGCAAGCTTGTACACCTGACAGGACCCTTAAAAACATTTAAGGTAAGGCACCTTCGTAATAACCAAACCCATGTATTTACAGACTTGGAAAGGACTGTTTTTTGTTGTTGCAGTCAGCATAATTCCCTTCAGACATTTACGAAGAAAAGAATTACGGCATAGACAAATGATAAATGTTCATGAACAGATACTGAAAAATTTAATAGAACAGAATCCTCAAGAATAGTATATTAACTTTTTACAAAATTGCAGGCTTGTCAAAATTCAAAGCAAAGATTTGCAGGTGAAAAATGAAATGTGGTTCAAATGATAGGATTCCTCTTTAAACATGTACAAAACATTGTGGGAAATGGAGAAAATGCAAGATAACTTTTCCAAATATGTTTCAAAAGCTTCCTTTCTTTGGGTTGCTAAAAAATTGGCACCTTTAGGTAAATGGTTGAAATACATATATATTCAGAAAAAAAAGAGGGAGTTGTCTCATAGTACCGTAATACCTATGGATGAAAAGTTGGTGAATGGCAGAAACATATGCAAATTTCTATCACTTTTTATCTGGCAGAAATATGTAAAATTGTCTTTATGGAAAACTTAAAAGAGGAAATTTTAAATGTGTTTCTTTTTTCTAGGTTTTAAGTGATCCAGTTTACAATGTGGCTGTACATGCTGTGAAGCTAAAAAGAACTGTAGAGATGTATCAGTGGATTGAACAAAGCTCAGAAAGGTGATCCTTTTTATTTTCAGTCTTGTCGCTGAATGTTAGTATTTAGGCTGTCATGTCAAAAACTTCAAATCAGTATTATTCAGAGCTGTGATAGTAAAATTTTGAAGTTGACTAATGCCAATATATATGAGCCATGCTCTGTGAAAAGGGGGCTTAATGCATCTGCAAAAAGTATCGACCCAGGTCAGCCTGCGCAGTCTGCGCAGGCTGACCTGGACCGAAACTTTTCGCTATCGGTCAATTTTCTGTATGTCAAAAAACCAATCTACCTCACGATTCAGTAGGTTGTTGGACAAAATGGACTTTAAGGATCCATGAACATGTGATGACATGCTTAGTATCATGCATCACGGAGATGCATTAAGCCCCCTTTTGTCAAAGCATGGCTCATATTTTTTTGCAAATCAAGAGCAGTGTTTGAGCTCCAGAAATGCATGTATCTTATTACTTTAACCCTAAACCAAACAATCCCAAATTGCACCTACCCTAATGAGAAAGACTTTTGAAAAAAATTTGGTTAAAGAAGAAAATGGTGGTTACCAGGACTTACTCCTTTCATCACATTGTTTTCTACCTTTTCCGAGACAGTTTCCATAATTTGAGCTGCACTTCATTTATTGTCAGCAAAGTCCAAATTTATTTTTGTTGTGTTGTAAAGAGTTATATACAGCCTTTGGTATACTCTGTCACGTATTTGTACTTTTTCATGTAGGAAATATGATGAAGGCAATGGACAGACCAGGGTTGAAACCACATATACATATTGTAAGTAAAGTGTTACGTAAGATAATCAGTTTATCAGTTACCTCCCATATTTGACTTTAGACAGTTACAACAAATATTGCTTAAAGTAACAATAAAGCCCAAATGTAAACAAAGCGGGTATTTAAATGCATTTAAATTTATACCATACTATTTAAAAATATGGAAATTATTGTGAAGATGACAATCTGTCATTGTACGGTCAGTCCAAGTGTTAGTCGCTGACAGAGAAATTAATTTCAATACTAGGTTAAAACCTGCCAGGTAGCTGTGTCTTTTGTTTACTTTTTGCCTGATTCAAAACTAGATTAAAACCTGCCAGGTAGCTGTGTCTTTTGTTTACTTTTTGCCTGATTTTAAAATTCTTTTTTTCTGCCAGCGACTAACACATGGCCAGACCACACAATAACAGACTGTGACCTTCACAATATATTCCATACTTTTAAATGGTATGATTTGAATTTAAATGTATAATGGCACCTGTTTTGATATTGTGGTCTCTACTGGGCCTTTAAGATAATGTTAGCCCTAATCATGCCAAATGCAACCATCTGTATATTTTGTGGAAACTGTGGTCTGACTTTAGTTTATAAGATGTGCTGCTTCTCTGAAATAGTAATTGGTGCAGTCATAAAATCCGCATTAACTCTTTACCAAGGGTCATACTAAAAATTTTGATACTCATCACTAAACATTTAGTGACGAGGTGTTTGCAAAGAAAGTGAACATTTATGACATACTATGCACCATAATGGTATCATTACATCCAGACATAAGTGCCCCTGGAATATGATTTAAATGTGATTCAAAGAATAGGGTTTGTCTTTAGAAGGATAGAATACTTTGTGGGAAATGGAGAAATTGCTTGTTACCAGCAAAATCTCCTTTTCTCACAGTGTGTTCAAAAGCCTTCTTTGTCTGGGTTGTAAAAGACAGATCATGCGATAAAGGGTTAAGCACAGATGACAGAGAAAAATAATTTACCATAGTATTTCTGCATTGTATCAAAGCAATAACCATGTGATTGTAGCAGTGTCTGTATGAAGATGATAATTGTAACACTGAATATGCTGTTTTACTGTAGCTCAGGAATGGAGAACATCTATTGTTAGCAGCCAAGGCTTTGATGATGCCTTTAACCACAAAAACCCAAGGTAAAGGTCACTTCCTAATCTTGTTGTAAGCTGTAGGCATTGGTCATTGCTATGTTTAGACCTATAGCCAAGGCAAAAGGAAATAGGATGAAAACTCAAGTCTTTACCAGACACCAGAATTGCAGACTCAACCATATAAAAGGAAGCATTTGCAGATGATAAAGTAGATTTGGCTCAATAATCAGGTTTGTTAGAGAAAAAGGTAGAAAATATTGTGGGAAAAGAAAAAAATCCTGGTTACCAGCATTTTCTCCCTTTTTTTTTACAATGTTATGAAAAGCTTTCTCTGCCATGGTCATTTAAACTCTGGGTTGTGTGGTAAATGCTTAAGTCATTTCCGTTTGAAAAAAAAAAATTGCAATTGACAAGTTGGAAACATGCCTTTACAAAATTGATGAACAAAATCAGTTAAATTAACAGATGACAAAATTATAGTCCTGTAAACACTGAAGGCATTTGCAAACGACGATTCAAATGTAACCAAAAGGATGAGATTTGTTTCTGAAATAGTAGGAAACATTGTTGAAAAAAGGGAAAATGCTGGATATTAGCATTTTCTTCTTCTCCCACAATGTTGCCAAAAGCAATCTTCTGCGGGTGGTGAAACATGGGATTTGTATACTTGAATGCAAAAAAAAAAAATACTGTTATTAAAGGAAACATTGCTTACTTGTGTTATGAGTGTTCTGTTTCAAAACTAAAAAGGCCATAGATCTGCAAGTTGCCATTGCTAAAAGACGCTACACTGTGTACATAACAACTAAATTCTTTAATGCTTACTTCTTTGATGAAAAATAAAAGGGTAGCTTACTTAGCTGACTTACATGATTTCTGACACTTTTGATAAATAAATGTAGTATTGTGGGAATAATTCTACTGATACCAATAGAGCATTTATGACTGATTGATTGAATTTGTATTTATTCATTGTTGCCACCAGTTGCCCATATGGACAACACCCTCTGAAGTTTTGTTATGGAGGATAGTGCAAGATACAGGATGAAACCCATCCCAAGTTATGCCTGGTTCTTTAACCTGCTCGGTGTATAGTACCGTCACATGAGACCTCAGTTTAACGTCTTAACCACAAGACTATTAGTAATTTTAGATGGCCAGCCATGGGAATCAACCCCACACCCTCAGGTGACCCAATGTTAGATTACAGATTGTCCTACGCTCAACCATTTGAGCTATGCGGTCTGGTTATTATGACTGGTATTTGTAACCATACCTTATAAAGCTTTTCAGAATAGGAAAGGATGTAGTTGACCCTTTAATGCACAGATATTACTTTCTTCGTCCATGCAGCTTATAAAATCATTTATAGATATTTACCTGCAATATCTTCCTTCTTATTCCTGTAGATCTTAACTTATTATTCCAGTAGATCTGTCACTTTTTTAGTTTATTGTACATGTTTATGAAAAAAAATTTTGGTGTATTTGGTGAAGGAAGATTTTAAAATTACTAAAACACAATTTTTTTATTTTCTCCCACAGTGCAATGCCTGTAGAGTCGGCAAGTTATGTAGCAGACAATGTTCAAGTAGGAGAATTCTATTTATCAGAAGGTGAATTTTTAGTTTTCAACTTTAACTCTTTCCATACAGCAGATGACATCAGATGCTTTTGTGGACAATGTAGATCAAGATCAGACTGCACAGAGCATGCAGTCTGATCTCTGATCTACACTGTCCACTGCCATATTCTAGATTATGACTGGACTGTCTCTTGATCTTAGAGAAGAAATTTTTTTTTATCCTTTGAGAAAATTCAATTTATTTATTCAGTAGTAAAAGAGTTAAACTTTTTATTTTTCACTAGTTATTGTCATTCATCTCTTTTAAAAGAATTGCAGTGTATAACAGTGTATTTTTTATTGTCTTTACATGACAGTATACAACAGACTGTTTATTTGTGATTTACTATACATGGTAGGATGTAACAGTGTATTTGTTATTGCCTTTACATAGTAGAATATAGAGGATATTTGTTTTTTTTTTTTCAATGAAAGATTGAAATTTATTCCGTCGAGTGAACATCATTGGTAATATTTTCACAAGTGGCACAGCCACAGTGAAAATATTACCGATGATGTTCACAAGATGAGATAGATTACGATCTTTCAACAAAAAAAAATGAAAAACAAATATTCTGTTTATTCCATGCTTTCAATCCCCCCCTTTTTTTGTGTGTGTGTGTGGGGGGGGGGGGGTGGACTTACATCAAAATCCAGTACAGTTGTTTTTGGTAATTCCCCATGGCGTTCCCCCTCTGCATAACAACACATTACAATATTGTGTAAAGCAAGAGAAATGTAGGGTAAATTACCAAATTTCCATCTGGTTGAATGGCATGCACTGTTTACCTAGGTAACTAGTGGGTGGGTACTACTGTTTCCGCCTTCAGTTGAATAGTTAGAAAGTAAAATCAGTATTTTTCACTGGTTGTAACCATAAAATATGGAACAATATTTCACCATTATTTCTCAATAAACTACAAAAAAGCATGAAATTAATACATGTAACTGTGTATTTGTTACTACCTTTCTATGATTGTATATAATAGGCTATATTAAAGTGTATTTGCTTTTACTTTTACTTGATAGGATATTAAAGGCTGTGTATTTGTCACTGCCCTTACATGATAAGATATGATGTTGTATTTGTTACCAATTTTACATTAAAATGTATTACATAGTATAAATTTTGTTACTGCTTTTACATAGTAGGTATCTACTATGTAAAAACAATATCAAAGACACTGTTTAACCCTTTACCACACAATCCGGAGTTTTAATGACCCTGAGGAAAAAACCTTTTGAAAACATTTTAGGAAAAGGAGAAAATGCTGGTAACCAGCATTTTCTTCTTTTCCCACACTGTTTTCTACTCTTTCAGGTACAAATTCCATCATTGAAGCCATATTTAATTTTTCTTCTGCAAATGCTTTCAATTTGGACAAATCTAAAATTTTGTTGTTTGGTACAGAGTTATCCATATCAGAGTGTTTTGTTATTACCTTTACATGGTCTGTATGATAAGATAGTGTATATTATATTGCAGGCTTGGTCTCCAAAGTTTCTGACTTTAAAATGTGGCAGGCAACAGATACTGCTGGCCTCAGAGATAAGAATGTACAAGTTTTCAATGGATTGTTTTACCATGGACAGGATCCTATGCACCCAAAGGTATAGTTATGAACTACTGTCTTTACATGGGCATCCTTGACACCGTTTTACTTCATCTCTGTTGAAAACATTGTGACAAATGGACATGTTTCTTATCATAACCAATATATCAATTTGCCATGGTATTCTAGTCAATAACTGTAAAGCATTACATCATTTGTACACAAGTTTTGTTTTCTTGTTTAAAGTTCTGTGTGAAATGATTGCAAATACATGTATAGTATATCGGTGGGTTAGCATTTCCTAAAATGTATTCTTGCAGAGATGTAAAAAGTTGTTCTTGTGATGCAATTTTTAGGATGCTGACATACTTTTGCAGCCCCCTAAGGTCTGATTGGGTAAAACAACAAAATATCAACAATTTATGTATGCAGTGACAAAAGTATTTCTTACATTCACCTTAGAATTAGTCTCACACAAGGTATCTTTCCATCTCATCCAAATGGGTTTCATCATCAGAAATCATATTCACCAACCATTCTTTAGCTCATTCTTTGTCTTATTTTCCAGAATTTTTTAAATTTGAAAGTAACACAACTTCTGTTTGGCTAAACCGTTTGGTTGTGTTACTTTTAAATTTAGAAAATCTTGAAGAATAAGGCTAAGAATGTTCTTAGGAATGGTTGGTGAATACAGGCCCAGATGTTTGTATTGATTAAAAAATACTAATAATCACCAGAAAGTAAGAATACCTTTTTACAACTGTAAATCTTGGGCTAATCACATACATGTATTAAAATTATTAGTTTAGTGATTGATAATGCCCTTGTTGCAAGCAGCTTTTTTACACCATTTCATCTGGAAAATTTAAATACCGTGTAAAATGCAGAAACAGACATGCTGCTCTTAACTAATAATTTCATTCCATTTGTCACCATATTTGCATCATTGACAGACCATTAAAAGCTGTCTAAATTTCAATGCTCTTAACATTTCCATTCTGGGCCAAGAAATTGTGATGGAAATTGGAGAAAAAGCTATAGATTTTGTTGTGAAAATTTAGAAAGATTAGGGAAGCTAATTATATATACATGTAGTTCTGTTTTGTTTAGAATGCAAGTGTTATTTCCCTTGGACAATCATTGATAGATGTTGTACTATGCGTGATATATGCAGTATAATCGAGAAATGTTGCCTTTCTTCCTACGATCCAGTAGTTTTATGACCCATAAGAGGGAGACTTGTGAAAACATTTTGGGAAAAGGAGAAAATGCTGGTAACCAGCATTTTGTACCTTTCTAACAATGTTTTCTAATCTTGCAAAGACAAATCTCATCACTTGAGTTACTTTTGATCTGTGTTGACTGCAAAAGCTCTCAATATTGGCATTATTGAAATTTTGTCCTCTGATAAAGGGTTGAATGAAATTATTGTTATCTTTCAGGTTGGCGATCTTCGGGTGAAGTTTGAATATGCAGGGCTTAGTCAGCAGTCTCATCTTGGTTCTTCAGCCATGGTATGTTGTAAAATATTTTGCTGGGCTTTTTTACGTTGAGGTACTGTTGTAATTCTGTCGTTGTCTTCTCCGTCTATGTTATCTGCATTGTTGTGCAAAAACCTTGACATTTTGTAATATCAGTCATTATTGAAGATATTTACTTCATAACTTAGACCAATTGCTAACTATCAAAAGGGGAACCCATACAACAGCAGCAGGTAGCCATCAAAACATTTTTGACACAGTTATGCTGATTTTTCGACTTGGAGTTTTCCTTAAAAGCAAGCCAAACATTGGCACCCTCATGGAGTGCTCTTGTTTATTTCATGTGGTAATTTCTGAGGAAAAAAAAAATCTGTTTGCACATATTCATGTTTTGATTACTTTGTGTTGGTATGTATGCGAAAAAAATGCCATGAATCTCTTGTACGATTTAGTGAACTCATTTGATAAAATGATAAAACATAATCACAAATATGTGGTTATCACATGAAATGAATCAGAGAAGAAAGTATCAAGCATCGTCACCTTCAGCCTATATTCTGTTCAGGGGTCAATGTTTACAGATGTACTTTGGTTTGAAATGTGTACATACACAATAAGATAGGTCTGTGACGTTCACATTCAAAGTAGAATTTGACAGTTTATAGACAGAGAAAACTGAAATATTTCCACAATTTTGTTGACTTTAAACACCAATGCTTCATTTCTTGATGCTATTAAACATTGAAATAATATCATTTGCCGCACAGTTAGGTCTTAGCGATGACTTGTTTTCCCAGTGTAATTGCAAAGTAGTACAATTGCAGACACATGTTGTGGTTGGTTTTGCCAGCTTCACACACTCATAACTACAAAAATAACCAGAACCTGGACCCAAAAAAACCGATAATGCACAATTGCATTATGGAAAATAAGTCATGGGTTTAAAATACTTCATGAGGAGTTTTATGTGATAACTTGTGAAAAGTTCAGGTTAAAGTAGCAGTGCAGTAATTTGGTCTTTTCTACTGGTTTGCCCTTTAAAAAAATGCTGACCCATAGCAAGAAGGCTTTGAAAACACTGTACCAGCATTTTCTCCCTTTGTTCCCACAGTGTTTCCACTCTATCAAAAACAGATCCCATCATTTGCGCCAGATTTGATTTGTGGTCAACTAGTGCTTTCAATATGCACACATCTAAATGTTAGTTGTCTGATTAAAAGTTAAACATTTTTTGTATATCGATGGCTTATTATCCCCCGTCAAAGGCCGAGGGATATAGTTTTAGCGTTGTCCGTCCTTCCGTCTGTCTGTCTGTCCGGGAGAATATCTCCAATACCATTGGACGGAATTTCATGAAACTTTATACATGTGTACAGTAACCCATTCAGCCAATATACTTTCTTTTTTTGATTTGATGAAAAGTGGTCGACTGGGAGCGATTTTAAGTTATACGGTCAAGTAAATTTTTCGGGGGATATCATTCCAACGAAATTGCTTGTTTTTAATCATAAAATCAAAGAGAAATATTTTTTGCAAATTGAATAATGTAGCGTTTTTTTCTTTAGCTGTATGGAAAGCATAATAGGAAAAGAAACTTTTATTTTGTTTGTTCTTAGCAAGTGTTACTTTTTTTTTTTTCCTTATGTTTGCTGTCCACTACATTGATATACAGTCATACTTGCTTGGAATTTGATGAAAAAATGATGATGTCCATAAATTGCACCATTAAACAGGATAGTACATGAAGTTGTATATTGCAGGTCAGTATAGTTGCCAGACAAGTGGGGCCCAAATTATTACCTTATCAAACACTGGCTGGAGATACACTTGAATTGTTATACCATGGGAAAATGTCTGCTCAGGTAAATAGACTAAAATATTGTACATGTATCTCATTTAATTCTTTACTGCACAATCCAGTTTTAATGACCTTGAGGCCGATGGCTTTTGAAAACAGTCTGGGAAAAAGGAGAAAATGCTGCTAACCAACGCGATCTCCCTTTTCCACTGTTTTCTTTACTTCTGAAAACAAAATTTCATATTTATTTTGATGCCTGCAAAATAAAGCTTTCAATTTTAAGTCTAAAATTTTGTAGTTTGGTCAGGAGTGAAGGCATAACCTCCTAAAATATGAGCAATTTCCTTTTGTTGCAATATTTTCAAATAAGTGTGGGTGCCAGACCTGATAAAGGGTCTTCGTGGGGTAATGGGTTGAAAAACAAACCTTCATCTAACTTCAGCTATGTAACAAAAAAAAGGCTCCCACATTCCGACTGAAATACACCGCTGTTTGTGGTGGTGTTAGATTTTCTACAATATATCACTTTTATCAGCCAGTGCACTCGGCTGTCTTTGAAGAAAACATCAAGATATTGTCGTAGCCTCAGTGTCTTTGTCTCGAGCAAAAACTTTGACATATTCAAAAAAATTGACATTTTGTAATATCCCTGTCATTGCTTAAGATATTTACTTCAAACTTGGACAAGTTGTTCACTATCAAAAGGGAAGCCCATACAAGGACAGGTAACCATCAAAGTATTTTTGACATAGTTATGCCCCTTTTTTGACTTTTAAAGTTTCACTTAAAGTCAAGCAACTGCAGCCAAGCGTTGGCACATGCTTGCAATATTTTTTTATTGTACCATTTAATACAAGGCACAAGACTATCCAATCAAAGGTGTTTTAACTACCCCTGACAAAGAAGGCTTTTGAAAACATTGTGGGAAAAGGAGAAAATACCAGCATTTTCTCTTTTTGCCAATGTTTTCTAGTCTCTCTGATACAGTTCCCATCTTTTGTGCCATATCTATTTTGTTACCTGCATGTGAATTCAAATTGGACCACTCTAAAACTTTCTCTGTAGTAAAGAGTTAATTGGGGGAAATGAATCCAATGACTTTAT
Source organism: Hippopus hippopus (assembly GCA_946811185.2). Taxonomy (NCBI): domain Eukaryota; kingdom Metazoa; phylum Mollusca; class Bivalvia; order Cardiida; family Cardiidae; genus Hippopus; species Hippopus hippopus. Next base: position 37,478,651 of record OX328102.1, on the reverse strand, counting down.
CTTGTTGGGAGATTTGGGGGAACCAGGATTCTATTTCCATATCACAGGGTCAGCAATTCTAGATATTTCTTTACAATTTTCAGGAGATTTTTAATAAAGAGAAGTTACAGAACAGTATATTAACTTGGGCAGTACGCCTTGGAGGCTGGTTGTTGATGTTCTTTGGTTTTTCTGCACTGACCAGTATCATACCTACACTAGGTAAGGTTCATCCTACATTTTGTCAGCATGTTACATCCCGTAGATGATTTCTGGTTTTTGTTCATTGGAGATTCCTGGTTTAATTCACTGACATTTACCTAGATTGGTGTAAATTTTGAAAGCTGAAGGTATTTCGTTCATCCCTGTTGTGTAAGCAGTAGCTGTAATTGCCACATAATCCGAAACTTTATCTTTCAACCATTTTGAAATATATAGAATTTCAGTTTTCTAGAGTTCAAGTGAGAAAAGACCATTGTCTATCTTACAGTCTGTGTAATTTGTCAAACCTTTTGTGTTCGTGACACGCTGGGCTGCATTTTAATCAGCATATGATTCAACAATCAAAATTTGCAGGTCACTCGCTACCAGAGGATTTTTTAACTGAATGAAAATGTTTGTTACTATTTATCCAACAGTCTCAAAGTTGGCGTTTTTTAATCATGTTTATAAAACTGTATGAAAAGGGGACACCCAATATATAGGAAAGGGTAGTTGAAATAGTGCTGCCTTAACTCTTCGCCAAACAATCCAGTGCTTCAACAACTAAGGGTACAAAGCCAGGCAATCAGCATTTCCTCTTGTTCCCGCTGTCTTCTACCCTTTGAAAGACAAATTTTATCATTTTGAGCCAAGCTTGATTTGTCATCTGCAGATGGGTACAATAATGATCAATTTAAAATTTCGTTTGTATCATTGATAAATTTCTTACTTCTCACTTTTTGAGGTGGAGATATTGGCCTCTTAAGACAGGATAGTTGTTTAACACAGGTAACCACTAACAAAGCTTGTATATCTTTTCAGTTGACTGGATTCCATTGGTGCGAGACTTGGTTGCTATGGGAGTATGTATGATGAACATGGGCTTTGCTATCAGTTGGTCACTGACTGTTATTGCCATTGGCTGGATCTACTACAGACCTTTACTGGGACTGACCATTCTAGCATTGTCCCTGACACCATATATCATGGCTAAATTTAGACAGAATGGTTACCATTCTCGTAGTAGAGTGGACTAATCTATGGAAACTGTGTGCATTTTCTGTACCCATTATCAATATAACTTCTTACGACCCTGCAATATCATTGGAATAAAAACAATTTCATGTTGCTAAAAGGTTTTCCTTTTCCCACAATGTTTTCCATACTGCTGAAAACGTTTTTATTTTTTTCAAATGTTTGTCTTTTGTGTAGTAAGTCATAGGTTTAAAATATCTAAAAATAGCTTATAATATAATGGGTTAAGAGATCGTTTTTTTTTTTCGTGTTTCTGTGTTACCAAAGATAAAAGCTCAAATGACATTCAATTACATTCGTACTTGTACGTTCATGTGCTCCTATAGTTGGGTTCGTGATACATTGTAAAAGCATTTAGTGTCAATAAGATGTTATTTTGAGATTATGATTCTGTAAATTGTAGGTTTAGTGCAGAGTCATTCGCTTGGAAAAAAAGGGAGTTCAATGCATTTGCAAACAGTATTGACCTGGGTTGAAACTTTTTGCTGTCAATTTTTTTCTTGTCATAGGACCAGTCTACCTTATGATTCAGATGGTGGTGAAAAAAAAATGAATTCTATGGATCCATAATTATGGGATGAATTGCTAGGTATAATGCATCACAGAAATGTATTAAACCCCCTTTTTCACAGAGCATGGCTCAAATCATTGTGTAAAATTGAATGAATAATATTTCCATCACAATTTTTATGCTTCCGGAAAGAATTATTGCAGACCTTTAAAGCTGCTGCTTTGTCCATTCATTTGTCTGTGTGTTTAAAATTTTGTAACACATTTGGGTGCATTCGTAAGTTTTACCAATATTATTGTTCAAAGAACATTTTGACTGTGAAGAGGTAGCAAGTGCCCGGCCAGAGTGACAGGTTCTAGCCCTTTCCTAAACAACTTCAAAATTGAGAGCATCTTGAGGCAAAAAATCTGAAAGTCATACAAATGAACTGAGGTTCTTTGACTGGGTAGAAAACAGTGTGGGAAAAGAAGAAAATGCTGGTTATCCAGCATTTTCTGCTTCACCCACAATGGTTTTAGACGGCCTCGTTGTCAGTGACGTGAAAACATGGGATTGTTTGAGAAAGGATTAAAGTTTTACATATACATCATCAACATAAGCATCCTTTTCTTCTCCTTTTCCTTTTGTACCATGTTTCAGTATTATTGTATTCAACTTTATCTTCATCTTAATAAATCCTTTTCTTGTTTTAGATTCTTTAGAGATAGTTTCCTTTATAGTGAAATAAAGTACATTGTATTTTCATACACAGTTTTGGTTTCTGTTGCCCTATCCTGTTTATTCCATCATAGACATTCGTAACCTGAATCTTTTTTCAGAAAATGACATTGAGAAGATCAGTGTAAAGTATTTCATACATAGTTTTGGTTTCCCTGTTGCCCCATCCTATTTATCCCATCATAGACATTCGTAAGCTAAATCTTTTTTCAGCAAATGACCATGAGAAGATCAGTGTAAAGTACAGATGACCAGCAGAAATTACTATTGGATGTTAAAACATAATGTAAAAACATCGTGACAAAAGGAGAAATTACTTGTTACAAGCAATGTGTCATTTTGACATATTGATTTAAAATTGGTCTGGTTTTAAAATTGGTCTGCAAGTGATGATAATCTGTTAAGTAAGCGATAGCTCCATATTAAACTAGTATTTCATTTGTATGGATATCCAGTGCCAACAGTATTTCAGATACGGTACTTCGTTATGGTCAGTGTACCTACGAGTGTGAAGTTGATACAATGTGCAGCAATGCAAAAGGATTCTTATTGCAATATCTATTAGCAAGCTTTGGATGGTATTGTCAACCTGCAGTTGATCGCAAGCTCTACAGGCTTCAAACCAACTTCCTAAGACCATTACTATACACCCACCTGAAGCTGTGAAAAAGCATTTGACACACCTCCGATGATTTATTGATCAAATCCTTTGGCTGTATTATGAAGGATGATATTCACATATGCCTAAAATATCTTTGCAAGAAGTAGACAGCTTTATTGCCTGTAAAATAATATGAATCCACTTAAAAAAGAATACAGAAGTCACAGTTTTCAATAGGAGTCTTTCTTCATACATTTCTATTGACAATTTGTAAATTAATCAATTTTTACTGGAAGTTTTCATCGATGCATTGATCTGTATTAATAACTTTACTGTAATTGTTTCTGTTAATATCAATATTTTTCAAGGGTGCCGCTATGCTGAAGATCAAGTGACTGAAAGTATTTAAAATGGAAACCTTCTTGATTCAAACAAGGTTAGATACAGTTAGGGTATTGGCCAAGTTGTGATGTGTGTGTGACAACCAAGGAAAATGGACAAAAAAGAATATTAATAGCCATAGAAATTGGGAAAACAAGAGAGCGAACACAGTATACATTATGATTACTTAGGTTGACATTTGAAAACATTACTACCTGTAGACAACTTTTTTTTTTCTGTATTAAAGAAGAACAATGAATTATGAAAACATTGAGGAAAAAGAAAAAGTCACTTTTAATCACCATATTCTCAATTTGGTACTCTACATTGATGTTTCATTTCAGCCAATTTAATTACTGAGCAGTAGATGGTGATAGAAAAGAACATCAGTAACCTCTTCAACCGAATAACAGAATTTTAGTCCTGTCCAAATTGAAAGTTTTTGCAAAAGGAAAACAGATTTTGGCTCAAATGACCAGTCTTTTTTTTTTTTTTTTAAGGCTAGAAAATATTGTGACAAGAGAAGAAAATGCTGGTTACCAGCATTTCCTTCTTGTTTCACAATGTTTCAAAAAGCCTTCTTGCTCAGGGTTGTTAAAACATGGGATTGTTTGGTAAAGGGTTATCTAATTAAGTATATTCCAAATATTAGGACTCCATTCTATCAGAGAATGGTGCATGTAGAAGCTTTTGCAGTTCTTCTGAATCTGTCGCCAATTTTTTGTCTGTGTTTGATGATCACATCCATCACCTCTCTGTTGCCCTCTTCTTCTGCCACATCATATGCTGTTTTACCATCCTGTACAATAGAAAACATTCTCAGTGCGTATATATCTATTCAACTCTGTACAATTTGGCAACAGTGGATGACATTGGTGTCTGCCTCTCACATCAAAGGTTCGATGTTGGAATTGTTTGATGAGCAGGGTCAACCTTTGGAACAAATTACTCTACAGCACAATACTGATTAGGGTTTCTGGGATGCAACCAATTTCAGTAATTAATATAAGTTGTGAGAACTTGTTTCACAATGTGTATGAAATAAATATAGGTTTAACCTAACTCTGTACCACTACCATATGATAGAATTCAGATATCTTCAGGTGCCATGTATTTCATGATTGGATTTGTCAGAATACATGGATATACATACTGGACATGCTCTGTAATCCTAAATGTAACTGATAAAGCATTTATGAGTAATCACATAGACTCTGATGCAGTATTTATATGTATTGCGACAATGTCCTTTGTAATTTTATGTCTGTTTTGATTGATATGTACGATATGTATTATATGCACTATAACAACATGTGCTCTTCAGAAAATGTTAATTGCCACATAACTGTTGCTTATATTTGCTGTAAGACTGTATTGTTCTTTATGCAATAAAAAGATACTAAACTAATTCTTTGAAAGGTTAGAAAAAATGGTGGGAATGGAACAAAATGCTATTTAATAACATGGTCTCCTTTTCCTATGATGTTTTCTAACCTTTCAGAAACAAATCCCATTATCTGAGTACCATTAAACAAGTCGTCTATAAATGCTTTCAATACTGAAGGGCAAACATTTTTGTTGTTTGGTAAAGAAGTAAAGAGCTAATGCCATTTTTTGTGTCTCCTGTAGACTACATTATTCAAATATTGTTGGAAGGGAAGCCAATGTTGACATATCCAGCACAAACACATAATCATAAGGGCTCAACCTGCACACCTCATCCTAAAGTTAGCTAAAAACAGCATGCAGAAGAAATGAAATGTAGAAACATGATAAATCAGTAATTCTTACCTTATTTTTGAGATGATAATTACATCTATGTGTATCTAGTAACAACTTTGCCACATGGTCCTGGTTGTTTGTAGCTGCAATATGCAGTGTGGTACTGTTACTCTGAAACAGTGACATTGTGCTAGATAAAAGAATCAGTTTATATCGTTAACCACAGAGCACTGAATAAACTTAACAGACATTTGCAGTATAGAAATGAGACCCATAATTAATGCAATTTCAAGATCAATTTTGTCTATAATGTCTAAGCAATGCGGACAGTGTAGATAAAAAATCAGACAGCATGTTTTGTGCTGTTTGATCTTGATTTACAATGGCTATAAAGGCAACTAAGTTGTATAAGAGACTTTAAAAATTTAACTTATCTGCATTACACACCACCTTCTCCATAATCAATCATGGAACACTTTTTGTAGTTTCGGATGCAAATAATGCCCAGAGCTCTCGGCAAAGTTTCTCTTGTCAATTTTGTACAAGATAAAACTGCATGAATTTTAACTGGGGTCTTCCATGTTAAATATTTTGTGAGGCACCATGATAAAAACATCCTTGAGATCATGATATTTTGGTCTATTTCCTCACTGAAAGTTTCTATTTCATTCACTAAGCTCTCTATCAAACAACAAAATTTTAGACCTTTCCAAATTGAAAGCATTTGCAGATGAAAAAATGAAGGTTTGTCAAAAATTGAAATTTGTTTTTGGATGGGAGGAAAACATTGTGAGAGACAGAGAAAATGCTGCTTACCAGCATTTTCTCCTTTTCCCACAATGTTTTCAAAAGTTTTCTCCATCAGAGTTGTTGAAACTAGGGATTATGTGGTAAAAGGTTAACTACCGTAAGACTGTCACAGGCTGACAAACAATCCCCTGCTATTGTCTTGTCACTGGATGAGGGAAACAAGAGGGCCATTGGCAAGCACTCACCTAACTCAACTGAGTAGTCATCTACAATTGATAAAGCTGAAGAGATCCTGGTTGTGATGATGTAAAACACCTATGAGTGTGACCTACATTTTGACCCACTTTTGTACTTGTCAGAGATATTAAGACAAACATTCTGACTATGTTTCATGAGTATCAGACTGAAAATGTGGCCTTAAGACTGCAACAAGGTTTTTACAAGATTTGTTTTAGTGACCTACTTTTTGACCCAACATGACCAATTTCAAACATGTCGGAGATTTTATCAAGACAAACATTCAGACTCAGTTTCATGAGTAAAATGAGGTCTTTAGAGAGCACAAAATGTTTTTCGGAGAATTGGCCCAGTTACCTACTTATTGGCCCAACAGGACCAAATTTCAAACTTGTCCAAGATATCAAGACAAACAGTCTGACCAAGTTTCATAAGTATCAGGCTGAAAATGTGGTCTCTTGAGTGCATAAAAAGTTTTTCTAAGATTTGGCCCACAAACCTACTTTTTAACCTAGTGTGACCCAATTTGAAACCTGTCAGAGATTTTATCGAGACAAACATCCTGACCCAGTTTCATGAGTATCTGACTGAAAATGTGGCCTCTGGAGTGCACACAAGGTAATTGTTGAAGATCGAATGTCGGATACAGCGCTATCAAAAAGGTTCAGTAGTCTATTTCATTTCCAAATGAATGATGACATGAAAGGTTTTTGCAGCAACAGCACATACACCACAGGAAAGAGGTATCAGTGCACCAAGAGGAATTAACCCTTTACCACACAATGCCAACTTTTAACGACCCTGTGAAAGAAGCCTTTTGAAAACATTGTGGGAAAAGAAGAAAATACTGGTAACGTGCATTTTCTCCTTTTCCCACAATGTTTCCTATCCTATCAAAGAAAAATTGCATCATTTGAGCCACACTGAAATTATCGTCTGCAAATGCTTTCAATTTGGACAAGGCTAAAATTTTGTCGCCTGGTAAAGGGTTAACCATTAGGCTACTAAATATGATACAATGCCCTTCTCTGGACAGTGTAGCTCAAGATCTGACTGTAACAAATACACAGTCTGATCTTGGATCTAACTGATCTTGGATCGACACTGCCTTAAAAGGTAATATTTATTCAGCAAAAAGAAAGTTGAAGTCACTTACCACTTGTGTTTGAGCATTTAGGTCTGCCCCATTATCTAGAAGTAACTGTATCATCTCTATACGATCCTCTTCACCATTGTCAAAGTCATCTCTTGTACAAGTATAATGTATTGGATAAAGTCCTTTCTATGTACAACAAAAGTATATGCAATTAAAAATACAAAGTTTACCGTGCAAATCCATAAATCGAAAAAGTCATTTGAACCCTTGACCAAACAATGCAGAGTTTTAACAAATCTCAGGGAGAAGGTTTTTGAAAACACTGCAGGAAGGAGAAAATGCTGGTCCTTCTCAAATAATGCTTTTAATCCTATTAAAGGCAAATACCTTGATTTTAGCCACTTGTGATTTGTCATCTGCAAATACTTCGAATTGGACGAATCTAAAATTTTGTCGTTTGGTAAAGAGTTCACTGTTTACCAAACAATACCATGTTTTCACCACCCTGAGTAAGAAGGCTTTTGAAAGTATTGTGGGGAAAGGAGAAAATTCTCATTACAGGGAAGCAGATGACTTCGCTGTTTTAATTCTGTCCTATATGGGAGTGTGCCCCCTTAACGACTACTGGAGGAGGACCCCTAGACACCGCTTCTTGTAGTATTTACTTCAATTTTTCCCTAGTAATGCCTTACAGACCTTTTACTGTACTTGCTTTTTTAGATCAACCCACAAAAAAAATATGGCAAAATACTCCAAGAAGATTGTTTGTAAGAAAGGAAGAAAAAAAAAAATCTTTCAATTAAAACATTGTGGGAAAGGAGCAATTACTTGTCAAAAGCAATCACTCATTCTCCCTCAATGTTTTTAAAATCTGTCTTCTGCAGGACAGGACAAAAGTTATGTGATGTCATTGATTAACCTTTTTCCGTATAGTCTTCAGTTTTAATGACATTCTAATGAAGAAGCCTTTTGAAAACATCGTGGGAAAGAAGCAAAACTTTATGCTAGTAACCAAAATTTCCACTTTTGACATTTCTTACAATTCAAAGACAAATTACATCATAAATATGTGACATATTTAACTGTCGCCTGCAAATGCTTTCCATGTGAAGGTGTCAATAACTTTGTAATCTAGTAAAGAGTATAAAAATGAATCAGTACTAACAGTATCAGGAAGATTGGGATCAGCCCCAAGCTGTGTTAGAGCATCGTTCACTTCATTCACAGTCCCCACACGTACAGCCCTAATGAGATAGTTCTGCAAAAGAAAACATATATTTTACCAAGAATTTTACTTTAAGGGTATTTTAACACTATACCACAAAATCTTGAGTTTTAACGACTTTAAGATAGAAAGCTTTTGAAAACATTGTGGGAAAAGGAGAAAATGCTGGTAACCAGCATTTTCTCCTTTTCCCACAATGTTTTCTACCTTTTTAGAGACAAATCTTATCATTTGAACTACATTCAATATGTCTTCTGGCTGTAATTGCTTTCAGTCTGGACAAGTCAAAATGTTCTCATCTTGTAAAGGATTAAGACAATTACCATATATATCATTGACTAGTACAATTATTGAAATAAAGTAAAAAAATTTGTTAGACAGGAAGATTACATTTTCTAATGACAAGGAAAACATGGTGGGAAAATGAAGTACTTATAGCAAATAAATTCTAACTTTTCCCGCAATGTTTTTACATGTGTTTGTGTTCATTATTGACATTAAACCATATGTAACAAGAATGTTTTCAAAGGTTTCTGCTGCACATTTTTTTTCAGGAGGTTAGAAATTAAAAAATAACTTTAACCAAAAACCAGTAAAAGTATAGAAAGCACTGTGACCCAGGCTATTTTTATCAAACACTGAAACACTGAATTAAAGTAATTAAAAGAACTTAGTAAACTCATTTCTTTGACAAATATAATTAAAATTATTTTATTTTAAATTATTTTATAATTCAAATTATTTTATTGCATAATTCAATACACATTGCAACTATTATACATATTTCGTAGACGGTAATCCACCATTGCTTATGGTTTACCATCATAATAAAACTAGAAGAACAGAGCTTTCTTAAAATAAAAACATATCATTTCTGCTAATATAAGAATGCAAAATAAAGTAAAACTTGTAGCCATGCTCTGTGAAAAGATGGTTAAATAAAGTTGCAAAAAGTATTGACCTGGGTCAGCGTGTGCAGCGGACCCGAGTCTTTTGACTAAATTTTCTGCATGTCCAAGGACCAATCTACCTCAGGATTCAATCAGTTGTAAGACAAATTACATTTTATGGATCCATAATTATGTGATGACTTGTTTGGTATACTGCATCATAAAGATGACCCTCTTGCTAGAGTATGGATCAAATACATTAATACAAACAAGCAATTTCGTTGAAATGATATACCCTGGCGAAAAAGACTTTTTCAAAAACTTACACGACCGCGTAACTCAAAATTGCTCCCAGTCGGCCATTTTGCATCAAATCAAAAAAAGAAAAAAAGCAAATTGGCAGAATAGGTTATTGTACACATGTATAAAGTTTCACGAAATTCCGTCCAATGGTATTGGAGATATTGTCCCGGACGGACACACAGACAGATGGATGGAAGGACGGACAACGCTACAACTATATCCCTCCGCCTTCAGCAGGGGATAATAAACATGCTTGGTCTCCCACTAGTGCTGTAACCATTTAACATAATTCACAAATAACCAAGTGCCCATGCTCACAAAACATGCATTCACACTTAACCACATTCCATGCTAAATAAGAGCAGCCCATGTACATGTAGTTGCCAATGTTTGGCTGCAGTTGCTTTTTCAGTGAAAATTCTAGGTAGAAAAAGGGCATAACTGTGTCAAAATGATATTGGAGGTTACCTGCCTTTTTGTTATGAGTTTCCCTTTTTGACAGTTGACAAATATGTTAAGTTAGAAGTAAATACCTTCAGTAATGAATTACATGGGATCAGAAAATGTCAAACTTTTCCTACAGAGATGACCAATACTAATGACAAGAAGGCAATGACAAAATAGTTTTCTGGGCTGGGCTGAAAAATTTGTTACAAGGAAACTTTGAACATAAGCTTTCAAAAGTAAACAAAGTGGGTGTTACAAGGAAACTTTGATATTAAAGTAACATAAGCTACCAAAAGTAAACAAAGTGGGTTATAGTCGATAGTCTCAAAATACTCAAGCTTCAAATTATGAGCTTCCTTTTCCTCTCTCCAATGCTAGTTTTCCGTATACCCCTTTGAATCCCTAACAAAACTTTATTATTGATCTCAGTTAATTTAACTTTGAGATTCAAGTATCCTTATAAATAACAAACTAGAAATTTTTAATATCAATCTCTTTCAATTACTGGGAAAAAAAAACATTTCATTTATATGATGCAGTGTGAGTTTAAGTTTGACTAGTTTCTCACATTTATTACCTATTTAAATTACACCCTTTACTCCCTTTCAACTGTTACTTAAATAAAATGGAGTGGACAGAACCAAAGGCTTGAGTATTAGTAGCTTAATTTCAGAAAAATGATTGTTAGTACTATACGTTCAGATAATCCACAGAACATGTAACATGCACAATTAACCCTTTAACAAACAATTCCACATTTTAATGACCCTAAAGCGAAGAGCTTTAAAAAAAAACATTGTGGGAAAAAGAAGAAATAATGGTAAACAGCATTTTCCCCTTTTTCCACAATGTTTTATATTGTAAAAAAGTATATCTTGCCATTTGAGCAATATTTAGAATGTCATCTGAACATGCTCCCAAGTCAGACCAGTTTAAAACTTTGTTGTTTGATAAAGAGTTACTAGCTTGAAGCAACACAGAACAGAGCATTCACTTGTTTGTTTGAGTAAGGTCTTATGCAGCTATAGTTTTGTCCTAGCAACAGCTCAATTTCTTTTTGGCTTTCTTTGCTTTCATCAGTGCTAGAGTCGGGCTATTCAGTCCCTGGCTTGCTCAGTATTCTGCCAAAGCAAGGATTCCATTGAATACTTATCATCACCAATGTGATAGAGTTAGCTCTCTTTGAGCACTCCTGTGCATATTTGATAAGAAAAATTAAAAAGTCTTAAAGACAATGTGACATTCTTAAGACAGATAATGGTGCCTGTAACGTAGACAAAACATTAACTAATGCTTAACCCTTTACCAAACAGTGCTGACTTTTAACAAACTTGGGGAAGAAACCTTTTGAAAACATTGTGGGGAAAGGAGAAAATGCTGGTTACCAGCATTTTCTCCTTTTCCCACTGTGTTTTCAACCCTATCAAAGATAAATTTCTTCATTTGAGTCATATTTAAATTGTTGTCTACAACTGCTTTCAATTTGGACAAGTCTACATTTTTTCCTGTGCAGTAAAGAGTTACTGAGAAAAACAAATGAGATGTAAGGGCCTGAATATATAATTATAAAATACTGCATTGCAATGACATATTACTTCCAGAAATATAGATAGTTGCATTTGATTATCTTTCATACATGTTGAAATTGATTTTTGTTTATGTATGATCCCAGTAGTACCATAGGTCTAAATATGCCTTTATTAATACATCAAGAGTTCTACTAATGAAAATAAAAAGTATCAACCCTTTACCACACAATTAATGACCCCAAAGAAGAAAGTCTTAGAAAATATAGTGGAAAAAGGAGAAAATGCTGGTAACCAGCATTTTCTCCTTTTCCCACAGTCAATGTTTTCAAAGGCCTTTTTGCCTCAAGGCCATTAAAACTTGGGAATTCGTGGTAAAGGGTTAAACCTGCAAGACAAATAGGCTGTTCATTCACATGTATGCAAGCAAAACAATATCACATCAGAAGTTGTGCTGCTACCCTAACATACACAGGTAGGTGTGAAACAAGAAGCTGTAAATTAGTTTTGTTTTATTAGTGCATGCATTCAAACAACCAAAGTATGCCATACAATATCATGCAGTGAAAATGCCTTGTTTCATAATTACCCTGTACCAAACGGTCCCATGTTTTAATGGCCATGCGAAAAACATCTTTTAAAAACATTGCTGGAAAAGAAGAAAATGCTGGTAACCAGCATTTTCTTCTTTTCCCACAATGTTTCCTAGCATTAACATGACAAATTCCATCCATTTTATTTGTCCTCTGCAAATGCTTTAGATTTTATCATTAAAGTCTCAAAGTTTGTTGTTTGGTGAAGAGGAAGTTCATTACCTCCTACAGGGGAACTTTTTCCCCTCTTGCAGCAGACACGTTTGGAAAACATTGTGAAAATCAAAGCATTGAGAACGCTGAAGTGGTATTTGTCAAGGAAGACATTGTGTGGAATAAATAATTTGAAAGAAAAAGAGAAATATTCAAATATTGGCTTCAAAGTCAACCTACTAAGCAAATGAATACCTTTTTTTGGTTGAAGGGAGGGTACTCATGACAATGTTAGGATTATTTGTGTATTGGTGGTCTTCCTTTGATCATTGGGAAGAATTAGGAGTAACCTCCCTTGACAGAAGGATGCATGATGGATAGAGAGAGAAACCATGTGAATATATCAAATAAAGTTAAGTTTGTACCTGAAAGCTATGATTTTGAAATATCTTTGGCCGTTAACATTTAATTCCCAACATTACAATCAATTACTTCGATCTATAAATATTCATGCCCAATCGAATGGAATAGCGCGCAATCATTGGATGAACAAGCCATGGGACGAACTGGTTTTGGAACGAAAAAGCCCAGGACCAAGTGATTGGCAGACAAATTTTGTATCATTGCGCCAATAGAAGGCTATGAGCGAGTGAAGCTATTTTCAATAAAAAATTAATATTTCCATGATCGATGGCCTCACCCAGTGTATTTTAACATGCCATTTCCAATTAAATATCTGAGTGCTACCGAAAAACTCATTTGCCTGAGAAAAATTGAGTTTAATTGGGTTTATTTCCTTTGGCTTTGCACAAAATACGATACATGGTCTTCAAAATTCAATATTGAACTCATAGTGGTATTGTCTTCGACAAATACCACAAAAAGGTGAAACTGATAATACTGAGCAATTTCTTCTTTTGCCAGTATGTTTTCATGTTTTTGTATATGTAAACCTAATTCATTTTAATTTTGGTAAAAATGCTTTTAAAACCATCTGCTGCAAACTTGTTTCAGTAGGTAATGAGTTAGATCTAATGGCTTACAACAACTGTCTTCTGACTTTACCAAACTCAAAGCTAGGAGTAGAAAATATATGATGAAACAAGTAATACAATTTTGTCTTTGAAAAAAAAAAGTGTTTCAACTCGTCGGTGTATCACAAGTGTATTCAATAACATATAATTTAATTGATACCAAGAGAGAAAAGTGATTTCTAGAAAATACAAACTCCTGATACATACCTCACTGCTTAACAAACAAGCCAGAGTTTTAACAACCCTAAAGAAGAGGACTTTTAAAGACATTGTGGGAAAAGGAGAAAATAATGGTACCAACATTTTCTTCTTTTCCCACAATGTTTTCAAAAGGCTTTTTTCTAAGGTTCATCAAAAATCGGGATTGTGAGGTAAATGGTTAAGTTGTGAAAGGGACTTTAAGCGTAAAGGTTTCAGACCTTTTTGCAGCAGGGTCTACAATTTTCCTGTCAATTTTTTTTGTATTTGAGTTTGACAAGTCAGATGCTAAACCACAGAAAAAAAGCTTCACAAATATAATTGTAATAAAGCTGATTTGCAACCTCATCTTCTTCTTCCTCATGCTCTTCTTCCTGCGGCTGAAAGGAAATATGTTTCGTAAAATCTAGAAATTTCAAGTATGATAATTATGTCATTAATACTTTGCTTAACAAATTACTAGTACCTGCTGCTGATGACTTTTTTTTTTTGTCTTGAAGCATACCACCTTGAAAACCATATTTTTGCAAAAGGAGAAATTTCTTGTAAATTGACCAAATTGTTATAATTTGTACCGATCTATTACTCCCTGAATCATGTTGACTAGCCTTTTTGAATAAGGGCGCTTTCAAAGATGATTGATGATGTAATGAATTACATGGAAGTTCATGTTGTTGATCAAACAGAAATTATATTAGACATGATCTGTGTGCTTCTATAAAATTGCAAAATCTAAAACATTTCTGACAAAAGATAATAATTAAGCTCTTACAAAATCCGATCCTGAAATATACTAGTAAACAGAATTGACTGATGAATATTTTAAGTGAATCAGCTAATCGCTAGATTTAGGAAATTAGTGTGAACAAGTGAAATCAGTACAAAATAAAAACCATGGTGGTTATTTCAGCATTCATGAAAGCCTAAGAGTCTACCTCACTACAAATCTTTGTGACAAAAATAATTAACAAATGAAACAGGTGAGACCCACTTTTGATGCACCTCTCAAGGAACTAAATTATTACCTTAAAGCCTATTTTTAGACATACAAAATACTAGTCCAAATTGCATACAGGAAAATCATTCTAAGGTATGCAAAACTGTTTTTCTATAGCACTGAAAATATTGTGGTAAAAGGAACAATTGCTTGCTACAAGCAATTGCTCTTGTTTTCACAATTTTTTGCAAAGCTGATAACCATAAGGTAGAAAGAGTCATGTTTACAAGTGGATTAAATGTTTAAAAACAGACAATTTCACCCAAGTTGATTACTTGCTGAAAAGTGAAGAATTACTGAATATGTGTGAAACTCAATCACACTGTGAGAAAATTTCCTTTTTGTTTACCACGTCATCTGGTGTTCCTTCATCCTCATCCTCACCATCATTCTCTTCCACCCACATACGGGCATGTGGATATGATGGAATGTAGTCGTCATTATGATAGCCGCCACGAAATGTCAGAATATCATTCATTATGTACTTGAAGTAAAAGACATGAAAAACCTAGTAAGTGTATTGGCATTCTTTGGTAAATCTTACGGTGATTTTGTCACAGATCAAGGATTGACTGCATAGAAAGTAAAGTCTGGTCTTGGATATTCACTGTGTTATATTTTGTCTTGAATTGAGATTTTTTTTGGAAATGAAGGCTCAGATCATAACTAAGTAAAAATGTATAATACGGTATCTGAATTTTTAAATTATTTTCAACATAACGTTGGACTGGGTTCTTGCGAACCTATTCCAAGGAGTATTCTGACAACTCTATCAGTATAGTTCATTTATACGTTTTGTTTGAGCTAGCATGATTATGTTAAATAATAATTATTTTATGACGTGCACCTCTATTTCTTAACTTTTACTTCTTCTGATACCATAGTCCCATATTAGAAATAAAATATTACAGTGGACTACCAACACAATGTACCACTTATCCCTTTACCACGCATTCCCAAGTTTCAGTGACCCTATTAGTATTTTGTCATCAGCAAATGCTTTGAAATTGGATCAGTCTAAAATACTTTGTTTTTTAGTAAAGACCTAAGTAAACACAAAATAATTACTAAGAGAAAAAAATTCTAACAATCCATAATGCTTTACCCCCAAAAAATCTTATTCTTTACCGACCCAGAGACAGAGATTTAAGAAAACATTGAAGGAAAAGAAGAAAATGCTGATGACAAGCATTTTGTCTTTTTTTTCAAAAATTCCATTACTTGAGCCACATTTAGTTTGTTGTATTCAAACAACCTTCATTTGGACTGGTTTAAAATTTTGCTGTGTTGTAAAGAGTTAAGGATAGGATTGTCTACTATGAGTAGTCTGATCATGGATGTACAATATTTGGGCTAGTATTCACCAACCTTTCTAAATTGCGGTTAGAGTCTAATCTAAATTTAGACAGATTTTCTGGCTGGCTAAAATGTCTGGTTTCACCACTCCGATACCACATTACTTTTTTAACATTCTTTAAAAATAGGACTCAGAATGCACAAAATGGTTAGTGAATTCTGGCCCTCACCTTTTGTGGGATATTCTTACCAAAACAGCCTTGAAATTACAAAACTATTGTCTACTATTCCAAAAAAAAAATGACCAGTCCATTTATATCTTATCTTTATGAAACAAGAGTGTACAGCAGAAAGCTTTAACTCTTTACCAAACAAAGAAATTTTGTACTCAATTAACTTGAAAGCATTTGCAGATGACAAACCTCTGTCTATGATAAGGTAGAAAACAATATGGTAAAAGGATAAAATGCTGATAACCATCATGTTATCCTTTTACCATGATATTTTCAAACCCTTTTCAGGGTCATTAAAACTTGGTATTGTTGGATATAGGGTTCGCTCTTTACTAAATTATAAACTTTTAGACTACTACAAATTGAGGCCGAGCCCTGGTAGCTCAGTTGGTAGCTTACAGGACTTAAGAACAGGAGGTCACTGGTTTGATCCCCAGCTCAGCCAATTTCTTTCTGAGGACTGATGATAGTCATTGCAACATGATTCATTCCTCTCTCACCGCTGACTATTGTTTCGATGATGGTTATATAGGACAGCAGCCAGTGGCTTGGAAAGAATATTGTGCGTTGTACTGGTAAAAGAAACTCCAGTAAATCATGGATAGTTGCACTGGCCGCCACAACATAACTGAAATAATGTTGAAAACAGTGTTAAACACCATAAAATCAATCCGAATTGAAAGAGTTTGCAGGCAACAAATTAAACATGACTCAAGACTAGAAATTTGCCCTTGGAAATGTGGAAAACATTGTAGGGAAAAAAAGAAAATACCAGCATTTTCTCCTTTTCCCACAATGTTTTAAAAAAGCCTTTATCTTCAGGCTCCTTAAAATATTGGACTGTGTCATTAAGGGTTAAATAAGGGTTATTGATATTGTAATTAATTTGAAGTAAAGTTCTATGTATTTATAAATATTAAATACAACTGTCATGAGACTATGAAGGTGTGGCAAAAAGAGAAAATGCTGGTTAATCACAGTTTCTCCATTTGCCACAATGCTTTCAACGATGGTCCATTGCAAGACAATAAAATGCATCTACAAGAGATAATTTGTATATCAAAGCACTTAAAGGTTTAGTTGTTAAAAGAAACACACACAATACAGTAAATTAAAATTGTGATCCTCTTGTGTACCAATTTTGAGAAGTTTCCTCTTCCCCCCCCCCAAAAAAAAAAACCTTCAGTCTGAGAAAAAAAAAATGAATTTTGAATACTTTTATAGATTAATTAACAAAAAATAAAACCCATACCACCATCACACAGAATGCCATCGACAAACATGCTGTCAACAAACAAATTTTATAAAATAAATCCCATGGTTTTCTCAAAATTTCTTTCAAACATTTTAGGGCAGCCCACATCAGAAAAAGGATTAGATTAGTGCATGCGTTCCAAAAGGACCATTTGAGATAAGATGTGAAGTGATCACTTTGTACAATAAGGAGGAAACAAGGCTAACCTATTACCCTACACATGGAAAAATTTGATTAGTAAGCTGTGGATGATTATTAAAACATCGTGTGAAAAGAAGCAATTGCTTGTGACAAGAAAGTGATTCTTTTCCCTACAAGGCTTTCTCTATCATTCAAAAGAGGCTTCTTACTTTCCTTTAAATGTCTCTTCATATCAGGGCACTTTCAAAGCCAAGTTGATGCTTTCAAATTTATACAGTCACATGACCATGCAAAGCAATGAAACTTGTTGCAGTTGAAAATTTTTTAGATAATTTTGGCCAAAGGATTTCAACTTGCTCTGGCTGTATTGTTGGCCAATCAACTAAAATACTGGTACTTAGGCTAAGCTTGAACGAAACTATATTTAATAAATCATCAAGTTTATGTAATAGGTTTCACCACAACAGAATGCAAATGGTCAAAAATTTATGTGTAAGAAATATTTATATTTTTTCACTAGACCTAAAATTATGGGAACTTATACAGGATGCCTTGATGATACAATATACATGTTACTCTTTACCAAGCAACAAAATTTTAAACTTGTCCAAATTGAAAACTTTTTCAGACAACATCTTAACTCTTTACCAAACGACAAAAATTTAGACTGGTTCAATTGAAAGGATTTGCAGACGACAAATTAAATGTAACTGAAATGATGATTTTTGTTGGGGATAAGGAAGAAAACATTGTGGAAAAAGGAGAAAATGCTGGTAACCAGCATTTTCTCCTTTTCCCACAATGTTTTCAAAAGCCTTCTCCTACAGGGTTGTTAAAACTCGGGATTGTGTGGTAATGGGTTAAGCATGTAACAGAATTTTTATCATGAAGGTGTATAAATGGTTAACCTTTTGCCAAACATTCCTAATCCTGAGGAAGACAGCTTTTCACAACGAAGAGAAATTGCCAGAAACTAGTATTTTTGCCTTTCAACAAAACATTCTTAATTATTTCAAAGACAAATACCATCAATTCAGCCAATTTTTGTCTGATTATGCTTTCAATTTGGAACAAGTCTAACATTTGGTCACATGGTAGAGAGTAAAGGACATAGTGGGATGAAGAGCAAATGATCAAAACAAAACAGTGATATTAGAATTCATGCAAACTTAAACCAACAACATAACTATGTTAGGTATCACAACATGCATTATTGGTGTTGCCATGACAACCTGTGGGACTGGCTCCTCTTCCGGGATCTGATTGACAGGAGGTGGGTGGGGTGTATCTCCATCATCCTCCCACTCATCCATTGGTGGGAGAAGCGGGGGAATAGACTGCTGTAGGGGCGGTGGGGGAGTCGACTATGTAATGTATAATGTAAAATATTTCAGTATACTCATAATCTGATCCAAACCACATAACTATATATTGAAATAAAAGTATCACTTCATACAACAAAGAACTTAAGTAATAGTAGCATACATGTATAGTCAATGTACCTAAAAGAAATAGAATAGTACATGTACTTATTTCATGTACTTATTCACTAAGGCATACAGAGAAAATATAAAAGTAATAAATCATTCTCATTTATCATCAATCTCAGCATATGTTAGGCTGCTGTAGATGAAAATAGATGAAAAATATCTTGATTCTTAATGCTTGCCATGCTAAATAAATGGCATGGACATTTTCAGTCAGTATTTAACAGGCAGATAGACTCTATTGAAGTTTTTGTTAGAATATCTTTCAAGGAAGCAGATAGTGTTCATCCAAGATCAGACTGTGCAGTGTGATCTTGACCTACATTGTCTGCATAAGTAATGAAATCTGGGTTCAGTGCTACTAAAATTAAAAACTAGGCATACATACAAACACCACAGGTGATAAAGAAATTCTTTAAAAATATACATTGTACATGGATGTCTATGCGCTTTGTAATTATGATATAAAAGCTGTGTTAACTGTTATATTATTTTATATGAAATAATTAGGCAATACATGTACATGTATATATTTTCTTTCTTAAAATCATTCAAGCCTTTTCGAAATAATTCCATATATCAAAGACCCTGTGGGAGAAGGCTTTTGAAAACGTTGTGGGAAAAGGAAAACATACTGGTTACCAGCATTTTCTCCTTTTCCCTACATATTTTTTCTACCCTATCTGATACAAGTCCTAGCACTTGTACCAAATCTAATTTGTGGTCTGCAAATGCTTTCATTTTGGACCAGTGATGTTTTGATGTTTGGTAAAAACATAGATTGTTTGGTAAAGGGTGAAACACTTTCATTATACATGTAGTAAATATATTAGAAGGACAATATATTGTCTCAAACCAGTTCTACATTAATTTATGTCTCAAACACTCACGCTCTTGAACATTTACTTAGTACATCTACCGTATTTACTTTCTGTTGACTATGAAACAAATTCTATAATTTTGATCAGTCACTCTAATTGATTGCTACTTGGAACTAATCAGTGTCCTTGTCAAGGTGTAGACAATTTCAACAACTGATCCCTGCATCACAAAATTTGAACAAAGTTTCTCTAATGTGGAAGCCCAAGGTTCTATCCCTAGATATGTTTCCTGCAAGACATTTTTTTCATGAACTTCAAGTAGTCACACACTGGATTTTAAAAGATGATGTCAACTCTTAAACATAAAGAATCAGTACTACAACCAGAAATGAATCTGAAAATAGACTACTGGTATGCATGTCACAATAAACGGCCATTACCTGGTATCACATAAACTTAACTTCATTACCCCCAACCATGATTCTTTGATCCTGACCACTTCAACATAATCTTCGTAATAATAAACAAGAACTAAGGCTTAAGACATAAATATATGTGAAAAAATTGTGGCAAAAAGAAAAATTACTCATTACAAGATTGGCCTCTCATACCATTGTTGGCCTCTCACTGTTGAGCAGTTTCAACTTTTGGAACTACCCACTTCACCGCACCATGAGTACTGGTTAATATCTCCAGGAAGCAATCATCAAGAATGATTAATATATGTTGTAAGAACTTGTTTCAAAATTGATGAAAAATAATTATACGTAAACTTTAAACTACTGTTTTTTTTGCCATACTGTTTTTTCACATGTGGTTCTTTTACAAGTAAAAGAATTTGTCTGCAGAACCTGGTGATAATATGTTAATAAAAATATAACCTAGAACTACATGTAGTTTGACTGCAGTAAATTGCCCCCATACCATGTGCTTTCAGTATTTTACCTCTACAATGAAAAACCCAAAACACTGCGATAAATATTCCTGAAAGTAAAGATTTTTCGACTGAAACTCTCTGCACCCTTTATCCTCAAATAAACTTTCGAACTACCGGTATTCCAACATCACAAGGGTAATGTATGGGTAAATGTTGTCTGTTTTTGTTAAAAGACTGTGTAAAGGAAACACTGCATTTAAAACAGCGATTTGCTCAAAATGGGTATTTTATTACATTCTCTTCAAAATTCATCCTCTGCAGGGATTTCATGCCATGTTAACTCTTTACCAAATGTCAAAATTTTAGACTGGTCCAAACTAAAAACATACTGAGACATCAAATAAACTGTGATACCAATGATGTGATCTGTCTTTGGCAGGGTAGAAATTATTGTTGGAAAAAGAGGAAAATGCTGGTTACTAGAGTTTTCCTCCTCCCATAATACTTTCAATAGCTTTCTAATCCAGATTCATTTAAACAGTATTGTATGATAACGAGTTGAAGTGCATCCTGAAAGGCAGCATGCAGGAGCTTACTAAAAAGGCAGATACAAATGAATTATGTGACTTTTTACACAGATATAATTACATCTTTTGATGGATAACTTTATGCTTGTGACAAGTAAAAGTACTGAAAAAAAAAGCAACTTTTTGAGAAAAAAAAAGCATATTTGTCAGAAAACTCTCACATATCTTTCCCCTATAAATTCACCTAGTGCAGTACTTTAATACATGCACTGCTACAGAAAAAAACTATGGTAAGGAGTCAAATTTTTTTTTTATTTGATTATTGCATACTTTAATTATTAGAGACTACCAATGTCTCTTGCAAAAGTGGACATTGGTAAGCACTGTAGATTTAGATCATACCTGGTACAACAGGTTTTTTTCGACTGACAAGCAAAACTGCAGAAACATGGATTGTTGTTGCTATCACAACCAAGATATAATAAACCTGTTTATTGTAGTGTATATCCCGAAATTGGTTAACTGCTAGAAATTATCCATACTTATCTTTTAACTCTTTACAACAAAACAAACATGTGGACTTGTCCAAATCAAAAGCACTTGCTGACAACAATTTAAAGTTGATTCAAGTGATGGAAATTATCTTTTATAGGGTTGAAAGACTTCTTTAGGGATTGTGAAAATCGGGATTGTGTGGAGCATTAAAAAGTTGCATGAAAGAGTCTGTACTTTGTCGTAAATAATAGATGAAGGAGAGGTTTACAGGAACACATGATCACTTACCACACAATGCCGACTTTTAACACCCCCGGGAAAGAATCCTTTTGAAAACATTGTGGGAAGAGGAGAAAATGCTGGTAACCAGCATTTTCTCCTCTTCCCACAATGTTTTCTACCCTATCAAAGGAAAATTGCACCATTTAAGCCACACTGAAATTGTCGCCTGCAAATGCTTTCAATTTGATCAAGGCTAAAATTTTGTCTGGTAAAGGGTTTACCCTTGGACTGCTCCATGAATGAACCAACCAGACTGGGAAAACGGTCTGACGTAGTGTACTTTCAAACCTATCTTGGCCAGAATATGTCACACAATAGCACAGGGTGTATTTCTAAAACCTGACTAAATGTATTGTAAAAGCAGTCTATGGGGTAAAACTTTCTTGGTACATGTGGTAAGAAGCTAGAGATTAGTTAATTAACCCTTTACCACACAATGACGCCTTTTGACGCCCCTAAAAAAAAGGCCTTTTGAAAACATTGTGGGAAAAGGAGAAAATGCTGGTAACCAGCATTTTCTCCTTTTCCCACAATGTTTTCTACCCTATCAAAGAAAAGTTGCGTCATTTGAGCCACTATGAAATTGTCGTCTGCAAATGCTTTCAATTTGGATAGGTCTTAAATTTTGCCGTGTGGTAAAGAGTTAACTCTTTACCAAACAACAAAAGTTTGGTCTTGACCAAACTGAAAGCATTCTCAGACGAAAAAATTGAATTTAGCTCAAATGATGATTTCTGTCTTTAGTAGAGTAGAAAAAATTGTGCTAAAGGAGAAAGTGCTGGTTACCACCACCAGCATTTTCTCCTTTTCCCACAATGTTTTCAAAAGTGTTCCACTTCTGGGTCATTTAAACTCACGATTGTGTGGTAAGCGGTTAACAAAGTATTCACTGATTTGCATGGAAGGGAAAAGCATGGGTAATGAACAAGGATTATTACATGCAGGAACACACATGCAGTTATTGTAAATAGTGCAAGAATTTCCCATTTGCCATAATAGTTACTAGGAAAAGAATAATTGCAACAGCAGCACCACTATTCAACTACATAAAGGTAATAGTAAAGAAGGACACAGATTCTGAAAAGAAACAATAGATATTAGTATAGATATAGAATTAACACAGTACAGTTGAGACATTTTTTTTTTGTCTTGCATTAACAATCTTCTTCTGAAAACATAGTGGCAAGAAGAGAAAACGCTCATGACTGCCACAATGTCTTGTAATGTATGGATAAACTGAACCTTAATTCATGTTTGTTATCAATATTACAAACTGATGTTTCTAAAATGATCTACTGCAATGTGTTTCAGAGGGTAATGCGTTATATCCTGCTTTAAGGTCTAAAGAGATAGCATATTGCATATTTCTGTCCTCTCAAAAGCAAGTAGAGAAAATATCTACATCATGCTAAAAGCTTCCTGTATACCTCTTCCTCTTCTTCCTCTAACTCTGGTTCTGGAGTTGGCAGACGGACAGGGGGAGGAGGTAATGGGCTTGGTTCCTATACACATATATGTATACATACAAAATGTTTGTAAATGTATATCAACGCCATAACAAAATGTTTTACATTATGGTGATGTTACAGACTAGATGTGTCAATGATTTAGTGATCTTTTCAAGACACTTGAGCACTATCTTCAATGATGTAGTCAAGAATAGCTTAACTCTTTACCAAACAACATAATTTTAGACTAGTCCAAATTGGAAGCATTTGCAGACGACAAAATTAATTTGACTCAAAAATTGAAATTGGTTTTGGGAAGGGAAGAAAAAATTGTGGTAAAAGGAGAAAATGCTGGTTACCAGCATTTTCTCCTTTTCCCACAATGTTTTCAGAAGGCTTCTTTCTGAGGGTCGTGAAAACCAGGGCTTGTTTGGGAAAGGGTTAAACGCTATTTTCAAGCATGCTAAAAATTAGCATTTTCTAGCATAATTTGAAAGTAAACATTACGATAGCTTATGTCACATAACCATTATCAAGCTATAATATAAAATCAAACTAACGCTATGTCCAACTAAATCTTTATCTGGACATTTCCCTCTTTACAAATAATATTGTTATTAAATGCCATTGTGATAGTCTTAATATTTAATTTTAGATAAACACATATAGAGAACAGAATAAAGAAGCTATACCTGGACATGCTGTGGTCTAGTTCCAGTCAAAAGCTGAACAATGTCTGTATACTGTTTTTTCGTTGCAAGTTGCAGAGCATCATTCCCATCCTGAAAAATATTAACTCTTAACCAGACAACAAAATTTTGGAGATTTCCAAATTGAAAGCATTTGCACATGACACTTTAAAGGGTAGAAAACATTGTGAAATGGTAGAAAATGCTGGGGAAAAACTTTCTTCTTTTCCCACAATGTTTTCATCAGCTTTTTTCCTCAGGATTATTTAAACATAAGATTGTTTGGTAAAGGGTTAACTCTTTACCAAACAACAAAAGGTTGTACTTATTTATGTCGAAAGCAATCAAAGATGACAAATTGAATGGGGTCAAAATTTTGAGATTTCTCTTTGAAACTGCAGAAATGAGGAAATGCTGGTCACCAGCAATTTCTTCTTTTCCCAAGATATTTTCAAAAGCCTTTTTCTCAGGGTTGCAAAAAACCTAAGGTCTTTTGGTTAAGGATAAAAGCTCATTAAATCTGAAATAAGATTTTTTTCTTCTTCATTAGAAAGATGAAAGGTTTATATTTTCTATTAATCCTCATGTTGCTAAGTGGAATGAATCTTTCAAGCCAATAGTAAAAACCCAAATGTTGCAATTTCAAAGATGCTTTTTGGGGGAAAGATATCTTCGTATCGGACAGTGTAGATCCAAGATCTGACTGTACGTAAAAGGTCCTTGAGTCGGGTTTAGCAGCCTAAGGATTAAAAAAGATTCAAATCACCTTATCTCATACATATGTCTCTTGAAAAATATCTTGCAGCAAAAGATTTTGAAAACATTGCTGTAAAATATAAAAAAATCAAGCTGAAGGATTATACACAAATACATGTGCAAAGAGAGAAATCGCTGCATACTGCGGATATCTTCCTTTGCCTCAATGTTTTCAATGTGATCTGCTGCATAATGCAAAAAGTAATCATTAACCCTTTACCACACGGCAAAATTTTAGACCTATCCAAATTGAAAGCATTTGCAGACGACAGTTTCATAGTGGCTCAAATGAAGCAACTTTTCTTTGATAGGGTAGAAAACTTCGTGGGAAAAGGAGAAAATGCTGGTTACCAGCATTTTCTCCTTTTCCCACAATGTTTTCAAAAGGCCTCTTCTTCAGGGGCGTTAAAAGGCGTCATTGTGTGGTAAAGGGTTAATTAAATTGTATCATGCAAATACATACATATAACGAGATCTATTTTAACCATTAAAGCACCTTTCACAACTGCAGTTGCCCTTGCGGCCAATGTGGATAAAGATCAGACAGCACAGAACATGATGTGGTTCTTTACAAATTTGTTTTGGGAGGTTATGTTTATCCTTAAATATCCTTACCAGATCTCTGTAGGTTGATAAAGCACCTTGGTTGACCAGCAACTCCGTACACTTGTACATCTCACCTGACTCACGCAGCCTCTCACTCTTGATGACTAGATTTAGGGCTGTGTCACCTTCCTATTTAAATCAGATAAAATTAGAACTGTCATAAAAAGTGCCTTAACTCTTTTCAACACAATATCATATTTTCATAGGAAACAGGCTTTAGAAAACACTTTGGGAAATGGAGAAAATGCTGGTGCCCAGAACTTTCTACTTTTCCCACAATATTTGCACCCCTTCACTAATTTAATCATTTGAACCTTGTACAAGTTAAAAATTTGGCATCCAGAAAAAGAGTTAAAAGCTGATATCTTATAACAGCTATATGCATATTATCTACCATTAATAGTAGTTGTACAACATTTCATTACAATATATTAATAGATGGACAGACAGACATGATTAAAATCCCCCCTGTCACTTTGTTCTTGGAGGTATGATTACCTTATTTACACACTCAAAGTATTTAATCTATATAGTTTGAGTAAGACTATGATTTATTTGAGTGGGTTCTGTTCAATTAAAATCAACCTCTGAAGTACAAGGTATCATTTACTATTTTATAAGGTTAATTAAGTATCTAGACATTGCTCTGGTTCTAACTTCCAACCTATTGCAGTGAAGATTTAGCCCTATACCACACAATCCCAATTTCTAACAGCCCTGACAAGGCAGGTTTTTCAAGAGATTGCATGAAACTAAAAAATTGTTGGTAAACAGAATTTTCTCCTTTTCCCACATTTTTAACCCTTTCCAAAAAAAAAAACTATCATTTGAGTCACATTTTATGTCATCTGCAAATGCTATCGGTTTGGACAAGTCTTATATTTTGTTGTGTGATAAAAATTTAATGTAACATACATCATCCTGTAAATTGATGTCTGCTCCTTTTTCTATCAACATCTTGATGGTGATACTGGGTGGTAACTTACAGTGTGTAATTGCGTAGTGGATTGGAGCATTCTTGTGCTGAAAATATACAATAAAATCAGTCTTTCATTTACATGTAATTTGATGTTGTAAGGCACACATCTCTACCCTCGAAACAGAGACATATTGTAAAAGAATTCATCTGTTGTAACTTTTT
Organism: Hippopus hippopus; assembly: GCA_946811185.2. Taxonomy (NCBI): domain Eukaryota; kingdom Metazoa; phylum Mollusca; class Bivalvia; order Cardiida; family Cardiidae; genus Hippopus; species Hippopus hippopus. Next base: position 37,452,001 of record OX328102.1, on the reverse strand, counting down.
CAGAGCCAGAACATTCATACATTTCTCTACCATAAGAGGTATGTCTGTAATATTCATAGACTGTTTGTAGAACACCTATAATATAGGTCGCATTTCTATGAAACTTACGGTAATCAATGATCAAACCTTTCTTACATGCAAGCAGTCAAAAACAAATAAATCTTAAAGTATTCGCTGAACTACCAGTGTCCATAACAACATATATCGTATACCCAGAGCACGTAAAAATATATGTACTTTTGAACAAGCCCTACACAGATCACTACTGCATTTGCAGGTATTTTCCTTTTGCATACTACTCTGCAAAGTCGTCTGCTGTCTGATGACATCCTTGACTTCATACCCGGAAATTTTGATGTTTTCTTGAATTTCCACTTTTTAAGTTATAAATAATTTTCAAGGCGTTATCACCAACAGAAATTTCAAAATCATGATGTCAACTGCCGATGTCGAGTTAAGGGCAGAAGTTAGATTCTGCGTTTGAATAGACAAAAACACCAACTATTACTTAATAGTTGTTGCAAAGTTCTAGTACGATTAAGAAATGCAGCAGGGTGCTTGTTTTTAAGTAACATCAGCGATTTTGTGAAGGAAGAAGTCCTGTTGAGGATGATGATGATGATGATGATGATGACAAAAAAGCTGGGCTTTAGAGTTCCCTTAGATCAAGGCAGCACTAAGAGGTGTGCCATTTGAGGACACTAGTGAGCTCCCCTTGTGTACACAAAGCGTCAAAATCGTCATACTACCGTAGCTGGTACAATGATACACATGATAAATTATTACAAAGACACAGAAAATGCATTTGAATCCAGAGAGTTATGTTAAAATGTGTAATTAAATCTTTGACTTTGTCATGATGTCACCAGTTGTGCTCTGGCATGCTCTGGTAACATGTTACTGCCTTATTGTTAGGAGCTATAACTTTTTTATTGTTGAATTTTTTTAAAGTAAAATTTATGCGTCATAGAAAAAACATATCGACCTTGAAAAATACAAATGAAATACACGATCACAGATCAATGTTTTATATTCTAGCAACAGTCTACAAACTTTTCGGACCACCCTGTACACTTATAATTATGAGCATTTCTCAAACTCGAAGTCTTTGTAAACCCAGCCTACTTCAATATGAGACCCTAAAGCTGCCTCAAGTCTACCAGACATCAAAATATTGGACTTGTCCATTTTGAAAGCCTTTGCAAACATTCTAATTCTGGCTTGAAAGCCAGAATTTGTCTCCAGAAGGGTAGAAAACATTTTGTGAAAAAGAGAAAATGCTGATTACTAGCATTTCCCAAAATGTAATCAAAATCCTTTGCCTCAGAGTGGTAAAAAACGTGGGATGACTTCCAACAATGCAGATCAAGATCATACAGTGCAAACATGTTTATCTACACTGTCTGATACCTTAAAAGATATTCTGGCAAGAGCAGTCTTCAAATTACCATGTCTAGGGTTTTTTCCCTCACTGGATGTGCCCTTTTCTTTTATTCATCAGTCCAAGGCTTAAGCCTCTACCATACAATCCCCGTTTTAACGACCTTGAGGAAGAGTAACCAGCATTTTCCCCTTTTCTCATAACATTTTCTACCCTTTCAAAGAAAAATGGCATCACTTGCTCCAAATTTAATTTGTCGTCTGCAAATGCTGTCAATTTGGAGGATTCTAAGACTTGTTTTCTGATACAGAGTTAAGCTTTGCAAGCTTTACCAGATATCATTAGTAAGCATCATCCAGGGGGACTGCAAGGTACAGATATCTTACCTCATTTACAAAGTTAGGATCAGCACCAAGTTTTAAATACATATCAATGTCAGCCTCTTTGCTCTTTATCACTGCATCTATCAACTTTGCCTACAAGAACAACCAAAAAAAGTAATATTGGCATAAGTTCAACATAATGGAAAACACTGACTCACATCCTTTGACCAGAAGCTCTATTTTGACATAAATTACAGGTTTTACCCACAGAACTTCACAGAAAAATGATTTACATTTAACGTTTCCCTATCCCTAGTTTTCCCTGCTCATCCCACTCATGACCTACAACATGGGAATAGGCATGTTATACCGAAATTATGCCAATAGAAAATATCAGTGTATTTCCACAATGCTACAACGTCTGTTGATTCAAAGGCTAGTTTTGAAATCAATGTGGCAAAAAGAAGCGATATTACTCATTACCAGCAAATTCTCTTTTTGGCCACATTGTGTTCACACAAATGAATCAAAGTAAACATATAAAGCACATAAGTATTTTAACAAATGATTGATTCTATACTTGAAATTTATGTCTTTATTATGTCACTTGTATACAGTAACAGTCCAAAACAACAACACAGAACAGGTACGTATTATGAATTTCGGAATTACTGTTATTGTATATGGATATTTAGCACTGCAATTTATTGCTTGTAAGGTTTATTTATGTTCTATTTTGAACCTTTCTACCAAAACATTATTTCACTTAATCCAAACCAAGTGACACACGATGGATGTAAAATATCAATCACACAGTGTTTGTTTGCGTGCAGTTATCCTGTCTAAATTATTATTATATATGTGAATTTTTACCTACCCTGCTATAGTTAAAATACAGCTTATCTATAAGAGTCTATTATTTTATATTACAAAAATGATAATTAGATGAAACTTACAACAGTTTTAAAATTGTACGGACTACCTGTGTACATAAAAAAAGGCTTTTCATTCATTTCTAAGTGAACATGAATTACTTTTCTGCAACTATGTGTGTATAGCTCAAATTGTTAGAACATTAAACAAGCACTGCATGGAAAAGTGTTTAAAATATAACAAGCATTGATTGGGATAGTGTTACTTTTTTAACTTGTACACTCTTAATTTCTTAAAGTTGTGTCAATATATATTATGCTTTCAAAAATATGCACAAATATGATAATACTTTAACCCTTCACTAAACAATTACCGGCCTGTAACCCTGAGGAAAATAGTTTTTGGAAACATTGTGAGAAAAGAAGAAAATGCTGGTAACCAGCATTTTCTTCTTCTCCAACAATGTTTTCTACCATTGAAAGGTGGGGCCCTAGCATTTTAGACACATTTGGTATGTCGTCTTCAAAAGCTTCTAGATACAAAAGTCTAAAATTTTGTCGCCTGGTAAAGAGTTTAAAAAAAATGCTGCATCAAACAAATGTGCTGTGCTAATTTCTATCCTGAAGTTATAACTACTCAGCTGTGCATTTTTATTGAGTCTTCTGTGCCATTACATTTCTATAGGAACATACCGACAGAGGCATAAAGGAACCTTCAGTTGTATGTTTCTGTTGCTTTTTAAGGTCAGATGATGAGCCTTGCAGCAAGCTCTGAGAGTTTCTCCTTGCTTTGTTGTGATCTTTATGTTTGTGACCTGTACCATAATCCTATATATTATGTTACTAATTTTGTACTAGTACAATTACAATTGAAATACCAAGTGAAATTAATTATGTTTATGTGAAAGAATAATTTCAAGTCAAATATAGGTACCGTAAACTTAGTCATAATGTTTTATATAGAAAAACAAAAATATCTGCCCATAATATTCTTACTTTTTTTACCTCTCTCATATGATGTGATAAGGATCTGATTTCAAAGCAAAGTTCATGCATTTATGTAATGGACAAAAAGAGCCTGAAAGAACTTTAAGACCTGGGATACATTTACTAAAACTTCAAAATATTGTTCTTATACTTTCCAAGAACATTTTGCTTATATTATAAATGCCAAGACCAGGCATCTGGTCAGCTAAAACATCTGTCTTGTCTGTACAGATTTGGCCATATTAGATCCAGTGAATTTAAAATAAGAATTAATAGAATTGAATTTAGAATGATTATGAAAAACAACACTTTATTGTCTGATACTTTGGCTATATGGTTGGAGTAATGCATGCTTAAAAATGTTCTAGAGGAAAAAGTGTTTCGCACTCTTGAAAAAGGCAATAGCCGAAATATCAAACAAGAGAGTGTTGTTTTTCATAGTATTTGCTGAAGAATTCATAGTGTCATTGTGAATATAGAATGGTGGTCGTGGCCACTTAACTCATTATCACATGGCAAAATGTTAGACTCGTCCATATTGAAGGAATTTATAGAAATGAGACAATTTAGATGTTTTCCAAATGACACTATTTGTCCTTAAACAGGTAGAAAACATAGTGGGAAAAGGAGAAAATGCTGGTTACCATAATTTTCTCATTTTCCCACAATGTATTCAACAGCAGTCTTTTCAAGGTCACTGAATGTGTAGTAAAGGGTTAAGCAGAGTAATTGTCCTCACATGGTTGCTCATTCTTCAGAAAAACCAGCAATTTTCGATACAAATATCTGAACTGATTCTGAGATGCAGAATTTGCATTGCAGTAGGTGTTCAAAAACACATCAAAATAAATCTATAACCAATCAAATCCCTAAGTGCCTGAACCTTTCCTTTCCTTGGCAAACATTTCAGACATTACATCACAAAACAAACTTGCAGCAGACCACTTTGAACACATTTTAATTATAGATAATTGAGACGATTCGTTTATGAATACAGAAGCAAACATTGTGGCAAGAAGGAGAAATTTCTACTACCAGCAATGTTGACAATGTTTTCTTAGGTCGCAAACTGTATGGCAGATAAGGTTTGAGCTTAAAGTGCTAAGTGTAAGAGAAGAAACACTTCCACAGACTGATGTTTACCTGTATGTACATGTGATACCTTGCAGATAAAGGCTTCACCTCATTCCCCAGAAGCTATAAAATGTATTTATACATTCAATATACATAATTCAGTGATTTTTCTTTAATTCTCTGTGTCAGTTGTACACAAATCTATTTGAATCCCTTTAAGACAGTCATGCTTTTCTCAACCCTTGTGATCCATAAATGGCTTGCAACACGCGAAAAGGGGCATTCAGACATTTGCGTAAAGTGTCGTCTCGGATCAGCCTGCGCAGTCCGCGCAGGCTAATCCGAGACGGCACTTTACGTCTATATTAGATTTTGTTCTTCAGTAGACTTGCACAAAACAGAAAAATACATAAAAACGGAAAGTGTCGTTTCGGATTAGTCCGCGCAGGCTGATCTGAGACGACACTTTACGCAAATGTCCGAATGCCCCTTTTCGCGTGTTGCAAGCCAAATAGGAAAAGCATGACTTTTCACTTCCTAAGACTTATATTAAATTTCCCAAGATTCTACTCTTGCTAAATATTTAGTAATCAAATGATGAAACTGTTGAATTAAGTCTCTAGAGATGAAAATCTGTTTGTGAGTATCAAAGTGAGTAACTGAAATAAAAATCATCAGCTGTAATAAGAATGTATATTTTGGTATCAGTGTTTTCAGTAAATGAATGATAAAGTACTAGGTGGAGACCAGGCACATGTCAGAGTACAGTGTGTGGATCAAATTTCTATGGCCAAAAAAAAAAGATACCTACCCCATACATTGCCCCAATTTTCTGTTGATAGAAATCTCGAGCTTCGGGTAAACTCATGTTTCCTGCAAGGACCTCTGCCAACTCAAACTGCCCTCTCGCAAGTGCAATATCATATGGCGTTCTGAGTTTCTGTAAATGACAACTAAATAGTCTACAAGTACATCTTTCAAAACTTTCTCAATTACTTTGCCCCTACCTGTGTAAGCTTGATTGGTCTTCAGCAAATTGATTGTACACAGAAGTCTTGAATTTCTTATTAATCAATACAGGATTTTTTTAATGTCTAGGATTCAGTTCTTGCCTGCAACACTTGAATATCTGTGGCAAAAGAAGTTTAGTAAGCTTGTGCTGGTCAGTAACTGAAATACAGGGTATTTCATAATACATGCTACTCTCTAAAATCTTACTTGAAAACTTGAATGTTGATAAAATCAAAATATATTGTGTAACAGGTCACAGAATATAGCTTTATAATATGTACCAGCACTGTATGTGAGATTAAAAAAAATAAAGTGAGATGGCCAGCACATTTATTGCATACATCTCTTTACATCAGGTGTTCAAAATGAAATTAACTATCCTCTTGAAAAATGGGGTTTACTGCATTTCTGTGATACATTATACAAGGCAAGTCATCATATAATTATGGATCCTTTTTGTTTAATTTCTTAACCAACTGAATCATGAGGTAGGCTGGTCCTTTGACATGCAGAAAATTGACTAGTAGCAAAAAGGGTTTGACCTAGGTAAGCATGCATTGACTATGCAGGCTAATCTGGATTGATACTGTTCACAGATGCATCACGCCACCTTTTCACAGACATGGCTTAACCCTTTACCACACGGCAAAATTCTAGACCTATCCAAATTAAAATCATTTGCAGACAACAATGTCATAGTAGCTCAAATGACGCAATTTCTCTTTGATAGGGTAGAAAACTGTGGCAAAAGGAGAAAATGCTGATTACCAGCATTTTCTCCTTTTCCCACAATGTTTTAAAAAGGCTTCTTCCTCAGGGTCGTTAAAACTCATCATTGTGTGGTAAAGGGTTAAATCCATTTTGATGTCACATTACATGCAGTCTCCCCATCTCTACTGGTTGCATTTTCCTGTTGAAATTTTTTTTTCTAACCTCTGTCATTGAAGCTTCTATTTTTTTTTTTCAAAATATATGTACCCTGTTTCGAATACTGAGGTCTGGGTTGTACTCCAACATTCTAAGAACAAGAGGAAAAGAGTCCCTTATCTCCACATGTTCCACAATAAGATGTAGCACTGTGTCTCCATTTGACTTAGTCTGAGTGTTGATATCAAACCCATTCTCCAGCATCATCTGTAATATTGCCTCTGCATCAGGCCTATCAGCAATGGCCACTATGTGCATTGGATTCATACCATCCTAAAAATGAAGACATTAAACATTTTCAAACAACTAGTATGGACACAGATTGAAAATATTCAATACTAGTAGACTACTAGTCTAACTGTCACTCAATGTGCCTTTTCAAACAGCACAGAACATGCAGTCTGATCCTAGATTTATAGTGTACGACATGACTACAATTTTTTGGCAAAATTGTAATATTTGACTGGACATTCTTAAATAATTTATAAATGGAGCAGTTTAAGGGATAGATAGATAGGTCTACGGCCCTGAACTCTCATATTGAAAGACAGAAGCTGCTGAGATTGGCCGAATAGCCTTTATGAAAACGTCGATGTTACACGATATTTACCAAAGAGTTAGTGAGTCTACAGCCCCTAACTCTCATATTAAAAGACAGAAGCTGCAGAGATTGGCCCAATAGCCTTTACGAAAACATCGATGTTACACAATATTTACCGATGAGTTAGGGGTCTTAGACCATAAATACTCAACTATGAATCAAATAAGGACACAAAGTAAATGTACAATTCTTTGGCACCTTTTGAACCAAGTATTTAAATCAGCCAAGTGTTCCATCTTTGGAATCAATAAAATTTTAAGTCAATAAAAAAAGATAGCTTCAGGTATTTCATGGCTACTTAAGCCAGAATATCTCATAAAACAACGTTGTCTGCTCTTGTCATATTTTTTTCGAAGATTCGACCTGTCTGCTATGACGCATTACTCATCCCCAAATACTTGGTAAAAGTAGGGCTTATACCGAAGCTATTAGCCTATTACCCAAGCATGTAGGGGCTGTTTTAATGAATGGCCGATACATAAGTTACATACTAGCCGATCATATCTGAATGAATCGCACCAGGTAGCGTTTTATTGAGTAAATGTTTATTTCATTTTGAAATTCAAAGTAACGGTTGTTGTTTTGAAAAGTAGTCCGGTTCTGTACCCAAAATGCCAAAATTTGATAGATTTGTATTTGTAGAATGCCATCTAGTGGGAGATAATGCACAAAACAACAGAAATACAATGCTGATCCAAAATTTGAATGCGTGTAAAGAGAAGTCAGAGCTTCAAGCCTTCAACTACTGTACTTCGCTTGCAAAATCTACTACACCTTTAACCAAACATTCCAGAGTTATAACAGTCCTAAGAAAGAAGACTTGAAAACATTGTTGGAAGAGAAGAAAATGCTGGTTACCAGCATTTTCTTCTTTTCCATCTGTTTTCTAGCCTTTCAGAGATAATTCCTAACATTTGAGTCCAACTTTGCATATGCAAATGCTTTCAAAATTGGCACTTACAAAATTTTTTCATTCAATAAAGAGTTGCGTTGCTGTTGGTACTCTATAAGTTTACATTATAAAATTTAGAACGCTGGGGACAATGTCACTTCTCCAAGCTCTATGCAGAGTTCTCATATTGAAAAGAAATGTGTGCCATAGAATACCGATAATCATTTGGGAATACTAGTATTGTGTTTGCGTGGTGTCAAACTAAAGAGTAACCGAACGGCTCAAAAATCTTAATGACTAGATCTAATTTATTTGTTTTGGACGAACTGCGCAAAATACATGTGCACAAACTTTGGAACAATATAATTGGGATCTGACACTTTTTTTTTTTTTCGGTACTCGCGGTAAATACTGCCGTGAATAAAACCCAAGTCGTTTTGAGCATTTTATTTTACAATGTCTGCCAATTTTGGGGGATAATAATGAAGCAGAACACTTGCATGGTTCGAATTATTTGCCTAGTACTTACTTGTAACTTAGCTCTAAGTATCTCATTTTTGAAGAGTACCAATAATCATATGACTCCACGACAGTAATCTCCCTTGCAATGCTTACCTGCAGACTACGGATCAAAGCACTGTAAGGAGTATTGTTTATCCTACGTTAGACAATTCTTTTCTTTCAAATAAAGAAAATAACAGGTGGTTTTATTTTCGATGAGCACATTGTTTTAATAACATGAGATCAATCAACACCTAGCACATGCATTATTCTTGCCATTCGTGAAGGCGTCCGGCCCTTGTTCAGCACAGCGTTCATGTCTTTGACTTTGAACTTTGTATAGAGTGAATGCTTGAGACCATAGACATTTTCTTTCATAGTTTTCGTACCGTTCGCTAGCTTAGTCAAGCCTATATAACAAAGAGCTTTGTGACTTCTGGTGGATTTTGTCTTCAGTCGTCAAAAGAGTTTATATACATATACCAGATGTTGAAAGAATTATACACTCAAGTATTTAGATACTGTACATATATAGATCTACCTTGATGAACTTAGACTGAATGTCTCCAGTTTGACAGTAGTTTCTGATTTCCTCTCTACTTCCCTTCAGACAAGCCTCGTATAGTCGCATCTGAAATGGAAAGTTTGCAGCTTTAATACATGCATAAAAATGAAAATGATGAATGTGGGCAAAGTGTATTCCCCGGCCCCATTCGAAAAATAAGCCAGAATTCCCGGCCCCAACGCCCCTCCCCCCCACCATCTAAATCTTTTATTCATAATTTGATTTTGCCGAAATTAGTATCAAATTAAAGCCTAGATATCAACCTTTTATACGATATAAATACATTATGATCATCGAAATTCTTTTTCAAATATTGTCGATCAAAAATAGGAAAGATTTTCGTATTTTCTTCGAGATATTTCATGAATTACACAAATCCGGCCCCTATGCTAAATCCTTCATTTCGTGGAAAACATCGCAGAAACTATTTCGAAATGAAAGTGTGTAGTTTAAGCTGTCCAAAAGTATAAAAATACATAAATTTCGATAGAAAAATAATAGAATAAAAGGTCTTTGAAATGATCGACCCACGATGAAATTTAATGACTTTCCTCACAAATCCGGTCCCTATGCTAAATCCTTTATTCCATCAAAAACATCGCAAAAAATATTTCTGAATGAAAGTTTACGATTTTAGCTTTCGTTCAAAAGCTTATATAATGCAGTCTGTAACCTTATTAAAAATTAGATATTAGATACATAAGTCAATTAAGTCTAAAAGATAGGGGCCGGATATGTTAATTTTCCCATACACGTAATTCCATGTATGTCTTTCCAAGAATTAATAAAATCTGAACCGTTAAAGCACAAAAAAGCCTTTATCAATTTTTAATTTCTATATACCTTTAAAGAGTTTATTAAATAAACTTTGAATTTACATCAAGATTTTCTAGATTTGATGAATCATTAAATTTTCAATATTGGGGCCGGATATGTAACTCGATTCAATTTTCAAAATATTTTTCTCTGAAAATGGATGAAATTAAAACCCTTATAACTCAACAATACCCGCATCAAATTTAATTTCAAAGTACCATTTCAAAGCTTAAATTAAGTAGTTTATCACCATATCATTATTTTGTAAATCAAAGAAAAAATAAAGTTTGAAATATTGGGGCCGGATTTCTATCTATTAAAAATTTTGAAACATTTTTGTAAAAAAAAAAACGACAAATTTCAAACGCTTTTATCCCAAATTTTCACAAATGAAATCATAACTTTCTATATACCATTAGAAAGGTTATACCATAAGCTTTAATTTAACACCAGACTTAGGTAGGGGGGGCTTTGGGGCTGGGAATTCTGGCTTATTTTTCGAGTGGGCCGGGGAATACACATACCCATGAATGTCGTTGTCTGCGCATGTCATATTCTTCCAAAATTCGACCTGTCTGCTATGACGCATCACCCATCCCCCCAATACCTGGGAAAAGTAGGGCTTACACCGAAGCTATTAGCCTATTACCCAAGCATGTAGGGGCTGTTTTGATAAACAGCCGATGCATAGGTTACATGCTAGCCGATCATAGCTGAATGAATCGCATCAGGTAGCGTTTCATTGAGTAAACGTTTATTTCATTTTGAAATTCACAGTAACTATTGTTGTTTTGAAAAGTAGTCCGGTTCTGTACCCAGAATGCCCATATTAGATAGATGTGTATTTGTAGAATGCCATCTAGCGGGAGATAATGCCATGAATGTGGCTAGGAGTTTGAAATCGTTTATTATTCGTACGAAATTCTCCTGTTTTCACAACTGACTGATACAACTCAAAAATGTCGTCTGAATGTCGTTAGTCTGTACCAAACGACAAATGTTTAAACTTTCCCAAATTCAAAGCATTTACAGACGACAAATAAATGTAGCTCAAATGTGGAAAACTGTCTTTGAAAATGTACAAAACTTTGTGGGAAAAAGAATGAAAAGCTGGTCGCTAGCATTTTTTAAATTTTCCGCTATGTTTTTAAAAGCCGTCTTCCCCAAGATCGTTAAAACTTTGAATTATGTAGTAAAGGGTTAAAATCTTCACTAAACGGCAAAAGATAAGACTGCTTGAAATCAAAAGTATTTGGAGACGATAAATTAATTACGGTCCAAACAATATGATTTGTCTTTAGAATAGTAGAAAACATGGTGGGAAAAACGAGAAAATGCTTGTTACCAGCATTTTCTCATTTTCCCATGATGTTTTTCAAAGCCTTCCTCCCCAAGATCGTTAACACTCAGGATATGTGTGGTATGAATGTGTTAAAGTGAACGTAGAAAATTTATACATCCGATATCTGCCCTTTGACCTCGAAAACCGGCAACTTTAGATTATTGAAACTTTCATTTGAATAAGCAATAAATCTAACAGTTAATTTCTTTCGCAAATCTGAAATATGTAAATTAGATTCAAGTAATCACGTTTCTCAGGTAGATTGCCTAAAACTCTTTATCGAACAACCCTGAGGTTTAACAACCCGACAGAAGAGGGTTTTGGAAATATTGTGGGAAAAGGAGAAAATGTTGGTAACCAGCATTTGTGACTCGACTGTTTGTTCCACAGTGTTTGTTTAACCCTATACCAAACAGTCCCCTGTTTAACGGCTCTGAGAAAGAAAGCTTTTGAAAACATAGTAGAAGAAAAGTATAATTAAAAAAAAACATAAACATCATTTTCTCGTTTTCCCACAATGTTTGCCTATCTTTCGAAGACACACTACGTGTACATATAACATAGACAACACTTAATTTTGTCATACAGTACACTCGTAAATAGTTAATGGACCAGGTATAAGGTTCCAGAGTGGACAAATGAGGATCCAAGCTTTTTCACTGTGTACGCGTTAACTCTTTACCAAACGACAAAATTTTAGACTTGTCCAAATTGAAAGCATTTGCAGACGACAAAATAAATGTGACTCAAAAGTTTAAAACTGTTTTGGGAAGGGTAGAAAACATTGTGGGAAAAGGAGAAAATGCTGGTTACCAGCATTTTCTTCTTTTCCCACAATGTTTTCAAAAGGTTTCTTTTTCAGGGTCGTGAAAACCAGGGATTGTTTGGGAAAGGGTAAAAGGGGGATTCAAAGCATAGCTGACGTTATATTGATATATGCACATAGCATTTTTACGACCAGCGACCGACTGGACCTAGATGTAATATGAGGACCATGTTCAAGGGAGCTGAGAGAGCATGAGCCGCACCATATTGATGCTTAGAATAGTTTAATTTAAATACCTGTTTATTCTACATCAGTTGACAAAAAAGTCTTACAGAGTATTAACCATATTTATATTGATTGCTTCCTGGAAACCTTGAACAGTACTCGCCCGTGATGTATGTGGTTCCAAATTTTAACGCCGCTAATCACAGAATAAGGACCTGTAACTCCTGATGTATGAGACCGTAGCTCTACCCCTGCACCAGTCTATCACTGATACGAACAGATCGATGGAAAGTTGCGTGATGTGAGGAGAATTTGTTCGCGAACATAAATTGTTAATCAATGATAGAAACAACTAATGAACAATCCTCCAAGAATACACACTCTTTCGCTGCTGGCACCAGCAAAATGTATTCGATTATTGTCAAGGTCTATATGGCAGACTTCCGTGCAAGGTAACCCTAGGGCTGCTGAGCGCGACTCACTGACCTTTTGCGGACAGTGTAAATCATGATCAGACTCCACAAAACATACAGTCTTAGCTTTGATCTACACTGTTAGAGAAGGGCATATTTTCTCAAAAAATGCCTTTGAAATAGCAAAATTTGGATTTTTACTATCGGCATAAAAGTTTCATTTCACTTATATAGCAGGATAAGGGTTAAAATGATTTGGGTCATTGCTTAGCATCAGGTAGCGGACGGTGTAGATTCAAGATCAGACTGCACGTTCTGTGCAGTCTAATCTTGGCCTACGCCGTCCGCAAAGGCCATTCCAGTCGCGAATGGCAATGAAAGAGTTAAACAGCTTTTTATCGCCAAACGATTGGCTGAAATTTTCCTTTCTCATACATATTTTTCACGAATTTAAATCGAAATTCAAAATTAGATATCCAACACACCCTTGCCTGCTTTCTTCTTGCTTTTAAAGGCAAATTACCAGAGAAATATGAAGTTAAACAAAAAAGGTTCGTGTCCTATTTAAAATTTGTGGGGCCTGCGTGGCTCAGTGGTACCTAAAGTGTAGGACTCGTTACCAGGAGACCCTGGGATCGAGCCTCTCTGTAAGCACTGGGTTTTTCGTGTGGATGTCCTTGTGCAAGACACTTTAGAGCCCTAGCCTAGTACCACTGAAACCCGGGACATACATGAATATGTGAGCTGTCGCCGTGATAAGATTAAAATGATGTTGAAAGCGGCGTAAAATCACTTTACAATCAATCAATCTATTTCAGTTATATTCATTTACTGTAGAATTGCAACTTTAGGTCTGAAAACTGATCACTGGTGAAGGATACATATGTGTATACCTTTCTGAAGGGTTTGTCAGGGAAATTTCGAAATTTCAAGTGCGTATTCTCTCAACAAAACTACAAGTAGAGACGCTTCGGTCCTGATAAGGATCTTTCGATCTTGGCCCATGTCCCAACATATCTATGGCTTTTATCCCTATGTAGTGTAATGGTCTAAATGTTTTTTTTTTAATTGATTTAAACAGGGAACCTTTCTTGACAAGACTGTCCGTTGCTTCATTTATGAGGTAAAATATGCTTTGATATCTCTCTCTCTCTCTCTAAGAAGTGCTGCCTACGTGTATTTTAACCCTCTACCATACAATCTCGTTCTTTAACGACGCTGGAGAAGAAAGCTTTAGAAAACATTGTGGGAAACGGGGAAAATACTAGATTCATTTGTCTACACAACGTTTTCAAAATGAACCAGACTAAAATTCCTAACGGTCGTTATGTTGGAGGTCCACTATGACAATTCCAACGAGTACCCAAAGCATAGGACTTTTTAGCAAATAATGAGATAACATTTCTCTTTTAAAATGAAGAGAAGTAGATAAGTTAATACATCTTTAGATCTAAGCACACTACCTCGTCCTGAGACTCTATCCCGCCATAATCCAGCTCCGACAGCGTCATCATTGTCCAGAAGTGTTGTGCGCGACTCCAGGATCAACGTAGCTCCATTTTAATCAGTATTTTTAGAAATAAACTCACAGTCTGTATAACACTATTTTTTTTATCACTTGTGTTTTTCTGTCATTACATACAGAGTTGAAAAATAAAACCTCTCTGTTTAATGTTTGTTTCTAGATATGTGAGACTATTTCTAATATAACTACGAGGATAACGTGTTGCAGCCAACCATTACTGGTATTAAGAAATCCAGAACTTCTGTATATTAACCAGTACCCTGTCCAATTTATTGACATTTGATGGTAATTATGTGAATAAAATATTACAGCATATAGCTGAAAGATATGATAAGGATCAGATGGCACATATGAATAGGTTAATCTTGGTCAACTTTCATCTGGATATACATGATTTCTGTGCGTAGTATGTTATGTGTATACTCATAAGATTCGAGAGCAACCGTTTGAACAGCAGATGACGCTGCACATATAATTTGTTACAAACAGAAATAATGTAATAAATGAAATAAAACGGGGAAAAATGCGTGGGGTTAGATTCTTTTTTACTCTGTTATAAAATCGTTATTTTACTTACTTTCACTTTGTCCCTATACGCATCTTTCAACAGTATTTTCGGCATATATAGGCTATTTCAGGGCGACAGATCACTTATACATGGGCCATGGTCTTTGAAAAGGGGGTTTAATGCATCTGCAAAAAAAAATCAACCCACGGCAGCCTGCACAGTCCACGAAGGCTGACCTTGGCCAAAACTTTTGCTACTGGTCAATTTTCTGCTTGTCAAAGGACCAGTTTACCTAATGATTCAGTCAATTGTTTGACAAAATGGATTTTATGAATCTATAATTATTTGATGACTTGCTTAGTATCATGCACAACAAAATTGCATTAAACCCCCTTTTGCCAGAGTGCCGCTCGAGGACACGTGTTTCTTGGTTCATGGGTCTACAATGCCATGCCCATTGCAAGGAAGCCACCACGCAGTTTACAAAACCAGTTTTAAGCACTGAGCCCAAAAAGATTTGAAACTTTACTTGTAATAGACACTACGTTCTGGTTCATTTTTACAAATAATGCATACAGTTTACTTCTAATAGCATTATGAAATAAAGAAATTAATGCCTTTATTATTATTATTATTTAATCAAATTGTAACATACAGCTAAAGAGAAGTAACCATAAACACATAAGCACACTTGAATTTTGAAAGGATCCAACGAAATTCTGATCGTAAAAGTATTTCAAAGCCAGACAATCAATAAAACACGAACGTTGTTTTCTAATCCAACCTCTTAACGTATATTATGTAAGATACAAACGCAATAATCCACTCCTTTTCCTGAAAATCCGTCTTTATTTAGCTGTTTTGATCTGACGTCTATCTATCACTTAGTAATGAACATGGCACCGACATTTTCTTTTCTTTTACTCAGTATGTACATATAGTATTAAAATACAGGTATTTCCCGTTATCCTTGCCCCCACCAGTATAATGTTCGTGTGCTCGAAAATCTTGGACACAAAAGATCTGTAAATCGCATACTGGTGTCTTAAACACTACAACTCATTTCATATTTTCTTTGTTGAAGGAGAATGCTACCAGGAAAATTAATAACACGGTCGATGGTTTCTATACTGGACAGAGCTTTCCTCTCAAGAGAAATTTTTGGACAAAATCTAACTGAAAGGGTAGAGACTGCGATACCATGTATCCACGTATAAGAACCTTTTTTCTATCTACTAC
The DNA here is from genome assembly GCA_946811185.2 of Hippopus hippopus. Classification (NCBI taxonomy): domain Eukaryota; kingdom Metazoa; phylum Mollusca; class Bivalvia; order Cardiida; family Cardiidae; genus Hippopus; species Hippopus hippopus. The sequence goes on along the minus strand of OX328102.1, from coordinate 37,436,033 downwards.
GATGAGGTGTGTTTTGCAAAGAACTGAAAAAATGTGGGAAAAAGAGAAAATGCTGGGACCAGCATTTTCTCTTTTTTCCACAATGTTTTCAAAAGTCGTCTTTCGCAGTGCCGTTAAAACTCGGGATTGCTTGGTACATAAAACTGCAGAGGAATCCATATCCCCGATAAGGTAAGGGGTAAAGCAGTCGTTCTATACATACACAGAGGTAAAACTTTACCCCTATTGAATTAATCATTAACCCTTTACTCTTAGTTATTCAGATTAATACGAAGTTTTTACGCCCCTGAAACAGAAAACTTGTACAAAAGATTGTAGTAAATGATATAGGTGCTTGTTATAGAGGCTTTTCTATTTTGATTCGAACAACAACTTCCAAAGGAAGTAGTTAATCGCTTTCGTTTTACTGTACTTGTCTTTGGACTGGTGGGCCCGAAGATTACATTTATATAGGAACGGGTTATGTTTGTAGCAAATCTTTCAATAACGTGACCCAATCCGAACGAAACGGCTCGCTGGGTATCGATGATATTGAGAACTACGTCTGACGGACGTCTTACAGTTCGGGTAACATGGAATAAACACATAAACTCACTTGTAAACGCCTGCAACAAGTTGTCGCAGACGATTGCCAAAGCATTCATGCAGCATAAGGACAATTAGAATGAAATAAGCTGTAACACAGGAAAACATGGGAAATCATGGTATGAAAACGAGAAATTGCTCCTATTGAGCGGGTTCTCCTTTTGTAAAATTGTTTTTAGAATGGTCGGCTCTAAGACGCTAAACAGTGTGGCCTGCACGGTGTAATGAGTACAAGATACCTGTGCTGATTTCATGAAGGAACAAATCAGCAACATGTCCGTTTACAAGACATACATGAACACAAACGAATAAAGAAAAGGTAGCTGACAGCAAGTTTTCCCACCAAATACAGCAAAATCAGACTAACCGATATCTAACTTATAAAAAAAAAAAAACTTGCTGAATTCTTTATGAATTTCAGATGACTTTTCTGGTTAGTAATATACTAGCAAGCCAAATGTTTGTAACCCCTTGACCATGACAATCCCTAGTTTAAACGACCTTCTAGAGGAAACTTTCGAAAACAATGTTGGGAAAAGGAAAATGCTAAAAACCAGCATTTCCTCCTTTTCCCGATAAGATTTTTTTTACCCTTTTTCGATCAAATTTCACCATTTCAGCCACACTTGATTTCGCGTCTGCAAGTGCTTTCGATTTGCGCCGGGTTATTTTTTTCGTCTGGTAATAAGTAAAAAATTTACATTCCATTGTCACACTACATTCTGCCAACTGTCATGTGACCCGCACTTTCGGTTGACTACAGTAGCTTTTAAGCAACCAAGAGTTGAGCTGTATCAGGGGAGGTAACCATTGTAGCCTTTCCATGAAGGGTGTGTCCTATATTGCACGTTGAAATTACCTGATTTAATTACTCGCAAACAAGGCTTAAAATTTTCAGCTTTATAGTGAACAATTTCCGTATTTTTTTTTTTCCATTAAACATAATGTTCTGTCCATATCGTAATAAAGAATGGCTTACAAATATAATTTGTTTTGTTCTGTACCCCGGGTCATGCTATTGAGCGCTGAATGTATGAAAAGGAGCTTTTTAGTTAGGAATAGTAGCCGAAATGGTTCATTGCTAGGGCAGTGTTTACCAGAATATGTTACAAAGTAACGGGCAGTATGAATTCCAGATCCGTCTGCACCTTCTGTGCCTTCTGCTTTTGATCCACACTCTCTGAAGAAAAAAACAAACTCTATTGGTTTTGTTTCGCTAAGGGTCAAGCACTTGCATGCAAATTTTCTCCTTATTATAGATGCAAGTACAAGAGAGAGAGAGAGAGAGACAGACAGACAGACAGACAGACTCTTTTCCACTTTTCAATCTGGGAATACTTAGAAAACGAACAAAAGATTTGTCAAAAATACTTTCAATAAATAAAAGAAATTCCTATACTAGGATGGTTAGCTTTAGGCTCGAACAGTGGTTAAGGAAATCGTCGTAGCTGATGCTATAAATCATGAATCTCAATGAATATTTCAAACAAGTTGGTTCAAACTTCATGGGCTCCACAAAAAATCTCATCAGTCCACTTAACAAAAAAGAAACAGTCTTATTAAATTGGATATTAACGAATGACTCATACATGAGTGAAACAGTCTGAACAATTGAGAAGTTGTTCGCAAGGAAACTGCTGCATTGTTTCACAATTAATGTGTTAACCCTTTACCTAACAATGCCGCATTTTAACGACCCCTGATGAAGAAAGCTTTTGGAAACATTGTGGGAAAAGGAGAACATGCTGGTTACCAGCATGTTCTCCTTTTCCTGCAATGTTTTCTTTCCTTTCATGACAAATCCCATCATTTGGGCCACACGGTATTAGTCATCTTCAAATGCTTTCCAAATGGACGTGTATGAGATTCTGTCGTCTGGTAAAGAGTTAAAGAGTCAGCTATACAGATTATCCACATTTTACATGTAGTTCCTGTCGTATGCTGACAGGAAAACATATATATTGTATCTTTGTTGACGGAGGAAGAGGATGTACGTTGAGAATCGGACCTCGTCAGTTGCCAAGATAACACTACGCATGATCTTTATTCGGAATTTGCGGACTCGATTTCGACTTTTCAAACATTTTGTGACAACAGTTTATCTTTTTCCTTGACAATTTGGGCTAGCAAGAGAATGCGACGCTGCATGAAATCTTACACGATACTCTGTGGCATGTCGGGGGAAAAAAAAGGTAATTTTGTACTGGAGAAAATGGAACATTTTAATCTCAAATACAATATCACAATATGTGCACGTGGGGAAATATATTTTTTATATATATTTTTTAATTAATTATTATGCTTTGCATCAGAAGCGGAATCAGTTTCGGTTTATCTTATTATATGGAAAGATCGTGTTTGTACATTGAAAACAATAAATCAAATATCGGAAGGAAAGTGGTTTTTTTTTTTTCATAAAATCGTGATTATATTAATATGTTTTCTGACGTTTTATGAAGTAGGTTGCTTTCCCCTGCCTAACTCAGTGGTAATAAGCTTTATTGTAAAAATAAGCATAGAGAGTGATGATCGGGTCTTGTGCGTCTATCGCCCCCTTCCGTCCGATGCAATACACAGATTCATCAATACACATCCCAAAATGTCACATTTTATCATACAAGTAAATATTTGGCTATGACCCATAACGGTCACGTTATCTTCGTACGTCAATATATGTTACATGGTTCCCGCGCCTCGTATCTTTACCACTGCGCCGGTAACCATACAGGTGTGCTAATTTTCGTCAATATAAGGAATGTTTAGTTATTTTTAGAAACGCGTATGCTATTACTAACATAATGGGTATTTCTTTTTTTCAAAATGGCGGCTTAAGACAAAGTTTAGCTTCAATTTAGGAGTTGTATCACCTGGAGCGCAGGTAAGTAATGTGATCGCCATTTTCTTCACTCACTTACTAACAGTTATGTCACTGTAATCATCGAATAAACATCATAAACTTAGATCGAGGGTTATTGACTCAAACAAACATGAGCGTCTACAAGCTTGATTGTTCCCGTTATGTCATCCAGTAATGTAATCGTTGAAATAAATGAATCACGCTTGATTAACGGTCACTTTAACACCTGTTAAAAGCTGCACAACGTGTAAACATGGCCCCCGGGCTTTGAAATGACCAGTCAAATTTGAAATGTTCGACCCAAAGCCGTAAATGGCCATTAAAGGGACGCCTACATAGAGGACCACTTTTCCGACTGAGTGTTGTATATATTTTATAGGGACGTTCAAGCGAATTTATGATTTGTGTGGCTATCCGCAAAGAGATGAGCAAGATTAATTCACTTTTAGAAAATTGTTTGTTGTATTAATGAATTGAAATAAGTGACTCTTGTTGAAATATGTCAAATATTTCTCATTCAAATAAAACGGATTTTAACACAACCACAACGCCTGACTGGGTCATTCAAGATGGTTTGTATGCTTTAATTTTTTTCGTGAAACGGAGCTCAGCATAATAGTAACGACAGTTGTAATAGAATGGTGACCTACCGTCTTAATAACCAGCCCTTCTGAATAATACTCTTGTTCCTATTTCTAGGACTAACCATCTTATGGGTTGAGGGACAATATCTTGAAGCCAATCACACGAATTTGATACGATTTGAATTTCATACTGTGCGAATTTCATACAGTTTGTATTTCATACTAATTAATTGAGTGATTCAAACTCGGATTTTAACAAAAAAATAATAGTTTCTATAGAAATTTGCATTTTTTCCCTTGAATATTGTTTATAAAATGTACACTGTGTTTGGATGATGGTGTGGATTTCGAAACATACTTTTATCTTCCTGAAATGAGTATGCACCTTTCCAGCTGTGTACAAGTTTACCTTGAGACGGTAAAAAATACGACAGGTGATAAACATAACCTTCCCATTTCCCTTTACCTTTTGACTTGCCCACACTTAACCCTTTACCAAACCATCCCGATTGTAAACGCAGTCCGCCCAGGCTGACATGGGCCGAAACTTTTCCCTATCTTTAAATTTTCTGCATGTCAAAGGGTAATTCTACCTCATGATTCAGTCGGTTGTTTGACAAAATGGTTTTTTATGGATCCATAATGAGGCGATGTCTAGCTTGGTATAATGCATCACGGAGAGGCATTAAGCCCCCTTTTGCTAGAATATGGCTCGTGTACATCCATTCTGTGCTTCTGTGGAAAAATCTGTGATTCCGCGGCAGATCGTTTATTCAGGTCTTCAGGTGTCTATTGTTTCCTTGGTTGTTTTACATACGACAGACTTTCATGGGTTAAATTTTGTTTGAGGTGTTTAAAATATGCAGTAAACAGGACATTTATGACCAAAACTATATGAGCACGCATTTTACTGCATTACTATCTTGCATTACCCTTGTGTACTAGCAAAAAAAAAAACCATGGAATTATTTCAACTGACTGAAACATTTTAGTGTATATATATGTATTAAACCCCTGTAAGGGTAAAAGCATTTTTCTCAGGTCGAAATCAATGACCTAAACCTTCTAATATAATCAGACAGGAGGAAACCCCACTGGTCAGCAGTATTCTAAGGGGAAGTTGTCATTGTAAGGTACTACCAGGTGTAGGACGACGACCCGATAACGACTACACCCTGTCATGTAAACTGAAGCGGACAGCTACATATTGATATGACAACTTAAACTCTAATCCAGACGACCTAAGTTTGCACTGGTTTGAAATGGCTCTTATGACAGGATTTGGTTGATTAAATGTGGGAAAAGATAAAAATGCCGGCTGAAGATTAAGAACTTACCTGTGACGAGCATTATTCCCATTTTCACAATGTTTTCAAATGTAATCATGTATTTGCCAGTCAATCAACGTTCGTTATTTCATAATTTATAAGGATTTTAAGTCTGCTGCAGATACATTTCCAGAAGTTCTTAGGACAAGTATATGCGATCTATTCAAGTTGTAAAAATCGCACGGATAATTTATTTGTTAACGATGCTTGGACCGAGTATAGGCACAGAAATATAGGCTAAACATACAAATCAAAGACTTGCCAACCCGTTCTATGCAGTTTAGCGTTACCGTATGCTGAAGCACCATGACTTAGTATTGCCTACATTGTATCAAAATGTGGTTAGGAGACCACTACCCGATGGATTTTTTTAAACCAGTTTGTACCAAAAGACAAAATTATGGACTAGACCAAATTAAAAGCATTTGCAGACGATTGATCAATTGTGTCCAAATGATGATTTCTGTCTTTGATAGGCTTGAAAACATTGTGAGAAATGAGACAATGGTGGTTACCAACATTTCTTCCTTTGTCCAGAATGTTCAAAGGCTTTTCAGGGTCGTTAAAACTCGGGATTATGTGGTAAAAAGTGAATTAACAAAACATTGAAGCAGATAGGTTTACCGGAAGGGACGCTTTTTTCCTTATCTGTAATCCTTAAATCTGTAGAATCTATATAGGGCCTATTTTACCACATTAGTTCGCGAAGGAAAGGTCTATTATATATGGACCGCGCTCTGGCAAAAGGGGGTATAATGAATCTCCGAATCTGTATAGGGCCTATTTTATCACATTAGTTCGGGAAGGAGAGGTTTATTATATATGGACCGTGCTCTGGCAAAAGGGGGTATGTTGGCCCTCCATGATACATGATAACCAAGCAAGTCATCACATTTTTATGCATCCACAAAATCCATTTTGTATAACATTCGACTGATTCATGACTTAGACTGGTCCTTTGACAAGCAGAAAACTGAACTGTTGCAAAATGTTTCGACCCAGGTTAGCCTGTGCAGGCTAACTTGGGTCGACACTTTGTGCAAATGCATAAAACCGCCTTTGCACAGAGCATGGCTACTAAACATATAGAACATCAACAATTGCAAAGGAAATATTCGTAAGGGTATTCTCATTTTTTTCTGATAGCGTGAATCAGCAAATCACACTGTTTACGCGGCATTAATTACAAAACTTGTATAGCATATTTTTGAAATTAGTCAAGTGAAGGAATAGGGAAATACATTTTTTACTTGTAAACCCGTGTATTGTAATCTTCAAGTTTGCATACTGAAAAATTACTCAAGTAATTCTTGCATGGTTTTACATTGTATAGAAGTATCTTCTTGCTGTTTAGAAAAGTATCGAATTTTTAGTAACAGCTATTTAATCGACGTCAGTAACCTTGCTGGTGTTTAGTCTAGAGTATCAGCAGGAGATAAATCAGGACATTTGACCGTCATATGAAAAAGCACTATGTTACTTTAACTTCTCTCATTGAATGACGTAAGAGCGAACGGGAAATAACTACATCTATATATCCTTTGAAAGTAGGGCCGCTATGTGGGCGGAATGATACAAAAAAGCGCTGGGAGTGGTTCACTGAAGAACGATATAGTCTAATAGGCTTCGATCCGTCAGTTACCCTCCATACTTTGATTAGGTTTCATGTTGCACCGTGGTGATATCAAAACTGGACCCCACTGTGTATCTAAACCAATATACATTCGGCATACCTCGGGTGATCCGGTAATCAAGTCCCTCGGCTGTATCTGGTAGCTTGATATGCAACTACACGGTACATTTCTTTGCCGGAAATGCACCGCTTCACCGTTCTTAAAATCGTAACACTCCACTTAGAAAACAAACACTAGTCACAATTTTATCAGGGAAACATTCAAAATACATTATCGATGACAAACAGTTTGTACATTTAATTTCTCACTCGGCCTATCAGTTACGTTGGCATTTTTCAGCGATAGGTTGCTTATCACGATGGCTGTTCTTGCCGTTACTAATTGATTTACAGAGCGCCGCCATGTTTAACATCACGTGACTGGCGATATTTCATAATAGAAACCCCCTTGATACGGACGAGGTTAGATGTAGGTACGGAATCGGCCGAGTTGTGACGACTGTACCAATATACATGTATACACCTAAGCTGTATCAGGGGAGGTAACAAATCTAGGGAATATTTGGCTGTCAAGACCTCGTTTTCGGGAAAAACCAATATAGCATTTGATTGGTTCCGTACTGAAACTTTGCGGAACTTTGACAAATAAATTGACAGTCATGCAATGAAGGATTTCCCTGGTCTATTTAGTAATAAAATCCTCAAATATTGTCATTATAGCTAGCTTCCATGGTGTTGATAGTTTATAATCGAAAGATTGTTTTATTGTTCGAAAAGTCAGTTAATGCTATGAATTATAAAAAGTCAATCGGGAGTCAATTTTTCAACGGCTTTGAATAAAGGGGTTTGAGTTTAAAGCTGTGAATACCAAACTGTTTTTAATGTGACGATATGGGCGCAAAGTGAATAGTCAATTCTGTAATAAAACACATTTTGGTAGATCTAGTTAACATCAGTGAAATTCTGACGTAAAAGTACTTGTAAAGAGCTTAACGTTATTTAGGAGAAATCATGCATCGAATGAAACAACAGCTTAACCTGTTGCCTCCACATTTTCGCCGGACAAATTTTGAAACAATATGTCAAGAACAGCAATTCCTACTTTTGTCTCAAGGATTTACATAAAACTTTACTCGTCCATACTTTCCAACGATTATTTTCAAGTAATTTTCTCCCATGCCTTCAAGTTCACATATTGAAAACGAGACTCGTGTCGGGATGTAATGACATGCTGGCTTATATTTGTCATGGCTAGACGACATAATTGAATATTTATGATTGACAGAATGACATAGGCTACTTTTCATCCTCAGTACAAGGCTACATTTCTCATTGGTAAAGTATGAGACGCGCAGTGGGCTGCTCATACAACTGAATTGAGATACATTGATTTGTTGAACATACCTAATGTTCCAGATTTATATAAAGTAAAATATAATCCGTATGTTAAAACACTCTTGGAAAAGAGAGTGTGTTAATATGTGTTTCATAGTACCTTTACTCTTTACTACACAATCTTTGTTTTGACGACCTTGAGAAAGAGGGGTGTTAAAAATATGCTGGTAAACAGAATTTTCTTCTCTTCTCACAATGTTTTCTACACTTCAAAAGAGCAATTTGAGTTTTTTAGTCCTATTTACTTTGTTGTCTGCAAGTTTGCTGCTAATGCTTTCGATTTGAACAGGTTTAAAATTTTGGCGTTTGAAACTATTTTTCAGTGTAATATTGTAAGATAGTTTGGATGTAGGGGTTTGAATTAAAAATAAAAAAAAACACCACCGTTTCAATGCAACAATGTGGCGTGATGATACAGTCAAGAAAATACCCGGTTTACTAGCCTTTGTCATGAAGTGATATCATAATTTTTGTCAAACAAGAGGGAATGAAAAGTTCGTTATGTAATAAAAAAAATAGCACGTTAGCCAACCTGGAAGTCTTTCGTAAAAAATTGAGGCATCTGACCACACGGTGCATATGAGGCTCTTTTCACAAAATTTGTGAAACTAGGAATTTTTCACTTTTTTCTCAACAACAACAGTAAAACCTGTTTAAAGATAATTAAATGGAACTCGAATTGGAATCGTATATACGAGGCAAATGCAATTTCCCTTCCGCTTGGGTTTGTGCTGCTACCCAACGTTTTGCTGCCATTGGCTTCACCCAGTTCAATTCTCAATGCCCATTTTGTATACACACCTAGCATGCCCAACATAATTGTGCAGGAGGGATCGGGGGCAAAAAGTTTCTTGTTTGAAGTGAAAATATCGCAGGAAAGATGGAATGGCTTGAAGTTAGTTAATGCTCCAAAACTCATGGTGTTCAGTTATGTGATTTTATGTTAACAGATCCTTAAGTTAATCAACAGTTTCTCTCTTTCAGGAAATTTTAGAAGAAACATGTCTGAAGAAGGAGGGGCAGGTGCGGGCTTGTTTATTGGAGCTGGATTAGGCGGCTGTGCTGTTATCGTTGTCATCATAGGCGTGGTGATTTACTGCTACTTGAGAGCTCGTAAAGAGAAAGCTCACAGTAACATGACAAAATCAACGGATGTCTTTACAACAGGTAGTCTATACAGATTGATGATGCCGTATTTATCTATCATACCAAGTAACCTTTCTCACGCACATTTGTAAGGCTAGTCATCTAAGTGTCTGAAACAGAACGTCTCATCCAGTCAGCTAGCTTTTCTCTGAATTTCTATTGACATCGAATTTACCACACAATCCCAACTTTAAACGACCCTCTAAAAGAAGGCTTTTGAAAACATTGTTGAAAAAGGAGAAAATGCTGGTTACCAGCATTTTCTCCTTTTCCCACAATGTTTTGTACCATATCAAAAAAAAAACCATCACCATTTTAGCAACATTTAATTTGTCATCTGCTGATGCTTTCAGTTTTGTCAAGTCAAAACTTGGTAAAGAGTTAAAATGGTTTTACCAACCATTCTGAATAATGTTGAAGTACCAGTTATACATTACAAGACTGGTAATATAATTAGTTGAGACAGAAGATCTCAGATACTAGTAATCGGAACCTAAGTCATGCAGCTCGAATACATGTTGAAATTTAAATGATTTCACTATCAATTCCAAATAGCTTAAGTTCTATTTCTGAAGTCACTAGAAATATGATAAACTGTGACAGAACTTTTCAGCCAATAAGATGGCCAGTCTCGAAATTTGAATTGATAATGAATGAGGAATGGTTTCACCAACCATTGTTGAAGTTCTAGCTCTAAATCCCAAGGCTGCTTCTGTAATCGCCTGAGACAGAACTTTTCAGCTAATCATATGGCTACTCTTAGAATCTAAAATTTGAATTTGAATTACAACCACCAATAAAGAGATTAATGTTTCGATTCTATTTACACTATCTAATGATGTGTGTTGGAATGGACCTTATCGTCGCTTCAAACAATATTTTAGTGATTTGTATCACAGCGACATATTTTGTATTGGAAAATAAGGATAATCAAAATGAAGTTAAATGTTGTTTAAAAAGCCATTGCTAGACAAGAGCTTTTTTTGAATAGGGACTTTTCGAGATGGTCAAAAATTGCCCACTGGAGATAACTTTATTCAGCTAATGGCTTGTGCTATGGCTACTATGCAAAGTAAACATGTATGGCAATTTTATGCTCGCTGTAAGCGCTGTTAACTCGGAATTTCGCCATTGCTACGTCTTTCAGCAGACTGTTTTTGCGGACATTGTGGAAAAAGGTAAAAATACTCCCTTCGAGCATTATTTTCTTTGTTGCCACACTGTTTTCACAGTGCATTTATATACAATGTATTAAACCCAATTTGATGTTGAGTACCCATATAAGTGATTTGTTCAAAATAGTCTCCTGCCAAGTTGTTTAACCTTAGGCTGCTAAGCGCGACTCAAAGACCTTTTGCGGACAGTGTAGATCAAGATCAGACTGCACGGAGCGTGAAGTCTGACCTTGGATCTACACTGTCCGCTAAGGAGACACCTTTCCCATAAGGTACCTTTGAAATAGCAAAATTTGTGTTTTTACTATTGGCTTGAAAAATTTCGTTAATATTTTCCGTTTCACAACTTCAGTTGCATTTGCAGTGACAGAAGGTCCAATCTGAACTTTGATCGACACTGCCCGCTTCGCCGAGACGTTCTAGACAAAAGCAACCTTGAAATTTCACCTAGTATTGGTCTTATTTGCAGACTGAAAGTGTTCAGTGTTTTTTCTTGGCGCTTTTGGGTTAAGGCAATGATTAATTACCTTTTATTTTATGTTTCACAGCTGCTTCCAACACTCAAGTCAACTATCCATCGAGGTCTCGAGTGAACCAGTATCCTGATCCAGAAGCAGCCAGAAAGGCTCGCCAGCGATCCAAGAGAATGGAGCAAGGCCATTCGAACCCGGCCTACGAGAGGCATGGATCTGAGAGTTCGTCAAGTGATGTAGAAAGAGGAGACCTATCCCCTCCGCGCGTGCGCAGACCACGTGGTGGGCAAGTAAACGAAGCGTTTTCGAGCGCGTCTTCCTGTGACGAGTCGTCTAGTATCGGTGATGACGAAGTTCCGGGCAGTTTCGAAATCGACACTGAAGTAAGACCTGACAGAAATCGCAGTTCATATAAAAGGTCTAAGCAACACGACTTACTAGACAGCGCAAAACCGAACGGTGACAGAGGCATGAACGAATCTCATAGAAGGTCGAGGCGAGATCAGTTTAATAAGAGAAATCCGCGGAGTGACTCTCCTCTAACCATAGAAACTTTGTCAAAGCATGAAAAGAGAACGCGCCAGGAGAAAGATGATTGGCGCAATGACAAGAATAGAAGCGTTCGATCCAAGAAACGTGACACGTCTCCGTCACGAAGTTACGAGGGGTCGGAAACAACAGGGGTCTCTCTCGTGACAGAGGGTACCGAGTTTTCTGCGACAACAGCGTCATCAGGGCAGCGATTTGCAAAAAATCCAAGTTTGCGTCGAAATTCGCCATCCAGATCAAGTTCGCATCGAAGGTATCGTAAAGACAATGAAAAAGATAGCACTGGTCGCAGGAAGCCTCGGCGCACGCGCAGCAGTGATCGGCAGAGCGACAGGTCAAGGTCACCCGGTAGTGAAAGGCGGTCAAGGAGCGGAAGCACAGGCAGCAACAGTGGCAGTTATCGAAGTAGCCGATCTCGAACGTCAGAATATAAGAAAATGAACAAGGAGCAAGCCATGTTGCCTATTTTTTCTGATAAGAAGCAATCGTCGGTATGATGCAAAATGATTTCCATAGATAACCCTATGTCAGAATAAATGATAATATATGAATTAACTTACATTGCTAAACGCGACTCAAGGGCCATTTGCAGCCATTGTAGATCAAGATCAGACTGCACAGAACGTGCAGTTTGATCTTAGATCAACACTGTCCAATAAGGAGATATCTTTCCCCCCAAAAAAATACCTTTGAAAGAGCAAAATTTGAGATTTTACTATCGCAATGAAAGGTTCATTTCCACTTACATAGCTGGATAAGAGTTGCAAGGATATCTCTGCTAACAGAGAAAAATATCATTCATTTAGTTCTCTCTCTGGGAATTAAGATTTCTTTGTTTTTGTTGTTGTTGTTGTTTACAGATCCTTGTTGTAAAGCAGATAAATTCTATGTATGCATTTATATGTATATATTTTTAACTGCAAGCCGCTATGACAGAGACTTACATACATTTTATTATTTTTTGTAATTAACACAATTTTTTATATTAATGATAGAGTGTCTATGTTGATTTTAAAATAGTTCAAATGTAAAAAAGGGATATATCACCGACTTCACACTTTATTCAGGTCTAACTTGAGCTGTTTTTTTTTTAACTCTTTACTACACAACAAAATTTAGACTAGTCGCGACTCAGGAAAGCATTTGCAGACGACAATTTAGTTTCGGCTCAAATGCTTGAATTTGTCTTTGATATGGGTAGAAAACATTGTTAGAGAAGGAGAAAATGCCGTAGACGACCATTTTTTTCCTTTTTCCACATTGTTTTCAAAAGGCTTCTTCCTCAGGGTCGTTAAAACTCGGGATTGTGTGGTAGGAGGTTAAACAAGTTTAAATCCGGAGAGTAAAAAAAAAAAATTGTATGTACACTGGATCAATCATGCTGGGATAAAATCATGTACCATTAATTTGCAGTATATCCTTGATCATTTTGAATCAAGCTGCAATAAGCGTGGACGTTTGAAAAGATTGTGGCCAGAGGAGAAATTGCTTTTCACGAGTATTTCTCCCTTAGCTACAAAGTTTACAAAAGCTGTCCACTGCAACCAAAAAATCATCTACCAGTGGCCATAAATTAACACCATTTGTTCAATCTTTTGAATGCCTGATCTTGTATCTTAGTAAATCAAATGCATGTCACCAAGGTACGAAGGTTAATAGCAAAGATGAGAAGACATGCCCGTGACCATAAAATTGGAAAATAAATCATGTCGAATGATTTATCGAATCATGTCTAATGCATGTCATTCTGTCAATTTACAGCTAACCCTTACCAATATGAGTTTCACACTGCTGCAGAAACTGAACAGGTTTTAAAAACATCGAGGGGAAATTACTCCGTAAAGTATTTCCGAAGGGCGCGTGTCAGTTGTACGAGTCAGTGAAATGGAAGCATAGGAATGACAACTCAACCTGTTGTACATGACTAATGGTATATAGTAGAAATGCATACCAAGATAAGCCTGCACATACGTTCAATCTGATCATACTCTACAATCTCAAACTTTCCCAAAAGTTTTGCTCGATAAAATTTACATTAAATGCCATAAAATCTTAACGAAATCGTGATGGTCACGGACATGGCTTTGGCAAGATAGGAGCTAATTTTTTTCTGCCTGTATTTACCATTTTGTCTAACTTATTACTGCTCTAAACACACTAAAAGCAGACTTTAAAAAAATCCATTTAAAATATGCATTTTCAGTTAAGACATGAAAGACAGTACAAACATAATGGTAGAAGGAGAAATTGCTCGTTATGAAAACATTCTCTTTTTCGACACTAAGTTTCATAAGGAACAAAAGCAAGGCTGTTTTATACGCTCACTTTTTCAAGAAAAAAAAGTAAAAATACTGTATTCGGTAGTACTGGATTGTATAATACGAAACACTCATGATATGAGCTTTACTCTGAGAAACGGAAACTTTATGCATCTCCGTGATGCATTTACCAAGCAAATCATCATATAATTATGGATTCATAAAATCCAATTTTTATAACAACTGACTAATCACGGGGTAAAATGGTCCCTGGATATACACAAAATTAACTAGTATCAAAAAGTTTCCACCCATGTCAATCTGCGCAGGCTGGCATGGGTCGATTCTTTTTGCAGAAACATTAAACTCCCTTTTTACAGAGCATGACTACAATGTTTTATCACATGGTGTAATTCCATTTTTCTAAGAAATATAATATGCATATTATCCCTTAAAGCGCCTCTCACCAATGCGACCAGAGTAGATCAAGATCAGACGGTGCGGAGACATTTTGAGCAAAAGCTAATTGGCTTAAGACATTTTGAGCATAAAGTGCTTTAAAGTAGCACTCGTTTGATATTCCTAAAATGAAAATGCGTTTCATGTCAACTCGGCGCTCTAGGGGTTAAAGAATATAGTTACAGCACTGTAAATACAAAGTGTATAATGCATATAATATATGAGCCATGCTCTGTGAAAAAGTGGCTTAATGCATCTGCGAAAAGTATCGACCCAGGTCAGCCTGCGCATTCCGCGCAGGCTGACCTGGGCCGAAACTTTTCGCGACTGATTAATTTTCTGTATGTCCAAGGACCAGTTTTACTCATGATTAAGTCAGTTATTAAAGAATGTGGCTATTACGGATCCGTATGTATGTGATCGCTTGCTTGGTATCATGCATCACGGACATGCATTAAGCCCCCTTTTGCCAGAGCATAGATAATATTTTTATACAATCTGATTGTACTATATATCGCTCTAATTGTATATAAAACTTGCCTGAATGATTAAAAAAGTATATATATTTGCACAAAAACTTGGTGTTTTATGAAGCCTTTTTTTCATGTCAGATCTATTGAATTAACTCATTACCAGACAATCATTTGACCCTCAATAAGGTGGCTTTTGAAAACATTGTGGGAAGGGAGGAAAATGTTGGTAACCAGAATTTTTCTTTATCCGCACAATGTTTTCAGTCTTTTCATAAACAATTCCTATGATTTGGTGTCGTTTAATTTGCCGTCTGCAAACGCGCTCAAAATGGACGAGTCTAAAATTTTGTCATCAGGTCAAGTGTTAACCAAATTATAAGTAGATCTACATTTCTGCATTATTTTGAAGTTGAGAGATTGTCGGAAGTGAGCTCATTAACTCATGCAGATGACTTTATTCGTCTTGTAACAGACCACTTTTCATAAACATCTTGGTGCTCTTACACCATTATTTGCGATATGCCAGCACCGTCAGTTACGGTGCTCCTACACCATTAGTTTCGATATGCCAGCACCGTCAGTTACGGTGCTCCTACACCATTAGTTGCGGTATCCCTGCACCGTCAGTTACGGTGCTCCTACACCATTATTTGCGATATGCCAGCACCGTCAGTTACGGTGCTCCTACACCATTATTTGCGATATGCCAGCACCGTCAGTTACGGTGCTCCTACACCATTAGTTGCGGTATCCCTGCACCGTCAGTTACGGTGCTCCTACACCATTGGTTGCGATATCGCTGCACCGTCAGTTGCGATACCTCTGCTCTTCAGACCTTGCCTAAGCTTCGGTGTTTGACACAAGTTCTTTTAGAAACAATTACAACGTCCAGTTACTGCATTCCCAGTGAATTAAGTGTCTTTGCTGTACAAGTATTAGCGTTTTCTTAACAATTTGAGTGAAATAGGGGAAATGGATTACTGTTTGTGACAGGCATTGTGACATAGAGATTTATTTGATAGGAATATCTTCCGCACTATCATGTACACCAAAACCCAGTCTGCAAGTTTTATGCGGTCTAATACTGATTTTCAAAAATCGTTTTAAGAGCCTACATGTTCGACACAAAAAGAAACGCTTGAGCCATGCTCTGTGAAAAGGGTGTTGAATGCATCTGTAAAACCTAACGACCCATGTCAGCCTACGCAGTCCGCTCAGGGTGACCCGACTCGAAACTTTTTGCTATTGGCAAATTTCTGTATGCTCGTGGACCCTTCTACCTCTTCTACCTCATGAGACTGTCGGTTGTTAGACAAAATGGATTTTATGGAACCATAATTATGTGATGACTTGCTTGGTATAATGCATCACGAAGATGCTTTAGACACCTTTTGCCAAAGCGCTGCTCAATGCCAAACTTTTTCGTAGTTCACCCTCATTGTAACATCAATCAATCAGCTGTCCTTCGTTTGTCTTGGAGTTTAACGCCATTTTAACATCATGGCGGTCAGTGATGCACCCACGTGTTTCCTGGCTTTCTCACACCAGTACTGACACGACTCTCTTTCCAAAGCCACTGACTACATTTCTCACATGCATCAGAGGTGACAGCCGAAAAAATTGCCGGAAAGAAAGGTTCGCTGCAACCGGGTATCGAACCCACAATCTCCAGGTCACGAGTCGGATACGCTAACCACTGAGCTACCCGGCCGGGCTGGCTGTCCTTCGTGAAATGTTGACTTTTGGCAGCATTTTGTGCAATGTGTTTTTTTTTTTTTTCCAAATTCTTGTTCGTTAGTATGCTGTGGTCCATTATGAGCGATACAGCTGCCTTCGTGAAGTGTTGACTTTTGGCAGTGTCGCTCATAATGAACTACAGCATATTAAAGGACAAGAATTTGGAAAAAATACTGCACAATAGAGTCATCGGTTTCCTTGATGTAAATGGCCGTTAAAGACACGAGCCCCGCTTTGGCAAAGGGGAGTCTAATGCATCTACGTGATGCTGGATACCAAGTAAATCACCTCGTAATTAGGGTCCATAAAATCCATTTTGTCCATCAAACGATTAAATCATGTGGTAGACTGCTCCTTTGACATTCAGAAAATTGACAAATAGGAAAAAGTAACGACCCAGATCAGCCTGCGCGGACTGCACAGGCTGAACTGGGTGGATATTTTTTTGCATTTGCATTAAACGCCCTTTTCGCAAAGCATAGCTCATATTTAAAACATAAAACATAGTGATTTGCCAGTTTTCTTTCCATATAATAAACACTGCAGTCCGGTCATCTATGAAAATAAGGAAAGAAAAGTAAAAAATGTGCGCTTCGCATATTCGTCAGGACATTAAGGATGTTTCGAAAAACGTCATATGATAAATGCCATCTTCACTCAAATCATGTGACCATTTGTATCTAGAAACCCCGAGAGCCCTTAAAACCCGTAAACATTCACTCGCTAGACCTTTGTCTTGGAAATGAATCTGTACACTGCAAGATAAATCTTTTATAAATTCAGTGATTTGTCGTAGATAATAAATTAAATGTTTCTCAAGAGCACTGATATCCGTACCAAAAAAGTCGACAACGTGAAGCTGATCCGGATATTGTATGTTATAGTAGGTCCATGCAGACAGCAGACCAACAACACCATAACCTTGAACTTTGACGTCGCTGTAATACTTCGTGTAGGCACCGTCCAGCAGACAGGTATTTTTGTCGATAGTTTTATATGGTACCCAGTCAACAACAATCCGTCCCTTTGAAAACAAATAGTCCGCGATTCTAGCGTCTTGAAAGAAGGCACCAACATCTGTTCCGGTGAGTTTATGAAGACTTGTGACAGGCAGATTAAGAAGTTTATCGTAATCTTGGGTACTCAAAAAGCTTGAAATAATTTCCTGTTGGTGAAAAGAAAAATTGTAATCTTATGTTAGCAAAATTGAAGGTCAAAATCTAGAGGGGTTGATAATAAACTTTTACCTTATAAAAAAAAAACTAATCTTTACTTCACCTAACAATCTACAAATCTACAAACACATGAGAGAGAGATAGAGAGAGAGAGTGATGTATCTAAGGATGGTTGTTGCTTAATCATCGTGACAGATAGATAGCCACCATGGAACAAATATTATAAAATAGCTTGGGATAAGTTGTATGTTGTTGTACGTTAATGAATCTTTATACAATACTGTCACTCTCTCTACCCTGCAAGCATCGCTATAATCTTCCAGTTTCTCAACACTGTGATGCTTTGTTCATATCCTGAAAGGTTGTTTTCAAAGTAATATGCTGCTAATTCGCAATGGGGGGGGGGGGGGATTAATTCAAAGTGAAAATGTGACTTTACTCTTCAGCAGATTCCAGATATGAATTCTGAAAAACTCTTTCAAAGCCAAATTCAACTCGACATCTTTCGGCATCTCAAAATACAATCCACAAAGATTTAGGTGGATTCTTCTCTTCTTAGCTTGACTAAATCAATGGATTTTATAGATCCAAGATCAGACAGAACGTTCTATGCAGTCTGATCTTGATTCAATCCGTGCGCAAAAGTCTCTGTTTTCACCCATGGTCTAGGGTTAAAAAATGAGATTGATATAAATTAAGACTTTCCCAAATGAAACAAATCAAGTGTTGCTCAAATGATTTAATTTATCTTCGACAGGGTTGAAAACACTGCAGGAAAAGGAGAAAATACTGGTTACCAGCATTTCCTTATGATTTTCCCTCCCACAATTCTTTGAAAGGCCTTAATTCTTCCTCAGGATCGATAAAAGTTTGGCAAAGGAATGGGAGAACTGACTTACTAAATTCGCGATAATTTCGCAGTAGTCTTTAACAAGTTGTTTTGTGTACATCTTTAGAAGACTCGCATTCCCAACTATTGTCTGTTTAGCGCCTTTTTCCTTTGCAATATTTCGGCAGGACTTGACCATAAAACTGTAGACCCCTTGTCCCTCAACATCCTCCCTTACCCGGGCAGTCTGGAGTACACAGGACTCGCCTCCATCTATGAAAAACAACACCAGGAACCCAACCTGCGTGAGTAATCCGGAAACGTAATTAACTTATTATCTCCTGAAAAAAATGAGCGGCGTTCTGGTAAAAGGGGCTTAATGCATTATACCAAGCAAGTCATCGTATAAGTATGCATTAAAAAAATCCATTTTGTCTAACAACCGACTGAATCATGAGGTTGACTGGTCCTTTGACATGCAGAAAAATTGACAAATAACAAAGAAGTTTCGACGCATACTGCGCAGGCTGATCTAGGTCGATAATTTTTGCAGATGCATTCAACCAACTTTTCACGTTAATGGAAAAGAAAAATCTAAGAAAAAAAGAGGAAATTTAAGGAAATAACTAGAATTTTCCTTTGGCCACCATGGTTTCAAAAGTGGTTTGCTGTAAGTTTCCCACAACGGGCAGTCCGATCTTGATCTACAATGTCTACGACAAAAACTCAAGTTGTGCTTAGCGCTCCACAAGCTGAACTTTGCTGGAGAAAATCAGCGAGTAATAATTGCTCCTTTTCTAACGACGTTTCAAAGAGGGCGTCCACTGCATAGACGTAAATTGTCACATTAACTCTTTACTTGACAACGAAATTATAGACTTTTCAGAGTTGAAAGCAATTACATGCGATAAATGAAATGTGCTTTAAATGTTGTGAGGGGCCCTAGGTGGCTCAGTGTGAAAGTGTAGGACTCGTAACCTGGAGGCCTGGGGTTCGAGTCTCACTGGAAGCACTGAGCTTTTCATGGGAGTGTCCTTGGGCAAGACACTTCAGAACCCAAGTGCAGGTGAAACACAGGACTTTTGTGATCTGTCGCCGTGATATAACCGAAATAATGTATAAAACGGTGTGAAAAATTATTTAATCAACCAATCAAATGGTGTTTTTATTACTTTGAAAGAGATAAAACAATTACGTACGGGCAAAGGAGAAAATGCTGGTTTCTAGCATTTTCTCTTTCTCCCGAAATGTTTTCAAAAAGTCTTCTTCCTGAGAGTCGATAAAAGACAGGATCGTGTGGTAAAGGCTTCAATTTTGTATTGTAAAGAGTAAATACAAATCAAGGTTGTAATATTCATGACATTATTCGACTTATCGTACTCACAACTTCATTGTCTTTTTCACATAGCATGCATATTCTCTCTCGACTTTGAAAGAAATGGTCGATGTATGCAGGAAGGTAGTCCTGTCCCTCAAACACAGCGGGTCGTAAACAAAGGATTGTATCTCTATCACACGGTGTGGCTTGTCGCATAGACAACATATTCTCAAGTAAATGTAGAAAACTATAAGAGCAATCTTCAACCTGATGAAAATATTATTTTGCTTAACCTTTTACCAAAAAATCTCTCGATATAACGTTGATAGAATTTTTCATTGGGCTGTAAATTAGTAAACATCATCTGCATATACATGTATGATTAAAAGAACAAGCAATATGCCTCTATGACAAACCTGATTTTCACACAGTGGATATAAGGTCTATTAATTCGGTTGCAGACTCAAAATGTTTCAGAACTTTTCAAAGAATGTGTAAAATGACAAATCTTGAGCCCTCTAATTTTTAATTCTAATATTGTACATGTACATTATCTTTAATTTGGAAAAGTACTACATAAATATCAATCCCTCGGAATCTTGTGATTTAAGAAAATGTATCAGTAAAATATAATAAACCATACTAATTCCTGAACATATTTAAAACCTACTATAAAATTATGTAGAATTGACTAGAATTATCTACCAATTATGTATCTTCGGTGCAAATGGTAATTGAAAAATTCCCTAATAAATATTGAGCTTTGTTATCGTTTTTGAGGCAGTGTTTTTCAAGTATTATCCGGTTGTCTGAAAAAAAAAACAATCACACACACAATCCAACACATATGTATGTATACCATGTATGTCCTAAATTTTAGTTTCACGGTCAACCGGATTTTACACACTAATGACCTTTGACCTCGCCCTCATATAAAAAAAGTGTGACATTTGAATATCTCGACAACTCGATCCACTCCTGGTCGAGCAGCTGTTCGCATTTTACGATATCTTTTATGCTCGAAGAAAGGAACTAATGCTGTTTTTGTAGGAATATATTTCACAATAGTGTACAGTGTTACTGTAGATCTAGCCTTAGACTAGAATCTGGTCTTCATCTGCTATACCCGCACAAAATCCTGAAATGGAAACCCAGTCGATTAACTTCGAATAGGCATCTTTAAACTCGACCTCTTTTGAAGGCTGAAATAAAATCCATTGTTTTCTTCGGAAACTGGCGAGCAGGTGATATTTGTTGAATCTCATACATACACATGTAGTATTAGGTACAACTTCGCCGAATTAGTTTTATTTCAGTCATATCACGGCGACAGCTGGCATTCGGCATACCTCGGGTGATGGGAGCCATCATATCCATATCATATAATGGATATGATGGCTCCCATCACCCGAGGTATATTCACGTACTTCCTGGGTTTTAACCACTACTAGGCTAGGGCTCTGCCGTGTATTGCCCAAGGACGCTCCCACGAAAAGGGAAGACTTTTGAAATACTAAGAGTATTGCGTGAGAAAAAAGACTACACGAAATGTTTTTCGTTTGGTAAAGAATGTTATAAGGACGGACTGGTATTACAGTTGAAAAACTCCTCAGCTTCAAATTGCATAGCCTGTATTCCATGCGGAATTCTGTTCCCGCCATATCTTAAGTATAACACATCGCGACTAGCCACACTTTCGTACGAAAAACATACGTATATAAGCAAGATTTGCACAATCCTAGCGAGATTTTCATTAGTCTGGCGAGGATTATTTGACATTTTTTACCACAAAAACCGGAGTTCTAACGACACTGAGAAAGAAGCCTTATGAAGCCTTATGAAAACATTGTGGGAAAAGGAGAAAAATGCTGATAACCAGCATTTTCTCATTTTTCCACAATGTTTTCTATCCTATCAAAGACCCGTTCCTTTATATGAGTCACACTTAAATTGTCGTCTGAAAATACTTTAAGTTTTGGATAAGTCCAGTTTGTTCGTCGCTTCGTAAAGACTTAAATGCCACATGGCTATATGTTTATTGAAAAGAAAACAGCGCGATAATTTTCTCGTTGTTGTGCTTTGCAAAGCCCAAGTTTCATGTGGCAGGAACAGGATTCCGTAATCTCTTGCTCATTAGGCCTACTGCGTTAGAAGCATATCCCTTTTTTTTTCTAAAGTGGATTTCAGATCAGAAAAACATCCCAATTTTTTTATCTGAACACTCATTTCAACCTGTTCACTATAGTTTGCACAGACCATAAACCCTTTACCACAGACTTGTCAAATATGACAGGATTTACATCCTACAAATAAAATGCTACCTAAACAATTAAATCTGCATTTTGGAAAGTTAGAAAGCATAGTGGGACAAGAAGAAAATGATGGTTTCCAGCCTGTCCTCCTTTTCGAACAAAGTTTTCAAAGGCCCTTTTCCTTGGGGTCGTTAAACTCAGGATTGTATGGTAAGGGGTGAAGTTCATTTGAAAGATTTAAATACCTTAACTTGTGTCTGTAACTAGATACTATGATACTTGTCTAGCTCAATAAGTTAAAAAAATAAAAATTCCGTAATCTCATGACACCACCAGTATTTTCAGCCTCAAGCGATTTTTTGGGCGTTTTCAGCCAATTAGCCATGTTCTGGCAAACGGGGGCTTAATGCATCGCCATGATGCATGATACCAATCAAGACATCACATAATTATGGATCCATAATTGTCACTTTTTTAAACAACCGACTTAAACATGGGGTGGACTGGTCCTTGGACATACAGAAAATTGACCAATAGCGAAAAATTTCGGACCATGTCAGCCGGCGCGGACTGCGAAGGCTGACATGGATCGATACATTTCGCAGATGCATTAAGCCCCCTTTTCACAGAGCATGTTTACGAGAATTTAGCCGGCATAAAAGATAAGGAAATTCCGATTTTTAGGTCATTTGTCTGATTATCTCATTAAAACACCAGTTAGTGTAGTTTATGGAAGGATTGAACATTCAATTGAGTTTGATCTTGATATAGTTATAGAAACAACACTCGGTGCTGGAAGATTCTGTGACGGTCCAGGCCCCTAAAAATGCAGTGTCCAAGTACTATGCAAAGGAATTGACAAATCACTAAATTTGTCCAAACTGAAAGCAGATGACATATGAAAAGTGGCTTAAATGATGGGACTTGTCCTTGATGGGATAGACAACATGCTTGGAAAACTATGAAATGTTATGAAAGGTTTTTCTCCTTTTCCCACAATGTTTTCAATACCTTCCTTCATCAGGGTTGTTAAAACTTGTGGTTGTTTGGTAAAGGGTAATATCAGTGAAGAGTAAAGCTCAGAATGATATATCGGTCTGTAGTATGTGGTCATTTCTCTTGTAATATCGTCGTATGTTGCAATACATCTGTAAGCGTGCATGCAGTCATTTCTTTTGTAATATCGTTGTATGTGGAAATACATCGGTCAGTGTGTATGTTGTCATTTTTTTTGCAATATCGTCGTATGTGGCCAGTTACTTTTTTAACCTACGCTTTTGTTGCAATCTTAAGTTCTAACACACGGGATCGTCCGGGATGCAACCGTTTTCTGTATGTCCATATGTAAATGAGCTATACTCTGACAAAAGCAGGTTTGATGCATCTCCATGATGTATATTACCAAGCAAATCATCATATACTTACGGATCCATAAAATCAATTTTGTCTAACAACCGACTGAATCTGAAGGTAGTATGGTCCTTGGACATGCAAAAACAAATTACCAAAGGCAAAAAGTGTCGTCCCAGGTCAGCCAGATTTTGCAGGCTGACCTGGGTCGATACTTTTTTGCAGGTATCTTAAGTCCCCCTTTCACAAAGCATGTTCGAAAACAGCCAAGCTAAAAATGAAGCAAAATAAATTAAGACTTGTTAATGTAATAAAAAGGTAGATCTGTTTATAAAGTGATCAACGTTTTCGGAAATACGTACAAGTCAATGGAAATTTGAAATTCGATGAAATACTTAGAGCCACTATCTGTAGCTTGCTACTTTCGTCGTTTTGCCGGTTGATGCCTTTGACTAAGCATTTATATAGATATCGGCCGCAAGTGGTTATAATGTACCGTTAGTTCTAAGAACCAACAATGCGAGAGACTTTAGGATCGGACAAAATGACCAATGATCATGTATCTACATTTGATCATCGTGCCTCTTTTTAACAGCAACTGCTAATGAAGTGCGGTCTCACCTCTTCATGCATCAGTAGGGGTATAGCCCAGTTCAGCCATGTCATTGCATTTAAACCATTAACAGCAGTTTTTCACGATTTTCATGTTTTGGGAGACAAACCCAAATATCATCCGTCCTGGGCCCGTACAAATTGCTTTCTTGGTCTATTTTCAGATTTAGAAAGTAAATCAATTCTGATTGGCTTTACCAAATGTTTTAGCCAATCATACATTGGGTTACTTTCAAATAAAAGAAAGTCTTTCGATAATGAATACGGGTCCTGGATCTCTTGTGCACATTGCTGCGTGCTTCCTTTCTTCCGTCTCTCCCTTTTATCTAATATGTATCTTCATACGATTGAGCACTAAAAAATCAGACAGAAGGGTTGCTATGCATGATATTCCCAAGAAATGTTTTTCACTACCTGAATACAGCTGAAGCCCGGCCATGGTGACATTTAAATCGCTCACCGAAACCAAAACGTCTGATATTAAACATTTACAATTCTATAAAAACATATGGACTGTATTCACCACCCATACTACTCTGCTTTCTTGGTCTTATTCTCAAGTAATCCAAATTTCTGATTGGCCAAACCAACTCTTTAGTCAATCAGAAATTGTATTTCTCTCTAAATTAAGATTTAAACTAATAAATAAAGGAAGAGCAATTTTTGATAATAGGATGTCTCATCCAACCAGTTAGTCACATAATTTAGAGGTAGATGTCAACTCTCTACCAGGCGATAAAATTCTAGACTTGTCTATGTTGAAGCATTTGCAGTTCACATATTAAATGTGGCTCACATGATGAGCTTTGTCGCCAGAAGGATTGATAACCATTGTGGAAAATGAGAAGAATCTGACAACCAGCATTTTTTTCTTTTCCAACAACATATTTTAAATCTTTCTCATGGTCGTTAAACTCGCAATAGTATAGGCTTAATTCAGTAGTCGGTGAATACGGTAGATCTAACAGGAAAGTGTGTGCGTTCAGCTAGATGGGTTTCAAAAAATTCAAAATCAACAAGATAAACAAACTTTTGTTTTAAACAATTTTATACATACTAAATCCTGCTATCGCCAATGAAAATGAAAATATCTTTACACAATCACACCAAACATGTTTCTGTTATTTCTTTAGCACTCTAGTTAGACACACATTTCTTCTTTTAATTATCTTCTGTCCAATACAAACATTTGTAAAAAATATCCGTTTGGTAACATCTTTGAGGGAGACACACTGGATGAGCTGTGCTGAAGTCATTCATTATCTAAGTACCTTATATTAGAGTTTGAATTACAAAGCTGCTGCTCCTGAGATAATTTCTATCAATTCTCTTGTAATGACAGCTTGACGAGTTCTGTTGAAGGTCAAGGTTAGCTTGTCAATCATTTCACCTACAATATATCAAGAAATGTATTTACTGCTCAGCTTATATAGCAACAAAAGGACTCTGATCGAATGACATTGTTGTATAACTAATCCATATCTAAAACCATTGAGACACAATACGAAATAGCGTAATCTGGCAAACGTGTATTTGCCCAGGTGTACCTCTTTTTAAATGGCAAATAAACGAAAAATATGTTTCCTATCGAAAAGAAAGACCTTGTGGTTATCGTGGTTAGAATATCTGACAAAGCATTTCAAGGTCACTGTATTCTCGAATCAACCTGCCATAAAAGATTGGTTTGTTTCTTTGGGCCCGTATTTCACCAACCATTCTTCAGAATAATCTAAGTCTTATTCTCCAAGATTTTCTAAATTTGAAAGTAACACAACTTCTGATTGGCTAAACCATTTGGTTTAGCCAATCAAAATGGTTTAGCCAATCAGAAGTTGTGTTATTTTCAAATTTAGAAAATTCTGGAGACTTAGACCAAGAACGTTCTTAAGAATGGTTGGTGAATACGGGCCCTGGTGTTTATGCTGCTTCCAATTTAAGTTAAAATAATGTAACAGCTGAACGTGAACCTAGAATTTCTACACTCAACACTTTCCAATCTACTGCATGCAGCTTTCCCCCATAGAAAATGTGTCGCAGAAATCAGCAACGAGAGAGGAATGGATCAAATGGCATATAAATCCTAAAATAGAATTTTGCTGATCTCGGGTTCCAACTCACGAACCCCATATTATCAGTACTTTTCAATACTTCAGAGCTTCCATTGCTCAGCTAAGAGAAAAAAGACGAGAGTTCATACCTAACCACCATTCTCAATTCTATTCAAATTTTGAATTCCAACTTGAATGTTTCTGCCAATCAGATGGCTTGTTTTAGAATTCATTTGGCTTTGAATTAAATTTCAAATAGTTAGGGAATGGGATAAAAAACATTGGGGTAAAAGAATGAAGGACATACCTGCATTTTTGGAGGCGGCATCCATAGCTGTCATCCTAGAACTCTGTTCACTGCAAGCAGCTTCCTTCAAACAGAAGTAAGTGCTGCTGAGCAGTAAGAATTCATTGTAGGATTGCAGTATGTCATCATCCACACTGTCGTATGTATTCATGTTCTTGGCTTGCCTCAATGCCTCATTGGTAAAGAAGGGAAGGATTGAGGTCTTGTATGATATAACAGACCTATAAAAGATCTTCATTTTATTAAGTCAATCTAAGTTCTGCACAAGTATGTTTGTTTAGTATTTCTGCATTATTTTCAGAAGTATTTCAGTAGTTATATCACTTGGCCAGAGCGCATATCCAAGCATTCCTGGTGTTTTTATCGAACATCATATCAAAAATTCCTTCAAAAGCCACTGGCTGATCCCCACCCCCCACTGATTGCATGGTGTTTTACACCGCTTTCAACATTATTTCAGTAATATCACTGCAACAGCTCACTTATTCATGTATGTCCTGGATTTCATCAGTACTAGGCTGGGACACTGCAGTGTCTTGACAAAGGACACTGCTGCAAATAACCCAGTGCTTCCGATGAGGCTCGAACCAAGGGTCTCCAGGTTATAAGTCATACATTTAAAGAACATGGGTAGTAAACTTTCAGCTCTGACAATCAAATGAATCCCTTTGGGATGACTTTAACCAATCCTCAGATGCCACATTTGTTCATCATGATATTTTCCTAAAATTTAATTAAGTTACCTACTTTTTCACCATTACCAGGGATAATCTATTTCCAATCAAACTTGTCCAAGACTTTAATAAAACTAGAGGCGCTTGAGCGCCTGTATCGCTCCACAGGCCTGATATTTCTATAATGGCGAAAGGAAGTTTTTAACAATTATCATTCAATCCTGCATTTTAGCTCACTGAAGAAACAATTTGGTAGACAACCACCATAGGAACTTACCTGCAAAACAACAATGAAATCCAATGAATAGTTTTAGAGAAGAAATTTTTCAAAGATTTTACTTTATACCATAAAAGGAAAATGAGTCTCCCATAAAAGCTATGTTTTTTGACAGATCTTTTTTTTTTTAAGGAATTCTGTAAACCTGTATCTAAGGAACATTCCTGCAAAATAATAATGCTATCCAAATAGCGGTTTGGGAGGAGAAGATTTTTAAAGGTTTTTTACTTTGGTTGCCATGGCAACCAGAATTCTTCATGGAACGCAATTATTTGAAGGAATTTGAAAGAGGACCACCAAAGGAACATTCCTGTGAAATTTGGTAAAAATCCAGTCAATAGTTTCTGAGGAGAAGTTTTTTAAAGAAAAAGTTTACGGACGCACGCACGCACGGACGGACGAACGAACAGACGGACGGTCGCACGACGGACACAACGCCATGACAATAGCTCGCTGGCCTTCGGCCAGTGGAGCTAACAAATATTCTGACCATGAGTATTGAACTTCAAATGTGGCCTCTAAAGTGCAGCAAGTTATTCTGACATTAGACAGAGCGACCTACTATTCGACCCAACAACAAGAGGGCCATGATGGCCCTGTATCGCTCCACTGGCTATTAAGTAAAAACACTACAAGCCAAACATTACAATATTCAGCAAATTGATTTCAAACACGAGGACATGCAAACATTTTTCTATCTTATCCTACGAGAAAGTTGTGATCCATGGGCAAAGCCAATTTTGATCGCAAAGCTATAATTATTTGAATCCTGGTGGAGGTCCACAATATAAAGCTCCATACCAAATAATTCAGTTCTTGAATGTTATAAACAAGAAGATTTTCAAATTTTTCTCAATGAAAAGCCCTGTAAAACATGAAACCCATGAGACAGGGCTAAATCTAATAGCCTTAGTCTTTATAATGTTTAGTAACATGATGACTTAAGATAGTTTTCATTACAAAAGCCCATGTAAAACTGGTGACCTTGTGTTCCGTGGTGTGGGGACAAACTTGGGTCAAGGACTATAATTTGGGCCCTCCTTGTAGAGGCCCACTAGATAAAGCTACATGCAAAATTTGGTAGACCCCATGGCTATTATTTGAAGGAACTTGGTAGAGGCCCACTAGATACAGCTACATGCCAAATTTGGTAGCCCTAGGCCTTACAGTTTCAGAGAAGAAGATTTTTGAAAATTTTCTATATTTTTCAGTTTTGTTGCCATGGCAACCAGAGTTTTTGAAGGAATAAAATTCGGTCATGGGATTCTGAAGAAGACCATGGCAGGATCATTTCTTTGAAGTTTCATCAAAATTGGATAAGTAGTTTCAGAGATGTTTGAAATAAAAGTTAATGCACGCACGGACAGATGGACGGACAGACCTTCAGTGCCAGTAAAAAACAAGTATATACATCAATCTCAGTTTGAAATATATCTTTTTAACCTATTACCAGACAATCCCTACTTTTGATGACCCTGAGAAAGAAGGCTTTAGAAAAGCATTTTCTCCTTTTCTTACAATGTTTTCTACTGTTCACAAAACAAATTTCAAATTTTCAATCACTTTTATTTTGTCGTCTGCAAGTGCTTTCGATTTAGACAAGCCTAAAATATTATCGTTTGGTAATGAGTTACATGTGTGCTAACAATTGTCATAATAAATCACTAAGATTTTTTTTCAAACTTATTTTATTAATACTTTTTCTAAGCTAGTCATCATCAAACAGTAGACATGGTGTATTAATATGAACACTTCATAGTTTGTAAACACAGTCAGATATGTGGAGGATAATTTTTTGTTTTGGTGTATGATTGAAAATTCTTTTATTGAGTTGAAACAAATGCTAAAAGCTCCCCTTGAGCACGTTGTGCTCAAATGAGCTAAAAAGTTAACATATGGATGGACGCACAACGGACCATAACATAAGCCTGCTGGCCTTCGGCCAGTGGAGCTAAAAAACTTGTCTAGCACCAATCATGTATCACTGCAGCTTGATAATCAAGGGAGGTAAATAGTAACGAACTTTATCTTTCATAAAAAGAGTTATTTCCCTTGATTAATGTTTAAATTGAAGTGACAATATTTTGAAGCCCATGTTAAACTTGCGATCCCTGGAATGAAGGCAATTTTGACCCCAGACCTACAATATGAAACTAGAATGTGTGGTTATAAACAAAAAGATTTTTTAATCTTGCCCAATAAAAAGTCATGTAAAACAAGTTTGCTGAATAAAAGGCCCTGTAAAATATGTGATCCATGACACAGGTTTATCAAGTTTTTACTATAAAAGCCAATGTAAAACTTGTGACCCCTGGTGTGGAGTCAAACTTGACCCCCAAAGTTAAAATTTGGGCCCTCTTGGTAGAGGCCCATTATATAAAGTTACATGCAAAATTTGGTAGCCCTAGGCCTAAATATGGCTATGTACAAGTAGATTATTAAAGTTTCCTTATATAAGACCATGTAGAACTTGTGACCCCCTGGGGTGGGGCTACATTTGACCCCCTGGGCTATAATTTGGGCACCCTTGATAGAGACCCCCTAGATAAAGCTAAATGCAAAATTTGATAGCCCTAGCCCTTATAGCTAGATGCGAAAGATTTTCCTATATAAGCCCGCCCATGTAAAACATGTTACCCCCCCGGAGCGAAGTCAAATTTGACCCTCGGCTATAATTTGGACACCCTTGGTACAGGTCCACTAGATAAAGCTACATGCCAAATTTGGTCACCCTAGGCCCCATGGCTAGGTCAAAGAAGAATTTTAAAGTTCTCCCTATATAAGCCCATGTAAAACTTGTTATATAAGCCCATGTAAAACTTGTTACCCCCGGGCAGGGCCTAATTTGACCCCAGGGCTATAATTTGAACAATCTTGGCAGAGGTCCACTAGATAAAGCTACATGCCAAATTTGGTAGCTCTAGGCCCTATGGCTAGGTAGAAGAGGAATTTTAAAGTTCTCCCTAAATAAGCCCATGTATAACTTGTAACCCCCGGGGCGGGGCCAATTTTGACCCCAGGGCTATAAATTGAACAAACTTGGTAGAGGTCCACTAGATAAAGCTACATGCCAAATTTGGTAGCCCTTGGCCTTACGGTTTCAGACAAGAAGATTTTCAAAGATTTTCAAAATTTTTCAGTTTTGTTGCCATGGCAACCAGAGTTTTTGAAGGAATTAAATTCTTTCAAGAAATTCTGAAGAGGACCATGGCAGGATCATTTCTGTGAAGTTTCATCAAAATTGGATGGGTAGTTTCAGAGAAGAAGACGTTTTAAAAAAAAGTTAACGCACGGACGGACGGATGGACGCACGGACGGACGGACGGACGGACAGACTGACGGACGCACGACGGACAACAGGCCATGACATAAGCCCGCTGGCCTTTGGCCAGTGGAGCTGAAAACCATTTTCAAACTTGAGATATTGTCAAGACAAACACTCTGATCAAGTTTCAAGATCAAATTCTTTAAAAGTTTCTTTGAAAAAAATGCATACACAAGTTTTTCACTTAGCAAGGTCCAAGAGCAACCTGCAGTTTGTTGCCATAGTACTGTATAAGCATTTCTTTCTGCAGGGATGTTATTTCACCTATGTTTGTTGTCAAGAACAGCACTGCAGACTTAAAAGATGCCAAAAACTATACCAAATAATAAGTTGTTGCAGTCTATTAGTTAAAACAAATCCTTCTCTAAAATATACCTTTGCCTAATGGTCAATTTCAAGGCCCTCTCAAATTGGAAAAACTTAAGGATTAAAAAAAAAAAAACCCCATAATTCTGATTTAGAAAATTTATGCTATCCCATGTTTTCATAAGTATTGCCTGTATTGTCAAAATACTATATAAATCTATCAGAGTAAATGACGCGCTGCTTTTTACATAGATTGATTGATCGATTGTATGGTGTTCAACACTGTTTTCAACATTGTTTCAGTTATACTGTGGCAGCCAGTGCACTTATCCATGCTTTCCTGGAGTTTCTTTTACCAGTACTCTGCACAATATTCTTTCCAAATCACTGGCTGCAGCTTTTCCACATAACCATCGTCGAAACGACGATAAGCGGTTAGAGAAATGAATCCTGTGGCAATGACTAACATCAATCTTCATCGTCGGAAAAAAATTGGTCGAGCCAGGGATCAAACCAGCAACGCCTTGTTCTTGAGTCCTGTATACTATCGACTGTGCTACCTGGGCTTGGCTCTTTTTACATTGATGTGAAAATTGTCAACATGAAATTGTAGAAATAAAGTTAATGTATCATTGAACACAAATAAAGTATGTAGAAGTTTGAGACACCTGGTTTTTAAGGGAAAACCACGCATTTTGGAACCAGAACAAAAATATGCTTCTATGGTATTTGAAAAATTTAAAGTAATACTGACCTAAATACATTGTAGTACATATTTCCAATGTCAAACTTCATATCAAGATTTAATATGTTTTCTGCTATATACCCAGCATCTTGAAATGTTGGGGGTTTCTTTCCAATGTTATTGAAACTTAGCACAATGTCTTTACCATAGGCTCTGAAAATACAGAATATCTCATTTATTCAGCATCGAGGCATTTATCACATCCCATGTCATTTTTCCGTTTAGCTTTACTATTTGTAATTTCCCTCTTGAAATTATGCACAAAAGTGTAAAAACATTGTGAAACTATATAATACTACTCCAACACTTCTCATTCCCTTCCCTTCCCAAGTTAGTGTTACTCACAGCATGGTTACCTTCTAGTGAACAAACAAAAACAGAACTACTTGGTGACATTTTATCTGTATAGTATCTATGTTGATGAAATTCAGATCGTTTCTAAATTATGAATGTTTTTGCCAAGCTTCTGATTACAATATCTTTTATCTTAGCAGATGACTTAACAAAATGACCACAGACTTTGTACAAAATTATCTTTATTTTTAAATGTGCTACACTGAATCTTTCTACAAAACCACAACCATTTACCACCCAATCCAGAGTTTAAATGACTTTGGTTGAGACGGCTTTTAGAAAACACTGTGGGCAAAGGAGAAAATGTTGGTAACCCACATTTTCTTTTTCCCCCACAATGTTTTTTATCCTTTCTCATACAAATCCCATCATATGAGTCACACTGAATTTGTTGTTTACAAATGCTTTCAACTTGGTTCACTCTGTATTTTGTTTTCTGGTGAAGGTTTGAAATAAACTCTCAATAATAAAGAACTCATCAAAGGCTACAATATCAATGAAATGAAACCAGAACACTACCTTTGAAATACTGATTTGGATTTGTCTCCTATCAGCACTAACTTTGTGTCTGATCCTTGTTCCTCAGCCAAAGCGGCTTTGATAGTTTTACAAATGGAAGAATGGACCGCACCACACAAACCTCTGTCAGATGTTACAGCAACAACCAACTTGTTTTGTTTATTTCCCTCTGAATCTATTTGGGATTTGTCATAAAACTCTGTAAAAGGTTAAAAAACAATGCTTTTCACACACTCTTAAGGTAAGTATTTCACGGACACTAGAACACTGTGACAGCCTATTTACCAAGGACAATATGTATAACATACTCCTTACACCCCATCAAACTTTATCATGAAATACGGTCATCTACAAAGCAAACCTGTTTTGTACTTGGCTTTAGTAATAAAAACGCTTGCATCATCAGTAATTACCAGTATCGCCAGTGGGATCATTGCAACTGCTGTAGCATTTGTACAACTTGAAATGATAGTACAATGGAATCCAAACCTTATGTGTGCAAAGTAAATGACAAAACCATTTGTTTTTCAGTGAAACGGACCACGAAATTATGATTTCAAGGCTTTCTTGGACTGAGTAACTGACATAACTTCAGTCAGTCTAGATCTCAGATCTTTAATATGATCAGGCTTAACATTCAGCTGTTCAGCCTCATCTTGATTTATTACGTCTACAAAAAGTAGCTACAATTGTGATTGGCACTATATGAGTAATGGTTTCATTTCAGTAGTGAATAAAATGCTTATAAATGAATGAACAGTTACTCCATCTCAAAATCAGTGTTTTATGGCTAGCTTGATTATTAGTATCTTTCACTAGATTAATTGACTGAATAGTGTTTTACTTTTCAACATTATTTCTGGCATATCACAAAGACATTAGTGCATTTACTTTTTGGGTTACACCAGCACTGGGCTAGAGCTCCGAAGTACCTTGCCAAAGGACACATCTGCAAAACACTCAGTAAGAGTGAAGATTAAACTCACCACCTCTGAATAAATAGTTCCACATCTTATCTAGTGTGCCACATAAGACCCTCTCTTACCTTGTACTGACACCCCAAAGTTTCTGGCTGGTTTTAAATCTCGTTCTGCTTTTGAATATTTGGCCGCTGACACCATCTTCATTGATTTTGTGATCTTCTGAATATTGGTCACTGATTTCAGTCTGAGCCTGACTATAAATGAAAAAGAAAAAAACAACAAGGTTGACCCCTATTCTTCCTTGTTTAACCCTTTACCTAACTATCCACAGTTTAAATGATCCTGAGGCAGCAAACTTTTGAGAACATTGTGGGAAAAGGAGAAAATGCAGACGCCGGCATTTTCTTCTTTTCCCACCATGTTTCCACCCTTCCAAAAAAATTTCAATTTTTGAGTCATATTTGATTTGTATTCTGAAAACACTTTGGAACTGCACAAGCCTAAAGTTTGTTTGTGTGGTAAAGATAGACATTATCAGATACAGATCAATAATGACTTGAAGTGAATGTTCAATTAAAGTTTTCTACCAAAACCTAACAAAATATGAGGTAGAAAAATTAGTAAAAATGAGCAGTATAAAATGGAAACATAATCTCTTCATCCTTTCCCATACAATCCACAGTTTTATTGGCCGTAATGGAGATGACTTTTAAAAACGATCTGGGAAAAGGAGAAAGTGCTGATAACCAGAATTTTCTCCATTTTCCCCCAGTTTTCCACACTTTCCATTATCTAAGCTATAGTTTATTACATGTTGTCTGCAAATGCCTTCAATTTGGACAGGTCTAAAATTTAGTCATCTGGTAAAGGCTGAAAGTATGCCCCTGACAATGACAGACACAATCTACTTTCCTCATTATTGCTTGTTTGGGGTATTCTTGTTGTTGCAAGGTGTTATAACAGTTTTTTCAGTTATTTCACAAAGTCATTGCACCTGTCATTACTTTTCCCTAACCAGCAGAATGCTCAAGAACCTTTCCAAGCAACCCACTGCTGAACAACAAAATCAAATTTAAAACAATCTTCCATGGTGTGAGAGGAATGATTGTGATGTTTAATCTATTATCAGTCTAACAAAGAATTTTAGTAAAGCTGTGATGCATACTCACAATCTACTAAAATACAAGCTGTAAGTTACAAGGGCTCAGCTAAACATAATTTTTTATATAGAATTCCAAGATCTACAAGTATGGTCGACTGACATATTTTCATGGGGTACCTGTTTTCGAACCCAAAATGATATACGAATTTTCTTGCGAACTATAAAGTGAATGATGGCACCATTTTGTGTGAACTGCTAATTTGAATGTAAACAACGATGTCACTGCTGGTAATTTACAAAATGCAATAAAAACATGACAGTATGCACGTTTGTGCAGGAAAAATCAGTTTTAGTGACAAATTTCTTATATTACCTTTTTTAACCCAATACATGCTAAATATAAATTCTCCGTCTAATATTTACTTTTCATGCCAAAAAAGTTTCCGACATGTAGCATAGTTAGTGTGGATGCCAAAAAGTCATGTGACCATACTGGAATAATGTGACAAGAATCCGATCTATAATTAGATCACAGAATTTCATGACCTTTTTTGTTTAGTCACTTATGGCCGAACAATTTTTCCAGAACATTCCATGCTACTGAGAGTAAATGTTTCAAACCCTTTTGTTAAGACATGCCATTTTTCAGATATTTTATGATTAAATTATTAAAAAGGATTATTAATCTGTCCTCTTTGGTGCATAAATATTGATAGAAGGGACCAAAATGCCTTGATTTTCGCTGTTCTGGTATTCTGGTGCTGCTGGCCGCCAATGGCCGCCATGCCACTCATCCATCCCTTTCACTGCACTTCACTAACTGAAAATAATTGACTTAGAACTGTTCATTTATATTGTTCAAAACAGTTCCTTCCAGTGATAGTAAACATTTTAGTTGAGTTTTGGTGTACATGATGTTTTTTAGTTCTTTATTTATGAAGTGTTCAATCAATATTGAAAGCCAAGAAATGAGGGCAGGTTTTCCTAAGTGCCAATTCAGCTTCCGGCAAAAGGCTGAAAAGTGAAATTTATCGTTACGGATTGATAAGGGTGATTCAAGCATAATAGATGGTTATAGATGCATTTAAAACTGATTTTTTTTGTCATCAAACATTTTGGTCATCAGTACCTCATTTAAATTTGCGTAAACTAAAATTGTCAGTTAGGTCCCACGAAAACAGGAGTCCACCATAACAAGGATTATCATGTCCTGCAACTATCCCAAACAAAATGTTTCCTATCTGTCAATCCTTTTTTTAAATTTTTTAATAGGATATTCACAGTAATACATATTTCATTATTTAAAATGAGCCACTCACTTTCTTTCAATGTAGCCATCCCACGCACCTGGGTGCTGTAAAAGAAGATGCAAAAAAGTACAATTCAACACCACATGAGAACTTGGGTTCAATACCAGTTGTTCTAGTTCGAATTGTCCTAACACCAATCAGGCACCAGTTGCCTCTAATTAACAACTTTATATAACAAGAACTTTAATGCAAAATCGATTAGAGAGTAAAGATTAGATCAGAACACCCCAGTTTGTACCTTCAGTCTGAAGGGTTGCTCCGATGTTATTTTTGTGATTGTTTCTCCGCACCCCTTCATTGCAGCCTTTCTTTAATACCATCTGGAAATTTCAAAATCTTACCAGTCATTTTTCAGTCGGCTTAACGAGTCTTTAATCTGCTTGTCAGCTATGAAAATGGACTTGAAACAATAGATAATGGTTTAACTTCACGCTGACACCAAGTTTAGTACAAGGTTTTAATTGATGTTTTTGTAATTTACCATATATTTGACATAAACACATCTGGCTAATTTGTAAACAAACACTCATTATAAATTCAGTTAACTGTGCATGCGTGGTCAATTTGATTTGAAAAAATGACCATCTTGTGATCGGCAATTTAAGTGATAAATATGACTCCTCGTAAATGAAATACATCCAGTACATTTAGTTTTCCTTTCAATGCCCAAGCTGATAATACAGAAGCCGATAAATTATGAAAAAAAAAAAAAAAAGAACTTTACTGTACTGGAAATGACTTCCGAAACATGCACAGTTAAATGTCAAGCCTAGTTTGATTTCCTTGGAAGTGGGTCAGTGGGTATTTACATTCCGTAAAGGTGGAATAACAAGGAGGTAACACTGACATTTTTTAATTATTTCGGTGTTTTTGTAAAGATTAATCATTAGTCTATCGATTCAGGACCTTATTGTTCACTGACAGAAAAGATCGTCGCATACGGCCATTTGAAACGATGCCTGTATATTGATTTTTCACTCCAGATGGGACGAAAGAGTGGCTGCTGCGGGGCTAGCGGAGAAACAATCTCAAAAATTACATCGGTGCTTAGCTAGTCCCCGAATCGGGGGTAGGCCTACGTACCCAGTTTGGTGACTGTCCCCACTTCCCCGAATCGGGAGAAAGCCAAGGAATGCTTTAAGAGTAAGGGCTATTAATACTGTCACCTTCAAGACTGAATAATACTCTAAGGCACTGCCCGTACATCTTTAACCGTGGTTGCTCTAAATTTACTATTTTATGAATTTAGTATCGTATCTCATTGGCAAGTCTTCGCAACATTCCCCACCCACCAGTAAAGCGGTGTGACCTTGACTTTAACTGTGCACCAAGTATTCATCAATTTGAAACAGGAAAGATGGCAATTATCCTATATCTACTGAAACGCTAATTTGGAAAATTTGGCCCGCTGTTAGTGCATAGCTTCTTACCGTGGGGCTACGGCTACAAGTGCTGTTTTCGAGAACATGTCCGGCACTTCGCGTTCTCAAACCGAGGCTGCGGAGACAACAAATCATGAGTTCGGTACTTTACGGGCTCAGTCGCAATCTCGGGTAAATTTTTATGGTCACTATTTATCAGTGTTGACTTTTGTTATTATTATTTTACTGTTTATCCGCCAAATTGGCGAGCATTATAACAAACACAACAGAAAGGGAGGAAAAAGAGGTCAATAAGAAGAAGTATACAGCCAAATGGTTAGAAAGAGAGCCAAGGTACAACCAAATTCCAACCTGACAAAAAGGCCCTCGCAATAAAAAGACGAAAATTGCAAAAAATCTCTTCTATGGTCAGAATGCGGGAGCACATTGTACAAACCGAAAAGGTAACAATGAGCATATTTATACAAAATGGAAAAAAAAGGAAAAAGTGAATTGTGTTACTTAAAGTTTAACGGCTGTTAATACAGCGCAATACATCAATAATTAGTCTGTCTACTTACAATTATGTTACACTGATAAACATAAGTTATCACTAACAAGAAAAATCTTAAAAAAAAAAATAGGCTGCATAGATTTGTCAGCAACAGACAGGACCCCTTAGAGTAAACATCTCTGCATTTTTGGCCAACCACAAATTTCTATTTATTCATTTGTTATCAGTACAAAGAAGTGGGTGAAAAGCCAGCACATTCACCTACACCGGAAAGCTGTACTTCGGTAAAACTCGTTTTAAAGATTTAAAGCTTGTTTTCCTGCACATTCGATGTACTAAACATAAATTCATGTCGGTTTAGTTTATTCTTTTTTTTTTTTAATTACTATTATTATTATTCAGTTGAGAGCCGCAGCGTAATTTACAAAGGTCAGCACAACCATATTACAAATATACTTCAAAGAAGTGGATGAAAACGAAAGCTGAAGGTGAATTTAATAATGCTCTTCTCCAATTGCGGAAATCGGTTAGGCCACTGCACCATCATATTGATATTGGTCCAATATAAAAATTTACAGAGTACAGAATGATTTTAGGGGATACAAAGGAGAAAAGACAATAAAAATAAAACAAAAGAACAATGGTGTGGAGTGTTATAGGTAAAGATTTTCACGGACGATATCTGTATAGGCTGAGGGCTGTACATTGTAACTTCCAGCTTGACCACCATTAGGGCCACTGATTAAGAGTAATTGCTAACACAAATGATATTTAATGAAAATAGTAAAATCTTAGCTGACCAGGTTTGACGCGGCATATAAATAGTACACGCTAAGGCCTAAATCTTCATTGACATACTAACCTTTGCCTATACAATCAGAGAAAATAATGATAATTACTAAGCCTCTCCTTTACATTTATAACTGCGCTTTCACAACCATTGTTTTGGGAAAGTTTTCAATCCGATCTTCTGTTGTACCTATAGCACTACAAGTCGCTTTGCCATTGCAGCGATACGTAAACCATTTGATTCACTTATTTCCAGTTTTCGGCGAGATTTTCTGAAGCAAAGCTGAAACATTTTCCTATTGACATTAGGCATAAATACTGCAAGTTCTAACAAAAAGTAGAATGACAGTTAGAAAAATAGTCGCCCCTTCTTTTCTTAAAAAGGTCTTAACATAAGATTTAATCAACGAAATAAATCATTGTGAATGGAAACTATTAAAACTATCTATACACCTAAACAATCAGAAATTTTATGCCCTGTGACCTTGTATAACTTGCGAGTTGAATACCCGGTTGAAGAAAACCTCTTTCCAGCGACCTGTCGCCTCTCATCTCTGATACATGTGGGAAAAGTAGTCAGTGGCTTGGACAGAAAGTTCTGTCAGTACTGGCGTGAGAATGCCACGAAACACATGCGTAGGTGCACTGACCGCCATGATATGAACTAAGCTTTTAAAAACGGCGTTACTCCAAAACAAACAAGAAACTTCATAATGGTAAAGAACAAGATTAATGACATCCTGGAGACCACAGCAGACATGGATTTGGAACGATTAGGTTCTTTCAAAAGACGTAACCAAGGATTGATTTTGATTGCAAACCAATCCAACATACGATTTTAGGAGAGAAAAATTACTGAAGATTATGCTTTTTCCCCTTAGCAACAATAATTCTTCATGAAATCAAATTTTTAACAGGATTCTAATGAGAACAACGTCAAGATCTTTTCCGTGGTCAGTTTGAAATACATCCAATAGTCTTAAAGGAGAAGGTACATGTATATTTCAAAAATTTCAAAATGAAGAGTAAATGCGGTGGCCGTCGGACTATGGTGCTATTTTTAAACACTTTACTTAAAAAAGGGTTTGTGTAAATTTGCGTATGTGTTGGGGATGGGGATTAAGACAAAAAAACTCGTTTGTCAAAGAAGGTTCCTCAGGCAGATTTCTCTCCACAAAATCTGTGTTTATAGGATCATTTCTCATTTGTCCTGGTGCAGACATATGTAGGTAGGCTTTGATGCTGAGGACTATAGAATGTTGTAGCCAATCCATTTGATACACGTTTTAGGCCCTATCGAGTAGCTGATAAGACGTCTCATCAGCTACTTGTCCCTGTATAAACGAACCATGCTCTAGCTAAAGGGGGTTTAATACATCTCCGTAATTCACTATACCAAGGCAGTCATCACTGGTAATTATGCCATTTATGGATCCATAAAATACATTTTGTTTAACAGCTGATTCACGCAGAAAATTTACAAAAAGCAAAAAGTTCCGATACAGGTCAGCCTGCGCAGACCTTTTTGCAGATGCACCAAAAACACTTTTCACAGAGCATGGCTCAAATGATTTCGAAATCGGTTGTGCACAGCTTCTGTTTAGCGGGCCTTATCTAGAGCGAGCAGCAATAGTTTCTAAAACAACACTTTGGCTGCCCACGTTCGGTCAAGAAGTTGATCAAACATAGTGTAATTTAAGCATGGCAGTCTCTGGCGAGCATGACCTCTATATAGAATGAGTTTATGGATGATGATTGAAGCAATTTGATTCCACAAAGAGGTTAAGCTTTAATACTAAATATCAGCAAATTTAACTCATGATTAAGACGGTCCAGATTATGTGTCCAGAAAGTATTATAACACTGACAGTCGAACCATGATAAATTCGCTCCTTCTAAGGTATTAATTCATTATAAATCCATCATTTCATTATAGCAATAACGTCATACTTTATTTTTGCAAACGTACTTTGTACAACTTTACCTGTGATTTTGAAAACATTTTCGCCGATTACAATTGATCTGTTTCCCCCTACCCCCATTTTGGAGACAAGGGAAAACGTCACATTACGCTTGTTCGACCAACGCAAATAGAAGACATCAGGCTTTTCCAACCATATCAAACATTTTTTTCCCCCCGAGAAACAGGTTAAGACACGGGAATTTGAATAAAAGAACCATTTGCTGCATTATTGTTATGCATGATTGGTAATTCGGCAATGATGCATCGGGAATTCTATCAATTTTCAAATAAGTGCATGCGTCTACTTCTACGGTCGGTAAGAAGATTTTTTGATTGACGTGGATATTAAATGATGAAAACAGACTCTCTCTCTCTTATCCGTCTTTCTCGGTTGTAATTGTCGATTATTCATCATTAATTCTTGTGAGAGGTTGAGTACCACATTCATCCTTTATATCGTGCGTTGTACCATGCGGTTGTTTATTCATCTCTCCAACTTCAGTATAGTAACGTATCTCAATATCTGATAATAATAATTATTAAAAGAAACTAAAGGAAAACATGACAACATACATACTCGTAAACTTAATGTTTTATTTATTTTTTAGATCAAAGGCAAACAATGCCAGAAGACGTATATACATCGTACAACTGAAAACAGCTCACTAAATTTTATACTTCAACATTCAACGACAAGTATCTGCAGTGAATAAAACAACTAATGCCTGTATTAGCTGCTGATACGTCGAATTTTCAGCTCTGTTCTCTTAAGAACATACATGTTCCAATCCTTAAACGAGCCCCAAATGATGCCCTTTTCCCCTGGTACGCCCCATTGTCCGTTAATGTTACTCTTGAAGCAGCTGGAGTACCAGTATCCGCCATGATGTTTTTCTGCGCAGTTGACATTATTAGCCGCATCATTATCCGAATCGTGGGTGGAGAACATGTTGCCATCGTGGTCAAACATCAGAGAATCACCTGAAAAACCACCATCAAGGTTTCAAACAAACATGAGCCATGCTCTGTGAAAAAGGGGCTTAATGCATCCGCAAAAAGTATCGACCCATGTCAGCCTGGGCAGTCCGCGCAGGCTGACATGGGTCAAACCTTTTTGTTATTGGCCAATTTTCTGCATGTCCAAGGACTATTCTACCCTGGGATTCTGCCAATTGTTAGACATAATGTATTTTATGGATCCATCATCATATGATGACTTGCTTGATAAAATGCATCACGGAGATGCATTAAGCCCATTTTTTTTCCCAGAGCATGGCACACGTATTTTATTCCAGCTGTTCTTGTTGAAAATTACAACACTGGCTTGTCTGCGCAGAGTAGGCCTCACCTGTGGTGATGTGCTTTTCAATAGTAACAATAAAAGAAACTTTTATCAAAAGCGTATGTCTAAAAATGTAAAAAAAGACAATTTCCTAGATAAAAGTCAGACAAAAGCGAGACAATGCCACCCCCGCCCCATCCCACCTGGGTTGTTACTTTTCTGTTGTGCCTTATGACTCTTCCTGTTTGAATGGTATTCTGTGTACTCGCCAGTGTCAATTTTTTTGGTATAGCTGAATGTGTTGGCTTTTGACCTACTTTTTTATACTGATAACAAATGAATAAATAGAACTTTGTGATTGGTAAAAAATGTAGACATGTTTATTCTTAGCGCCCCTGCTGTAAAAAAATGTAGACATGTTTTTTTTTTCTAAGGGTCCTTGCCTATCTGCTGGCTAATTTACGCCGTCTGTCATTTTTAACGATATTTCCTGTTTCAATTTCTGATAGGTACCATGTTTGTTGCGATTATTCGTCCAAAAAAGACTTGGTCGATTTTTAGAGAGCTAGGTAGCCTGAACAGCAAGAATGAGGGAGAACGAGAACTGTCTTCGGCGTGAATGGTCACCTAGCTTGGGTTTAAGTCTGATTTTTTTCCTGTTGTATATTCTGACGTTACGAATACTTTGTTCTTGTTTTAAATTGTATACTGTTTTTTTTTTTTAAATATCATGAGAGCGTTTCTTCCCAAACTTACCAGCGGTACCATTGGGGCCTGCAACATGTAACTGATACTTGCTACGAGAATCGCCGACTGAGAACTCTGCATAATGTTCTGTTTTCACGACTTTTTGGAAATCTTCGAGCTCAACAAGCAGTTCGTACTTCCTAGAAC
Source organism: Hippopus hippopus (assembly GCA_946811185.2). Taxonomy (NCBI): domain Eukaryota; kingdom Metazoa; phylum Mollusca; class Bivalvia; order Cardiida; family Cardiidae; genus Hippopus; species Hippopus hippopus. The sequence goes on along the minus strand of OX328102.1, from coordinate 37,393,152 downwards.
TTGTGATTTCGTGAATAAGTTTGTTACCTAGCAACGAAAAAATTCCGTTTTGAGTATCTCAATTTGTTTATGAGCCATAGAATCCATTGACCACAATTCTCTGTTCTCTTATTTGATGCGTTTTTTTTTTGTCCGAACCTGGGAACGATCTAGATTTGTTTTTAAGTTGGTCATTTAACTTATTTACTCCTGAAACAAACTTGAAGCAAACGAATGAGAAAAATGCGGGCCCTAAAAATGAATTAAATAAATAAATAAATAAATAAATATGTTCTATTCTCGAATACACGAGAAAATTTAGGAACAAAATTAGAATTTGCTCATAAGAGCAATTTTCCCTTTCGCAATCTTCAATGCTTTCAAAAGTGGTCTGCTTGAAGACACCGTTCTCATCTTTTACGATAATGAGTCGATCATATATGACATCCAACGAGTGTCCAGACGGTGTCAACATTTCTCGAGGCTTAAAAGTATATTTTTGTTGTTTTTGAAGCCGATTTCAAATGGTCAAAGATTAGTATCAGTGCAGTCTGAACTTGGATATACACCATCCACAAAAGATGGCAGTAAAAGAGTTAAACGCCATTCACCGGCAATCATATACTAGTATATATAATAGCATTCTTAGTCTAATTCTCAATAATTTTCTCCATATCAAAGTAACGCACTTTCTGATTGGCTAAACCAAATGGTTTAGCCAATCAGAAAATGTGTTGCGTTTTAAATGTAGAATAAGATTAAGTGTGCAATTCGATTGATCTGTGAAAATTTCCCCTGATTCCCTAGAATATTCTGTTGGTCTAAGGTTATCTCCATAGCCATCAAACTCTCACTCTGTCCAATAAACTATCAGATTTCGTATGTATACATGTCAATGATCCAATATACATGTACATGTACTTGCAGCCATACATGTGTATGCTATTGTTGTAAGTTGCCAAAAAATGGATTCGACATTTATCGAAGCCTTAAAGTATTTTTTCGTTGCTTTTGAAGCTGATCTTGGTCGAAAATTAGTAACAGGTAGCGGATGGATAGATCCAAGATCAGACTGCACGTTTTGTGCAATCTGATCTTGATCTACATCATCCGAAAACGATGTCCAAGGCGACAGTGGCAAAGAAAGAGTTAAACATCATTCGTGAAGCAAATATTCCATGTACCTGTATGCTATTTATGTATGATATGTAGTTTTATGGTACTTTCCTCAACCTTTCGAGTCCTTTATTGTCATACCTTTCGCAAAGTGAGGATATATATGCAGTCCAAAAATCATGATGTAATTGAAGATAAGATAAATGAATAAATGAATGAAAGAATAAATGAATGAATAAATAAAATATGGTACCAAGATAGTATTCCCCTGTAACGTTACCAAAGCCAGTCTCGTATTCAGCGAAGGTTCTGTAGAAGTCTTGTGAGCCATCAAATCGCCTTTGAATTACCTGTGGATGTAGACAAAAGGGTGGGGAACACTTTAATCCACTAATGTTCTTAATTTGTTTTGGACATTCCCCAGACCTCGAAATCAAGTATTAAACCATATTTTTAAACAAGGTAGTTGAAGTCTGAATGCATGTTTGCTTCCAAACAGCATGGTTAAAAAGAATAATGTAGAAGAATAAGGCTTGCAGCGTCTACTGGTTTAACTTTTTATCAAACGACAAAATTTTATACTCGTCCAAATCGAAAGCATTTGCAGACGACAAAATAAATAAAACTCAAAAGTTGAAATACGCTTTTGGTTGGGTACATTGTGGAAAAAGGAGAAATGCTGGTTACCAGCATTTTCTCCTTTTTCCACTATGTTTTCAAAGGTCTTCTTCTTTATGACAGTTAAAACTAGGGATCGTTTGATAAAAGGTAAACCTATTTCAAAGAAGCTCTATAGGAGAATCAACGAATCATCTGGCCATTTGTAGTTTAAAACAAAAGACTCTTGGCCATTAATTTGTTTCCTATTAGAACCATCAGAATATCTATATAGCATCAACAATTTTAACTCTCATGGCCCCTTTGCAACCGAAACTTTACGATCCTAGTTTGTCTCCTTACCTTTTATGGTTAAATACCTTATTCACGGTGCGACTGACATCAACACTTTACATATGCAACATATTTTACGCGTCTTTAGTTCACATCTTTGGGACAAACGGGGGAAAATGAGTGCTGATCGCTTATAACAGTCAATAAGTCAGGACTGTTTTCCACGTTTTGTATCCTAATAAAGTCAAATATCGTAATTTGAGTCACCTATAATTTGTCGTCTGCAAATGCTTTTAATTAAGACAAGTTTAAAATTTTGTGGTCACTTAAATGGTTCATATTCTTGCTTTTTTTTTTATTTTCATACCATCCAAGCCTCGCCGTCTGCTGTCATCTCACAGTAAACTTGCCTCCCCGTCGATTCCACTGGAGGCTGTATGGTGTATACCCCGGAGTTTTTATTACCCAAATTCTTGATGTCTGTACAGTCTTTGGGTGGCGCAGATTTGGAGCCTCCTGGAATGAATCACGTGAATGCAATCGTTGGAAAGCTTTTAAGAGCAACTACAAGCTTTTTCAACGCAGTATCGCCATTTACCATTATTTAAAGTGTTCCCCATTCATTTCGTAGAGAAGAACGGCAAGACTTTACCATTTCATCGCCATAGGCGAAAACATGGGGCTTTTGCGGACGACAAAAATCATAAATCAGACGGCTTAGAAGGTGCAGTCAAATTTACATAGTTCAAGTGTTTTAGTCAAGCCTATATGATAAAAGTTGTAAAAATAAACTCTGGTATATAGATTCAAGATAGGACTTCACAGAAAGTGTAAGCGGATATTGGATATGTACCGTCCGATTGTTTGCTAAAGCCAATGCTATAACAACCTGAGTTTCGGTGTACTGCATTTCAGCCATCGAAATAGGTCGAGTTTATCTATTTGGTGCTGAAAAGTTGATTTTTCAAAAGCGATGACAACATTATTTTAATTATTATCGCAGCGGCCGGTGCATCTATCCATGCTTTCCCGGAGTTTGTTTTACCAGTACTTCGCACGTTTTACTTCCCAAGCCACGGTTGCTTTCCGGCATAAACATTGTGAGAAAATTTTCAGCGGTGAGTGAGGAACGTATCCTGTCGCAATGACTATCATCCATCCTCGAAAGGTAATTAGCCCAGCTGGGGAATCGAACCAGCGAGTTCTGGTTTCAAGCCCTGCGCGTTACCTACTGATCTATCAAGCCTGGCTGCAGCACATCAAGTGGTACAGCCTAGGTCCAGGCGCAAATAATTCCCAAATCACTCGGCTTGAGTGGGATCTGCTTAGCCTATCATGTTCCACCTAGAACTTTGAAAATAAACTGTTAATTTGTTCGGTAATTACACGTATGCTTTTTTGAAAACGTAATACCATATTATATCAGTTCTAAAAGAAATGACCAGACGGTAACACAAGCTACAAGTGGTCCAAATTACGAACTTGACGTTTAGCATTTCTAAGAATTGAACATGATTAGAAAATATGGAAAGATTTAGTCTAACATGTCTTAATGTGGACTTATTGCAACTTCGCTTTTTTTATTTTGAACAAGATGTTGAAGCCTTTGAACAATAATGATGACCAATGATTTAACAGTCAAGCTGATTATGTCTTCTCTGACAGTGAACTCGTGGACTCAATATTTCTATCGGATTTATTAGGACAGACTGTTACTTGATTTCAAGGGCTGTAGTGGATGACTGAAAAGGGCTAAGTATTTAATTGCTCACGATGTCATCTTTTGTGACTTTGTGTTTGGGTCTTTTGCAGGGCCTAACAAAATCCACCCAAAACTGATCATCGAATGTAAAGAAGTCTTAATTAAACCACTAACTAAACTATTCAACGAATTACTCTATCAGAACTTCTACAATCCTAAAAGCATGGAAAAGCTCAGTAGTTACACCCATATTCAAATCTGGAGACAAACACTTTCCGAAGAACTACAGGCCAGTCAGTATAAGCCCAATCTGCTCCAACTTAATGCAAAAAATTGTTAATAAAAAAAAAAAAAAAATAAATCATATGTATAACAATAATTTATTTTCCAACAAACAATTCGGATTTATGAAAGGACGTTCTTGCCAATTACAATTATTAGAATCACTTGAAGACTGGACTACTGCCCTAGATGATGGATTAGATGTCGATATCATCTGTGATTTTAAAAAGGCTTTCGACACACTCTCCCACACAAAATTATTTCAAAAACTGGAATCCTATGGAATAGTAGGCACAACCCTCATGAGGGTCAAAGATTTCCTATCAGACCGAACCCAAGAAGTAATAATAAACAACACTCATTCAAATAGCCTAAAAGTTCAAAGTGGAGTCCCACAAGGTAGTGTTCTAGGACCAACACTCTTCCTCATCTTCATCAACGATCTACCAGACGTAGCAGACACAGTCGTCAAATTATTTGCAGACGATGCGAAAACCTATACCACAGTAAACTCTGATCTTGACTGTGACAAGCTCCAGCGAACCATGGACAACTTTTGCTAATGGTCTCATAAATGGGATCTTGACTTCAACACTTCAAAATGTAAGAGGTTACATCTAGAAAAACATACTTCCAGCCAAAAGTATTTCATGAAATCTAAAGACCTAGACAGAGAGCTAATATCCAATGTTGATGAGGAAAAAGACCTTGGGGTACTGATCGACAAAAGTTTGAATTTCAACTCACATATCACCACTAAAATTAACATAGCAAACAGGAATCTAAGCCTTATTCGCAGAACGTTTACATATATGGATAGAACAATCTTTCTCCACTTATACAAGTCCCTCGTCAGACCTCATCTAGAATACGCCAGTTCAGTATGGTCACGACACAAGAAAAAACATCAAATTGCTATTGAAAATATTCAAAGGAGAACGACAAAAATGATTCCAAATATGAGCCATTTAACTTACACTGAAAGATTAAAGAACTGGGACTTTCAACTCTTGAATACCGAAGAAAACGAGCGGACATGATTCAAGTCTTTAAGATTCTCCATAAAATTGACAACACTTCCAATAAAGATCTTCTACAATTATCAACATACAGTAGAACAAGAGGAAACAGTCTAAAATTATTTAAAAAGCCAGCCAGAACTGAATTGAGGAAAAATACTTTCAGCATCCGGGTCGTTGATTCCTGGAATTCACTACCAAACGAAGTCATTCTCTCAACAACAATTAATTCCTTCAAAAGCAAAATAAACAAACATTGGAAAAAAACACCCTAGTAAATTCATCGCGCAATGCTACGAACCAAACTATATAGTCAACAGATGGAAGAAACAGACGGATCTTTAGAAGCCACAGGCTTACCGTCGATCCGGTCAACGTAAGTCAACGTAAGTTAAAACCATGTATCCTTTCGTTTCTCACTCTCTGAAAGGGTTGGGGTCTGGAACGGTCGACTTGCTAAAAAACAAGGGTGTGATACCTTGGTGCGTCATATGGTGGTGTGGTAGTAGTTAGTTATGTACTATTATTTCGTATAAATTGTTATAAACTAATTCAATAATTCTGCCAATCAAATATATTTGTAATTCAAAAAATAAGTTTATAACAGTTTGATAAGGTAACATTCAAAGATTTATTTCACGTAAAATCGATTGCTTTGAATTCATAGGTATGATTTGAATAATTTTGAAACTAGACGTTGTGTTATGCATATTAGATGCGCCATATTGAATCATAGATACGACGGAAAAAGGTCAAACAGTTATTCTTGTCTTTGTAGGTAATTTGTGTACAAATCACGGTATCATTTCGTAATTATCAGTTTGATGCTTTGGATTTTAGGGCAGAATCCCGGGAACTTTTCTTGGCTAGTCTAGGGAATTATGCACAAAATGTACCGAATGGGTGTTGGAACATTGGCGAACCCATACGCAACTTCGCAAGTCCGTACTACTGTACTGTATTCAACGTCTATTCCTTAAATTTCTTTACTAACGGTTTACTCACGGTTTTCCGGAGCCAGGAAAAGTCGTTGACTTCTTGTTGTCCATTTGTTTATTATTATTCTGTTTTGTGGTGCGCTGGTGTAGCATTGCGAATCAAATTTATAAGGGTGTTTTTTCCAGTGGCTGGTAAGTTTGTTCTTAAAGGAATTCACACTGGTAGCGTTCACTATATCGAATGGTAGACAATTCCATGTATCAACTACCCTGTTGCAAAAGCTGTTTTTTCTTAGTTCTGTATTTGCTGATGGTTTGAGTAGCTTGAGATTATGCCCCCTTGTTCTATTGTGACTCGAAAGTTTCAATAAATCTTCATTAGATGGTTTATCAATTTTGTGCAGTTTTTTGAATTCTTGCAATTATCCCCCAAAACTGCAATGCAAACTCCACATGGGGAATTGCTGAGATTTTGATACAAATAGTTTGTAGTATAAGTGTAACATAAGTGCCGTAATGAGGGCAAATGCCAGGAAATGATGCATTCGACATGTCCAGACGAAAAAAAAAAGCGAGTCTAACTCCAAAGCCTGAGAAAGGGATGGGGTTCAACGGCCCCGGGCTTGTTTGACCCAACACCAGTTTGTCCCTGGGCTTATTCGCCAAGGCTTGTTCGTCCCGCACTACCTTATTGATATTGGAATGTACAGTGCTATGAGCCTTCTAAAATGAATTATTTTACACATGTATATATCGCCAAATCTCAATTATCATGCATACCTCAATTATCGTGCAATGACATGCGTTCCATACAGGTATTAAAACAGGTGATTTTTTACCGAATGTTTTGGTTACAGAGTCTGAACAGGTCACGTGACTGTATATGACAATGCAAAATTTACACTTATGAGCAAAACAGCTGCAAAGAAGGAAAAATGTTTTCAAGCAGTAACTTTTATCTTTTTTTCTGTCTAAAATGTAATAAATGAATGAATAAGAGTACTCTGCAAAATCAAGAGTTTTTATTTTTTCAGTTAGAATAAGTGAGCCTCATTGAATGTTATGTTACAAATAATTGATTTTGCAGCTTTTTTGCTGACTTGTGTAACCGTTGATTGCATGCACGATAATGTAAGAAGTAGTCCAAAATTTTCCAAAGGTCAACATGGCAACATTTCTGGAGAAATGCTGTTGATATGAACAACGGAATCGGACCAAATTTCATTCAAAGACAAATCAAGGTCTGTCCAATTTATAAAATATATGACATCATATAAAAAGCTGGGTTCTGAAATACAGGGAACTCCAGTCTCTTTACATGCACGATAATTTAAGTGAAGAGGATGCAAGTACTTTGAATAAAACTTAACAATGCTTTATTTTTCCTCCATTCTCCAAGACACACTGACAAGTTCATTGCCTTTTGTAAATAACATTTACCATGGGTTTATTAAAACAAGTGACTGTGTGGTAAAAGCTGCTATGAAAAGCAACACAGAGTTTGTTGTTTAACGCCATACTCGGTGCTGTTTTCAGCAATATTGGAAATATCGTGGCAGCCAGTACTTCACCGCCTCTTGCCTATGGCTTACCTTCCTACAACACACTATAAATTGAATCTATATCCAGTAAAATTCTTTTACTTTGATTTCTAAACCAAACTTGAAGCTGGGGTGACTATTTAGGCACAGTTATATATTCTTAGCATGAGCAATATAGTTGGGGTTTATGTGTTGTTAACACCTTTTCATACCTGTCAAAATCAGGCCTAAAAAATGTGTGTTTAGGGTTTCCCTACCCTACCTGGGAAATGCTGCCGACCCTAAACTTTTTACGCTACGATTGGGAAAAAAATCTGTCGGTGTGATTTCAGTACATGGTCCATGTAAAAAGTTTCTGGGGATAAAAAAATCCTACCTACAACATCTCGGGCCGAAACCCTAAATACAGTTATTTTTTGTTCGGCCTCTGTAAAGTATGCACTATTAACACTTTCGGTTGGCAGATACATAAGTTGGGACGAACAAGCCCAGACCAATGAGAAATCAGTTGGGACAAACAAGCCTGGACGATCGAGCCCGGGTGAATAAGACCATGGATGAAAAAGCCCGTTAACGGGGTCAAAAAGGCCCACTTCCAAAACGGTCCAGTGCCGAAATGGCCCATTACCAAAACGGCCTACTTTTTTTTTTTAATCAATATTTGGAAAACCATTTAAGTTCTTTACAGTCATTTGGATCACAAAATTAGTTTTTGTACATTATAGGAACTTTGATCATGTGAATCAAGAGAGATGGTCTACTGTGAAGACGTTCTTATACATACTCATTTCTGTTATGTCTGTAGTTTTCCACATTTGAAATTTGTGCTCAACAGAAGGTGACCAGACTATTCAGTGATTGGGAAAGAATTATTTTCAATGGGACAATGTCCCTTTCTCCAGGAAAATCATTGTGACATTTTGAAAACCAATGTGACAATTTAAGAAAAAAACACGAAATCTTTTAATTGCTTTCATTTATTTTTTTAAAATAGATCTAGTACTATCCCAATGCAAGTCAAAATGTAGCTAAATGCTTATGCTGGTTCTATATTTAATGCTTGGAATCAAACATAGTCATCTGGGTTCTCATTAGGTCCTGAATCCCAAGAGTCATTGAATCTTGGGCTGAAATTTTCAAGAGTCAAAATGAAATATCCAAGCGTCAAAGAGAAATGATAAAGGGTCATAATTACTTGGTTATTATGGAAATATAAGGATGATACCAAAAGACAAAGGCCTAACCTTCATTGTTCCATAACACGAAGGTCTGACCTTAATCCCCTTTCATTGTTATTTTCATTTCATTAAAGAAAAAAAACAAGAACTTTTTTTCTCATTATCATTCTTTACATATAATTATGTAAATTCACTGAGAGTTGCTCTGATTCTCGCTAGGATTGTCTGTATGAGTCTGTTAATAAACGATCATTGTGGGAAAGAAATTACTGATGGAGCCCTGACCTTCATGCAATTTTAAATTTTCGGTGGTATATTCTAATGCTTAGGTAGTTGTTGAATTTGAATTTTACCGCAAAATCAGGGCAGTTTCATCAAGACGACAAAATAGGTTCAATATTCAATAAGCGTTTTATGATTGAAAACATGACGTCACACGCACATAGCTACTCATTTTATAGAGCGTCTAATCGGCTCTGATCAAAGGAGATTCGTCTGACTAAATTTCATACTTTTACGGCGTCTAAAATTGAAAGGGACAAGGGTGCACTCATTGGCAAAAACGATGTGACATTTTGGATTTTAATGTGACTATTGTGCATGGCGCAAGCCTTTCCCAGTCACTGACTATTAGAAAACAAACTCAAACCGTAAATATATTTTCAAAGAATGCTAACTGATCATGAGAAAAGCACAGGGTGCTGGGAGGGGGAAACAAATGAGCTTGCATTATAGTTAACACTGGACAGGAATGCAGAGTACAACCCACACAAGTATAAGTAATCAAGGTCCAAGCTCTAGAAATTAAAATCATGGTTTTGAAATAGATAAGTGTGATGAAAAATACAAAATTCACTTTGTTTTTGTAATATTTTTACACCATTTTATGTCACCTGTGCCATGGAAAATTGCCAAACGGTCCCGTACTATATTTCATCATGGTTGGCTAGTTCTCAACACTTTGATTGCAATCATCATGAAAATTCAAAATTGTCTGTCCTTTGGAAACCTGTCAAATGCAATAGACAATATGTTTCGGCCATTATCATCTTTGATTGGCAGGTCCAATTACAGTACAGACTGGCATTCAACCTTTTACTATATAGATAAAGAATACAAACATGTTTTCATAATATCACTAAAAATTAAGAAGTGTCTAGTTTGAGGGAACTTTAACACATTCATAAATACTATCTTAAGTTTAGTTGGGAGGAACAAGCCTGGGCTAACAAGCCCAAGGACAAAAAAGCCTGTTCCGTTACAAATAAAGTAGAAAAACAAGCATTTGTGAAAAAAGGGGTAATGCTGCATGATCTTCTTTCAGATTGGTGATTAGCAATATCTATCAGAATGATGACAGATTACCCAAATCCATATTTGAATACAGACTATGGACAATATCAGGACCCTTACAGTAACACAGCCAGTTATGATAACTACTATGAAGAGAAAAATGATGAAAGCTCGCAAGATTACAGAGAAGAGACTTATGCAGATTCTAAAGAAGAATATAATGAAAAATATGACACTGAAAGATATCATTCAAATCGATATGATATGGGAAGATATTCTGGATATGGTAATTTACATCAAGAAAGAGATAGATATGATGCCCAAGAAGAAAGAGATAGGTATATTTCATTTCCTGTTTCTTGTTCACAATGTGGATTTAGTCTCTGATTTCGTGCATAGGCTACTTCATGTAATAAAACCTTTACCGAACAACCCTGTATTTGAATGATCCTGAGGAAAAAGGTGTTTAAAAACATTTCGGAAAAAAAAAATTTTGATAACTAGTATTTTTAGCTCACCTGAGCACGAAGTGCTCAAGGTGAGCTTTTGTGATCGCCCAATGTCTGTCGTGCGTCGTCCGTCGTCCAAAATTTCTTTAAACATCTCCTCCTCCTAAACCACTGGGCGAATCTTGATGAAACTTGGCAGGGATGTTCCTTGGGTGAAGCTCTACCACAGGTGTTCAAGAGATTGAATTCCACCTATAACTCTGGTTGCCATGGCAACCAAAAGGAAAAAAATAGCAAAATCTTTGAAAATCTTCTCCTCTGAAACTAGAAGGCATAGAGCTTTGATATTTGGTATGTAGCATATCCTAGTGGACCTCTACCAAGTTTGTTAATATGATGCCCTGGGGTCAAAACTGGCCCCGCCCCGGGGGTCACAAGTTCGAACATAGGAACAAAGAAGGAAAACTTTAGAATTCTTCTTCTCTGAAACTGGAAGGCATAGAGCTTTGATATTTGGTATGTAGCATCTCCTAGTGGACCTCTACCAAGTTTGTTCATATGATGCCCCTGGGGTCAAAACTGGCCCCACCCTGGGGAGCACAAGTTCGAACATAGGAACAAAGAAGGAAAACTTTAAAATTCTTCTTCTCTGAAACCGGAAGGCAAAGAGCTTTGATATTTGGTATGTAACATCTGCTAGTGGACCTCTACCAAGTTTGTTCATATGATGCCCCTGGGGTCAAAACTGGCCCTGCCCCGGGGGTCACAAGTTCGAACATAGGAACAAAAAAAGGGAAAACTTTAAAATTCTTCTTCTGTGAAACTGGAAGGCCCAGAGCTTTGATATTTGGTATGTAACATCTGCTAGTGGACCTCTACCAAGTTTGTTCATATGATGCCCCTGGGGTCAAAACTGGCCCCGCCCCGGGGGTCACAAGTTCGAACATAGGAACAAAGAAGGAAAACTTTAGAATTCTTCTTCTCTGAAACTGGTAGGCATAGAGCTTTGATATTTGGTATGTAGCATCTCCTAGTGGACCTCTACCAAGTTTGTTCATACACTGCCCCTGGGGTCAAAACTGGCCCCATCCCGCAGGTTACAAGTTAGAACAAAGAAGGAAAATTTTAAAATTCTTCTTCTCTAAAACTGGAAGGTGTAGAGCTTTGATATTTGGTATGTAGCATCTCCCAGTGGACCTCTGCCAAGTTTGTTCATATGATGGCCCTGGGGTCAAAACTGGCCCCGCCTCAGGGGTCACAAGTTTGAACATGGGAACAAAAAAAGGAAAACTTTAAAATTCTTCTTCTGTGAAACTGGAAGGCTTGGAGCTTTGATATATGGCATTTAGTGAACCTGTTCTAAGTTTGTTAGCCCACCTGAGCACAACATGTTCAGTGAGTTCAAAATTGGGTCACCTGGGGTCATAAACTAGGTCACTAGGTCAAATTAAAGAAATACCTTAAGGGCACTCTAGAGGCCACATTTCTTGCCCATTTGACTTGAAAAATGGTCAGAATGTTTGTCTTGATGAAATTTCGGATGAGTTTGGATTTGGGACACCTGGGATCATAAACTAGGTCACTAGGTCAAATTAAAGAAATACCTTTAGGGCACTCTAGAGGCCACATTTTTTGCTCAATTGACTTGAAAGATGGTCAGAATGTTTGTCTTGATAAAATCTCACATGAGTCTGAATTTGGGTCAACTGGGATCATAAACTAGGTCACTAGGTCACATTGAAGAAATACCTCTAGGGCACTGTAGAGGCCACATTTATTGTTCAATTGATTTGAAAATCGGTTAAAATGTTTCTCTTGATGAAATCTAAGATGAATTCAAAATTGGGTCACCTGGGGTCATAATCTAGGTCACTAGGTCAAATTATAGAAATACCGTAAGGGCACTCCAGAGGCCACATTTCTTGCCCACTTGACTTGAAAATTGGTCAGAATGTTTGTCTTGATGAAATCTCGGATGAGTTTGGATTTGGGTCACCTGGGATCATAAACTAGGTCACTAGGTCAAATTAAAGAAATACTTTAAGGCACTCTAAAGGCCATATTTTTTTGCTCAATTGACTTGAAAATTAGTCAGAATATTTGTCTTGATCAAATCATACATGAGTCTGAATTTGGATCAACTGGAGTGATAAACTAGGTCACTAGGTCAAATTAAAGAAATACCTTTAGGGCACTCTAGAGGCCACATTTATTGTTCAATTGATTTGAAAATCAGTTAAAATGTTTCTCTAATCTGAGTTCAAAATTGGGTCACCTGGGGTCATAATCTAGGTCACTAGGTCAAATTAAAGAAATACCTTTAGGGCACTCTAGAGGACACATTTATTGCTCAATTGACTTGAAAATTGGTCAGACTGTTTGTCGTGATTAAATCTCACATGAGTCTGAATTTGGGTCAACTGGGCTCGTAAACTAGGTCACTAGGTCAAATTAAAGAAATACCTTTAGGGCACTGTAGAGGCCACATTTTTGGCTCAATTGACTTGAAAATTGGTCAGAATATTTGTCTTGATCAAATCTTACATGAGTTTGAATTTGGGTCAACTCAGGTCATAAACTAGGTCACTAGGTCAAATTAAAGAAATACCTTCAGGGCACTCTAGGAGGCCACATTTATTGCTCAATTGACTTGAAAATTGGTCGGAATGTTTGTTTTGATGAAATCTAAGATGAGTTCAAAATTGGGTCACCTGGGGTCATAATCTAGGTCACCAGGTCAAATTAAAGAAATACCTTTAGGGCACTCTAGAGGCCACATTTCTTGCTCAATTGACTTGAAAATTGGTCAGAATGTTTGTCTTTATGAAATAGTGGATGAGTTTGAAATTGGGTCACCTGGGATCATAAACTAGGTCACTAGGTCAAATTAAAGAAATACCTTTAGGGCACTCTAGAGGCCACATTTATTGCTCAATTAACTTGAAAACTGTTCAGAATGTTTGTCTTGATAAATATTTTTATGAGTTGTAAATTTGGTCACATATGGTGATAAAGTAGGTCACTAGGTCAACTTATGGAAATTTCTTATGGATGCTCTGGATGCCACATTTTAAGCTCAATTGACCTGACAATTGGTCAGAAATTGAATTTTGCACATGGAGTGAAATTTCGCCTATTGACTCAGGTGAGCGATCCAGAGCCATCATGGCCCGCTTGTTTCTGTTTGTCACAATATTTTCTACCCCTTCAATGATTATATCCATCATTTGAGCCACTTTTCATGTCATTAGCAAATGTAATATATGAAAAAGTCTCAGTGTTCCCATGCCTTTCAGCATGTTTTGTTTGTTTTTGGTACTGTCCTGAGACTGACAAAATCTTAAAACTAGGGGTACACAGTCAAAACTAGGGGGTTAATTCATTGAAATCCAAAATTGCATCATGTGAAAAAAATATCAATAAGAAGGTATAAAGACATTATTTCATTTAGTATTTTTATTCTTTTTTTTATTGAATACCTTCCTCAACCCTTGTGCTTGTGCTATCACTGAAAGACGAAGTGGCCTAATCCCTCCGCCCGCCCCCCCCACCCCCTTCCCCAATCTGTCTAAAATGTATAGGTTGTTCAATATTTTCACTCATAAAATCACCCTAGTTTTTTCCCCTTACTTGACCGAGATTTTAGGACCCACCTATTGTTGTTTGGGTAAATTTACAGCTAAAAATTATTACAGTATAACCTGTCTATACCGACCCTCACTCGGACCGAGAAAAAAGGTTGGTTTGTATAGGGGATCGGATTATCAAGGGGTGAAGAATGGCTAAAGAAATTCCACTAACCGAACCTTGTTTCTCTGTGAACAGATAGACTAGTCCATGGTTTCATTCATTTAATCCTCGTGTATGTCAATTCACAATTTAAAACAACAGAAATCACATTAGTTTCAATAAAAATGAAATGTGCATGCCGATCTACGCTGTACTTGCAAAACTAGGAAATTTTAAAATACAATACATGTACTATCGTCGTAAAAAAAAGAACTGATTTTCATTTGCTTGCCCTTGGCTTTTTGTCTTAAAATTGTCTGTTCAGTCATTGTTTTGAGCTCCTCTACCCCTTGTAGATAGCGATCGTCGTTCTTTAGGGCAAAATTCCGGATTTCCAAAAGCATATTACGCACTTGCAGTGATTGGGAAAGAATTATTTTCAATGGGACAATGTCCCTTCCTCCAGGAAAATCGATGTGACATTTTGAAAACCAATGTGACAATTTAAGAAAAAAACACAAAATCTTTTAATTGCTTTCATTTATTTTTTTAAAATAGTACTATCCCAATGCAAGTCAAAATGTAGCTAAATGCTTATGCTGGTTCTATATTTAATGCTTGGAATCAAACATAGTCATCTGGGTTCTCATTAGGTCCTGAATCCCAAGAGTCATTGAATCTTGGGCTGAAATTTTCAAGAGTCAAAATGAAATTTCCAAGCGTCAAAGAGAAATGATCAAGGGTCAAAATTACTTGGTTATTATGGAAATATAAGGATGACACCAAAAGACAAAGGCCTAACCTTCACCCCCCTTTCATTGTTCCATAAGACGAATGTCTGACCTTCACCCCCTTTCATTGTTATTTTCATGTCATTAAAGAAAAAAAAAAAGAAAACAAGAACCTTTTTTCTCATTATCATTCTTTACATATAATTATGTAAATTCACTGTTTAAATTCATTATAAATGATGAAGAAACAATTTGAGACAACTCTGATCGGACTGTGTCAAATTGACCGTTGTTGTGTCATGGGTTTTCGCGTTTTTTTTTTTCAGTGATCTACTTTCATATCTTTTTATTTCTTTTAGCAGTATTATAGCATGATGATTGAAATGAACTTATCAATTGGGGTAGCAGGGAACATAAATACTATTAGACCTTAAGCTGATAGAGAATGTTACCTATCTAATTCATGATGAAAAAAAAAAAGTGGTCTTCTCAATCAGCATGATATACACTGATAAACGTTTGCTGCATGTCCATGGATATGCTTGGGATAGGCTCGGAGAGAGATGTGATCTGAGAGTTGCTCTGATTCTCGCTAGGATCGTCTGTATGAGTCTGTTAATAAACGATCATTGTGGGAAAGAAATTACTGATGGAGCCCTGACCTTCATGCAATTTTAAATTTTCGGTGGTATATTCTAATGCTTAGACAGTTGTTGAATTTGAATTTTACGGCAAAATCAGGGCAGTTTCATCAAGACAACAAAATAGGTTCAATATTCAATAAGCGTTTTATGATTGAAAACATGACGTCACACGCACATAGCTACTCATTCTATAGAGCGTCTAATCGGCTCTGATCAAAGGAGATTCGTCTGACTAAATTTCGTACTTTTACGGCGTCGAAAATTGAATGGGACAAGGGCGCACTCATTGGCAAAAACGATGTGACATTTTGGATTTTAATGTGACTATGGCGCATGGCGCAATCCTTTCCCAGTCACTGCACTTGCTGATATGTTTATTCTGACCCCGGAAGTGGATTATTAGAACAAAGGTCACTGTCAATGTCAGTCACATTTTCGCTTTCGTCAGTACCATCTTGTTCTTTCTGCTTTAAATGTCTGTCAAACAACTGTCTCTCCCAATCGCCCTCGAAAGTCTCTTCCGTTGGAATTTCACTTTCGAGATCATCAATTTGTTGATTATCGGACGGATTTGCCCCAAACCTTCTTATCATTTCAGCGAGCGGGATGTCGTCATCAAGGTCGTTTTTGTCGGGGCTGTTGCAAATGAAAATACATTGTCTCCTTTTCTCAGACAGTTTCACAGAAAATAACTGCAGACGACTATAAACGAGAAAAGAAGGGGCCTACATTCAAACTTTCCCCTTATCGAGCCTTAACAACTAAGCGTATCACACGTAACGGTATATTGATTTATAGACAGCTTGCGACAAACAATAAACCGTTTCACACGTCTATGATTGATGACAGATATGCGATCGGATTATCCAGGGGAATTTACGCAATAAATTTTGGTTGGGCGTTGCGATCGGGGTTGGTATTCGTTGTAGACAGGGATCGGATTACCTATGTATTAATATAATGAAATAAGGAACTTCCCGGGACAGCGAGCGCGGACCAGAATGGATAGGGGATCGGATTATTTAGGGGTCGGTTTGGACAGGTTATACTGTATTAAAGCTGAAAAGAGAGTGAAGTGCCTCTGATCGGACAGTGTGAAACTGACAATTTGTTGTGTTATGTGTTTTTTGCAGCGATCTATTTGTCATGTCAGATAATTTTTGAATAAGTATTTCTGCATTATTTGACATCAATTTAACAATAAGGGTAGCAGGCAACTTCAAAACCTTTCATTTTACACTAGATAAGCAGTTTAAGATCATTATCATATTAGATCCATTGACATGCCAGCTTGTTTACTTGTGATAATCAGTGTTGTGTGCGTCTTTCACATTTGATACATATTTGGGATTTTAGACATTACTTGTCACCAGTAGATTCGCCAGTACTTCATTTGACGTCATTAAAAGGTACCCACAAATATTTGTATCTGCGTGTCTATAAATAATCCAGAGTCAGAACCGGTCTTGTATTCTCTAACTCTGTAGTGTTGGCACTAAAGCAGGGTACCTGTGTCTGTTATAAGAAAAAACTGAGGTTGCTTTATACACATTTGGAAGTCTAAGAGAACAATGTTTCATAGAGGAATCAGCACTGAATTAACTATAAAAATGTGTTTTTTGCAAGCATGATTTCCTATAGAGATTATAAATTGTTTTATACTTTTGCTTGTTTTAATCAGTTTGTATGTGATTCACGTACATATGTATGTGAATGGTAATACTGAGTCTGTAATTTTGATGTGTGGTGAAAAGTTAAGGGAAAGATTTGTTTGGTGGTAAGATGGACAAAATTATATGATTCAAAGAATTTATTACACTCAATGTTGTAAATGAGTAGGGTGTTATAGATCAGATTCAATTAGTCAATAAATTTTTTATGGTAAAATATTTTGAGTTTAAATTTTTGTGCATGTGTGTGTGTGTGCTTTTGTGAAGATAGCAGACTTTAGAAATAAAGATGTATCACTTAAATTTTGTAGGCAAACCAGAAGGAACAGATCAGAAAGGAGGAGACATATGCGACGGGAAGAAGGTAGAAGGGATGACAGAAGGGATGAAAGACGGGATGATAGAGGAAGAGACAGAGACTATGAAGATAGAGATAGGGATCGCGATAGGGACAGAGATTCCACTCGAAGCAGGGACCATAGTCGAGATAGTGACAGAAGCAGTCACTCTGATGTAGGGGTCTTTAACTGTTTTGTTCATTGACACAACCTGAATTCAGATGATCGTAAATTCATTTTAGAAAAAAAACATCAGATACTGATGACACTGACAAAGATGATAAGTTCTAAGAATGTTTTATCCTTTTAAAAGTTATCTGTGGTAGATCTGCAACATACAGCTGCATGGAGTTGAAAGTTTATAGCTGTAAGGTCACTGGAGATTTCTTTTTAGTTTAACTCAACACTATGCAGGTGAACACTTGTTCTTATGACCAATAAAACTTTTTCTGTGATCAGTTAATGCTCAGGAATTACTAGTTTTCTGCCTTTGTAATTGATTTTCAAGAGAGGAAATTATTTGTATTGTCTTTACAATTACATGTACTTTGATTGCTATGTTGTCTTTCATTTATTTGACCTAAATATGTATTATTTTGTTTCACTTACACTGAGCAAAATTTATATCATTATGATTACAGAGAGATAGAGAGAGAGATCGGGACAGGGACAGAGATAAGGACCGCAGAGACGATGACAGAGCTGGGGAAAAATGGGTGACAGATACTCCAACAAATACTATTCTTCTTCGAGGCCTTCCTATATGTATTGAAGAAAAAGATGTAAGTTTACCCTTTACAGTAAGCAAATTATCCTATGTTATTACTCTCCGGAGGAAGATGGCTTTTAAAAACATCTTGTGTTGGAAAAACAATGATGATCGCAAGCATTTTTCTCCTTGTATCACGCTCTGCTTAGCTGCTTGCAAATGCTTTCAGTGTGGAAGAGTAAGAAATTTTTAGTAAAATGTAAAAGAGTAAAAAATCTGGACAGTAAGAAATAGCTCGGCTGTGTTTGAAAAAAAAGTTGAGGTGTTGTCATAGCCCTGTTGTAGTTATCTGCATAGTCATTGCTGTGCAAAAACTTTGACACTTTATAATATCTCCATCATTACTGAGGATTTTAACTTGAAACACAGACTAGCTGTGTACTATAAAAAGGGGAACCTATACAACAGGGACAAGTAATCATTAACACATTTTTGACACAATTAAGCCCTTTCTTGAGTTGAAATGCTGACCAGCGTTTGCACCTCCATGCAGTGCTCTTGTTTAAATGTTGGTACGATACAGAAAACCACAAGAATGACTATAGTTTAATGAAAATAAAAAGGATTATAGTTGAATCAAAGTGAGCAATATTGCAGCTTGAACAACAATCCATAAATTTAAGTCAAGCTGTATTAGAAGAAAACAGCAAGGTGTTTTCATAGCCATGTTGTTTTC
This sequence comes from Hippopus hippopus, assembly GCA_946811185.2. Lineage (NCBI taxonomy): Eukaryota > Metazoa > Mollusca > Bivalvia > Cardiida > Cardiidae > Hippopus > Hippopus hippopus. The sequence continues at coordinate 37,374,207 of OX328102.1, read as the reverse complement.
GTTGTGCAAAAACTTTGACATTTCATTACTGTAGATATTCAATACAAATTGGACTAGTTGTTTAATGTCAAAATTGAAACCCATACAACAGGGTCAGGTAACCATCATTATATTTTGACACAGTTATGCCCCTTTAAGGCTTTTGATTGCCCAAAAAATGTGTCATGCACAAGAGTCATGTCAGGTTAAAGATCAAGATCACAGTAGGGTCAGATGTGGTGGGGGGGGGGGGATAGTATTTGAGTCCGGCTTGTAACTTTTTTAATTATGAATGAATTTCAATATAACCAATTGTTAACCACAAAAAGACAATGTGTCACACACAAAAACTATCAGTAGGTCAAAGGTCAAGGTCACAGCTAGGTCATATACGTTTAAAAAGGGAAATTTTGGACGATTATGTTTGTCTCCGGCCTGTAATTTTTTTTTAATCATGATTGAATTTCAATACAACTATGTAGAATTGCCAACCATGTCAAGATGGCTCTTGTTGGTGGTAGTGCTTGTGTCCGGCCTGTAACTTTTTTCATCTAAGAATGAATTTTAGTATAACGTAGCAGAATTATCAACCACTTGTAAATGAAGTACCATTTGCAAGGTATCTGTAGGTCAAAAGTCAAGGTCAAGGCAAGGTCAGAAGTGTTTGTAAGTTTTGTGTCCATAGGCAGTGTTCATGTGGACAGCTCGCAGGAAAAGGGTCGGGGGGGATCAGTCACTTCTCAGTGACATGTCTTGTTCAACTTATAATTTTCACTGAAAATCAGTGTATTTCTAACAACAACTGCAGGCGTGCATTGGCACCTGCATGCAGTGCTCTTGTTTGAAATTGGTTTCTTGTGAAGCTTATTTCTGAACAAATTTGTTTTTGCTGTTTTCATTTTTATCAGACAAATGAATGTGCCTTTATTTATTTTGCATCTTAAATTTTATCATTGTTTTAGATAAGAGCAGAGCTTATGTTGTTTGGTGCACCAATTAAAGATGTTAGACTGATGAGGAAGAGCTCAGGTTAGTATTTAAAAAGTGCATGTTTTTTTGTCCCTGTCACACTTTGGGTATGTGTACGCTAGAGAATGCAAAATGATAATGATTTAGGTTGTGCCTCACTAAAGATCTGGAGGTGCCTCAGTGGTCAATTTTAACGATAAGTTACCAATTGATTGACATAATCAGAAGAATTTTGTGATGTACAACCAGCCTGATGTGTCTTCTGGTGGATGGAAGTATATTCTGTATTTTACCATTAGTAAATTTTTCAATATCAGTTCTCAGCATGGGACTGCTAGTTTAGTGGACTTTGGATTCCTTAAAACTTATGTCATGAAATCACTTGAAATACACTGAAATGTCTTTTTCAATAATACTTGCAGAAATGTACTAAAATGCCTTTTCCATAATACCTGCAGCGAGGCATTCTGAAATGCTACTAATCTGTTGACCATAGGAAGTTTCGGTGAATATAGTGTAAACAAAACCAGAACCATTTATTTCATGTTGCACCTGTGACCTGTTGTATATCCAGTGTGTAATTTGATTGAATAAGTTCATGGCTGCTTGATTAAAAATAAATGACTTTTTTGACACCAAATAGTCACCTTTGTTGAATCTCATGTGAGGTTATCCTGTAACCTTTTAGTACATAAAGTATTATTTTAAAGAAGTTTCAGTGTATGTGTAAATCTTTAAATGTGTACAGGTGTTAATGCATATTATATGGAAGGTGAATGGAGATACGGTTTGGTAAGTTAATGGGCTTTTATGGTCAAGAATGCAGATGAAATTTGCCCTCAAACAGTAGAACTCCAGATAACTTTAGTGAGGTGAAAATGAAAGAAATAGAAAAATCATTTAAAGCTCAAAAATACTCCAAGCTGAGTTGGGACTGTTTTATAAACAGGACTGTGTAATGTAAGATCCTACATGTTGTGGGATTTTGGATATAACTAACACAACACGTTATAATTACGACAGGTACTTCAAGAGGATTTGCATTCGTCGAGTTTCAGAGTGTAGATGATGCCCTCCGCTGGATGGACACAAATCAGGTTTATTTGCTGAGCATTACTACAGTCTAATGTTTACTACCTGTACGGTACAGTGGATAAACTGTGAAAATACAGAAATTATCTTGAACGTAGGGGAGTGCCCCCTTTTTTTTCGGAAAGATTATGTTTTGCAATTCATGGCTATTTTATTAATTGGGAGTTGGAGTAATGAAGTTGTCCACTTCAAAACTTTTTACTTTCCAAGGATGGGTATGGGTCAGATAAGAACTAAAGCCATAAACCCACATTTCCTATATACTGCATACATACCATATTTACTAATGAAACTATACCCTACACATAAGTGTATTTTCATTGTAGGAGGTTTTTACAATTTTTTGGGAGAGGGGTGAGAATTACAGCTTACATGTTTTTAAGCAAATTTTGAACAACTTTTTTAGTTACAGGAAACTAGGATCACTTTTATGTTGAAAGGGATTTTTTTTTTTAACAACCAAAGTGCATGAAATCAAGTGTTTTCATTGAAACATCATGTGCATGGAATCATGAAATTCAACACAAATATTCCCAATTGCCATACACAGACAATTTAAGACTGACTGAACTTGACATAGTAAGAATGAAAATGATGAAGTCTTGAAGCAGATTTTGGCTATACTACAGGTATCTTGCAATTTTTGTTTTCAATGCACTGATTTGATATCCTTTATTTGTTCACCCAACATAGTACAAATGACAATTTAGACCTTTGCGGTCAACAGTTGTAGAAAATATAAGGAGGAATAGTAGCATTACAACCAACTGCACAGTTTCCCACAGTGTCTTCCTTAGTAATAAAATACAGTACTTTCCTTCTATACTTGTTTGACCTTTGTTGATTTTTTTTTTCAAAAACATAACAGGATAATAAATTAAAAAGGATAGGAAAAAGCGAGATTGGTTTATAGAGATGAAGTTGTGTATTCATCTCTTTACAATACAACAAAACTACAGACTTGCCCAAATTGAAAGCATTTGCAAGGACAAATTCAGTATGGCTCATATGTTGTGAATTGTCTGTGGAAGAGTAGGAAACATCATGGTTCAAGGAGAAAGTGTTACAAGCATTTTCTCATTTCCCACTATGTTTCAAAAGCCTTTCTGCTCAGGGAAATTAAAACTTGTGATTGTATGGTAAAAGGGTAAAGTGTGGTATTCAGTCATTCTGTCATTGACAGTTATGAAAGATCTTTAAAACTAAATGAAACTGGTTCATTGCTTGGTTCATGAAATTCTGCCTGAGCAAAATGTAAAATCAGCAAACAACAGATGAGAAAGAAGTTATTGTCTACCTTTACATGCTTAACTGCTTTTTGACCTTTTTTCATATTCATCTGCTATTGTCTCTGTCAATCCAACACTATGCAACATACTCAAACAGGCACCCGACGTGGTGGATTGAATTTGACCAAATTAAATAAGTTGATATTGATACTAAAAAATTTGATATTTTTTTTTTTGCAGAAAAAACTTGTCCTTCAAAACCAGTATACTTGCTCGATGAACTTCAGTACTCCAAAAGACCGTAATGACAAGGCCATTTTGCATAAAATGGATTGGAACTGCTCCAAGGTAAAGCAACATACAATCTTCCTTTATAGTGAATTTGTCTTAAATAGGCATAATTGGAAAACTTTGTCAGGAGCAAGTTATGAATGAGTTGTCTTATCTTTCATTTTGTGGCAAGATATGCAAAATACAGTCGAACCTGTCCAGATGATCACCTGCAATAAACATCCCCCTGCTGTAATGACCACATTAAATTCCCCCAAGAAAATTGCCTGTGTAAGTGACTTGTAATATAAGCGAGCTCTCTGTTATCTCCGACAGAGACCATGCAAATTATGACTTTTTGGATCATTATACCCCTATGTGCAGACTTTAAAGAACTGTCAAGACTATTTATCTGTTTACGCCAGCAACTACACAAAATATAAAGATTCTGCCATTAAAGTCCAAGAAGAGATAAAAAAAAAAATTCTCAGTATTTTCCATTTTTCTCTTCAAATTAGCGAGTATTTGAGAGCACACCTCAAAAAAATCCAAGAAAGATCATAAATTTCCTGTGTACAGCTTCACTTGCATATCTTAGAGCAAAGCAGTACATTTTGTGATAGGGTGTTGTTCTATAAATAACCCAGGCGTATTACACAGATTGTGCAGTAAACCAGAAAATCAATAACTGACTGATAAGACTTTACTTCGAGGTGTAAATATGGAATATTACGGCAGTTTGCATTTTTGCTGGTTGGATCATGTCGAGTTGTGCGTGTAAAGAGGTGCATATAGGATGAGAGCGAATAATATGCATGTAAAAAAAGTACATGCATATCAATATATTTTTTTTGTAATATGTCAAGTGCATGTATTAAGTCATTCAATATTTTGATATCCTCCACTGGCATATTAAGAATGGTCTTAAAATGATTGTAATAAATTCAAGCTTAAGTTGCAAAGGTCAGCCCTTCAATAAAAGACCATCTGCTCTAAAAGACCACTTTTTAGATTTCCTGTGGGTGGTCTCTCAAACCAGGTTCGACTGTACAACCTTGGATAGTATTCACCGACAATTCTAAACATTGTTCTAAATCTAAATCCAAGGCTAGCTGTCTGATTGGCTGAGACACCTAGTGTTGGATACACGAATTTAACAAAGATTTAGAATGGTTGGTAAATAGTGGCCCTATACACACAAATGATAAATATGAAAACATGAAAATTGTATATTGTAACATTGATATCCTCTATTTGTGTCTAGACTGGTATGTCAAATGCACATTGAAACTTGAAAATTCAGAAAGTCCTCCAACACAAGCAATAGGCCTAAAGCATTTAGTAATGGATTGTATATTGCTGGACCAGTTAAATTAGTCTTTATTTTTGATAATCAGTGAGAGGCATACACCAAAAATGATATTGTGCTATGGTCCTGAAACAGATTTGTCCAGAATAAGACTGTTGATACACTTTCATGAATGACTTGGTTTGAGAATATTAGATTTATCCATGTGTCAATGTGTGAAATAAACAAGAAGAAAAGAAAAAGATGTGTATATATATATATAACATGATTGTGTGACTAGCCTTCCACTGGTCCTCAGTCTGATGATATTTGAATTAGCTTATTTGTTAAACTACTTGTACCTTACAGTGTGGCGCACATAATTTCAAGCGAAGAGATCACTGTTTTGGGTGCAATTTATCCAGATACGGTAAGACAAAGCAGTCTGGGAAAACCTTTATCATTACAAGTTTTGATAAAGATTTGGAAAAGGAAACAATGCTCTTTTTGTGTTTGTACCATAGTTAGGAAAGTAAATGTTAGATAACCTGTATTTTTTTTCAAAGAATGTACGGCATAATGTCTTGGTTGGGAGGGGGCCATTTTTCAATAGAATAAGATAAAACTTTAACATGCTATTTTTCAATAGAATAAGATAAACTTTGACAGAGTTCCTTGTGATTGCTGTTCAGCCCTATACTCACTGGCTCTGTGGTCAAGGTATCAATTTGTATTTAAGAAATCCTGGTTTGATTTTTACTCGCCATTTGTCACTTTGGTGTGTCCAGAGGCAAGGCATTCCAGAGCCCCAGCCTAGAAGTTTTGAAATCCAGGAAAGATTGTCAGAGCTGTACCTCTGTGAAATGACTGAAATACTGTTTAAAGTTGCTTGAAATTCCATCTAGGAAAACAAATAAACAAAGGCTCATTACTGTACATATTCAACTTTTATGTCCCTGTTTTGGAGAACAGAGCAATTGCATGTTACAAGCAATCATACCTTTTTCCCTGATATTTTCTTTGCATTTCAAGAAAGACATTTTCCTTCCTTGAAAATTTTTGTCCTCTGTCACATATGTATTGATTGGTCTGTAGTGAATCTGCACAATAAAGGATAATTCATTGACTTTCATTCCTTGTACACACTCTTGTCACCCTCCAAATAACCATACAAAACTGAAAAGGATAACACATGTAAAACAAAGATGGATAGTTTATGGTAGAGAGAAAAATACACATGACAGATCATAAAGAAAACTTGAAAAAGTTACAGATAAAGACAGTGCTAAAAGGAAGTGGGTTAGAATTTAAGAAAAAGTCTTTAACCCTTTACCAAACAATCCCTGGTTTTTACGACCCTGAGATAGAAGCCTTTTGAAAACATTGTGGGAAAAGGAGAAAATGCTGGTAACCAGCATTTTCTCCTTTTCCCACAATGTTTTCTACCCTGCTTGAAAGAAATTTCAATTTTTGAGTTACGTTTATTTTGTCGTCTGCAAGTGCTTTCAATTTGGACCAGTCTAAAATTTGTCGTTTGGGAAAGGGTTAAATGGTTACATTAACGAAGTATGATTTGGAACAGCATTTCAAAATTGTCGAAAACTAACCCTTTACTGCACAATCCCAACTTTTAATGACCGTGAACAAAACTGTTTTTTAATATATTGTTTGAGAAAATTGCTGGTGACCTACGATGTTTTCAACCCTATCAAAGACAGAAATGATCGTTTTAGCAACATTTAAGTTGTGTATTCCTTTTAATTTGATCCAGTCCAAAAATATGTCATTGGTAAAGAGTTAAATAATGGGTAAAATATTTAAATGGGGAGGATATACATGCTGTCACATGGCCTCAGCTCTGGTATAATATTGTAGATTTATGTAGTTGTTTGATGGCCTGCCTTATGAATAACATCTGTACAGAATTTATTAAGTGATCAAATTAGATAATGAAGATGTGACTTGTCTTCTATGGAAAAACAATAGCAAACAACAATACTTTTATCTTGTATTTGATTCAGACCCAAAGCCCCATAAGGTCACAAAATTATACACCAGTATCTTATCCTGCTGAGCTTCTATACTATAAACTAATCAGCAATATATACTCTGTAGAAAAATAAAGATTTGACAGAGAAGATATTTTTCTGCCTTTGCTAGGGAATATCCTATCTTTGTGGACAAATGCACAGTTGTAGGAATGGAGTCTTTGCAAACAAATTGAAATTTCCAGTTTTAGGAATAATTGTTGTATAACATGGTCAAACACAATCTCATCTTGAGCTATAAAGGTGCCTTGTGTTATTACCATTTAAATACATTTTCATTGTTAATCTTGCACTAAATATTAATCAGTGGCACTCAAACTGCAAACCCTTTAGTGTGTTCCATGAAATGATATGAAAACTGTCAATGAGAGAAATGTATAAAGTCATGAATTATGACCCTGAAACATTTACATCATAGCTTTTTTTTTTTTCATTGCCAATGTGAGAAATTACTAGTAAAGAGAGAAATACCTATTGACTCTTTACTGAATAATCCCAAGTTTTATAGACCTGAGGAAGAATGCTTTTGAAAACATGGGAGAAAATGCTGGCTAACCAGTAGTGTTTTGTATCCTATCCAACACCAAATCAGTCATTCTAGCTACATTTAATTTGGCTTCTGCTACTGCTTCCAATTTGGACTTTTCTAGGATTTTGTCCATTGGTAAATAGTTAAGTATGATCAGTAGATTCATCCTACATCACACCTTTCATTAAGCAGTCATCATGTTCAATCAGTGGATGTAATAAGGTTCAGTTTAAAGATGGACAAAATAATTCATTACAATTTTCATAATATTTTCCAGAGTCTGGCAAGTCACAAGCAGATGGTTATGACCATGTTGGAACAAATCCATGCAATAGTAAGTAGCTAGACAGATCTGAGACCAAGAACATGTAATAATTAAAAATCAATAATTTTGATTGGAAATCTGTCAAGATTTTTGTATTCACTATAAAGCTTTCAGATGGTATTTGTTGTTCCAGATATTTTGGACACCTTGTTTTGATTGTGGCAATTATGTATTGAAATGTCTATTTCAGCACTTTTGTTCAGAGGTCTGGATGCTCTCACTACAGAAGAGAACTTGCTGCGGGCTTTAAATGCTGTCACTCAACACACATGTAAAAATGTACAGGTAATAAGAGATGCCACCTCACAGATGTCTGCTGGTTATGCTTTTGTTGAACTGTCATCAGTTGCAGAGTCCATGAATTTTCTCGACCTTATAAAAGCTTTAAAACCAGGGTTTGAAGTGGATGGAAAGCAGATACTTGTTTCATTTGCAAAGAATACCTTCAATACATCGTAAGTCTGACTTTTCGTAGTTCACTACTAGGGTCTGCTTTCATTAAGTATTTCAACAAATTTGATTTGTCAAAGAGTACATCAGATTTGCTAATATTTGAGGGCTTATTTTTTATTGGTTGAATGATAACTGTAATGTTCAGTGTGAAACCATATCCATATTGTAAAGTGCAAATTGACAGGTGAAAGAAAAGTGGAAAGTACATGTCAGATTGAGCCTGATTTGTGATATGTTTTGAAAAAATTTTCACCATTAACTCTTTATTAAATGTCAAAATTTTAGACCTGTTGCAACTGAGAACATCTGCAGACAACAAATTAAACATGGCTTACTTGAATATATTTGTGGTTGAAATTATTGAAAACATTGTTTGGAAAAGGAGAAAATGCTGATTACCAGCATTTTCTCCATTTCCCACAATGTTTTATTCTTTAAGGACATACAAAGTAGGGTATTGTTTGGTAAGAGGTTAAAGCAAAGATTAATTTGCTTTTTCAGAATTGCAACAATAGCAGCTTCACAACAACAACAGCAACAACAACAACAGGTATGTATTTTCTCTGTGTCTGGCTTTGATTTTGATTTTGATATCTTACCGTCATCTCTACCTAAACTCTTGATGAAATGACAAATTTAAGCCTTGCCAAATTGAAAGGATTTTCAGATAACAAAATAAATGTGCCACATAAACTGAAATTTGATTTTTGAAGGGTAGAATACATTATGGGAAAAGGAGAAAAAGCTGGTTACCAGCATTTTCTCCCTTTTCAACAATTTTTTCCAAAGGTTTTTTCCTTATGGGTGTTAGCTGAGTCCTGGTAGTGCAGTCAGTAGCATATACGACTTGAGAACAGGGAGTCACTGGTTCGAATCCCCAACTTGGTGTTCTTCCTATACAAAGACTGATTATAGTCTTTGCAACAGGACTCATTCCTATCTCACTGCTGATCATTGTTTCCCCAGTGGTACATTGGAAAGCAGCCAATGGCTCAGGAAGAATATTGTGTGATGTACTGGTATAGGAAACTCCAGAAAAGCATGGATAAGTGCATTGATCTTTGATAGGTGCACAGTCAGTAGCATACAGGACTTGAGAACAGGGCGGGTCACTGATTGGAATCCCCAATGCAGCGAATTCTTTTCCAAAGATTTATGTTAGTTTTTGCGGCAGGATTTATTTCTCGCTCACTGCTGATCTTTTTTTCGATGATGGTTATGTGGGAAAGCAGCAGTGGCTCTGGAAGGATATTGTACAAAATATTGGTATTACAAACTCCAAAAAAGCCTGAATAGGTACACTGACCGCAGTGATGTAACTGAAATGGTGTTGAAAACTGTGTTAAACACCATGTAATCAATCAAAAACTTGCCGTCAAAAAACAGGATAGTGGGTGAAGAGTTAACAGTAATCTTTAGTCAGTTTTGTACATTAATGTGTAATGATTTTCCTTTAGTGTTCTTTTGTAGATTGGCAGCTATTATGGCTATAAGGCTGTCTGGATTGAATGCTCATGAAATAGTGGGTAGTTTAGATCAATCATCAGACTTTATTGTCTGATAAGTCTGATCTCTATTGACATTACAGACAGAAGCAAGCACACTTGTGCTTACTGTGCTGAGGCATGCAAAACAGAGACTGTAAAGTAAATTTGGTTGTCATTTTGAGAGCATTTGAAGGCAACAAATGATCTTGTATTTTGAAAGTATTTTCATGCATCAACTATAGCTAAGAGGCAAGAATTTGTCTCTAAATGCTGGCCATGGCATTTTTCCTTTTCTCTCGGTATTTCTGAAGATTGTAAAAACTCCAGATCGTCGAACTATGACCCAGAACAAACCCAATGGACATTTTAACTCTAGAAATACTACTCTAATATATGCAATTTCAAGATTGCTTTTAGCGTAATGCCTCGGCTAAGCAACAGAATAGATCAAAGATTAGACTGTACAAAATATTCATATTTTGTGCTGTCTGATCTTGATCTGCACTGGTAGCTAAGCCAACTCAAATTGTAATAAGGGCTAAATGTGGTATATATCTATTTGCGTTAGTCCTGGGACACAGCTTCTACATCAGACTACTACCAAGGATATGATTATAGCCATGGTGGGTACGATCAGTCAGGTTACTATTCAGGACAGTACTACGAAAACTATGATTACTCTAGTTATTATGATACAACATCTACTGTAACAACAACAACAACAGTTACCACTACATCAACTGTAACCACCTCCAACACCACCACAGGTTAGTAGGTTCATAATGTGTTCCTGTGTTCCACAATTATCCTTGCTATGTGTTTGTTATTTGGAGGAATACTGAACTTCCCCTTTCAACTTTTAACACCATCATGCACACCAAATGACACAAGCTGTCAAGTCACCAAACATCAGTATTTATTCATTGATGTAATCAATACTGCAGCATGAAAATAATTTGACTGTATGGCGCAACTGGTAGGATATTAGATTTATGTGACATTCACCCAGTTGGGGATTCAAGGGAATTAATCCACATTTGCTTTTGTATACTAAGTATGAAGTCTTTTCCCTTTGGTCAAGTGTTGGCGATATTAGAATCAAAATAAACTTCTTTCTATAGTGGTAGGTTGTTAAATGAACCACAGTTGTGAACTATGAGGCATGGTTTATTGAATGACCAATCACTACATAGCCGTTATGGTTTATTTATTGTGCATAATAACTCACAACCCTGGTTAATTGAAAGACTGGCATTTTTCTTGGAGTTCTCACAGACAATGTATATCAGAGCCCCAGCACCGTACAGGTTAAACAGAGGGAAGGGGACTGTCATTGCAGTTTATGCAAAATAGGGTTGAAATTTGCTTCAAACACCATTCCAAAAAATTTGAAATTCATAAGTTTTACATGAAATTTGAATACTTCCCAGTCCTTTTAAGCTGTATTTGAATATTTATTTTTCATTAGAGTGGCAGTAATTGCTGTCTTTCTGTTAAGACAGGTATCCTTTATTAATTAGTTCCATTTTATTCTACAGATGCCACCAATGCAGCCGCTGCTGTTGCTCAAGCAGCTATACAGCAAGCACAGGCTGCTAAACACTACCAAAAACAGGTAATGTTTATTGTGTTTCTACATTTTTCCTTCTGTACTGTATTTTAGGCATGGGCGCTCAATGATCAAAGCTGTTGTTGCGCCATAAAATAACATTCATTCATTCATTCATTCTTACTGTGTATGAGTGGATGGATTTATTCAATTTATGAATACAGAAATGTTGCTTTAGAAATCCAAACTTTCAGTTATCGTTGAACATCTTGAAATTAATACTTAACTTTAATTACCAGAAAAGAGGCACAAGAAGATGCCAAGACAGTAACTGTAAATGTAGTTTTACAATTATAAACTTTTCTGCACTTTCACAATGAAGCATAATTAATTAAGATATTAACAAAAAGTGACAACAAACTGAAATACTTTTGAAACAGTACTTTGATCAATTGCAATGGGACAAAGATTGTATTGTAGACGGTAAAGATTAACCCTTTACGAAACAATTCTGAGTTTTAGCAACCCTGAGAAAGGCTTCTGAAAACATTTTGGGAAAAGGAAAAAAACGCTGGTAACAAGCATTTTGTCCTTTTCCCACTCTGTTTTCTAACCTTCCAAAAACAAGTTCAGTTATATGAGACATGTCCTTTTGTCTTCTGCTAATGCTGTCAATTTGGACAAGTCTAAAATGTTGTCGTTTGGTAGAGATACTCTGTCTGTAAGAGATGGTACTTGTATTTTCTCTTATAGATCCAAAAGCAGAAGAAGATTGCAGAAATGACCAAAGAGGAGCGACTAGCACATCAGGCCCAAGAATGGAAGCAAAAGTCACAAGATCAGCCAGATGTACCAGGAGAAACTAAAACATACCGTAAGAGCTGAGGAACAGTTTTTCAATAGCTTGCCTCTCTTTTGATGAAAATTGTTTTTCAATTCACAGTACATTTACCTTTAGGCTGCTAAGGGCGACCCAAGGACCTTTTGCTGACAGTGTAGATCAAGATCAGACTGCAGAGAGCGTGAATCTACACTGTCCGATAAGGAGATATTTTTCCCTCCAAAACAACTTTGAAATAACATTTTAATTTTTACTATTGGCTTGAGAGTTTCATTTCACTTATTGAGCAGGTTAAGGCAGATGAAGAGATCTAGCCATACTTTAGAATAAAGAAACAATGTCTTTGTTATCAGATGCATTCCTCTCTCAAAACTGATCACTGTTTCGATGATGGTTATGTGGGAAAGCAGCTACTGGTTTGGGAAGAATATTGTGCATTGATAATGCATGGAATTAAGCAATATAAAAATAACGTTGAAAGGGCATTAAACTCCACACAAAAAAGCAAGAAGCAGTGTAGGTTCAAGGTGTTCTTTATTGTCTTATCTTAATCCACTCTTTCTGCAAAAGTTCCTTTGGATGTCTGTAGTAGTTAAACGGTTTATGCTGAAACTGATTACAGGAAGAGTAGTGTTTGTCTTAGAAGGTTATAAGTGATGTTCAGGTTTAGTGGAAAAAGTTTTCAACAAACCTTCCTTGATATTTATTGTTGAATTATTTGAACCCAGAACAGAGCTTTTTAATTTTTGACCAAACAAAATCCAACAAATCCTTCATAGGATAAATATCAAAGAATGGAGAAATCTGTTTATGATGCAATTCAAAAATAATGTGGGAAAAGAAGTAGTTGCCTGCTACAGAGTTTTCAAAAGCTGTTTGTTGCAGGGTAAACTATTTACCAAAAGTTAAGTTTAAGACTTACCCAAATCGATTGCATTTACAAATGAGAAATTCAGTATTTCTCGAGTGATGGGATTTGTCTTTGAAAGGGTAGAAAACATTGTGGAAAAAAGGGGTAAATGCTTGTTACTAGTATTTTCTCCTTTTCCCACACTGTTTTGAAAAGCTTTTTTTTTTTTTTTCAAGTTGTGAAAAGGGTAAAACTGTATTTGTGTAGTTATTGGTTGTCAATTTTATTCACAGCTCCCCCAGATGTATCCCTCTACCAGTATGATGAGACATCAGGGTACTATTATGATCCTGTCACAACTCTCTACTATGATGCTAATTCTCAGGTAAATATTTGTTCTATGGTATTAAGGTAATATTATAAATTATAAAATTTGATTCTTATTGAGTAAAACATGTTACATATTGCATGATGTGTAGGAAAAAGTGTCTTGAAAATAAAATCAAGCAAGGAAATAAAATCATGAAAAAATTAAAAGTTGCATTTTTATGCGGTGGTTGGTCTTGACAGATGATTGGCTAAAGCTATATAAGTCTTTATAGCCTTTAGGTTGAAAATTTGTTAGCTTCCTATTAAAAAAAAGAAATTCATGAGAGCTTAATGGCACAGTAGCAGCCAAAAGTAAAAAAAGAGGGTGTTAAAATGTGTTTAAATCATTCCATTTAAAAGTATTGAAATTATTGGAAAGATGACATCTGTTTTTGTAATGGTCGGTCCAAGTTTAAGTTGCTGGCAGACAAATGAATTTTCAAATCTGTTAAAAAGTTAACTAAAAGGTGGAGCGACTTGGATGCTTTTGATCTCGTTTTAAAATTTGACTAACACTTGACCTAATCGTACAATAACAGATGTTATCTTCACAATTACTTCTATACTTTTAAATGGCATAGTTGAAATTTCAATGCATTTTAACATCCCAATTGTATATTTGGCAGCTATTTGGCCTTTAACCCTTTCCCAAATGGCAAATTTTGGACCAGACCAAATTGAAAGCATTTTGCAGATGACAAATTAACAGTTGCTAAAAAGATGATTTTTCTATATGATAGGGTAGAAAACATTGTGGGAAAAGGAGAAAATGCTGGTTACCAGCATTTTCTCCTTTTCTCACAATGTTTTCAAAAGGCTTCTATTCCTGACCCGTAAAAACCAGGGATTGTTTGGGAAAGGGTTAAAAGTAGAAATTTGAAAGAATAAAATGCAAAAGAACTAGCACTAATTGCAATAGACATTTTTTCTCACAACATGTTTAACCTCGCGTTGCAATAAATGCTTGACAGCGTATTGAAGTTTTGAAAAAAAAAATGATGCCACTGCAAAGTGAAGACATTATCATCCTAGTTTAGGTTGAAGTAAGGGCTCAGTCCAATATAAGACATTATGATTGCTCCAAGATAGAACTTACATTCTTTGCAGTCTGACATTGATCTGTATTGTTTGCAAAACTTATTACCTGTGGCAATGGAAATGTCAGTTTTCCTATGGTGTAAAAATAATGAACATGTTACATCCAAGGTTCAAATTTAACGGTCGCAAACTCGCAAAATGCGAGCTGAAATGAAAAAAAATGCGAGTGCCAAATTCTAGCACTCAAAATAATTTGCGAGTGCGCCGGAAAATGGGCAAACCTACCGCTTAAAAATCTGAATTAATCCATAAATGCGATCGTTTTTGGTGTACACTGAATTGCCGTATGCGGTGTAGAACTATCCTTTCAGAGTATCACCGACCACGTGACCGCTATTCGTAGAGACGCTTGTTGCGATATTGTAAATACATGTATCCGATATTTAAAGCGCGTAGACGATTCTGACGTTGTTTATACGTCTGCATTGCCTCGCTGAGAGTATGGAGCGGAAAATATCCAGTTTTTTCGGCAATAGGCTGGATTCCATGACATCGCCGGAATATTTATTTAATATAAATTAATGATCAAACAGTTTGTCCAAACAAAGGATATTTCTTTGCCATGCAGAATGTGTAGAGTCTGAGCTATAATATTGTATGAGCAAACAGAGGAGACCCACTCAACAATATTTAGACTCTCCCAAATTGAAAGCGTCTGCATTTGGTACAAAGGAAAGTTAAGTCTCTAATAATGTAGAAAACATTGCGGGAAATGGAGAAATTGCTCATTATGAGCAATTTCTCCTTTTGCCACAATGTTTTCATAAGTTTCTCATTTCAGAGTCGTTAAAACACGGGACTGAGTGGCAATGGGTTAAATATTGCTAGTACAAAATTGATTTTGTCTAGTAGAAAAAATGGTCACTAGCAAATTTTTGCTAGTTAAAAAAAAAGTTAAATTTGACCCCTGACATCTATCATTTTACAGTACTATTATAATGGGAATACTGGTCAGTTTTTATACTGGGATGCTGAACAGTCAACCTATTTACCTGCACCAACAAATTTTGAGGATAGCACAAAAACAGAAAATAAGACAGATGCAAAAGATGAGAAGAAGGAAGCAAAAGAGAAGAAAGAGAAAGTGAAAGTTGCCAAAAAGATAGCCAAGGTATTAATTTTACTTGTTGAAACCTTAGAGAATGAAAGAAAACCTTACTTAGATGAAGAAGGGACTTCAAATATTTGCCTCAGTGCTAATTCACTTGCCCAAGATGAAATGTTATCAACTGGTCCAGTCATGCATGATCTAAATGTCATAAGACTTGTATTGTTTGCATTAAGAGACTGTATATAATTTTGTTATCACATGCTTGAGGGATCTTTTGATCTGTGATTTGAAGAATGGACAAAGTGATGGTAATTACTTACGTTTTGAACCTACTTGGCCTTGTTAAGGATAAATGTTATTTTCAGAATGAGAAGATATTTTATCTAGAAGTTCATACATGTTACAAACTTTGCTACCTGTGTGTTCTTGTATATAGCTACTCTTATGTAATGGTTCAGAGGTTAAGATTTTATAAACTTAATTTCATAGTACTGTGTGGAGGAATTGGGTCTTTAATAGCATTTTATTTCAATTATTGTGTTTAACAAAGTCCCACTAAAGGATCAATGCCAAAAGGCTATTGCAAACAGTAAAGGGTTAATTATTTTAAACGATTTGTTTTTCGATACATTTACAGGATATGGAAAAATGGGCCAAATCCATGAATGCTCAAAAAGAGGCTTTGAAGGATGGAATAAAAAAGATTAGCATGCCAAACCTGTCAGGGAAGAAGGAATCCGCAACGGCTGATGCTGGATTTGCCATTTTAGAAAAAACAGTATGTTGACATTTTTTTAGTCCCCAACTTAATAGAATCTTGCTGTGAAACGTGATATGTGATAACCTTACTAACTGCATTTTTTTAAATCCAATATTGCAGTTTCTACTTTCTAATGCGCATTTCATTGATAAAAATTTTCATAGCGCGGGACAATGGCTCGTTCATGACGTAAAATGTGTAATTTTTTTTTCATGGAGCTATGATAAATTTTGTTCAGCCAGTCAGAACATGCCAGTATTCATGAAAACAACTAATATTGAATTATTTGATTTTGTTGACAACAAAGATCAGACTCCACAGAACGTCTTATCTTGGTTCAAAATTTGTCCTACCAGAACAAACTAAATTACTAAAATACTGGTCAGTCTTACTTACTTTAAACATCCAGGTCACTTACTCGGTGCCCTAGGGGATAAAATTCTTCTCTGCAATAGTATGTCATAGATAACATGTGCTGCCAGAAATTGGAAAAATTTGTTAACGTTTCATTTCAGAAAAATGCAACTGGAGAAGACAAGAGCTTGATGCCTCCTCCGCCTCCAGTTGTAAGTAGAAATTTTGGAGATTTTTCCTTGGTTTATTTCTAGTTGTCTTTGAGTATGTAATGGGCAATGAGAGGTGCATTTCAGGTCAGAGTGGAACTAGATCAAACCACATAGAACATTCTGTCTGATCATGTGTTTATGCTGTAAATTATGTACTGAGATATTCTGGCCAAAAGAGCTGATAGATTTAAAAGTTCAGGTCTTTTCATGTGCATTTCTTTACAACTTGGCTGTTTTAAAGGTAGAAGATTACTATTTGTGTTAACCTTTGAAGTGCTGAATGAAATAGATATTTTCAGTCTTTAGAAGAATAGACAGAGTTATTTCAGTTTGCTTTGAATGTTGATTTGCCATAATGTAAGATGTCAAACAGTCAAGATGAAGATCAGACTATTTTGCTGTGTGCAGTCTAGTCTTAGTCCATATTGCATGCATAATTACTGGGAACATTTAACAACGTTCGCGACAGTTTCCATTTTCACGCTTAGTGTAACTATCACGCTCACCTTTTACTCAAAAAAGGTGAGCACCTAACACAATTGATCTAGCCACATCTGTCAATGTCTGCAGAATGGATAAACCAAGAACTAAAATGGGTCGTTTCATGTTAGCAAAATGAAGTAAAAAGTATTTGAATCAAGCCAAATAATTATATGCAAGGCAAGAATTACGCTTTCAAAAGATCGGACTGAAGGTCAAAGTGAAATCACCTAACTATGTCACTTAACAACGGAAATATGGACACAGATGCTACTACTAGCGCTCTATCTGGCAGACGTATCATCGAGCTAAAACATATTTTCATATGAAGATGCTTGCAGTTTGGTCTAGTCCAAAATTATGTCACGTGGTAAAGACTTGCAGAAAACGAGGGGCTGTACATAACTCTTTATCCCTTAGCTTGATGAGTCTGCAGCAGACAACATTGGTGAAAACACTGATGTCAAAAGGAGAAATTACCCCTAATGATTGATTTCTCCTTTTCCCACAATGATTTCTGACCCTTCAAAGAACTGTGATACTTGAATACCAGGTTTTGGTTTAGCGTATGCAAACGCGTCAAATTTAGAAGAGTCTAAAATTAGTCGTTTGGAAATGGATTAAATGCTAACATCAGTATTACATTTATATGCTATGAATTGGTTTAGTATGACCAACAAACTTGATTCTTATAAATATTATTGAAAAAATTGAGATAATTTACTTCATATAATGTCTTTGTCTTTGACAAATATTACATTTACTCTTTAGACAGTGCCCCACCCACAAACTTAAGATGTATTTCCTGAAAAAATAAAGCTGGTGACCTATTTGTTTTAAGCCTGATTCTTTTAGTTTAGTACCTGAATATTATTTATAGAAAAAATAAGAAAAATCTGAATGTTAGAGCATTTAAAAAAATAACTTTAAAAGATACCCTTTGTTTTTTTTGGGGTTTTTTTTCCAAAATAAAGGTGTTTTAGCCATAAGTTAAGGGTTTTTTTTTTAAAGATTGATACTCAGTATACTCTACATTATTTTTTTCATTAAATTTGATGTTTCACCAATACAATGACATAAAATTTGCTTATAATAGTTGTCATTTAAGAATATAAAACATAGACTTAGTTTTCATAGGTGAAATTTCATCCTGAACTGCCGCAATGCAGGGTGTACTAAAAGAAATATTCATAGAATTTTCCCAAAGCTGGTGACCCTCTCTTTTTATCTCCTATTTCTGTAGATCAGATAATAAACAATCACCAAACAAAGTTTCATGAAATTCTGAATGTTTTCAAAAAATGGTGAAACTGTAGCAATCGTCTTTAATAAGGATTTTAATGGTTTATGTTATAAAGGATGAAGGCTTGTTCATCCTTAGGTTCCAAGTGTTCAAAAATTTCTCAAAGACAAAGTTTTTTTTTCCCCCAATATAAAACTGGTTATTCAGCAGTGTACCAAAGGAAGCGCGAGTTAGTTCCATAGAAAGTCTAAATCAAGATCAGGGTCTATTCACCAACCCTTTTAATTGCATTCATAGTCTAAATCTAAACCCTTTGGTTCAGCCCTTCAGAAATTGTGTTACCTTGAAATGAGTATAGGACTAAGAATGCAATTTAGAATGGTTGGTGAATACAGACCCAGGCTACATAGTATAATCAGTTTGATCCTAGATCCACTGTCTGATATAGGGTGTTTCATAATATCTGTCCCAATTTTACTCACATATAAATTCAATAAGACTTGTCCTTGATTAATTTGAGTTACATAATTCAATAATAGATGTATGGGAGTTTTGTTTGGTGTATATAACCGGTATATTAGTGGAGTACCTTTCATTTCAGAACACATTTTCCAAATTCTCAATTTTACAGCACATGCTCCAAATGACGTCCTTTCTGTGCAATTATGACGTTGAGTCTATTTTTGAAATTGTTAATCACTGCAGTGCATGTTTCTCTGTTAATGACACGGATTTCCCTCTTAATGGCAGTTTTCAATTCATCTGTTGTTTTTGGACTACGGTTATACACTCTGTCTTTTAGATATCCCCACAGGAAAAAATCTAAGGGGCTCAAATCAGGTGAGTGAGGTGGCCATTCAAAATCAGTCTTTAAAGAAATAATCCTTCGACCGAACGTCTGCTGTAACCATGTGATTACTTCCCCGGCTGTATGCGGAGTTGCCCTATCTTGCTGAAACCAAATGCTGTCTAAATTAACATCCTGTCTTCTCAATACTGGCACAAATTTCTTTCCCAGGAAACTTAAGTATCGGTCCTTGTTTACCGTTTCAACTGTTCCCTCATTATCTTCAAAGAAGAAAGGACCAATTATCCCATTTACACTAATCGCCGCCCAAGCTGTAACTTTTTCACCATGTAATGGCTTTTCAATATAGAAATTAGGTTTCTCACATCCCCAATATCTACAATTTTTCTTGTTTACTTGTGCATTTAAGTAGAAATGTGCCTTGTCCGAGAACCAAATGTTATCAATGATATTCATATTGGCTATCATCCAATTAGCAAATGATATTCTACCATCAATATCTGTAGCTTTTAAATGTTGCATAATGGAAATAGTATAGGGCTTCAGTTTAAGATCATACTTTAGCATTCTGTACACACTTGCAGAACTTACAGAGTTGCTGATGTCACCCAATACTTCCTGAACTGACCTCCGAGGTGTTTCTTCGATCACTGCTTTCACCTGTTCAATATTTTCCTTGCTTCTTACGGATTTTGGTCGACCAGAGTTCCTGTGTCTTCTGTCTTCAATAGATCCCGAATCTTCAAATCTTTGTATAGTTCTTTGTATTTGCTTCCTATCCATCTTCTTCAACTCAGGATACTGTTTCCTAATTTTTCTGACAACAACTGTTGTTGAGTTTGTTTGATAGTACAGTTTAACAATTTCTGAAGCTTGCTGTTTTGACGGTGCCATTTTGAAAATAGCTCTGAGGAAATGACGTCATCATAACGTCTTGACGTCAAAGTTTTCCCGTACTTTTATATTACCTAAAAACTCCCACAATTCTTCATTATTTTGATATATGATAACTTAAAATACCTTTCAAAATGACTAAGTTATGTTTATTTGAAACTGGGGCAGATATTATGAAACACCCTGTATTTTGTCTGGTACTGAGACAACATTAACATTGAAGTCATCGTATCTTGGTCTTTTTATGAACTGTTGTAGTTCTATTGCATTTACTTTGTAGTCTGAGGGTTAACTGTGATCTGTGCTTTTTGGAAATGAGGCTTAACTCTTTCCTTACTGTTGAAGAGACAAGAGGTTTTTGTAAATAATTTAGATCAATATCAGACTGCACAGAATGTACATTTTGATCTCTGATATATACTGTCCACTATTTTATTCTAGATCATAACTGAACTATGTCTTCATCTTAAAGCAGAACTGTATTTCCAGCCATTAAAAAAGTAAAGGTTATTTTTCTAGTAGTGAAAGAGTGAATACATCTGCCAAAAGCATTGACCCATGTCAGCCTGAACAGTCAGCACAGGCTGATATAGGTCAAAACTTTCTGTTATTTCTAAATTTTATGCATGTCCAGGGACCATTCTTCCCTCTATATCCAGTCAGTTGTCAGATTATATGGATTTTATAGATCCCTAATTATGTGATGTCTTGCTTGTTATAATGCATGACAGAGATGCATTAAACCCTCTTTTGCCAGAGGGTGGCTCATATATATTTATTTATCAATTTTGCCTTGCCTTTTACTTGAAAAACTTACTTTGTAGACTAAAATGTGTCAATGTTGAATGTGTCTATATTTTTGTAGGGAGGAAGTGGTACAACGCCAGACAGATCAAAATCTAGCCTTGTTGCATCATATGGTGGTGATTCCGATGAAGAGGAGGAGGAAAGTTCACCAGGGGATAAGACTTTTGATGAATCCAAGCTACTGGACTTCAACAAAATGGCCTGTTTGCTTTGTAAACGACAGTTCCAGAGTAAAGATATACTAACAAGGCATGCTCAGATGTCAGATCTCCACAAGGTTAACTTTTTTTGTACATTATAATTACATTTTGCTCAGAAAGCTTCTCAAGTCTGCTTGAACTTGTCAATTTTGTACCATCCAGGCTGTTTGTAGACTTCAAATGTAAGAAAAGAAAACTAGACAAACATTTGAAACAAGGGAAAACCATTTCATGATGATTACGGAAATTTAGGTGAAAAAGGAGCAATACATCAAGATATATTTGTATAGTGTAGGGAATGATGATGCTTATTGCTTGAAGCTTAAAATATTCTTAATACCTTATCAGATGATATTGTATTTTGTATAGATGTTAGTTAACTTATCCTGTAGCTGGCCAAGCTTAACCTCTTAGGCTACCCAAGCTAATTCAGAGCATGCTGAGAATAAAATGCAGTCCTGCAAGGGATAATTGATAAGTGTTAGCCTTGTATTGAAGGAACTAAGAAGGGATGTCCTTTTTTAGCTCAACTATTCCCTGACTACTTAAAGCTTTGTACCTGAAGAATTGTGTCATTTGGTCAGCACTCTAAGTAAACAAGGCAAGGGACCTTTGCAAAATGGACAAAATCACTGAAAGAGCAGTGATTCAATATTTGCATAAGAAAGGTCTCACACCTAAGAATATCCATACTGATATGGTTGCAACACCAGGGATGATGCCCCATTATGTGCTACTGTGAAAAGGTGGGTGGCAAAATTTAAGCATGGCAGGCAGAACCTTGAGGATGACACACGTCATAATAGGCCTGTCACTATTGCAACTCCAGAAACAGTCAACATAGTCGATGATATTGTAAATGGCTGGCAGGCATATATGCATGTACAGACATGTGTAGCCGTAGCAGTTGGTATTTCACATGAAAGATCACATTCCATTTTTACAGAAGACCTTACTATGAGAAAGCTAACAGCCCATGGGGTACCAAGACTTCTGACAGTTGATCAGAAGCACACCAGGCAGACTTTGTCTCGTGCTTATCTGCTTTTTTTTAGAGGCAGATTCTACTAACTTTATGCAGAGGTTTGTTACTATGGATAATATGTGGGCCCATCATTTCACTACAGAGGCCAAACAACAATCTAAACACTGGAAGCATCCTGGTTCACACCTGCTGAAATAGGCTAAGACTATTCCATCAGATGGAAAGGTTATGGCTTTGGTTTTCTGGGATGCTTATGGTAGATTATCTGCAAAGGAATGAACAATCAGCGATGCACATTTTGCATCCCTTCCTCGGCATTTAAGAGAAAATATTAAACTCAAGAGCCACTGAAAACTCAGTTAAGGCATGTTGTTCCACCAGGTCAATGTCCCTGTTCACAAGTCTGTCATTACCATGGCTTTCATACACAATTGTCGCTTTGGATTGATTGAGAATTCACCTTTTTTGCTCTAGCTTGCTTCATCAGACTTTCATCAATTTCCAAAATTGAAAAAGGCAATATCTGGTATCCACTTTTGGTCAGATGATGTCATGCATGCAGTGGAGGACTCTTTGAACGGTGCAGAAAATGAAGTTTTCTAAAAGTTGCATTTAGGCCAGTCCCAAGTTTTAACAACCCTGAGAAAGAAGTCTTTTGAAAACATTGTGGGAAAAGGAGTATATGCTGTTAACTATCATTTTCTCCTTTTGCCCATAATGAATTCTACCTTATCATAGACAAATTCAACCATTTGAGCCACATTTAAATTATCGTCGGCACATGCTTTCATTTTCAACAAATCCAAATTTTTGTCCTGTGGTACAGAGCTAAACATTATCGACAAAAGTGTATAGATACTAAAGGGGATTATGTTGAAAAATAATGCATTATTTTCGCCAAAAGTGAAACCCTTACATATGAGGCTTATAGCTTATGAGCCCGCATATTTTGGATATACCTAAAAGAAATCTGAGCCAAAGCAATCTTGGAAATGTATAATGTAAGCAAGCATTTCTAAAACTTCAAAGTACTGGATCAAAGTCATCAAACACCCCTTTATGAGAAATTTGTAAGGTAAACAATTTCCCTCATTGTTTTTCAGGAAAATTTAGAAGCATTGCGGCGGTCACAATCTTCAGGGAGCAACTCATCCGGACAAGTAAGATTTGATGTTTATCACATATTTGGATCAATTTATTTTGTGCATGGTAAAAAAGATACTTTGGAAATTAATCAAACAACCAAATGTTTTGGGCTTTCTCGGAGATCAAAGCTTTGGATTTGTAATCTGGAAATCCCCAATTAAATTACTGGTTGTGATGCTAATCACCAGGCGATGTCCTTGGGTTAGGTACTATCTTTGCCTTGCTCTGATGATAAGATTAAAGAAGCAGTCTCCTTGATATAACTGAAATGTTGTGGAAAGGACATTGTGCAAACCAACATAGTACAAATACATGTACTATAGTAGTTCTCAATCCTGTTTGCAGAGGAGTTTCCAGACTTTAGTCTAACTTGGTAATCTCTCGCACTCCATTCTTGTGGCAGGGTTTGCCATAGCATGATAAAAATAAAAAAAGGCATGAGATTTGTAACCAGGGGCCCTGAGTTTGACCCCCCAACTTGAGTCAATGATGGTCATTGGTAAAGCTTTTTACCCTAATCCTAGAACAGATCTGTGACTTTAAGAGCATTGTGACTTGATATGACTATTAAAAATACCGTTAAATCACTCTTGTCGAATGATGAAAGCAACAAAGATAGGTGTAACACTTTACCAGCTGACAAAGTTGTACACTTGTCTAAATTGAATGCATTTTTAAATGACATTAAATATGATAGGATCTGTCTATGGAAGGGTAGTAAACATAATGGGAAAGGGAAAATATGGTGGTTACCATTATTTTCTTCTTTTCCCAAAATGTTTTCCAAAGCCATTTTCTAGAAGGTCATCGCAGCACTGGATTATGTGGTAAATTGTCAAGGTGGCATTTTGTAAAAATCTTGTTTCAGTATAGAGATAGAGCAAAAGAAAGAAGAGAAAAAATTGGTTCCACAGCCCCACCACCCAGAAAGAGGCCTAGTATGCCAGAGCCGTAAGTGTTTGTATATCCCTGAAGGGTGATGATATCAAGATAGTTGTTAGATTTCATACAAGATCATAATGTATCTCTGAATGAAAAGAAAAAAACTTCGTTTTCGTGAATGGCAAAGCCTCACGAATGAATTTTGGTCTTCACAAATGAAATATATCTCTTTTGCATCAGGATAACTTTACCTCTGTTTCACATGCAAGACAGTCAGCAGCAAGTTTTTATCCTTTGATTTGACATATTTCTGTTTGAAGTGTCACATTCATGACATCAATAGTGCTATTTTATCATGTTTATGACGTCAGTAGTGACATCATTAGTATTTGGACCCCAGTATTCAAATAACTAAATTCACTCTTACAATTGAAAAGTTAAAAACCTAGGCAAACATCATACACATTGAATTTATAATCTCATAATTTAACATGTGAAATTTGTACTTCAAAAATGAAAAAAATTACAGGCTTAAAATTCATAATCCACCTTATAGCATACAAGAGAATAGTTTAATTGTGGAGGAAATAGATTTTGTTTGATTTGTGTTTCTTTGTTTTATATACTGTTTTCTTAATAAACTCTATTCAAATATGCTACTCCTCATTGAAGACAGTTTAAGAAAATAAAGGTATTCTGTAATAGTTTTGATAATTGTGTACAAAAAAAATTAACAATGACTGTAAATTTCTGAGGAATGAATAGAACACTAAGATTTGAATCACTCTGTTGTTCAGTATTTTAGCTCTTCCTTTTTCAAGAGTTTTGAAACACTAAATTCGACTAGAACATTGTTGAGCATTTACTACTTCAACTATATTATTTTGCAATTCAAAACAAGACTTGTGTCCTCATGAATGTCTGATGCGAAGGCCTGAAGAAATGATTTTGAACTTAGTGCTTTTGTACAAAGTCATACAGCACTTTTAACATGGTCCTTTTGGAGGTGTACATCAAGATATTAAAACATTTAGGCTGATCTTTTAACTAACCTGTCCAAGATTTTATAGGGAATTCTGTGACCATAACGGCCTTGAAACTGCAAAATAGGGGTCTTTCCTGTTAAACCTGCTTGCTATTATCTTTTAACAGATTTGAGCAGCCCACTAAAGCTGGTATTGGTGAAGACAACATAGGCAGCAAAATGTTACAGAAGATGGGCTGGTCATCAGGTCAAGGCCTTGGAAAGAAAAGTCAGGGTATTGTAAACCCTATACAGGTAATGCTTTGGTCAATTTCTAGATTTCAGTTTTGCAGGCCACTCTCACCTATTTACCTCCCACTTAAAGCTCTTCTGTCCAAAGGCCAGAAGAGCTTAAATCATTTCGTGAGTTCTGTCCTATGTCCAGCATCAGTTAGACCTAATTCTTGGTCCCAATTTTAGTTAAACTGGCAGTTTATTTGTGTCATCAACACCACAAACTGTTTTGAAAATAAAGCAGATTAAAAAAAAAACCAAGGAAAAGTAGTGAAGAAGTTGAAAATTTAATGTATGTTTATGCCTCAGAGTCTGCGTTCAAACTTGCACAAGTTATTTGTTTCATCAAGGTGTAAATCGTATCAAAAATGAATGAAATACATCTAATAATTAGTTAATATTGGAAAGGAACCATATGATGAGTAATTTATGTTGGTCAAATAATTTGAGGTTATTTTACATTCTTGGTTACAATACTGAATTCTGTTGGATGAGTACACTGGAGAATTAGTATTTAGGATGAGGCGACAGGCTTATCCAAAATACAGATTGCGTCAGAAATGTATGAATGCTAATGATTCAGTATTGTTTACAGGTATGATAAGTGACCTCATTATTACACACTCGTGTGTTGAATTAAAACAAGAAATATATGAACTGTTTCATCTTAATTAACATTACATCCAAACAAAAGGGCTATTAGGGAATAGATGTTGAGTAAGTGCATTTGATTTTGGTAGACTACTCTTCCATGCAAGTATCAATATTATGGAATCTAGCCTCTTTCTACAAGTCCATTTTCAGGACTCTACAGAGTTCAGTATAGACTCAGATTATTTGTACTAACATTCCATTTTTGGCTCACCTGAGCACACCATGCTCAAGGTGATCTTTGGTGACTGTGCTGTGTCTGGCGTCCCTAGTGCATCATCTGTCATGCGTCGTGCAGTTGTCAGCATTTACCTTGTGTGCACTCTAGAGACCACATTTTCAATCAGATACTTATAGAACTTGGTCAGAATATTTTTCTTGACAAAATCTCAGACAAAGATTTGGTCATGTGGGTCAAAAGGTAGGTCACTGGGCCAAATCTCAGGTAAAGCTTGTGTGCACTCTAGAGGCCACATTTTTAGCCTGATACTCTTTAAACTCTATCAGAATGTTTGTCTTGATGATATCTCGGACAAGTTTGAAATTGGGCCATGTTGGGTGAAAAACCTTGTGTGTTCTCTGAAGACCACATGTTCAGCCTGATAGGTCATAGTCTTTGTCTTGATGATATCTCGTACAAGTTTGAAATTGGGTCACGCCAGGTCAAGAATTAGGTCACTGGGCCAAATCCTAGAAAAACCTTGAGTGCAGTCTAGAGACCACATTTTCTGCTAGATACTCATGAAACTAAGTCAGAATAGTTGTCTCGATGATACCTCAGGTGTGTTTGAAATTGGGTAATGTTTGGTTAAAAAGTAGGTCACTGGGCCAAATCTTTTAAAAGCCTCGTGTGCACCTTAGACACCACATTTTCAATTTGATACTTAGGAAACTTGGTCAAAAAGGACTTGATGTTTTGGACAAATTTGAAACTGGGTCAGGTCAGATAATGAGATTGAAAAGTAGGTCACTGGGCCAAATCTTTTAAAAGCCTTGTGTTGACCATAGAAGCCACATTTTCAGTCTGATACTTATGAAACTTGGTCAGAAAGGTTGTCTTGTTGATATCTTGGAAAAGTTTGAAATTGGGTCATACTGGGTCAAAAACTAGGTCACTTTCATTCATGTGTTTTACATCTTTAAAATGAGGATCTCTTCAGCTCTATCAACCCGTGATGACTTTACTCAGGTGAGCACTTTAGGGTCAATGGCAATCTTGTTGAATTGATTTCATTGGTCTTGCTGATTTAGATGTGAAATATGTTCCATTTATTGGCCACATATCATTGAAACTTGCTGGGTTTGTTTATGACAGTGATTACTGAAGTCCTGTAAATTTGGCTAGGTTCTCAAAATCAGGTTCTGAGAAATTACATTTTGATTATTTTCCACATGCATACTTACCACGCTTATACTGTCACGCTGAAAGCAATGGGTTTGGAAGACATTTTTCTTGGACATACTTGTATTAAATCAAAGGTTTATTTTGTGCTTGGAAATGAGAAGTTTTCATTGGAACATAAGAAAACTAAGAGGTGATCCCCCACTGTCTTTTGAAAGGACTGTTATTGTTTTTTTCGTAGATAAAAACTGAGGTTTATCTATCTTTCAGGCGGAAAGAAGGAGTGCTACAGCAGGGTTGGGAATGCGAGGAGCAAGTTATAATATTGAAGATACTGATAATTATAAAGATGCTCTAAGAAAAACAATGTTTGCAAGGTACAAAGAATTTGAGTGAAAAAAAAAAAAAGTTCAGTAGATTGGTGGAAAAAGTAAAAGAGGAATGTATAGGGGGAAAAATCTCGATAACATGCCATTTACTGGCATTTTACACAGTGCAGAATCATGCAAGGAGATGGATAATGGTATATGGGGAACAATCTCGATAACATGCCATTTACTGGCATTTACACAGTGCAGAATCATGCAAGGAGATGGACAATGGAGAGTGCATGCAAAAAATCCATTCATACAGATAGATTTGCACAGATGTATCTGATAGAGTGCATTGTATAGCTGGCAAACATGTATACCAGCTTTGTGCTAGCCAATTGAACAAGCAGAGTTTCGTGAAGGAAACTGGTCTCATTGCATACTGGAGGCCAAATGATTATTATAATTGAGTTCCGCGACATACTTCATCCACCTATTTAAACCAATTTTTTTTTCTAAATTTCAAGACCAGTTGATTCATCAAGACATTCTGTCTGGCCAATCAAATGGTTAATCTTGAAATTTAGAATATGGGTTGAATCTTGAATGTATAGTTATGTTGTACCCAAGAGTTTCTGGGTACATCTTAATAGAATAACCAATGTAACACATTATGCAAATTTTGCTGTTTTATCCTAATGAGATTTTAATATACTTGTTGTCAACTGAGTGGTACTTCTGGAAATAGCCTGGGAAAGAAATTTATGTTATTGTTGCTCAATTAAATCTTAAATATTGCCAAACAAGTGTAGAGAATTGTATGCTTTTCAGACAGAGAAAACATGTACAGAAGGATTTGTCCAAGATTTGGCTCTTGTTGTTTTCTTCTAGTTTCTTCTTTACTTAATTATTGATTTACATGTACTTGTTGAAACTCTGCAAAGTAAAGAATGCATAAACATGTATGAAGTCTATTTATTACTCAATTTGAAATAACAGTTTAACACAAACATAGGAAACATACTTGCAGATTTGTTGTCAAAAGATATGTATAAATATTGCTTGAATCCTACCAAGACTAGCAAACTTATAGAAATCAGTTAAAATAGCACTAATGTAATATAGCAGTACGCCATTCATTAAAGGCTGTTAAAAATACAATGTATGGCAATGATTGGATGGTGTTTTACACAGCTTTCAACATTATAACAGTTATATCACGGCAACAGCTCACATATTCATGCCCAAATTGAAAAGAATTCCTGGCAGCAAAAATGGCTCAAACCCTGAGATTTTGCATTGAAAACATTGTTGGAAAGGAAGATGCTGGCTACCAGCATTGTTTTCTCTTTCTACAATGTATACTGAAAAGCTCTCATCTTAAGGCTGATTAAAACTCAAGTGTTGCGTGATTACGGATTAAATACATCATCCCTTTACCACACAATCTCAAGTTTCAATGGCCTAAAATGATAAGTTTTGAAAGCATTGTTGGAAAAGGAGAAAACGCTGGTAAACAGCATTTCTTCCTTTTCCCACAATGTTTTCTACCCTTTGAAAGACACATCCAACAGTTTAAAAACATTGGTCATCTGCAAATGCTTTGGATTTGGACCAGTCTAAAACTTTGTTATAAGGTAAGGATTTGAACTCTCTATTCTTTTCTTCCAAGGCCTGCAAATCAGAATTTTCTGCACCATAGTTGGTATTGTGCAGGACTTGAAACCAGGGACTCTGGTTCAAATCCCCAGCTTGGCAAATTTCTTTCCAAGGATCGATGATAGTCATTGCGACAGGCTTCACCTCTCTCTCACTGACCATTGTTATGACAATGGTTATGTGGGACGGCAGCCAGTTGCTTGGGAAGAATAATGTGAGAAGTAATGCCAAAAGACTCCAAGAAAGCAAAGACAGGTGCACTGGCTGCCGCAATGTAACTGAAATAATGTTGAAAATTGCACTAAACACTAAACAAAAAAAAAAGTCAGAATTTTCTTTTAACTGCACCCTAGTTTATGGATTGACAATGGTTTATTTCTTTGCATCTGTCAAGCAAAATATCTCAGTTGAAGACATCACAATGTGATGAATCATGATGCATCAACATACTTCACTTTGCTGTTATCTGTACCGTATACACTCAAACTACATCTTAAATAGGCCTAGCTACATTATAGCTACTGAACACTGGTACAAGTGCCAAACAGGAGAAATATTTGGAGGGAAAGAAAAGAACACTTGTGAATTTTGTGGGAAAGACTCACACTCGGGTTCTTCAAAGAATCCAATCACTTAATCCTTTAAAATAACAATAGCTGCCAAAAGTAAACACAGCAGGTATTAAAATGCATTTGAATTGAAACCATACCATTTAAAAGTATGGAAATCATTGTGAAGATGACAATCTTTATTGTACAGTCAGGCTAAGTGTTAAGTCGCTGGCACAGAAATTAATTTCAAAACTAGGGTAAAAGTTGCCAGGTCACTCTGTCTGTGTACTTTTTGCCTGATACTAAAATTTATTTTTCTGCCAGCGACTAATGCTGGACTGACCAAACAATAACAGATTGTGATCTTCACAAT
This sequence comes from Hippopus hippopus, assembly GCA_946811185.2. NCBI lineage: Eukaryota > Metazoa > Mollusca > Bivalvia > Cardiida > Cardiidae > Hippopus > Hippopus hippopus. Next base: position 37,343,864 of record OX328102.1, on the reverse strand, counting down.
ATTTTCCATGCTTCTAAATATTATTATTAAAATGCATTTGAACACCTGCATCCTTTTTTGGCCGCTATTGGGCCTTGAACTCGCAACAAAAATTTAGACTTATCCTAACTGGAAGCTTTTGATGACAACAAATACTGGTTTCAAGCACTTTCCCCACAATATTTTCAAAAGCTTTTTTTCTCAGGGTTGTTAAAACTCTGAAATGTGCAATAACAAGTTAATTTATAACCAATTTCCTCAATGCAACAAAGTGATAAGGGCCAAAAGCAGGAATGTATCGGTATTATTATAGTCACTTAAACCTAAAGGTTACAAAACATGTCTGAAAAAGTGTTTCCAAGGGTCCAAGCATTTATTGAAATGTTTATTCTTCATCCTGAGGACCATTTGAGCATATTTTTTTGTGCAAAAGTATATAAACAAAAAAACAAGAATGTTTAACATGAAGTTAAGTCACGACCTTGCTTGCACAAATATAGTTTCCTGGGCATGTAAACCTATTTCCTTTAGTGTGGAGTTAAAGTCTAGTTGTGATAGCTGCCGAACTGGGAAGTGAGCAATTAACTCAAATCTTTCATTGGAAAATCCCTTCGAGTTGGCAAAAAGCACCACTGCCTGAAATAAAGGTACAAATAGTTAAAGACAATATGTTGTTTCTTATCCCTCTACAACTCTATGCAACAATCAGTCCAAATTCAACAATTTAGATACATTAATCGTTGTGCCCTGAGGTCCTAACCCTGACCACACTGATCAGGATCTTCCAAACAATTTTGGGACCATACTTACTAACCAGTCTATATTGCTTCTCATTCTATTTCAAAGATATGTAATTTCTGATACCATGTCAATTGTGTTACTTTCTGAATGTTTGGTGACTAAGGATCCTGTGTTTCTATGAGACTGTGGAAAGAATCCAGCCTTTTCTCCCTTCTCTAAATAATGATGAGGGGGGTTTAAAACACATTCAATTGCCTTTTTTCACAATGTTTGCTGCTCTTTCATAGATGTAACATCATATGAGCACAGTTTATATTGTATACACAGGTCTCCAACATGAGCAAATCTATAATTTATCATCTATTGAAAAGCAATTGAATTGTGACAGATGACCCTGGAATAGCACAACATGGAAGAAAAGAACTAGAAATGTGTCATTTTGACGCAGATGCTTTCATCATCCTTGCAAGAAAACTAGAGGGCCATTGGCCCTAAAGTGCTCACCTGAGTAAAGTCATCTAGGGTTGATAAAACTGAAGACATCCTGATTTTATAATTGTGAATTACATGAGTGTAAGTGACCTCCTTTTTGACCCGAAGTGACCCAATTTCAAACTTGTCTGAGATATTATCAAGACAAACATTCTGACCTAGTTTCAAGAGTATAAGGCTGAAATGTGGCCTCTAGAATGCACACAAGGTTTTTCAAAAATTTGGTCCAGTGATCTACTTTTCGATCTGACATGACCCAAATTCAAACTTGTCTGAGATATCATCAAGATAACCTTTCTGACCAAGCGTCATGAGTATCTGGCTGAAAATGTGGCCTCTTGAGTGTGCACAAGGCTTTTCTAAGATTTGGCCCAGTGACCTACTTTTTGACCGAAGATGACCCAATTTCAAACTTGACAAAAAAATATGAATACAAACATTCTGACCAAGATTAATAATAAGTATGAGGCTGAAAATGTGGCTTCAAGAGTGCACACAAGGTTTTCTCAGAACTGGCCTAATGACCTACTTTTAGACCCCACATGTCCCAATTTCAAATCCGTCTAAGACATCATCATTACAAATATATCAAGTTTCAAAAGTTTCAGGCTGAAATGTGGCCTCTAATGTGCACACAAGGTTTTTGGAAGATTTGGTCCAGTGACCTACTTTTTGACCTGACGTAACTTAATTTCTATCTTGTCAAAGATATCATCAAGACAATCATTCTGACCTAGTTGAATGAAAGTCAGGCTAAAAATGTTGCCTCTAATATGCACACACGGTTTTTCTCAGATTTGACCCTGTGACCTACTTTTTGACCCCACATGTCACAGTTTCAAGTCTATCCAAGACATCACCATTACAAATACATGTATTCTGACCAAGTTTCAAAAGTATCAGGCTGAAAATGTTGCCTCTAATGTGCACACAAGGTTTTTCTAAGATTTAGCCCAGTGAACTATCTTTTTTTCATCCCACACAACCCAATATTAGCAACTTGTCCAATATATCATTAAGACAAACATTCTGACCAAGTTTTAAAAGTATCGGGCTGAAAATGTGGCCTCTAGAGTGCACACAAGGTTTCTCTCAGATTTAGCCTATTGACCAACTTTTTGACCAAATTGACCCAATATCGAACTTGTTCTAGATATTACCAAGACAAACATTCTGACCAAGTTTCATGAGTAACTGACTGAAAATGTGTGCACACAAGATAAATGTTGACCCCCGGACGATGGACACAGCACGATCACAAAACTCACCTTGAGCACTTTGTGCTCAGGTAAGCTAAACAGATGTTTGCAAAGTGCTCAAGGTAAGCTAAACAGATGTTTGCATAGGGCCAAAGCTCACACAACAATTGGTTGAATTGGCTAAATAAGCTTGGACTTATATTTACTGATAAGATTGCCTTTGAGACCAACATCCAATACACTAATCTTTCAGAAAATAAATAGAAACAAGCATCTGCAGAACAATAAAATTTGAACTGAAACTTACCAATAATTTTGATGAGAATGGGAAGGATAACTTTTCTTTTTCTCCATTTGGAAAACGCAGCAGTAGGGTGACCTTCTCATCTACAAATGAAAATAGGAATTACCAAGATAGTTTTTCATAGCTTTGCTAGGACCTCTAAGACTTGTTGAAAAAAAAAAAACCCATTAGTATACCAAATATACAATTAACATAAACTGGGGTATATTATATGTACAAGTGTGAGAAGACTGGGATCAAAGAAAAAATTGCTCTAAATGTGCTTTTGTCGCTATGCTTAAAAAATTACCTGGTACAAGATGAAAACAGTTAGTGTTACCTTACCTAATGTGTTACTACACATGTTCAACAAGTCCAAAAGAACTACATTGAATATGTATGTTGCAGATGCGAAGCTGTTTTCACTAGAATATTTCATCAGAATATTAGACAGAAGATCCGTGCCTAGAATGCTTATTTGACTGCACCAAATGTTGTCCTCAGAAACAACAAAACAATAGACACAAAGACATGAACATAACCAGTATATAAACAACAATCATTGGCATAAGTAAATACCTGTTTCATTTCCTAAGTAATTTTTATAATCCCTTGTGTCTGTGCAAGCACTGCTGTCAGCACTGACCGAACTCTCACTTCTGTCACATTCTTCACTTCCTGATTTGTCCAACACTTCAGAGTCTTTACTTTTGTCTTCAGCCATATTTTTCTTTACATTTTCTATCACAGCAGGATGTACATCATTATGAATGCTATTGGACTTATTTGCAGCTCTTGATGTACTTGGGCACAATGGCGAAAAACTTCCTTTTGGAGATGAGGGTTTTGTGACTGTTTTAGGGGAGGATCTGTGAGATTTTGATGGTGAACAAGCCTTGTGTGACAATTGTCTACCTGAGGTTTCATTATCACTGTAATCCTTACATGGAGAATCAACTTTGCCTTTCCTGTCTGATGATGGTGAACTTTTCATTTGAGATCTTGAAAGGGAGTCTGATTTTTTTGACTTGATTGGAGATATTTGAGCATTGTCATCGGAATCGGTAAATGTTTCTAAGTCACTATCAGTATCTATTTCAATATCTTCCTGAGGGTGAACCTTGGATGCTTGTACATCTGTTAAAGAAGCTTTAATGGCTGCCTCTAACTGATCATCTTCAGTTGCATCAACTATACTGTCCTCCTCCAAAAAGAAAAAAAAAAAAAAAAAAACCTCTGTCACAAAAATGATACAGTAATTCTTAAAACCTGTCCTTTCAATTCAATAAAATTGAATACCAATAAGGAACACCTGACAAAATAATATTCATTGCTTATTACTATTACTATACTCCTGCAACATTTATAATCTGTTGGGGAAAGACAAAATAAAAAGCAGTAAGTGCTGAACTCTCAGTTAACTAATTTGTTTTAGGTACATGTAAACTATTCATATGAGCCATGCTCTGTGAAAAGGGGGCTTAATGCATCTGCGAAAAGTATCGACCCAGGTCAGCCTGCGCAGTCCGTGCAGGCTGACCTGGGCCGAAACTTTTCGCTATTAGTTGATTTTCTGTATGTCAAAGGACCAGTCTACCTCATAATTTAGTCGTTTGTTTGAAAAAGTGGCTATTATGGATCCATAATTATGTGATGACTTGCCTGTCATCATGTATCACGGAGCTGCATTAAGTCCCCTTTTGCCTGAGCATGGCTCATATACATGTATTTTCAGTGGGTAGACAAAAGACACTTGCAGCAAGTTTAGGCTGTTTTGACATCAGTACCTCTCTAAATATTAGTTTAGAAGAAGGCACACACTCTTGCAGGTTTCTGCACATACACCAATTGAAATAAACGTATTTACAAACAAAGAAAATAATCCTAGTTTACGCACTTAAAAAATTAATCTATAAACATTTTTCTCTGAGATACATATAAGTGAATTTACAAATATTAATACTGTGCATATTGCCTGTACCAATTTTAGTCCTTTGATAACTATATAAACTCCAAATGCTGGTTGACAAACTTGTAACTAAATGTGGAAAATGAATTGCCATAAAACTGTATGCCATAATCCAAATATAAATTCCTATTTTTTTTCTGTTATCTTAAGTCATTTTATATTTCTAAAATCAATGCACACCAAAATATAAGTTTCATTCATTGGTGTAGGATTCAACTCACTCTTTTGGTCCTTTTCGATGCTGGAGATTGGCTTTCCATGGTTGGATGTTGGGACAGAAATTCTGTAACTGAAGAATAAATGACAAACTTGAATATTCAACCGCCAAATTTATTAATCTTTTCAGCACCGTAAGTGAAAACAGGGGCTTTTGAAGCCAGCATAGATCAAGATCAGACTGCAAAGAGTAAGCAGTCTGGTTTGGATCTAAACCATCCCTTAGTATAAGCAAGCCTATACGTTAAAAATCTTTCAGTATCAGTGGATTGTTTTTTTTTTTATCAGAGATAGAATTGATATATTTGGCCCTGAAAGAGTTAAGAAAAAATACAATAAACAAGAAGGCCATGATGACCCTGGATTGCTCACCTGATTCAATAGGCAAAATTTTACTCCATATGCAATAATTCAATTTCTGACCAACTGTCAGGTCAATTGAGCTTAAAATGTGGCCTCTAGAGCATCCACAAGGAATTTCCGTATGTTGACCTAGTGACCTACTTTATCTCAATAGGTGACCCAATTTAGAACTCATCAAAAATTTATGGAGACAAACATTCGAAATAGTTTTCAAGTTAATTGAGCAATAAATGTGGCCTCTGGAGTGCCCACAAGGTATTTCTTTAATTTGACCTAGTGACCTAGTTTATGACCCCATGTGACCCAATTTCAAACTCATCCAATATTTCATCAAGACAAACATTCTGATCAATTTTCAAGTCAATTGAGCAAGAAATGTGGCCTCTAGAGTGCCCCCAAGGTATTTCTTTAATTTGACCTAGTGACCTAGTTTATGAACCCAGGTGACCCAAATCCAAACTCATCCGAGATTTCATCAAGACAAACATTCTGACCAAATTTCAGGTCATTTGTGCAATAAATGTGGCCTCTCGAGTGCCCGCAAGGTATTTCTTTAATTTGACCTAGTGACCTAGTTTATGACCCCAGGTGACCAAATTTCAAACTCATCCAATATTTCAGCAAGACAAACATTCTGATCAATTTTCAAGTCAATTGAGCAAGAAATGTGGCCTCTAGAGTGCCCACAAGGTATTTCTTTAATTTGACCTAGTGACCTAGATTATGACCCCAGGTGACCCAATTTTGAACTCATCTTAGATTTCATCAAGAGAAACATTTTAAACAATTTTCAAATCAATTGAACAATAAATGTGGCCTCTCGAGTTCCCTAAAGGTATTTCTTTGACCTAGTGACCTAGTTTATGACTCCAGTTGACCCAAATTCAGACTCATGCGAGATTTTATCAAGACAAACATTCTGACCAATTTTCAAGTCAACTGAGCAAAAAATGTGGCCTCTAGAGTGCCCACAAAGTATTTCTTTAATTTAACCTAGCGATCTAGTTTATGATCCCAGGTGACCCAAATCCAAACCCATCCGAGATTTCATCAAGACAAACATTCTGACCAAATTTCAGGTCATTTGAGTAATAAATGTGGCCTCTAGAGTGCCCACAAGGTATTTCTTTAATTTGACCTAGTGACCTAGTTTATGACCCAAGGTGACCCAATTTTGAACTAACTGAACATGTTGTGCTCAGGTGGGCTAACAAACTTAGAACAGGTTCACTACATACCAAATATCAAAGCTCTATGCCTTCCAGTTTCAGAAAAGAAGAATTTTAAAGTTTTCCTTCTTTGTTCCTATGTTCGAACTTGTGATCCCCGGGGCGGGGCCATTTTTGACCCCAGCGTTATTTGAACAAACTTGGTAGAGGTCCACTAGGAGATGCTACACACCAAATATCAAAGCTCTACACCTCCCCGTTTCAGAGAAGAAGAATTTTAAAGTTTTCCTTCTTTGTTTCTATGTTAGAACTTGTGACCCCCAGGGCTGGAACAGTTTTGACCCCAGGGGCATCATATGAACAAACTTGGTAGAGGTCCACTAGTAGATGCTACATACCAAATATCAAAGCTCTACGCCTTCTAGTTTCAGAGAAGAATAATTTTAAAGTTTTCCTTTTTTGTTCCCATGTTCAAACTTGTGACCCCTGGGGCTAGGCCAGTTTTGAACCCAGAGGCATCATTTGAACAAACTTGGTAGAGGTCCACTAGGAGATGCTACATACCAAATATCAAAGCTCTACGCCTTCCAGTTTCAGAGAAGAAGAATTTAAAAGTTTTCCTTCTTTTTTCCTACGTTGGAACTTGTGATCCCTGGAGCGGGGCCAGTTTTGACCCAAGGGGCATCATATGAACAAACTTGGTAGAGGTCCACTAGGAGATGCTACATACCAAATATCAAAGCTCTACGCCTTCCAGTTTCAGAGGAGAATTTTAAAGTTTTATTTCTTTGTTCCTATGTTCGAACTTGTGACCCCTGGGGCGGGGCCAGTTTTGACCCCAGGGGCATCGTATGAACAAACTTGGTAGAGGTCCACTAGGAGATGCTACATACCAAATACCAAAGCTCTACACCTTCTAGTTTCAGAGAAGAAGATTTTCAAAGATTTTGTTATTTTTTTTCCCTTTGGTTGCCATGGCAACCACAGTTATGGGTGGAATTCAATCTCTTGAACAACTTTGGTAGAGCTTCACCCAAGGAACATCCCTGCCAAGTTTCATCAAGATTGGCCCAGTGGTTTAAGAGGAGAAGATGTTTAAAGAAATTGTGGATGACGGACATTGGGCGATCACAAAAGCTCACCTTGAGCACTTCGTGCTCAGGTGAGCTAAAAAGTGCAAGGTCTGCATCAATGTGACATAAAAGGTATACCTATATTGAGTTTGCAAATATATAATCTATCATGTTAACTGAGGAATGATAGATTTTATCCTCAGGCAAAATTGTAAAATACATAAGTATATGTAATTGTTTGTGAGCCATGCTCTGTCAAAAGGAGGTTTAATGCAACACTGTGATGAATTACAGATCAATAAAATCCATTTCGACTGAACCATGGGGTAGAATGGTATTTGGACATGCAGAAAATTTACAAAAAGCAAACAGTTTCAACTCAAATCAGCCTTTATGGACTGCAGGCAAACCTGGGTTGATACTTTTTTGCAAATGCATTAAACCCCCTTTTCACAGAGCATGGCTCATATGTATTCTATTAACTGAGGAATCTTAACTTAAATCCTCAAGCAAATGCATTAAACCCCCTTTTCACAGAGCATGGCTCATATGTATTCTATTAACTGAGGAATCTTAACTTAAATCCTCAAGCAAAGTTGTAAAATCTATAAATACATATGATTGTATGTAGTTCTTAGACTCTTTACCCGACAAAAAAAAAAAAAATCGGGCTTGTCCAAATTCAAAGCAATTTTAATGTTTCTCAAATGATGGGAATTATCTTTAAAAGAGGAAAATACATTGTGGGAAAGGAGAAAATACTTGATAGTAGCAATTTCTTCCTTTTCTTATTGTTTATAAAAAGCCTTGTTCAGTGGGGTTGTTGAGATATTTAATTGTTTGGTAAAAAGTAAGTTACTATATTAAGATAAATAAAAATTTAACAGGGAAAAAAATGAATCTACAGTGTTTCACAGTTTAACAAAGGGATAAAATGATAAATACTTATATGATACATAATCTGATCAATAGAGGACATTTGTTTATTTCGGTGAAAGATCAAGATTTATTTTCAAGTGAACATCATCAATAATATTTTCACGAGTGGCACAGCCACAAGTGAAAATATAACTGATGATGGTCAGGAGATGACATAAATTTTGATCTTTTACAGAAAAAAAACAAATATTCTATTTATTTCATGATTCTAACCCTTTTTTGGGTGAGACTTACATCAAAATCTAGTACTATTCTTTTCGGTAATTCCCCATGGGGTACTCCCTCCACATAACAACACATTACAATATTACGTAGAGTGCGAGAAATGTGTGGTAAATTACGTCATATTTCCATCTGGTTGAGTGGCACACGCTGTTTACCTAGGTAACTAGTGCGTGGGAACTACTGTTTCCGCCTTCAATTGAACAGTTAAAACGGTCTTTTTCACTGGTCGTAACCATGAAATATCAAACTATATTTCACCGTTATTTCTTGATAAACTACCTAAAAGCATGAAATAAATAGATCTATTTAAGCCTTTACCAAACAATCCAGTGTTTTAGCAACCCAGAAGAAGGCTTTCGAAAACATGAGAAAATGCTGGAAGCCAGCATTTTCCCACAATGTTTTCTACCCTTCTGAAGTTGCATCCCATCACTTGAGACACATCCAATTTCTTGCCTGCAAATGCTATAAATTTAGACTAGTGGAAAAATTTTGTCATCTGGAAGACAGTCAGGATTGTCTGATTGCTGAAATAACAGCAGAAAACATACCTAAATCACAAAAAGTAATGGAGTCAATATTGGTCCAAGTTACCAGTTTTTCCCCTGTTTGTGGATCTAGAACAGCAACATAAGGCCATTCATCAATCTTGTAAAACTGAGAATATTTTTCACCCTCCTCACTGTCATGGTAAACCTACATGGAAAATGAAGCATCAATGAGATAAGTGGTATTACAAGATTACCTGCTTCTGACCAAAAGCAGCTTACTCAGTTTCCGTAATGCTTACTGACAGGTTTTACCATACATATGCATAGCCTCTTAAGGTTATCCTTTCATCAAGCAACAATATTTTGGACTTGTCCAAATCCAAAGCACTTGCAGGCAGCAAACTGAATGTGATTCTCATGGTGTGATTTGTCAATGAAAAAGTAGAAAACATTGTGGGAATAGGAGAAAATGCTGGTTAGCAGCATTTTCACCTTTTTCCAACAGTGTTTTCAAAGGCCATCTCCCTTGATATTGTTAAAACGTGGGATGGAATAGTAAACTAAAGAGTTAATAAGTAATGGACAGGGCTACAAATTTAGGAACTGTGAATGTGTCATATTCTTTTCTAGGACTGCCGAGAGTCACTGTGACAAGATAAACTCTTCTCTCACAACCAAATATTGTCTCCATTTTGTTTATGTAGGAAAGCAGCCTAGGCCTTGAATTAGGTGTACTGACCAGAAGAAACACCAGTGAAGCATAATTACGTAGCTGCACTGGTTGCCGTAAGATATCTGTTGAAATTACCCTGTTAAAAATATCCTGGTGAAAATTGAGTTAATTAACAAACAAACACAAGGATGTGTTTACTACCTCATCTTGAAGTTTGGTGTAGTCACAGTCAATGTCAAGAAACCATATAGCACATTTCTTTGTTTCCCTTTTCATGTATTTAAGTAAAATTAAGGGAAAAAAAAATGGTTGTTCTATCAATGGACTCCTGTAATACTTGACCAACAATAAAAAAATTGCAGGTGCCCATGTTGCTATGGTAGAAAGACTTTCACCATAATTTCAGCCAAATTAGTTGGAATTTGTTGAAGGAGAGGACCCAAAATTGCATTGATGGATAGACAACCTGATTCCAGTATGATCAGGAAAAGAAACTCTGCAAAAACAAGAACAATCAGATGCATTAAGCCCCCTTTTCACAGATTATGGCCCATCAGTTGATAGGAAATGTTCAAATAAGTTTTCTTACCTGCCAAAATATAAAGTTCTCTTTTATAATGGCCTTAACCGCTGTATTACTCCATACATCTCTGTTCAAGGCTTGACAGGTAAATTCTTGTACATTCTGTATGTTCACCATCAACCATTTACCTTTTGATATACCATTCTCTCTTGCCTACAGTAAACAATACAGTCTCATTGCAAAGCACTCTCAAAATGACACATATATTTACAATACAGACAGTGACTCAGTGTATGTTGTAAAATCCTTTACATTGAATATCTGTCAAGGGAGTAATTTAGAAATGAGCAATCTATATGTAGAAAAAAAAAAAAAAAAACTACCTTTCTTTCAGATATGACTTCAAGGGTATTAAATTAAATGATTCTTGTACATAACAGATTCTGTGAGTTTTAGAGAAAAATTGGTTCTATGAAACTAGACTCTTGGAAAGAAGTATTTCTAAAGAGTGTCTACAAGAATAGTGTCACACTTGGTATATCATGAAGAATTTTCATAATTGCTTTTATTTAACCTTTTACCACACAATCCCATGTTCAAACGACTCTTAACAAAGAAGGCTTTTGAAAACATTGTGGGAAAAGAAGAAAATGCTGGTAACCAGCATTTTCTCCTATTCTCACATGGTTTTCTACCCTTTCAAAGGCAAATTCTGTCATTTGAACCATTTTTAGTATATCACCTGCGAATTCTCCCAGTTTGGATCAGTCTATAATTCTATCCTCTGGTATAGAGTTAATAGACTATAACTATGGAAGGATATCTTTCAAGTACATTCAATTCCATTCCAGATTTAAAAAAAAGGAGCTATATTTACTATACACTGTGCTCATGAAATTTGTTAGTTCAAAAAAATGAACATTATTTACTTACATTTGCAAAAGTTCCCTTGTATGTTATGTCTATTGGAGGTCTAAATAGGTCCTGCAGTGTTCTTGTCTTTTTAGATACCCTTGATCCTGAAGCACCTGCTAATAGTTGTTCTTCCTGTTGTCCTGAAAAAGTAAAATGATTAATAAAATAAAGACTAAACACTCGAACCAAGCATGTTTTTTGTTTTCCCTTTCAAATTTGCAAAGTACACAAATTTTCTAACTGCACATGCACATGACAGTAACTTTGTCATTAGAATAACTTTTAAAAAGTGGATAAAACCTGTTTAATTGGTCAATGTAATGAGAAATCTTACTTGACACTCTGGGCCACTGATTTAAATCAACCTTTTATTTAACAACCATATGTATTCACCTCTTGGAAACATTACAGAGGGGGTAGAAAACATGGTGGAAAAGAAAAGGGGATATGTAGGTTACTACCATTTTTCTCCTTTCTGACAGTGTTTCTGGAGGTAATTTCTCAGGACTGTTTAGTAATGGGTTGAATGAAATCTGTGGTCTGTGGACTAGAATGCCAATCTAGATTTTTCATTTGATAAACAGAAAAACCTGAAGCAAGTTTAAACCCAGGTGTACAGTAGAAAAATAATATGAAAAACCTACATCTAAAATAAATCTTTTTTATCATAAAAGTATGATAGGTTTTGTAGCTGTCAAAAGCAACAAACTTCAAACTTAAAATATGTATACATGTAAACAGTTCTAAAATAAGATTCAATTCCATTTAAAACAAAATTTACTAGTGAAAACATTCAACACAGCACAATGTTTTAAATGAGATAGACTAAAGGTGAAAACATGAAAAAACAGGAACTTTATAACTGTTCTGTCATTTAAAATCAACATGTAATATCCCCATTCCACTAGGCTGCGATCTACGGCCCTCTGTGTGCTCATACAGAGCGCCGTAGATCGCCTCAGATCGCTGCTGGATTGGTGATTATGAAGACACTCCCGCTCAGATAACAACCAGATGACCGAGTGCTACTGCATCTCTAATGATCGCTATCGGATCACATCGGAGCGTGATGACCAGCATACTGGCGAACATTTTCGCTCTTGAGCGATCCGATAGCGCTCCAGTTACGATGTTTACGTTCAAGTTGCGTTTCGATAGCGATTTAAGCGATTAAGTAGCGATGTGACGGTGTTCTGAACAGATCGCCACGGATCTTTGTGCAAGGGAGTACACTGATGGCGATCTTGGCAATCCGTTAAAGATCTGTTAGCATTCTTGGCGCTCTGCATGGCGATCTACAGCGCTCTGTGAGAGCGCCGTAGATCACGGCCTAGTGGAATGGGAGTATAACATAAATACATATAAGGATTTACCATGACATTGACCAAAAATATGATAAGATATCATACATTTTTCACTTTAGTATATCTTGAAATATAACACTGCTGACAAAAATGAGAAAGATGATACATGTATACAGAATATCAGATTTAACTACATGTATGTATTGGGCATTTGCATACACAGGTTTCTTTTTAAGACTTAGATCTCCAAATAAACCCAACTGACATTTTTGTTCTGGAATATAGGACCCAAGTAATTGCAATTTTAAGGTTGCATGTGTCTAATGTTTCAGCAAAGCAGACAGTGTAGAACAGACTGAATGTTTAGTGCCATCTGATCTTGATCTTCACTAGCCATAAAGGCAACTGTAATTGTGAAAAGTGCTAAAGGGTTAATTCATACCCCAACTACACTAAAAGACACAGAGGAAATACTTGAAGATAATGTAAATGTCTGTTCTAAATGTTAAGGAAAACAGTAGTGGGGAAAAAAGACATAGCTTGAAACAGGCAGTGCCTCTTTACAATCATGTTTTCAAAAACAATTTCTAGCAAAACCATGAGAAGGTGCATGCATGTGTATGATGATGGCTTAACCCTTTACCAAACAGTGCAGGGTTTTAACAATCCATAGGAAAAAGAATTTTACAAACAAAGCAAGAAAAGGAGAATATATCTGAAACAAACATCTCCTTTTCACACAATGTTTTCTACCCTTTCAAAAAGAAACCCCATCATCAGAGTCACATTTGTCATTTGCAAATGCTTCCAAAATGGACAAGTCTAAAATTTTTTGATCTGGTAAAGACTTAAAGGAAGAATAACATGGAACTAATTTCATAAACAGAAGGAGCAAAACTAGTTAACAAGTTACTCTGATGATGCTTTCTCTCACAACCTTTATAAAAAGAGTTTTAAAATCAAGTTATAATGATTCGCATACTTCTCTTAAATAAAGGCACAATGTAGATTTGTTTGCTATAGATCAAAACGTTCTGTATGGCATTGATAAATGCCACAAAATATAGATTTCTCTGTAAGCATAAAAAAACTGGACACTCACATAAGTTAAAATGTACAATTTTAGCATTTAACCCTCTACAACACAACATGATGAAAGCATTTGCAGGTGACAATTTCAGTTTCATTCATATGATGAGATTCCCCTTTGAAAGGGGGAAAACATTGTGGAAAACGAGAAAATGCTGGTTACCAGCATTTTCTCCTTTTTCTACAATGTTTTCAAAAGCTTTTTTCCATGGGTCATTAAAACTTGAAATTGTCTGGTAAAGGATTAAGTAACAAGATGGTTGTGTTGAAACTGGTAACTCCATCTGTTTTTATGAGACTGAATATGATGTCATCACACTTCCTTATATATGAACCCTCATAACAGACTTGTGTCATTGATTACATGACATTCCCAAATAACTTTAGAAAATACTAGAATGAAATCTAAAAAAGTACCTTTAACCCGTTACCAAACGACACAATTTGGACTTGTTTGTATCAAAAGCATTTGCATAAGAAAAATTGAATACACTTGGGTGATGCAATTTGTCTTTGAAAGTGTAGAAAACATTGTGGGATAAGGAAAATATGCTCGTTACCAGCATTTTCTCCTTTTCCCACCATGCTTTCAAAGGTTTGATTCCCAAGGGTCATTAAAATTTGGGATTGTGGGAGAGGATTAAAGGCCAGTAGCTCATTAATAATGAAATAATTATTATTAATAACATTTAATAATTTATTTCTTTATACTTTTCTCTTCAATCTCATTTATTGATGGTTTGCCAGCTGTTAGCTTTTACTGTTTACCAGACGACAAAATTTTAGATTGGACCAAATTCAAAGCATTTGCAGACAACAAATGTTGCATACATGATGAAATATACCTTTGAAAAGGTAGAAAAGTTTGTGGGAAAAGTAGGAAATGTTGGTAACCAGCATTTTCTCCCTTTCCTATAAGTTTTCAAAAGTCCTGTCTCATGGTGGTCGTTAAAACTTGAAATTGTGTGGTAAAGGGTCAAAAACAAAAAAAAGAAATGAAAACAAATAAGAAGTTTTGTTTGATTATCCAGATCTGAAAAGATTCCCTTTAAGTGAGAACTATCAATGACCTTTAACCCTTTATCAGGAAGATGCCCAATGAAAACATTGTGGAAAAAAAAAAAACTGCTGGTAACCTGCATATTCTTTTTCCAAACTATTTTACACCTTTTACAGTTACAGAACTACTCCCTCACTTCAGCCACATTCAATCTGTCGTCTGCAAGTGCTTTCAATTGAGAAAGGTCTGAAATTTTGTCATCTGGCAAAAAATTAACCTGTAATGATTAGCATGTTTCTTTAACTGACACTCATCACTGACCTGTAATCCTTTTCCACACAAGGAAGAAGCCTATCAAAAACATTTTGGAAAAGGGAGAAAATGCGGGTAATTAGCACTTTCTTCATTTTGCATGATTTTTTCTGTCCCATAAAAAAATTCCATCAATTAAGCCAAATTTAATTTTTCCTCTACGCATGCTTTCAATATCAACAATTCTAGAAGTGTTCTCTGGTTAACAGAGTTAAACCTTTACCAGATGACAAAATTTTAGCCTTATCTAAATTGATAGCATTTGCCAACAACAATTTCAGTGTAGCTCAAATAGTGCAATCTTTGTTTGATAGGTTAGAAAACATTGTGGGAAAAGAAGAAAATGCTGGTTACCAGCATTTTCTCCTTTTCCCACAATGTTTTCAAAAGGCTTTCATTCCCTGGGTCGTTAGAAGTCTGCATTGTGCAGTAAAGCGTTAATCAGTATATAATCACAGTTCACTCTTTGAATTTTGAAAGAAGACTTGTCTTGACTTGAAATTCACATACCTTAAAAGAAGTAAATTGTTAATTCTAACATGACACCTGAATTTGGCTCTCTATTTGTTTGTATGTATTGGAGTTTAACGCCTTAGGTCGTATCGTGGAAGTCAGTGCACCTACCCACATATTTCCTGGCTTTTTCACACCAGTACTGACACAACTCGGCTCTATGAACACAGTGCAACCAAAGCATAGTAAAATCAATGTCATTCTGTATAAAGTGACGTCATTCAATATCAAGTAAGTCTCCCGTGGCTGTTCCATGTCTCCGCTCTCGGATATTTTATCAATGAAAGTCGCATAACCTTAACAAATCATCACTTTCTGCAACTCTTCCAAGTAGAAAGAAAAACTCAAAGGTTTTACCGTTATTTACTGTTTTTGATAAAAAGTGACAATTATGGTACTATTTGAAATGTTACAAGTAAACATCTCAAATCAAGTGTCTTTTCATGTTGAAGATTAACAATAGAATTGGACAGGAGTGGGTGGGGTAATATTCAGAGCATTTGAAACAACTTCGACTCTAATGCTTTACAATTCATTCATTCTTCTTTGTCGTTTAAAAGGTAGACAATAAACAACTAAAGCGGTGCTGATTTTTTGTTGTTGTGTTTTGCTTAGTAACTTGAATAGCCATGGTTTATTCAAGGGAATTAATCAACATCTGCTTTTGTATACAAAGTACCGGTATATAATTGTTTTCCTTTGATCAAGAATTGGTCATGTAAGAATCGATATAATCTTCTTTCTATCGTGGTTTATCATTAATTAAACCATGGTTGTGAGTTATAAGGCGCAACGAATAAACTACTCGGGCTATTGCCTTTGTGCTTTATTTAATGTGTCTCTAACTCACAACCTTGGTTAATTTAACAATAAACCACAATAAAAAGTAGATTACTTCTAAAACAGAATACAGTTAACAAAAGATAATCCTTTACAGTACAACTAATTTTGGATCAACCAGTTTGTTTGTATGATGTTTAACACAATTTTCAACATACATGTACTTCAGTTATATTGCAGTGGCCAGTTCACCCGTCCATGTACTTTGCAGAGTATTCCTCCCAAGCTTTTGGCAACTTTCCCACATAACCATCAAAATCATGATCAGTTGTGAACAACTGCAGAGATGTATTTCATGAAACATGAGAGGGAAAGAAAATGCTCTGACCCCTTTCATATAGTTAGTAAATGTCATTTTTGAGCAAATCCTGGGCTAGGGCAGTTTTTCATTTTTCAGTTTTGGCTTCAGAAAGAGGAAATCCTATGAAAGGAGGAAAAATCACACCCCTGAAAGAGGAATAAATTGACTATCATCAATCCTTGGAAAGAAATTGGTAAAGCTGGGGATTCCAAACCACAACAACCAGGTTTCAAGCCCTATACATAACTGACTGAGATTCTAAAATATCTCAGAATAAGAATTATGAAGGAATACAAAGTTGAAAATAGAAAAATCTTACTAGCTTCCTCCTGGAAATCTCTAAACCCATCAAAGACAGACCTGGCTTTTCTTTTCTTGCCCCTGAAATTTACAGCTGAAAGAAAAGGAAAAAAAAAAAATCTTTTCATTAAAAATAGCAGAGCTCTGGGAAAAGGGGGTTTAAAACATCTCCTTGATCCATTATATTGAATAAGTCAATACATAATTATGGATACATCAAATCCATATTGTCTATTAACAGACTGAATTACGAGAATGAATGGTTCTTAGACATGCAGTAAATTCAGAAAAAGCTATGTCAGTCAGCGCCAACTGTGCAGGCTGACATAAATTATGTCGATACTTTTTGCAGATGCATTAAACCCCTTTTCACAGAGTATGACTCAAATATAATCTGTAGGAATTTATCCCTAGAATATACTGGTATCAAAACACAAAAATCATTTTACATTTTGAAAAAAGGTAGCATGGAAAACAAAAATGCCATTACTCAATGATGAATGATACCATGAATGCTATATATGCAGAGCAAGAATTAAATGTGGTAACAGGCATATTCCTCAGTTTTTTCCCTATGATTTAACAGATTAACTGAAAGAATTAAGGCACTAGAGAGATCACAGTAGCAATTAGAAATGTTGTAACATGTCAGCAAAAACTTATTTTCTGATCAATTTTCTGCAATAAAAAAAATTTCAGCTAACAGATCTTTTTTTTTTGCCATTCTGATCTTTTATAAATATCCCTTTTTTCTTCCGTCTCTGTGATTTCCACATTCTTAAAAGGCAACTGACATGGTACAGACAAAAATACACTTTATACAGTATACTATCTCACTTTCATAGTAACCCAATGAAATGTAATAGAGTTACAAAAATTGATAGAAAGGAAATATGCGCAACAAGATGCACAAAAAATGTGGCATGTGCCCTAAAATGATGGGAACTGTCTTTGAAAAGGTACACAATATGGGAAAAGGGAGAAAATCCTTGTTAGCAGTTTGTTTCCACATTTCCATAAATGTTTTCCAAAGCTGTCTATCTTTGGGGTACAAAAATATGAGATTATTTAGTACAGGTTTAACATGCTAACTGATTTTTGCTTATTTCAATCAGGAGAATTTTTTTTCCTAAACATGTACATATACTTCAAGCAACCATCTTTTTAACTTCACCTGGGTCAATTAACAAAAATATGTCTCCTCGTAACATGAATTCTCAAAATACAACTTGATTCTATTTGGTCACAACTGATACTGTTTTACTTGTTTAACACAATTTTTAACAAGCGACCCCAATTGTTAACAAGCAACAGAATGATCAACAATGATGAACAATGTAAGATCATAAAAGCTTTTTCTCGATGTTGAGCTTAGATGAGCTAAAATATAGTCTAATATAACTCAAACTACACATCTTCAGAAAAATTCAAAAAGAGCTTGGCTATCACTCGGCTTGATTTTCAATGACAATTTTAAGACGAAAAAGGGGCATAACTGTGCCATTTTTTCATGGTTACATGCTCTTGTTGCATGGGATCCCTCTTGATAGTTTACAGCTAGTCCGAGTTTGAAGTAAATATCTTCAGTAATGACAGAGATATTATAAAATGTCAAAGTTTTCTCAATACAATGAAGACAAGATGCCTATGACAATGACAAGTGTATCACAACACCTCGATGTATTGTTTTTTAAAAAAAAAAAAAACAACAAACTAAAAAGCCTGCTTATTGCGCTTAATCCTGAGGAGAAAATGCTAGTAAACAGCACTTTCTCCCCTTACCACAGTACATGTACTTTCTAGCAATTCAAAGATCGAAATCCTGACTTGAGCCAGATTTAATTTTCTATCTGCATATGCTTTCAATTTAGTCAAGTCGAAAATTATGTCCTTTAGGAAAGAATTAATGCGAAGTTGTGCTAACCAAGTAACTGCTTGTTTTTTCACTTGTACCTTACAATAACACAAAAAGTAGGCAATTTCAAAAGCAAGCTTCAAAACTGCCTCCATAAAAGGACTAAACTTGTCTCAAGTGCAATGAAACCTGTCTTACTTGCCACTTTTATGAACCCTTTATCATACAATCCCAACTTTTAAAGACCCTGATGCAAAAAGCCTTTTGAAAACATGACAGGAAAAAGAGAAAATACTGATAACTGACATTTTCTCTTTTTACCCACAAGGTTTTCTTACCCTCCCTAAACAAATATCATTTTTTTGAGTCACATTTAATTTGCCGTCTGCAAACTCTTTCAATATGGTCGTGTCAAAAAAAATCATTTGGTAAAGAGTTAAGAAAGCAGCATATTTTAAGCAAGCACGTGCTGAATTCCCAGACAGGGTGAATTTGTTAAAAAGTGCCTGTACTCAGCACACCCCTGCGTCCAGCTAGTGCATTTTGTGTGTCCTTTAGGTGCTTGTTTAACCCCAGATTTCAAATTTCGGACTAACCCAAATTATAAGCATTTGCAGACGACAAATTAAACATAGTTCAAAAACATTGTGGGCTACCAGCATTTCCTCTTTAACCCGAAATATTACAAGTTGGGACGTTAACAGATTAACCCTTTACCAAATGACAGCATTTTTGACGAGTCCAAACTGAAAGCATTTGCAGATGACGAAATAAATGTGACTCAAAAACTGAAATTTGTTTTGGGAAGGACAGAAAACATTGTGGGAAAAGGAGAAAATGCTGGTTACTAGCATTTTCTCCTTTTCCCACAAAGTTTTCAAAAGGCTTTTTTTCTTAGGGTCATTAAAAGTCAGGAATGTGTAGTAAAGACACACAATTAAAGGTCAGGGTTTTCCCTCGGCCACAAAAATAGGGGGTCATTGTGACCCCCTAGTCAAAAATAATGGGAGTCATTTTGGAATTTGTGGGGGTCACAACAAAATGTAATTCGCTTAAACAAAAGCTACTATTTGTGAAAGTATGTGTTTTTTTCGTGTTTTCTATTCACTGTAAATCTTCATTTACCCTATATATGAATTATTTCATGGTGATAGATACATAATTACACCAGAGATTCTCTATATAGAGGGAGCTTACAGCCTAGGTGGCACCTTTTTCATAAAGACTATCTGGAGTATGCTTTATTAAGCCTGTTCTTAACGAGCAAATATGCTCTAGCTGCAGACAAGCTGTCATATCTCTATGTAATTTTAATGTTTCAAGGGTATCGTCATGACCGCTAGTGTTTTGATGATGCACAAGGGTTGATTTTTGAAGTATGTGTAGCCTCTCTCTATGGTTAAGGGTTATTTTGTTTTTATTACAGGAATTGACCGTTTAGTTGGCGAAGAAAGCTTGTTGTCGGCCGGATCGGGAAGTCTCTGTTATTTTCCTTGATAGAGATTATCCATTTCGGCCGAAAATAAACCATTTTCACCAATTAAATGGCCGATTCCTGTGTTTCGACACGCGGATCGCGTTCATGCCGCTGTTTTCAACAAATAACAAAGTGTATCTCTATAGCTAATTCACAGTAAACCCTCGAGACCTTGAAATGTGATTCTGGGTGCTCTTACCAGGCGTTGTATCGTCTGATCTTTGTTTAAGGGCTCTTCTTCCTTGCAGACAGCAAGAATGACGTCGATTTTGACAGAGCCATATTGTTTTCATTAGAGATCGACTGGTTTAGTTTAGACCCGTTTAAAGACCGACGGTATTTTAGTAAAATCGATACACAGTCCAGTGTTTCGTCCCGTTTTCTCTTAGTACTCCAGATTTTTCATCTACTCGCGATGTAACAGTGTCGGAAGTATATACGATCATTATTACCTCTTATCGTATTTGTGCGTCAACCATGACGCATTACTGAAAAAAATGCGGGTCATTTTCCTTAAAAATGCGTCAAAACGCACAAAATCATGCGTCAAGGAAAACCCTGAAAGGTTAATACAGGTTTGACTGTACATGTAGTTGTGTTTTCTTACCATAAACTGGGTCTTCCACCAGAATTTCCTGTGTCTGAGGTATTGGTGCCCGAATACAGTCCCTAGAATATAAGTTACAGAGGTACAATACAAATAGGGGTTATATTATGGAGCTCAAACAGTCATACTGTCATATCATCTTATAAGTTTTTTACTCACTAAATCCTTTGATGCACCATAGGTACTTGTTAGAATTGTGTTATTCTAATGAGTACCAAAAAAGAATTTTTTGTGAAAATACATGTTTAGTAATAATTTTAGGATTCAAATACTCCCACTTATGACAACCCAAAAATAACAAACAAAAGGGAAATTGGCACCAACCTGAGTAAAGTCATCTTAGGATTGATAAAGCAGAAGTGATCTTGATTGTAATGATGTAAAACACATAATAGTTAGTGACCTACTTTTTGACCAACATGACCCATTTTTGACATTTTCTGAGATATCATCAGGACAAACATTCTGACCATGTTTCATAAGTATCAGACTGACAACATGGCCTCTAGAGTGCACACAAGGTTTTTCTAAGATTTGTCCAAGTAACCTACTTTTTGGCCCAATGTGACCCAATTTCCTACATGCCTGACATATCATCATGACAAACATTCTGCCCAGGTTTTTTAAGTATAAGACTGAAAGTATGGACTCTAGAATGAACACAAGGTTTTTCTAAGATTTGTCCCAATGACCTACATTTTGACCCGACATGACCCAATATCAAACTTGTCCAAGATATCATCAAGAAAAACATTCTGACCAAGTTTCACGAGTATAAGACTGAAAATGTGACATCTAGACAGCCCCAAATGGTTATTTTAAGTTTTGTGCCAGTGACCTACTTTTTGACCCAACATGACCCAATTTCAAACCTGTCTGTAATATCATCAAGATAAACAATCTGTCCAAGTTTCGCAAGTAACAGACTGAAAATGTGGTCTTCAGATTGCACACAAAGTTTTTCTAAGATCTGTCCTAGTGACCTACTTTTTTGATGTGTTGGCTCAGTTGAGCTAAAAATGAGAGGCGAAAAATTGCCAGAAAGAACATTTGCCTCCACCGGGTATCGAACCCACAACCACCCTGTCACAAGTCAGATACGCTAACCACTAACCTACCCGGCCGGGCAGCATTCATGATTATGGTATGTTTGATCAATATGTGTCTTTCTATTGACCCTATATAAAACAATCTGAGTTTAAACGATCCTGAAGACAGAGATTTTTTAATTTTCTCCTTTCTCCACAATATTCTTAACCTATTCAATGCCAAATAAATGGTTTGGGCCACTTTTATCTGTTAACTGCAAATGATTTGAATTTGTACTAGACTATGTCTTATCATCTGGCAAAATTTTAAACTGTGTACAAACAATTAACAGTTAAAAAACTACTACGTAAAATACTCATTAACATCTCACTCTTGATGAAGACTTGAGCTTGCTCCACCTTCCATATGCATGTCTATAGCAAGTTGCAAATTGCCGTCACAGGCATCCAGCATTTGCTTTGCAACATCTCTACCAGCACCTGTTTGTTAGAAATAAATTTGTGCATTTATACACACTAAGGATCATTTTCAAGAAAATTTTAAAAGGAAAGAAGGGCAATAATAATATTATGAAGTTAGTTTAAAAAATTGTGGGTAGATTGCCTGACTTTTTTTCTTTTACAAGTACAGATGAAAAGAGTAAAAGAAAAAAAACTCTCACTGGTAGAGGTATCATAGCCTTGAGTGTCTGTATTCCGTGATGATAAGGAAACAACAGGATGAAACCAAGAATTAAGATGAGAATATGAACTAAAAACTACATGTCTTAATATAAAAATCATTTCCAATCAGTTTCATGAAAAAATTACAACTCGAATATTAATTTCCATGTTCAATGTGCATAAAGAAAAACCATGCTATCGGCCTTCTTGAGGACACATGGCTCCTAATTCCGGTAGCTTGGTAGTATTTAAACCAATAAGTCGTAGGTCCTTGCATTTTTTGAGAAGGAATGCTATTAAGATATAAAAAAAAAATGGTATCTGTTTCTTTTAACCAAAAAAATTACATTCATTTTACATGTTTTTGTCTCGCATTTGGCGATAAAACGTTCGAATATTGGCAAGGGTTACTAGCTGAAATACCGTGTGACGTCATCAAACTACGTGCTTTACCAGATGCAAACAAAAGTCACCAGTTCAAGGACCCTCACAGAATACTGACACTTGAAGATATATTTTCAAAGTTTGCTTTATTCCTACACTGAATCATTGAATGTGGCTCAAATGATGTAATTTGTCTTTGATATGGTAGATCACCTTGTGGGAAAAGGAGAAATACTGGTTACCAGCATTTTATCCCTTTCCCAACAATGTTTTCAATAGTCTTCTTTCTCGGGATTATGTGGTAAAGGGATGCTTCTGAAAACATCAGGGGAAAGGGAGAAAATCCTGGAAACCAACTATACATCAATATACACATGTACTTATTTCACCCTTTTCATTCTTTCACAATTCCCCACCCCCTCGCCACCATAAAACCTGGAGCGAGTCGGGGGGAGGGGGGAAAGAGACAGGGTCTCTCAATCTGTCTTCATTTTGTACATCAAATAATCAAAACAAGGAAGGCATCATTGACAATACTTTTGAAAAAAAAAGGACTTTGAGAAGTAGTACGGATTTTTAAATATAAGGAGAAGTCATGCCTGTCACTGTACAAAACTGATCTAACAACTCTTTCATTTTCTTCCGTGAAGTTTCCATTTTTCAATTGCAAATCTTGGATCTTCTCAACCGAGGCTTCCATTAACGGTGTTCATAAACGTAGGCCCACCGTACAATATACACTGTCCGGAAGCAGTTTTCGTAGTCTGGTACCCCGTTTTACCTCAAGAGTACGGTAGCGGTGTGTTGGAGGCAGGCAATCCAGTCTGTAGAAGAGATTTCGACATTTTTTTTTCTAGAAGATCTTTTGTGGTTTTTTTTTTTCAGAAGTATGAAAATACTCTTAGAAATACAGAATGAGAATGGCATTCATGAAAGAATGAGGATTGTCTGATGTCAAAAACGATAGGGGAGACCGGGGCTAAATGATACACGGGGCAATCTGTTACAGGAGAGATAGTTCAATGATGACACGTTTGATGACGCCAAAACTGCTATGACGTAAAAGCGCTATCTTTTTTACATACTTGGTGGAACATACCGAAGAAGAATCATAAAACCGTAACAAACTAGAGTAAAAAAACACAAAATCCCGCGCGTAAGTAAATTTTGACTTATATATGAAAAATTCGCCTAGTAAAGTAACCCGTTAAGATATTTTGGATATCTTTACATGTCCTTGTATAGAAATGATTTGTAGTTCATTCAATGTAAAGGTTATATTCACTACGTCCACGTTTAGGATTTGGGGTTTAGACAAAGTCCAAAAAGGCGTTTGGGGCAAAATGTTACAAAGAGATGGGGCATATTGTTACACTGTAAAGTTTACCCCGTCAATTATTTCATATCGTGCATTGTTTTAGCTCGGCCGTGTATAGAGAAACACCAAGATATTGTCGTAGCCCTGCCTCTGTCGTCGTCGTCAACGTCGTTGTCTTCCTGCAAAACCCAGATACTGTGTAATATCTCTGATATTCATGAAGATATTTACTCTAAAATCTTAAAATATGTTCACTACCAAAGTCAAACTCATTATGTTCAAAGTGTAGGACCGGAAGTTCATTTGTAAGTGATCAAAATCAGGTGACTTGAGAGCTCTCAGGTGACCAAATGTCGCTATACAATCGCAAATGACTGTACAAAATGAACTTCCGGTCCTACACTGTGATGTTATAGGTAACACTAGGGGAATTTTTGTATGATTTATACCCCTTTTCGACTTACAATTAAAAGCACTGGCATCCGAGCATTGCAACTGCATGTGAATTTCTTGTTTAGATTTAGACCCATTACAGATTTAAAGCAGTCATTGCCTGTGCAGTAGAATTTCATTGCAATTACTGTTTGAAAAAAAAAAAAAAAAAACGTTAAGAGTAATTCTCCTTTTCCTACAAACTTTTAACAGGTATTTAGCCTAGGTCAATTATTAGGCTCAGATCACTGACCTTGTTTGTAACACTACATAATTGTGACCTGTCACGCGAAAATGGACCATCTGGGAACTGCGAAAAGTATCGATTCTGGTCAGGCTGCGCGGATTGCACAGTCTGACCAGGCTCGAAGCTTTTCGCTTTTGATGAATTTTCTGTTTATGCAATGGTCATTTTATCGCACCAAAGAGTCATTTTGGAAGTATCGACCAAGATCGACCAGCACTAGCTTCGATCTTTATTTCACCAGTGTGCCGACGTTCCGCGAAATGGTGTTTACACCTGTTTAAATTGCGATTCCGACAG
This sequence comes from Hippopus hippopus, assembly GCA_946811185.2. Lineage (NCBI taxonomy): Eukaryota > Metazoa > Mollusca > Bivalvia > Cardiida > Cardiidae > Hippopus > Hippopus hippopus. Next base: position 37,318,626 of record OX328102.1, on the reverse strand, counting down.
TGAATTTATTTGAGGAGATTTTTGCCTTTTGTCGAACACCAGTAATGGATACAAACACACGTCGGTGATTTTGTACATGAACGCTTATTTTTTTTTTGCGAATTTTTTGTTATCACGAGTTTTGAATTAATGGTTTAGTAAGTTTCTTCAAAGCAGTTCATGTAACATTTCGCCCCGCTCCTTGTAACACATTGCCCCAAGCGTGGGGCAAACTGTTACAGAAAATTCTGATGGAAAAAATCAATTTTCTGAGAAACTTTTTCAAGATTTGTTCGCACATGAATGTTCATATTTTGCCTCTGTTGACAACGTTTGTTTCAAAATAAAAATTGTTTGGATATACGGATATTTGAATTTTTTATCCACGAAAAACGAAAAAGTGTAACAGATAGCCCCGGTCTCCCCTAGTTCGGTAGTTCGGTGTTCTAGCTCTGCTTGTTCATCTGTATCGGCTGCAACGCTGGTCATTTTGCAAAGATGATAATAATGATGTTGCTTCGACAATTTTCGAATAAAAAATCGATAATTTATGTGGATTGAAATGTGATAGAAACCTTTAGTAACGCATCTTACTTGTCACTTTTGCGAGAGTCTTAAAAATACGTTTGATCGGCCGTTACTTTTGGTATTTATGAGGGTGGTACGAAATTCCCAAAATCTACCCAAATCTTTCCCAAATCTACACAAATTTCTCCCAAATCTTCCCACAAAAGATTTTGGAAGATTTGGGAATTTCGTGCTGCCGACGGGGTGGCATGAAAATTCCTAAATCTACCCGAATCTTCCCAAAATCTCCCCTATTGAAGCTAATACCATTACAAAACGGGCTATTTAAAGTAAATAAATTTCGAACTGCTATCTGATTAAAAGCCGTTAAGTGATTCATTTTCCAATTTCCTAAGGTCTTATTATTTTTAGGAATTTTATCATCATTTTAGTGCATATAAGTAGAGATTGTTCACATATTTTCCAATTCACGTTAAATTGATTGATTGATTGATTGATTGATTGGTGTTTTACGCCGCTTTCAACGTTATTTCAGTCATATCACGGCGACAGTTCATATATTCATGATTTCCTTGGTTTCACCAGTACTAGGCTAGGGTTCTGAAGCGTCTTGCCCAAGGACACTCCCACGCCACATTAAATAAAGCGATCGATCAAAGCTTAATATTTCAAACTTGTTAAAAAAGATCGCAAGGTTTGACGATGTCCGTTGGATAGACTTGAGAAAGATTTGGGTAGCTTTGGGAAAGATTTAGGTAGATTTGGGAAAGATTTGGGTAGATTTGGGAAGATTGGGAAATTCGTGCCGCCGATTTATGACCACTCATGTAATTCTAGTAAGTATATAACCTACCATCGGTATTGTTCTGTGCGTATCTACTTCATTTTTGGCTAGCTACGCCCCTGAACATGTTTAAATGTTACCGTCAACTGCATTTGGAATCTACTTTTCGACCTCAGATATAGATCTAGACAGGGATCGTATAGAGTCGAATTTGTATGCAGCGAAAGAGTTAAACTGCGAATAAAGTATTATCTGAATGGTGGTCTTTGAAAAGAAGGTTTAACTCCTTGCCAAGCGACAAAATTTTAGACTCGTCGAAATCGAAAGCTGTTGCAGACGAAATATTATATGTGGCTCAAATGGCGGAATTTGTATCTGAAAGACGTAGAAAACATTTTGGTGTAAGGAGAAATGCTAGCTACCAGCATTTTCTCCTTTTCCTTTATTTATTTTATTATTATTATTATTTCACTAAAAGGCTTCTTTCTCAAGGTCGTTATTACTCCGGATTGTTTGGTAAAGCCTCATACCGAACAAGTCGTAGCATTATATGAATTCATTTCGCCCCCCCCCCCCCCCAAAAAAAAGAGTCTTAATCATCAGACAGAATTTTCCCTCGACATGCAGAAAATAAACCAATAGCAAAAAGTTTCAACCCTATCAGCTTGCTCTGACTGCGCAGGCTGAACCAAGTCGATACTTTTTGCTGATGTATTGAACCCCTGGCATGACTCACACGTAATTTAACATTTCAAGCTAATAGCAAAGACAAGGCTTTGCGGATTTCAAAGCCATTTTCACCATATCACAACACGGGACAGTGTAGATCCAAGATCAGACTGCACCTTTTGCGCTGTCTGAGCTTGATCTACACTGACCGCAAAAAGTCTAAAAGTCGCCTCAAGCAGTCAGTTTTCCCTGAAAGAAGTGAAGCAGCACTTTCGGTTGCTCACTCAATTTCGATCCGACTCAATGACCTTCTTAGAACTATACCAGTAACTGAGTCATACTCTGGCAAAAGGGGGCTTAATGCATTTCCATGATGCTTTATACCAAGCAAGTCATCACAGTATTATACATCCCTAAAATCCGTTTTGTATAACAACCCACTGAATCATAGGGTAAACAGAAAATTGACCAATAGCGAAAAGTTTAGACCCAGGTCAGCGTGCGCAGTCCGCGCAGACTGGCCTAGGTCGATTCTTTTCGCAAATGCATGAAGACCCCTCTTCACAGAGCATGGCTCAAATGTAGGAGTATTCGTATCAACGCACGCTTTACACTATACTAGACGACATTACGACATTTGCAGACAAGAAATCAAGGAAAGAACAAATAAATAAATAAAGGAAGGAAGGAAGGAAGGAAGGAAGGAAGGAAGGTGGGATTTGATAGATAGAGTGATACTGATTAAAAGAAACAAGAAGAAAAGGAAAAATGAAAACATGAACGAAAGGCAGAAAGATAGGTTGCAGTACAACATACCGTGCAACAATGCAACGATTCATTAAAGGAAAAGAATGTATCCTGATATAATATAATTTATTGCATACAATATTTTATATACAAACATGATCGATTCCAAAAACATATTAAATAACCAATTTCTACCACTTCGGCTACTCAGAAAAAATATTTACATTGAATACACGAACTTTTTCGCGTTGAGTTACAAGGGTCTGGAACACAAATTGAAACATAAACTTTTTGATAGATTCATCGAACGAAAAAGCAATCTTTTGTTATAACACGTAAATAACGTTTTTAATCTCTTTCCAAAAGATCCCTTGTGCTGGAAACCAACATTTTCCCTTATTCCCACAATGTTTTCTGATCACTGACTAAACAAGTAATCTATGAACATTTAATTTGTCGTCAGCACACGCGTGAAATATGAACGAGTCTAAAAGTTTGTCATCTGGTAGAGTTGAAAATCTGGTAATTAACTGGCAACATGTCACACAATTTACTGATCCTCATGCATTAAAATCAAACCAAAAATCAATTTATTCAATATACCTCTCGAATCGGCCATGAAATTTAAACAAATTAACACTGTCACTACCATGGACGACAAAAGTAGCATGTTCGTTGAGCGTAGATCAAGATCAGATTGCACACACCGTGATCTTGGATTTACAACATTCGATCTAAAGCTATGGTAAACAAGTTCATTAGCAGTGAAAATATACATTTAGATCTTTCAAGAGCAATGAAAGACCAAATAATACGGCAGTAAGAGAGTTAACAGTATAACAAAGGAATACTTCAAAACAAAACAATAACAAAATATTACACAATGTGTTGATTACTCTGTTGTGGATACATAAAGTGCGGATACTGTACAGGTCTGTAAGTTTGTGATGCCATCCCTGCTTGTGGTGGTGAAGTTCTTGAAGAAAACGACGTCGGTGTAAATGTTGATTGCTGTGATGGATTTACAGGAAATTGCTGTGTTGATGATGCCACTACCGGATATGCAGAGTGAATTCTACTGTTATTTGACATGTTGTTGGTAGGGCTGTAATGCCCTGGCACTGCATAGTTAAAATACCCTGGCATCATCTGTGGAGGTGATGACGTCATCATGTGTCCAGTTGGCATGAAACCGTATGGTCCAACAGGAGATAACATTGGTGACATTGGCATGAACGGATGTGGGTATGATGACATATTGTCGTTAACACGGCGACGCCATCTTGCTCTCTTGTTCTGGAACCAGATCTGAAAAAAAAAGTTTTGCGTGGGTTTGATTTTTGCAATGTACACGCACAAATCGTGTAAACGAATTCTCTTAGAAGAATTCGTAGGCATGGTGAGAAAAAGTTCTAAAATCAAGGACAGACTTGGCTTTCAGTCTAATATCATACAAACTCATCCTTTTAAAACCACGCAGAAACTGTTTTTAAACAATTCTTTACAAGTGACTGACCTTATTTCATTTGAAATGTTTTCATTTCCTTTTGGAAAAGATATACCGGTATTCCTTTTATTCTAACGGTAATTTTTGACCCAGCATGTCATTATCTCCCGCTAGATGGCATTCTACAAATACACATCTATCTAATTTGGGCATTCTTGGTACAGAACCGGACTACTTTTCAAAACCACAACCGTTACTTTGAATTTCAAAATGAAATAAACGTTTACTCAATAAAACGCTTCCTGGTGCGATTCATTTAGCTATGATCGGCTTGCATGGAACCTATGCATCGGCAATAGCCCCTACATGCTTGGGTAATAGGCTAATAGCTTCGGAATAAGCCCTACTTTTCCCAGGTATACGGGGATGGGTGATGCGTCATAGCAGACAGGTCGAATCTTCGAAGAATATGACATGCGCAGACAACGCCCAGCATGTAGGCAAGCAGTAGATCTGCCGAAAGCACGTAAGTTTGATACCCCATTCATAGATCTAGATAATAAATGAGCCATGCTCTCTGAAAAGGAGGCTTAATGCATCTGCAAAAAGTATCGACCAAGGTCAGCCTGCGCGGACCTAGCCCGAAACTTTCTGCTATCAGTCAATTTTCTGTATGCCAAAGGACCAGTGTATCTCATAATTCAGTCGGTTGTCAGACGAAGTAGATTTATGGATCCCTGATTATGCGATGTCTTGCCTGGTACAACGCATCACGGAGATGGATTAAGCCCCCTTTTGCCAGAGCGTGGCTCATTAATATAAATGAAACTAATTGTGAAATAAGTAGGATGTTTAAAGAAATATTTTTACAAAAATATAGACGGCGTAATAGGTACTGGAATACGAACATTGAAACTCTTTTGTGGTTCAATATGAAGAGCAATATTGAAAAGTCACCCAAACAGCAATTGCCTCTTTTTCCTGCTTGCATATTGTTGATAGATTTTGATTAAATACATTTTATTGAAATTAGATGTTAATCCAAATTATTTTTGTAAAAGGAGCAGTTGCTACTCTAAATTGACATATCTGAAAATACATGTAATTACTCCGACAGTAATGACAATTATAGGGTAAGGCTTGAAAAACATTTTCTGTAGCAGCTCTTGTAGATCATTGTAATAAATTTCCCGAAAATGGGCTTACAGGGGCCCGCAGAACAATATATTCATATTTTTACCAATGGCAAATTTCTATTTATTCATTCCAATATATCAATACAAAGAAGTAGGTCAGAAGCCAGCGTAGTCAGCTACGTCGAAAAATGTATGTATAATCATGTGGACGAGCCCTGGTATCGCAGTGGTGGCGCACAGAATTAGTAACGATAGAAATGCGAGTTCATATACTGATTTGATCTAAACTATTTCTGAGGATCGAGAGGCATTGCGACAGGTTTCATTTTTATCTCGCTGCTGGGTATAGTTTCGACTTTTTTTGTGGAAAAGCAGCAAAAAGCTTTGAAAGAGTGAAATTTGTAGTACCACAAATGAAGGCCGTCGAGGAACGCATAGACAGGGGCAATGGCTGCCGTGACATACATGTAACTAAAAGCTACTGAGGAAAGCGTTCAAGATCATGCAAGCAAATAATTAAATAGCCTTCGATCTAATCAAATATTTAAAGAAAATTAACCTTGATTTTATTTTCCGGAACTCCAAGGTCCATGGCAATCTTTTCCATCATTTCCGAGTCCGGGTAGGGATTTTCGTGAAAGATCTTCAAAAGAGTCTGCACTTGTTCATTGGTATAATTGGTTCTTGCTTTTTTCTTGAGCTGTTTGGACTCGGAGTCTGGAGTTGTGACGGGTTCTCCGGTTGATGATGGAGAAGTTGTAGATCCGCTAGGAGATGTACTAGAACCGTTCGACTGTGGAGAGCTTGATCCTTGTGTAGACAGGGATGAGTCTGTGAAGCTTGGCATATCACTGGATCTTAAGTTTTCATGGCTGTCATTCTCAACGTCTATCATCGAATCATCTGCAAAGACATCTAATAGATCTATACTGCTTCCTGCAATGAATTTGCAGCTTAAGACTTTACAAACATCTTTGTGAAATATTTACAGTGAACTTGATCTTCAAAACATGAATAGGCTTACGTGTAAAAATTTAGAGAAAAAGAGAAATAACTTGTTACGAGCGCTTTCACCTTTTTCCTCAATATTTTCTGAGTATTGCGCTGAAAAGATTTTTAGCCTTTTCGGTGCCAAAAGCGAAATCAGGAGCTTTTGCGGAAGGTATAGAACGTGCAGTCTGATACTAAATCTAGATCCTCCACTTGTTTGGTCAAATCTGTAAAATGAAGTTCTACCCGACTTCCAGTGGTTATTGCGCTCAGTCGACAAAAGAGGACGAGTTTCTATATTTAGCTCCGAAAGAGTAAAGTCGTCTGCAGGTAGCAGTGAACAGATCGTGCAACAGTTATTTTAATATCGAAAGGGAATAATATCGAGTGAAGGTATTGACTATGTTGATCTAGATCTGATTGCACAGTGCAGTCTAATCTTAGATCTACGTAGCCTGCTATGTTATGAGATGTTTTGACGAGACAGCCTTGAATTGTAACAGCTAGACCTATGCCTGATCAGTTGACTGAAAAACTTTAATCTTATTTTCGCATTGGGTCCAGCGCCAACCCGAGAGAGAGAGAGAGAGATGTTAGGAAGGGTAGGGAGCTCTAGATGTACCAACTTACCCTCAGAGTTTGAAGATTTGTTCACGTCGTGTTTATTCAACATTTTGTGTCTATAAGCCAAGAAATGAGCAGTTGTATAAGATGTGAATCTGGCATCTGAAACATTTAGACTGCGCCTGGCTATACTGACGTCATCTTGAAGCATGCGCGTCACGTTGTGGGTAATACTTGCGGTTCCCGGGAGCACCGGAGATACAGTTATTGGTTTAAGTGGCTGGTTCTCCTTTTCTGGTGTACCAGCGTTTGGAAACATCGGCTGTACAATGGCTGACGTCTTTGGGGCCATGTTATTAGTATAAGTGAAACTGGACATCTGTCGATTTCCGATCGGCTGGAAGACCTAAAAGAAAATACCAACAAATGTTAACAATTTGATCTGTTTGATTCTGAACGTACCTTTGAAAAAGTTTGTTCTGTGGAACTCAAGTTCGAGCACAAAATTTAGATGATTGTCATGTTCATACACCAGAAATAATAGACAGATTCATTTCTGTTTTTAAAATGTGTTTCAAGTTATGATGAACCGAGCGCAGCATTTTCTGTGATACTGTTTTTGAAAAACAAAGAACCAGCATTTCACGATTAAGTTTAAAAAAAATCGACAAATAGATCTCAGTTTCGAATTTAGATCTAAATCTAGTTGATTACGATAATTACAGAAATCTCATTGCCATGGTAAACGAAATTTTTCAGAACAGAACAGATTTTATTGCTGTAAATAATTTAGATCTCTAGTACTTTTTTGCAAATAGAGTCTAAATAAAGAAAAAGCAATCGTAAAAAGGTTAACATTGAGAAACTATTTCGTGTATAATTGTTGTGATATAGTCTAAATTACTTTATTTCGTAGACAACCCCCCCCCCCCCCCCAAAGAGTAAGAATGGAGATTTTCTGTCCAGAAACGACAAATCGAAATTTGTTGTGGTCAGGGAGTCGTTGCATGGCGGACAGAAAGGAACCAAGATAGGACGGCATGTTTAGTACAGTCCAATCCTGATTCACACCGGCCACAGAATATAAGAAACACGAATAAAACCCCTCTGAATCATACTTCAGCCAGAAATTTTCAAAATAGCTGGCAGTGTATGTTCAGGAACTCAACTTTGGTGCAGTCCGATCCTGATTCACACCAGCCATAAGTACATGTAAGGTTAAAAAGAAAATGTAAATAAATGCCTTTTGAAGCTTATTTTGTTCGCAAAATTGATCATAGCGGACAGTGTATAATCAAGATTAAACCGCAGTTTTTGTGCATTCCGATGTCACTTCACATGGCCCGCAAAATATGGATGTAAAAACAGTAACGGGGCACCCGATTTGATAAATCAAAATCGAATTCTCCCGTCATGCAACTGACCACTTTTGAAAACGTGGATGCAAAATCTGACCTAGCTCGTACAGAGCAATATCAGTTGCCACCATGGCTCCATGTGAAGGCCTGTTCGTATGGATCTGTTAACCTTTTACTAGATAATCCAGAATTTTAACGAGCCTGACGAGGCGTTTGAAAACATTGTGGGAAAAGAAGAAAATGCTGGTAACCAGCATTTTCTCCTTTTCCCACAATGTTTTCAATCCATTATAAATGCATCTGGGTGGAATTTAGTCTGTCGTCTGCAAGTGCTTTCAATTTGGATGAGTATAAAACTTTGCCGTTTGGTACGGAGTACAATACAATACAATACAATACAATACAATACAACACAATACAAAGCAAAATACTTTATTTCGCTTCTCAAGTACAAATAGGCCTACGTAAAAAAGAGGAAATGAAGACGTGAATGAGCATATATAACATTGATGTCGTGTTGATTATGCATTTTTTTCAACATTCAATATATTCTAGGTCGTCTGCTGACATATTTAAATGGTACATGATGGTAATCAGTAAAAATGCCCCTTTTCTCGAAAAAACTCATAAAAAAAGCCACCATATCCACTCAATCTCCCCATCTAATATTACTATTTGTTTTCGTAAAAAGCAATTGCAGTTTGAAAATTAATGACATGAGTTATCGTCGCTTTTAGACTGTTTAATGATTATCATCATAGACAAGCAAAGTAAATCAAGTAATTCCTTAAATAATGTTGCATTTTGTAAAAAGTAGTCTATATATTAAGGGGAAAATACTGGAGCACTCGAGGAAAAAAATCAAGCGCAAAAATAGATAAGATATCTTAAAAAAAAAAGTATAAGAAAAATAAACTTACGTTTTCATGCATTTCGATTATTCGGTGTACAGAATATTTCTCCTTTAATACTGTTGAAATCTTATTTCTCGATGATGAATATAAATATATTTGTAATGTAAAAGAGAAAACTGAACCGTATATATAGTAACTATGAGCCGTCTCTTGGTAATTGACATGTCTCATTAACCGACATGTTTGGCCAAATTCAATGTCAAATTGATTGAAAACTGTTGCAAACTCTATCAAATGACGTAGAGAAACTCGAAATTATGAAATGAACTCAGAACGATTGAAATCATCAAAGTATCGATAGGTTTGCACCTTTGTTAATTGTTCACGCATTATACTTCAATCAAAAAGTAAACGAGTTTGCTACAAACAGTATACAATAGCAATTACGGATCATCGAACGTGCCATAGTTGATTGTTGACTGTTGAACTAGATAGAAAATTGAAACAGAAAATTGGTGCAATTGTTCATCATGATGGAACCCCCAAACTTCGATGTCAAGTTGATTTTGAACCGTTGTGAGGACTTACGTGTTGCAAGAATAGCAGAAATGTCAGCATTACGAGGATTTTCATTATTATTATGACAAAAGGACAACACATCTCAAATCTGTGGCTCCCCTAAAACCTAGATTTGCAAAGCAGTGAAGTTTATCATGCATGCTTTTCTTCTTTAGTTTGTTTAAACACCAATACAATTTAGGAAAATTTTTGAAAGAAAAAAATGCAAAGAATTATCAGTTGGGAATTACTTTGATAAGTTGCGTAACTCTTTCAGCACCAGATAGGCCTGTATAACATTCACCTCTTTCGACGGTTGAAATACAATCTAGTAAAACGTCAGAGAGATTTTTATCTTATAGACTTGGCTAAACACGGTTAAATATCAAAACCAGACTGCACGTTCTATGCAGTCTGATCTTAACCTTCGTCATTCACTGAAAGGGAAATTATGCCCGAAATTCGACGAGTCGGAAAACAGTCAAGTTCAATGCATGTACTCTGATTTAAAAATATATCATACTTCATTCTCTAGCGGATTGTATAACAAACTAAACATGGGATAATAAAAACATAAAAAAATCAAATTCATTTTAAAGTGGGCTCTCCGGTCTGTGACAATGACAATATTAAATTTTGATAATTGTTTGAAAAGTATCCAGCACTCTCTGGATATGTGAATCAGCAAGACATATGTATCGCTTTCATGCAGGGGTAACAGGGTTCAACAATGGCAATGAAAACAAGAAATATTTCTGAAACAACCCGGCGTAAGGGGTGCTGGTATGAAACAAAAACTCGGCGTAAGGGGTGCTAAAACTCTTTGCGGGTTCAATATAAATAAAAGAAATGAAAAATAACCTCGTCAGCAACTGCCCCCGTTTTCTCATTATTTTGCATATTGTTGAAAACTAAAATTTTCGATTAGATTTTTATATTTTCCAGATTACCTGTTATAGCGGTAGCAACACCTACATATTAGTGTCATAAATGTACCCTCAAATAGGCTGGCAACCCCGGAAAAAAATATGATCATACCTTTTACCAATCGCGAATTGCCATTTATTATACGGAAATATCAGTATCAAGAAGTAGGTCAAAAGCCAGCGCATTTAGCTACAAAAAGAAAAAAAAAAATGTCAGCCCAGACCCTCATTTTGTCAAGGGATGAATTAGATTTAGTGCATATATGGATAACGGGAAGCAGGGTTTATCCCGCCCGTTACTGGATTCAAACCCTGAACGTTTGTAAGTGAGGATATACATCAACCTTTTATGAAAGGAACTAGGGCCTGGCATGCTACGGATCAAGAAACGAGTACACAGTCCTGCATCATGACCTATGTCTGAAGGTGTTATCGTAGAGCAGTTCCAGCGTCTGCTTTCTGCCATGTTCATTTACTGGCTACGTAAGCGCCATAGGCAAAAGAAGCTTTTGCGGACGGCAGAGGTCAAGAACAGACTTCGGAAAAAAAAAAACCGTGCATTCTGATTTTGGATCTACAGCAACTACCTGTTTGGTTAAACCTTTAAGATAAAATCTTCCCGAGTTTCAGAGGATTGTATTTTTGGCCGTCGAAAAAATATACGAATTTATTTATATGGCGATGAAAGAGTTTTAAAAAATGATAACTTCAGCATCACTGTTACACTTGTAAAAGCCATTTCTGTGCAAGAACTATTCTGAATGCCCCTTAACCCTTTCCCAGATAAGCCCTGGTTTTTACGGCTCTGAGGTTGAAGGCATTTGAAAACACTGTGGAAAAAGGAGAAAATGCTCATAACGAGCATTTTCTCCTTTTTCCACAGTGTTTTCTTCCCTTACAGATAAAAGTACCACCTTTTTAGCCACTCAAAATCTGTCGTCTGCTAATTCTTTCCATTTCAGCAGACCAAAATTACCTCATCTGGTAAAGAGTTAACAGAATAGATTTGGGGAAATAGATCAGTTTAAACAAGATCCGCTCGTAACAGGCAACCTATCCTTTTCACACATTGTTTTCCGAAGTGTTGAGAGGCATTTTCCTCCTATGTGTTTGTCCTAGTTTATGACATTTTTTAAATGCAGCCTACACAGTAAGGCCAGAACACTATGTAGTTTTGAAGGAGCAACACCTACCCGTTTCACTAATTGAAAATGTTCAGCCGGGTTAACGTTAACTTTTTTATGTTGACGATAAAATTTAAGACTCGTCGAAATCGACAGCATTTGCAGACAACATATTCAATGTGGGCCAAAAGATGGGATTTGTGTGTAAAATAACAGAAAACATTGTGGGAAAAGGACAAAATGCTGGTTATCGCTATCAATGCAAAAGCATCCTGGTTCGGATTCAGCACTTTAACTGTTTTTTAACCTTCCAAAGACAATTTTCGGTTTTGAGTCAAATTTATTTTGTCATCTGCAAATGCTTTCTATTTGGGCAAATTCAAAACTATGTCTTTTGGTACCGAACTAAAGGCTAAAATTTCTTGCAGTAAACTGCTTGCCACTTTTGTAAACATTATGAAAGATGCAAATTGCTTGTTAAATGCAATGACTGCATTTTTTTATGTTTTCTATATAATTCAAAAATAGATTTGTCTTTTTTGTGTTTACTAATTATCCATGTACTTGTGCCACTAACTACTAATCAGTGACCGACTTAAACTACCGGTAGTCTGGAAAGTATTTGGTTCACAAAAGTTGATCAAATGAATGGCATGCTACGCCGTTTCTAACACTAGTATTTTGGTTTTCTTGTATGTGTTTTCTTCTTGCTAAAAACATTGTAATGATGTTTCAGGCAATAAACACTTTGTATCGTATTGCATAGTATTTCGGCAACAGTTAACTTATTCATGCGTTTCAATGTTTTACATGTGTACTACTACTAGGCTAGGGCTCTGCAGTGTGTTCTCCAAAGAAAATAAAGTAAAAAGGCACACAAGTATATCAGAATATTCTTTATTATATATATTACAGAACTATTTATAATTGTATGATACTCAATCCAAAATACATGTACCTGACACATATTATTTCCAAATAATTGACAGTGGATTTCTTTAAAAATTCACAATGGCATTTCATTAATTCTTTAAATCTAAAATTTTACAGAAGTATATGATCCCACTTAACCGATATTTATACATATATAACATATATACATGTTGATACATGTAAACCTGAAATTATACTTAATTTTAATAATAGACATCATGAAAAGCTAATACTGAGGCCCTTTGGGCTTAAAATTGTTTCCAAATACACAAGAAATATGTCCCTCTTCAGTATTTGTTATGCAGCCAAATCAAATGTGTCTCAAATGATGAAATCTATCCTTGAAAGGTTAGAAAATACGCTAGGAAAAGGCGAAAATGCAGGTCACCAGAATTTTCTCTTTTTCCTACAATGTTTTCAAAAGCTTCCTTGCCCTGGGTTGTTACAAAAAATGGCATTATTTGATAAACATGCTGCCCTTTCAAAGATGAATGAATCCTGAAGAGCAATGTAAAATAAATATGCATAGATCAGGACTTTGGCAACAAGTCCACCACTTTCTTTGCTGCATCGGCCATGTCGGTTCCCACCAATATAGGTAGTCCGCTATTTTTCAATGTTTCCATCGCTGCTTTGGCATTGTTTCCTTCAAAATAAAAGAACATTGATGCATCACCTCCAACAAGTGACATTTATGTCTCGATGCAGGTCACATGTGACATCGTAGCAAAAGGACAAAACTGCTCCTGACAAGCAATTTTGCCTTTTCCTGCAATATTTACACATGTAATGTATTTGATTTTTTCCACAATATTTTCGCACTTCATACTTTTGATTTCAAAGTCATTTGCTGATAATTTGTTTCAGTAGGTAATGAGTTAAGTTGTCAATCGACCAAATAAGCTATCAAAAAACAAAAGAGGGTTTAAAGCATCTCTGTGATGCGGAGACTAAGTAAGTTATCATATAATTAAGGACCCATAAAATCCATGAAAGTCTAACAATCTGGAGGTAAAATTGTCCTTTGACATGCAGATCATTTACAAAGTGCAAAGAGTTCAACCTATGTGAGTCTGCACAGGCTGACATTGGTCGATTCTTTTTGCAGAAGCTTCAACACCCTTTTCATAGAGCCTGGCTCATATGTATTTTGTAAGAGAAATACACCCTTTACCACCCAGTTCTAAGTTTCAACGACCCTGATAAAGAAAGCTTTTGAAGTATCAAGGGAGAAGGAGAAAATGCTGGTAACCAGTATTTTCTCCTTTTCCAATGTTTTCTACCCTTCCAAACACAAATTCAAATTTTTGAGTCATGTTTGTCCTCTGCAAATGCTTTCAATTTGGATCAGTCTAAAATTTTGTCATTTTGTAAAGAGTTAAATCATATGACAATCAATACTGACAGCAGCGCACAAATTGTGAGACAAACTTCTACTCCACTGTTTAGTTGATTAAGCTACCAATATGGCACTACATATATTTGCAGCAGGTATTTTTCTGAACAACATGGGAAAAGGAGCATTTGCTATAAAGATACAAGAGGTTTGCTCCTTTTTCTTTGATATTTTTCGTATAATTAACTCTTTCTTTAATGCAGATGACCCACAAAGCTTTTGTATACAGTGTAGATCAAGATCAGGCTACACAGAATGTGCAGTCTAATCTCTGATCTGCACTGTCCACCACATGTACATGCACTTTATTCTAGGTTATGTCAAAACTGTCTCTCCATCTTGCAGCGGAGCTACATTTGTAGCCAATGAAGAGGCGTACCTACTTATTTGGTAGTGAGAGAGTTCAAAAAGACAATATCCTTTCCTTCCTATGATTTTCCCTTGTGTCATTTACAAGAACTCCATGAAATTTCAGAAACAACTTTTACACTACAAGATTAAGTTGTCTGATTTAAGCCTATCTGTACAGTAGATATTAACCCTTTTCCACGTAATCCAGAGTTTTAACAACCTGAAGAAGAATCTCTTTGAAAACATTGTGGGAAAAGGAGAAAATGCTGGTAACCAGCATTTTCTCCTTTTCTCACAATGTCTTCTACCCTATCAAACACAAGTTCCATCATTTGAGTGTCACTTAATTGTTGTCTGCAAATGCTTTTAATATGGACAAGTCTACATTTTTGTCATTTTGTACAGATTTAAGTCGCAGTAAGTACAGAATTATCATTATTTTCTAAACCTTTACCATAGGATCCTCTGGGGAATAATCAGCCTTTCTCCTTTACCTTAAATACTCTGTACATTTTAAAAGGTAAATTTTAGCTGCATTTAATTTGTTGTAGGCAAATGCTTCCAAGTTGGACAAGCCCAAAACTTTTTTGTATGGCAAAGGGTTCATGAAATTATGCATTTCACTGAAGAGATTTCTGCTCTAGAACAGAAGTTCACATTTATAAAAGCCCACAGAAAAACCTTTATTTTTCCTATAGTGGAAGCCTCAGACTTATTTATGCCACAAACTAGTACAATACTTTGTTTCCTGTTATGATATGGTATTGCCTACTTCATTTAACCTGACCCAGAGTCAACATCATTTACATAAATTACAATTTTATTTTTACCCTTGACATCACATGGGGCAGCCTTCGGCATATGTCCCGAATGGTGAAGGAAATAATTCGTATGGTATGCATGAATTAAATTGCTTACCTGTGTATATATGTATCTTCCCATGTACATATATTTTCCTGAATAACATTTATATGCTTACTTATATATTCAGCATAAAGGTCAGGATCAGGTAAAATGAAGCAGGTAATAAAACCAAACTAATACAAAGAGATAAATAACCAATTCATACCTTCTAGTCTTACTACCATAGGTGTAGTTATGTTTGCATCTTTATAGGCCTTGATGATTCCATTTGCCATGGTAACACAGTTAACAATTCCTCCAAATACATTCACAAGGATAGCTTTAACCTAAAATATATTTACAAGACATAAGCATGGAGAAGTATTTTCATTTTGTTTGTTTGTTTGAACCAGATTTTACAACTCTTTCAGCAGTATTTCAGTCATATCACAGTGACAACTCATTTCTTTATGTACCGGTATTTCCTGGCTTTTATCAGTACATAAACTACTAGCTTGGCCTCTGTAGTGCCTTGCCCTAGGACATCCTCACATGACCAGCACTGCCAGATGAAATCGTATCAGGATTTCCCAACATGTGGATTTATGTATATTTCCCTTTTCCTCCAGTTTTTAGCCTTTATCTAAGCCAATAAATTTAGAAATAAGCCATGCTCTGTGAAAAAGGGGCGTAATGCATCTGCAAAAGGTACTGACCTAGATCAGCCTGGGCAGTACGCACAGGCTGACCTTGGCTGAAACTTTTTACTTTTGGTCAATTTTCTGCATGTCCAAGGACCATTCTACCTCAGGATGCAGTCATTTGTTCCAGAAAATAGGTATAATGATTCCATAATTATGTGATGACTTTTATAGTATAATGCATCACAGAGATGCATGTACACATAATCTGCATATAATCATCTTTCTCACTGAGAAGTTTCACAAAGCTGACTTCTATATTTTGGAGTTACTGATGATTCCATTTTCTCTTTATGTTTATAAAAAAAAAAAGCAAAGCACCTTGACCCAAGTGTAAATAATAAAGACAGAAGTATTGCCATCTACAAACATGATAAGGTTCACTAAGGTGGCTCATGTACTATTTTGAAGGATGGATGGGCTAATGTAAGAAGGGTGATTAATGGCTTAATGGTAAAGCGTAAAACTCGTAACTTGGAAGCCCCAGGTCAGAGCCTCGCTGGAAGCACTGCACTTCTCATGGGAATGTCCTTGGGCAAGAAACTTCAAAGCCCCAGTGTAGTCCTAATGAAGCCCAGGACACATATGAATATGTGAGCTGTTGCCGTAATATGACTGAAATAACGTTGAAAGTGGTGTAAAACACCATCCATGTCGTTTGGTAAAGAGTTTAACAAAAGGCAGGCCTGAGGCTGTATTCACCAGCTACTCTACTCAATTCAACTCCAATTCTGAATTTCAAGAGGAGCCATTACATTGACTGAGATAGAAGGACTTAGCCAATCAGATGCTCAGTCGTTGAAACAACAATTAATCACAGAGCAATAACTAGAACTGTTTTTCATTACAGTACCTAGGCCCATGTTTACCACCCATTCTTAAAAAAATTCATAGTACTAATTCTCAAGGATTTTCTATAATATACAGAAACAGAATACCTGATTGGCTAAATATATTTTTTAGCCAAGTTAGAAATTGCATAACATTTAAAATCTAGAATTAGACTCAGAATCCAAGTAACCCTGTACCACACAATCCTGACTTTTAACTACCTTAAGAAAGAATGCTTTTGAAAACATTGAGGAAAAAGGAGAAAATGCTGGTAACCAGCATTTTCTCCTTTTTTCTCAATGTTTTCTACCCTTCCTATAACAAATTTAATTTTTTACTCGCATTTATTTTATCATCTGCAAACGCTTTCAAATCGGACTAGTATAAAAATTTGTCATTTGGTAAAGGGTTAAAAGTGGTTAGTGTACAAAAAAAAAAGACCTCCACCAATACAAGACAATGAAACTCACATGTGCATCTGCAGTGAGGATATGGAAGGCATTATAGACTTGTTTCTCTGTGACTCCACCTCCAACATCCAGAAAGTTGGCTGGTTCCCCTCCAAACAATTTCACTATGTCCATTGTTGCCATGGCAAGCCCAGCCCCATTTACTGAAAAGGTTACAAGATAACATGGTTCCTGTGTGAAACATCCAATCTAACAAACTTAGAATAATTGAGGCTGGCACATAAAATTTCTTAGTTTTATCAAAGTAAATCTCGGATCTGTATTAGTTATGATATTAAATTTTATAAAAGACATCCAATTCAATGTATAAGGTATTTGACTCTAAAACCAGATAACAGAAGTTGTACACTTTTCCATTCTGATTTCCAGTCAACATATCAAATGTGGCTTCCTTTTCCCATAATGTTTTCGGAAGCCTTTATTTCAAGGGTTGCTAAAACTTAGGATTGTTTGGTATTGTTTGGTAAAGGGTTCAGATGCATTTATCTTACTACCGGTAGTCCATATTAACCCAAAGATACATCTTGATAGAAAGAAAGTATAGTATATCCTTAGAACTATTGTGTCTGATATTATCCAAGTACATTTGCAGTACTTTTCTATAAGCGACCTAGTGCACATAGGAACAAACTTTCTTGTTCCTGGGATTGTTCGCATGGGCTTGTATGTGCGGGCATCTTTGTCCTTTTGAATGATCTCATTTGATTTCAAATCAAATCTACAGCACTTAAGAAGACATCTTAGTATAAAGGAAGATTTTTTACTTTTTACGAGAGAAATAGTTGAGTAACACTCCCATACTTTCACAGTACAGCGCGAAATCATAAACAGCGTTTATAAACATGTTTTGCTTCAAAGAACATTTTGCGAGGAAATCTAAGACAAGTTATACCGTATTTCAAGGGCTCAGTCTGCATTTCCGAGAAATGATACACGGAATACTGACTGTATACAACTAGCAACGCAGAAAAAACAAAGGTCACTGTAAGTTTCCCATCCACTTCTTCCAATGCAGAAGTGTACAGAAACACATTCCTGTGATGAAAAATCAACATCATCGAATGAGCCTTGGAAAACTGGTTGTCAAATTAGTGGCCTATGTCGAATTATTAGCCTACAAACTTGACTAAACAAGCGGTTGGTATAGATCCAAGATCAGACTACACAGAATGTGCAGTCTGATCTTGATCTATGCCATCCACTAAAAGCCTATGCTTTTGCCTTTGTAAATAATGCAAATTAAAACCAGCTTACACACTTCAAACATTTTACAAGCCCTATTTAAAGTACAGTAAATTTGAAAAGTTACCAAGTTTATCTGAACAGATCTTCACTTATGGATGATCTTTGATAACAGGTGATCTGTCACTTAAATTTGAGGTGTAAATGTTTTATTGTGTTTACTTATACACATGTACATGATTATGCTTGTATGTTTTCAAAATAATTTTACGTAGTTTTTGGTATTATTTTAAAAGTATGGAAATTATGGTGAAGATGATAATCTGTTATTGTACACTCATTCCAAGATAAGTTGCTGGCAGAAAAACTAATTCTAAAACCAGGTAAAAAGCAAACAAAAGATAGAGTAATTGGGCAAGTTTTTACCTACTTTTTGAATTTATTTTTTGCCTGCAACTAACCCTTGGACGGGCATACAATTAGAGATTGTCGTCTTAACAATAATTTCTGTACATTTAAATGGTATGACTTAATTCTGAATGCTTTTTGACACCGGCACTGTTTACTTTTGGCTGCCACTGGGCCTTTGACAAAAGACTCTAACAATATACCTAGACAGCCAATATTGCCCTCCAGTCCTATATAATTGAGGTGATGTAAAGTTGCTTCTACTTCTCTAGGGTCTGTCTCTGATAAGTCATCCATCGCAAAGATTTCCCTCTGCCGGTATTCCGCATTATCATCAAAATTGATTTTAGCATCAAAACAAACAACTGAAAATGAAAAGTATTTTCAACATTTACCAAACAATCCTGATTTTCAAAAATCCTAATGGAGAAAGCTTTTAGAAATATTGTGGGAAAGGAGAAAATGATGGTAACAAGTACTTTCTCCGTTTCCCATAATGTTTCCCTATCCTTTCACACACAAATTCTATTATTAATGACACATTTAATTTGTCAAATGTTTTCAATTTTGACTAATACTTTGTGATTTGGTAAGAGTTAAATCAAGGGATGAATCAAGAGGCTTCAGATATGACTGTAGGAGTCTCTAGGACAGAATCCCCCCCCCCCCCCCCCCAAAGAAAAAAAAATACATGTATAGTACTATAGGCAGGATTCATACTAGAGTGCGCAATTGCACCATTGGTGCAAATTTTTCATCTTCTGCGCATTAGAAATCTTACCACTGCACGTTTTTCGTAAGTTGTTAAATTGATAATGAGATTTTTGTTCTCCAATTCACACTGTTGAAGAATCAAGTGCAGCCAACATATGAATGGCAAATTGTTACGAGGGCTACTATTGGTTGTTTCTGTGGGGGTGTCACCCATATCATCCATTCGAAAAAGGCATATTTGATAACCTGATAAAACACCATGTTACCTCCATCATACAGCAGACATTTTAGCTGATATTTTTTTACCTTTTGTGGCCCAAATAATGAAACAAATAATGTCAAACACTGACAACCACATTTTCTCTATTGGTGATAAACAAGACGGTGCTGGGTGCAAAACCAGTGACAGGAAGAAATTGATCTATAATTCAGCCAATACTACAGAGGTGATTTCGTTGTTGTCATTAAACAGCTCTAACTAAACACAAAATATACAGTATTCTGAACTCTGATGGACAGATATGCTGAATGAAGCTTACAAAACTTCTCACATGCACACGCATGAGGCATTCAGACAGAAAGGATCATTGGGGTAGTAATGGAACAATTCACTTTTGATTGCAGGATAAAATTAAAATCCATTGGTAAAGGTAGTTTTCCCTTGGTCCGATATATTTCTCTGATGGCTTCTACTTTTTCTAACATGGGGGCCAGTCGACCCCATTGATTTGATTTTTAGAATGAACCCTGCTATAAGTGTTAACTATAAGAGTGCCAACCACGTTTTATTTTGCTTTTGCAGACAATGTAGATCAAGTTCAGCTTGAGCATTCACTTTGATGTTGATCAATACAGACTGATAATTGATAAGAATACCCCACTGCACTCCATTAGAAAAAATTTGCCATCATACCACACTATTTTAGTCATTTACAGTTTCTTCATTCAAATATCAAGGGGTTTAAACAACTAGTGTAGACGAACTACCATGATTTATGCATACCTCTACCATCTGGGGTCTCTGCAAAAGGGTTGATTTCTACCTGGGTGGCATCTACATCTAAAAACATTTTGTGCAACTTAAGTACCTGATCTGTGGCCTGTAAACATGTAATGAAAAAATAATTTGTGATGTGTGCTTTTCTCTTAAAAGTTACAAAATTACTGTTTAAATACAAATATAGAAAAACTATTGCAGGCTGTTGCTTACCGCTTTTGGCCCCTGCCCCCTCCCTCCACACACACACAACTTTTTTCCATAGTAATGTTATTGATTGATCTGTTGGTCCACCCACCCCCTTTTTTTCACAGTAATGTTATTGATTGAAACCCTTTATTTCTCTGGAGCTTGATAACTTGTGTCTGCAGACAGCATCAATCAAGATGAAACTACAAAGATTGTGCAAAATGGTCATCCATCTACACTATACACTACTTGAGAATAAACTAGGCACAAATCATGTTTTCATCTAGAATAATAAGAGTGGCGCTCTGTCATTTTGCCTCGTGGCCAAGTAAATTATGATGTAGACTGGTCTTTTGACATGCAGAAAATTGACAGATAGCAAAACTTTTCAACCAAGGTCAACCTGTGCTGACCTGGGTTAAAACTTTTTGCAAATGAAATAAACCCCCTTTTCACAGAGCATGGTTCATATATTAAAGTAGCAATAAAGTCCAAAAGTAAACAAAGTGGGTGTTTAAATGCATTTGAATTTATATCATACCATTCAAAAGTATGGAAATTATTGTGAAGATAGCAATCTGTCATTGTATGGTTGGTCCAAGTTTTAGCTGCTGACAGAGAAATTAATTTCAGAACTAGGTTAAAACCTGCCAGGTAGCTGTGTCTTTTGTTTACTTCTTGCCTGATTTTAAAATTCTTTTTTTCTGCTAGCAACTAACATATGGCCCGACCAAACGATAACAGACTGTCATTTCCACAATATTTTTCATACTTTTAAATGGTATGATTTAAATTTAAATGTCCTATGACACCTGCTTAGATATTTTGGTCTTATGTACTGGGGCTTTAAGTCCTTGATAACAGAAAAATTCATTTTTGGGAAATGCTGTCAGTTTGTAAATCTGCTTAATAAGAGTTAATAAGTTTTAAGGAAAAGTAGTCAAGAAAAGTTTTTGATGAGACCTACAGCTTCAAGTTGTTTCCCTGTAAATCCCAGCTTTGTGGCCACTCTTTCTGCTGCTTCCTTACTCAGACCTTCCATTATATCTACTGGTTCCTGCAATATAGTTTTTTGCTTTACTTAGCAGCCTGTATCTATATGACATGTGTTACATCTCATGCAGCTTCTATATGTCACCAAAGTGATATCTCCAGATGCTGGTTATTTTGTACTATCTACAGATAAACAGCCAATAAGATAACCTCTAAACATTTAAAAAATCTGGTAGAAATTTTGATTGGTCAACTGAGATATGTGATTGACTGATTGATTGTATGGTGTTTAATGCCTTTTCCAACATCATTTCAGTTATATCGCTGCGGCCAGTGCACCTGTTCATGCTTTCCTGGAGTCTCTTTTACCAGTGCTCCACACAATTTTCTTTCCAAGCCACTGGCTGCTTTCCCACATTACCATCGTCAAAACAATGGTCAGTGGTGGGAGAGGAGTGAATCCTGTCGCAATGAATATCATCAATCTTTGGAAAGAGATTGGTCGAACCAGGGATCGAACCAACCACCCCCTGTTCTCAAGTCCTGCATGCTACGACCGGGGCTCAGCTGAAATATGTGAAGCTGATACCATATTTATAGAAACACCCTGGACACATGTGTACAATACAGTGAGCTTTTATGTGACACTTATCACAGCCGAAGGTGATACATCACTGAATTCCAATCTAAAAATGCTTAGATGTATATTGATCAACAAAGGTAGATATTACCTGTGAGGTAACCTTTTTTCTCTGGGATCCAGCAGGAATCCCTAACTTTATTATCTGGATGCCCTCCTGATTATCAGGGATCCCTTGGAAGTTACAAAAAAAGTAAGTTTTCATTGATCAACTTGTTTTTATTATTTCATTTGATTTTTATTGGCTACATTAGATTTATCAGCATTTTGTATGCTTTATTTTGTAGCGTGGCTACATCATGAGCCAACAGATCATCATCCTGCTCCTCTACATCAATAATTTATTGCACTTTTGAAAAAATTTGGGTGCAGATCACACAAATCCTGCGAATAAGACCCAGGCAATTGAAACTTTTTTGTGTGATAAAATCAAAAATGAATAAATACATATGGGCTATCAGCAGAGTATGTATGTATGTGAAAAGAAAATAGATTGAGGCTTATATCACAAAAAATTTAGTACTGACAACTGTATAAGTACAGTGTAGTGCAATGGCCACCTTTCCTACAAAGCGCTAAAAACATCTGTCAAGCATGTAAGACACATATTATAGGGATCTGAAAAACAGAAATATGGGTATGAGTGTCCCCAGAGTGTCACCCTAAATAGGAAAACAATGGGGTCTAAATGGTCAGGGATCTTATCATCTAAAGTCTCGATTTCTCCCACCTCTAATACGCCAAAATTTATGACAAAAGTAACAACTGAGCAGCTGTAAAATATGGTAGAAATACAGTATATCATGTATATCGTGCTTTATAATAACATGTACATAGTTTTAAGTTACTCCATTAATCAAGTGACAAAGGGGTCTGATGATTCAAAATTCGTCAAAAAGTATCCTTTTGAAATCATCCTTCCAGTTTTGCTGATAGGGGCCCTGACGCTTTGTTTCATATGCACTTTGCGTTTCTAGACGCTCCTGGGTTGTATTCTTTCTTTTTTCAGCAGGCCTAGATACCTTGTCAAAATAAAAATCTGCAACAAGAAAACTTAAGACAATTATCGTTTGTTTGTATTGGAGTTTAATGCCATTTTAACAGATTAGGTAATATCATGGGGTTCAGTGACGCACCCATATGTTTCCTGACTTTCTCACACCAGTACTAACACAACTTCCTTTCCAAAGCCACTGACTACTTTTCTCACATGCATCAGAGGTGAGAGGAGAAAAATTGCAAGAAAGAAAGTTCAGTTATTGAACCCGCAACCTCCAGGTCACGAGTCAGATATGCTAACCACTGAGCTTGCCAGCCAGGCTTGATAAATATCGGCCAAAAGCGTCGTTGTTACGGTTTTGTACCACAATTATCGGCCAAAACCGTAACAACTGGATGCTTGACAAAGCAATTTGATTTTAACGAGCATCTTAATGACTTAGTAGGTTACAAGACGTTGCGAGTATGATACAATCGACTATTTTTAGACTGTTTTTTTCCAAATATTTTTTGAGAACACGGCATGTTGCCAAAAGGAAGTTCCTCGTTCAGTTTGCATTTATTATAAATCATCGTAAAATTTCAATCCCAAGCCTCAAACTTGTTGGATCCCTCCAAAAAATTTGGGATCCTCGGGAACTTTGGACACCGTTAGTGTCGAACCCTGCCGGTAACTCAGAGTCTCTTTATGAAATGACAACAATTTTGACTTGACAAAAATTTAAACTATTTGCAGATGACCAAATAAATTTACCTCATATGATTTCTGTTTTATGATAGGGTAGAACACATTGTGGAAATAGGAGAAAATGCTGGTTACCAGCATTTTCTCCTATTTCCACAATGTTTTCAATTTCAAATGCCTTAACCTTAATTCTTGACCATTAAAACTTGATATTGTTTGGTAAAGAGCTATACTAGACAACCAAAGTTAAGACTTGTGTGAAAATTTGAAAGCAATTACAGATGATGACGTAAAATATGTGGCACAAATCAAGGGATTTGTCTTTGATAGAGTAGCAAAACTTGTGGGGAAAAAAAGAGAAAATGCTGGTTACTTGCATTTTTCCTTTTCCAAGATTTCCTTTTTTTCTTTTAATAAGATGTTTTCCTTGGGATGGTTAAAACAACAGACAATTAGGTAAAGGGTTAAATCTTTGCTGAAAAAGCAGCTATCTTTGGAAAGTACAGAATAAGTATGGGACTAAGACAAAGAAGGACTTTGCTCTTTTTGTCTGTATGGCAACTACAAACTAGTCCCAACTGTAAGAGATTCTTTAAAAAAAAAAAAAAATACAGTTGACTACACAGTGTATTCATAATGTTGTAAGTGCACTTTTACAGCTGAAATACTGATGGTCTTTGATATATTTGTAAGTAACTATATTCTTAAACTCATTACCTCCCTTATTTTGAATGCAACTCTCTGAAAGGTTACAAATATGGCCTTCAGCTAGTAATATGTTAACCCTTATCCTGCCGTTCGCGACCATGGATGACTTTTGCGGAGAGTGTACACCAAGATCAGCCTGCACATATGTGCAGTCTGATCTTGCTGTACATCCTCTGCTGCTTTATGGGTAGTTTGGGTTATATAAGCCCAGCCCAATGCTGGTACATTTAGCAAAATATTTTTGTGTAATTGTCAGGAAATTTTATTTGGCAGGATAAGCGTTAATATGACCAAAAGACCTTGCACAGGATGGCAAAACCTTACACTTTACCTTGAATATGGCATCAGGATTCTTTGCGGCTACTTCTTCAATGTCCATACCACCCTGGCTACTTCCCACTATTACAGGACCATTGAAGGACCTGTCTAGAAGAATGGCTAAGTAAGTCTCTCTGGCAATGTCCAGTGCTTCTGCAACCATCACCTTTTTCACCACAACCCCTCCTGGGGGAGTCTGTTTTGTGACTAGTTTATTTCCTACCATATTACCAACAAGTTCTGCAACCTTTGATGGACTGAAATCACATCAATAAATGCACATAAATGCAAAGATCCTTATCTAAATTGGTTAGTTTGTTGAAATGGCAGTTATGAGCCACTTTTTAGACTACATGTATTTCCATTATACCACATTAACAATTCACTTATTCATATCTGTAACTGGTTGGAATAGTGTTAGGATAGAGCTCTGCAAAGCATTGCCAAAGGACGCTCTACTTGACCAGCATCATCATTGCTGATTCAAATAATTAATCAGTGACCTTAATCATTCACATACAGATAGAACTGCTGCAGTACTATCTAAAAACTCAAGATTATATACATATATATATATATAATTAGTAACAAACTTAAAGGTACCCATTTACTCATTTTAAGCCAAACATAACCAATTTCGTTGATATTTTTCAAACTATTGTCATTTGTGAGGCTTCATGACAAATATTACACCTGAATCTTGTGAGACTGCATAGATTACGATGGATAGAAAATGTAATTATGTACTTGGCTCCTATCCACTTGTTCAATCGAGGATACCGCATGGTGCCTGTCACATGACTGTGTACGAACTTCACCTTGCTTATTTACGTAGATGGCAAAAAAGTGGAGTTGAGATACAGTACACAAGTCCACTGTTGCAACAATCTATGTCACAAGAACCCAACAGCAATTTACTCCAGGATGTCAGAATTTTATGTCAAGAGTGTAGTGGAATGATTTTAAAGACAGTGGAAATTTCGTATGTGCACATAAATATTTAGCGTTTTTGGATTGCTGAAAGAAAGGGAAAAGACATGATCCTGTACCATTTCCCGTATTGAAATGTTAACAAGTAGTCTAGCTTTCTATTTTAAGATGGGGGGAAGGGGGGGGGTGTAAGCAAATGACTCTAGTGATACACTCCCCCATTGTTAACAATTTTGACCTGATATAATTTTCTCCCAACCAAGATTCATGTCAAATAACAAATCTGAAACTCCTTCTCATTCTTTGGGGCCATATTATACTGCTAATATATTGATTTAAACACATTTCTACATTTGGCTAAAATGGGTAAATGGGGAACTTTAAAGGTATGTGACAAAAAAAAAAAAAAAATGTGTATTCATACTTGTTACTCCCCAACTTCTGATACATATTTGCTGCAGGCCACTTTCAAAACATCTTCAAAATATTGTAACAAAAGTAGAAATTGTCTATCACGAACCACATCCTTCTGTCCAGATTTTTTTCAAAAGTGGTCTGCTGCAAGACGAAACAAGAGAACCACACTATGGGTATAAATGCTTTGCTGTGAGTGCTTTTTAAGCAAAAATTCAGGTCAACAAGGGGTATAACTGTGTCAAAAATCTGTACAGTTACCTGCCTTTCTGGTACACGTTCTTATTTGATAGTACTCAGCTAGTCAGACTTTGAAATAGGTATTTTCTGCAATAGGTTAGGAGAAAATGTCAAAGTTTTTGCAGGATAATGCACACGACAGGACTACGACGGTACCTTAACCCATTACCACACAACGACGCCTTTTGACGCCCCTAAAAAAGAGGCCTTTTGAAAACATTGTGGGAAAAGGAGAAAATGCTGGTAACCAGCATTTTCTCCTTTTCCCACAAAGTTTTCCACCCTATCAAAGAAAAGTTGCGTCATTTGAACCACTATGAAATTGTCGTCTGCAAATGCTTTCAATTTGGATAGGTCTAAAATTTTGCCGTGTGGTAAAGGGTTAATGTTGTTTCTAAAAACAGCCAAGCTACAAAGGTATCTGCAGTATTGTTAGTGTATCAATAAAGCACTACTAACTCTTTTGTCAGTTGTACACCACCTTTAAAACCATTTGAGAAGGTTCCTTTTCCTCTACCTCCGGCTAAAATCTGTGCTTTGATTACATATTCTGGGACCTCTGAAAAATATATTCACTGCTGCAAAAAGAAATCTTTATTAGCCATTTCAAGTTTTATTCAGTCTTAATGTATGTAGGGTGCTGCTATTCTTTCATCCAAATGTATACTGAGCATGACATCTGCCTTTTTAGACAGTGTAGACCAAGATCAGATCCAAAAAATCTATCCTCTAATCCTTGCTCTACTCTGTCTGATATTGTCAGATATTTTGGCCAAAGCATTTTAACCTGCAAATTTGGTACTTTCCTATATACTGTATTATCCTGTCACTTCCGGGTTTACCTGACGGATAACAGGGTGCCGTATATTTTTTTTGTTATCCGTCAGTTGGTCACATGACCGCTAAGTGCGCACCTGCTGACTGGGACTATTTTCAACCAAGCGTCTTACTGCCGTAATGAATGAATCAATCGCTAGCGAATACTTTTGCTCGTTTAATTAATAGTCTGTTATGTTAAAACACATTGTCTTCTCCGCCACAATATTTTTCTGCGGAGATACGTCACGTTTGATAATTATGACGTAGCCAATATCATTCATGACGTCATTATTACAGCTGCATATCCAGAGGGTTATGTAAACACGGTTCTTCATTTCAAGTTTCTCATAGATCTAGTGAGAAAGATGTCAATATGTGCCTTATTTCGAGCGAAATGTTCAATTTAGTCGGATTTTTGGATTATAATTCAGAAAAAGGATAAATAAAATAGATGGTTGGTGTCTTGGATTAAGAAAGTCGATCAGGCTCGGCTCCGGAAATTTATTGAAGGTACGGTCTTTATCAATGTTTTTTTTCCGTTTGTTTGTTTTGTTTTGTTCCGTTACAGTGAGTGACAGGATAAATAGAATAGATGGTTGGTGTCTTGGATGGGTTAAGTTTATCGGGCTCGGCTCCGAAATTTATCCGGTTCGCCTTCGGCTCACCAGATAAATTCCTCCGCCTTGCCCGATAAACTTAACCCATCCAAGACACCAACCATCTATTCTCTATAATCCCATGTTTCACTGGTTAAGCACTCAAAGGTAAAAGCAGAATAGTTGTCAGTTTTTTCTAACCCAATATTGGAAAGGGAATTTTTGTGTAAAAAATCAGAAGTTAAAAAAATTAAAGTTTATGGCATAGTTACAATTGGGGACCACTGTTGTTGTCAAGAAAACCTATTTCACAAGTTATGAATGAAGCATGAAATTTGAAAAAAAAAAAACTGATCGCTTTAGCTTTAGCTGTATCACACAAACTGAAGAAATATAGTGACAAATAACCTTCTCGATTTTGAGCTCTGAAACAGGTATGCTTGTAGCTTGCATAGGTAAATGTATCTTTAATCATCTTTATCAACAAAGAAGACTGTTTGTTTGAATGGTGTTTTCAAATATTCATGTATTTCCTGGGTTTCACCAGTACTAGGCTAGGGCTTTCTAAAGTGTCTTGCCCAAGGACACTCCTGTGAAGGACCCAGTGGAGCCAGTGAGGCTCAAACCCAGGGCCTCCAGGTCACGAGTCCTACACTTAACCACTGAGCCACACAGGACCCCAACAAAGAAGAGTGAAATAGAGAACAGCACTGCCATGATAATGGCCCATTTCCAGCAAGCTCTCTTAGATTAACTCTTTACAAGACTACCGGTACATAATTTTAGGCTTGTCCTTACTGAAAGCTTTGCAGACAACTAATATGATCTGCCTGTAACAACGGGACATGCCTTCAAAAGTGTGGAAAAACATTGTGGTTAATGGAGAAAATGCCAGTTACCACTAACAATATTTTCAAGAAACTTTTTCCTTTGGGTCGCAAGGTGTTACTTGGTCGAGGGTTAACTATAGACTATTACTTAGTCGCTCTGGAACAGTCGAGGCATCATCTGTGTTGTCCACTACTTCAAACTTTTGTACAGCAATGTCATGTTCCTGCATCAGCTTCTTGCTTTGGAATTCTTGGAGATGAAGGAAGCGATTGTGAGTACACCATGTCAGTGCCTGTCATACATATGTGTTAAATGCATATTAGCCCATAACCCTTTACCACAAAATCCTCAGTTTTAATGACTCTCAGGAAAGAGACTTTTGAAAGCATTGTGGGAAAAGGAAAAAATGCTGGTTGCCAACGTTTTCTCTTAATCCCACAATCTGTTTTACCCTTTCTAAAACAAATCTCATGATATGATCCACTTTGATTTTGTTATCTGCTAATGCTTTCAATTAGGACAAGCAGTTAATTTTCTGCCATTACTGTAGGCCAAATTTCAGCCCCAGTCCCAACTGAAAATGCTTTAATTTTCTTCAAAGTTCGTGATTTTTTTTTCCCAAACAGACGCAAAAATTGCCTTGGACATCTAATGTATTGGTCAGTGCTAGCAGACATAGATCTATGTAATATATGTCCTGCAAAATCTGCAAAACGTACGAAGAAATGAGACTAGATGTTTTTTATATGTCCAGAATTTTACAAGTATGTCCTCTAATTCATACTCGGATATAATGTCATAAGTTATGAATCATAAAATCAAGGGTTTAATTAAATATCTTTTCTTGTAGCTATGAGCACCAGAACAAATGTAAAGGCAAGTGAGTAGAACATTCATACAAAGAAAAAATATTGAAAAAAAAAAGTTACATTGATTCAGTAGATAAAGATATGCCTTATTAAGTTTATCACAAGGTTAAATGTGTTCCTAACTTAATATGATTTGTCAATTTTTTTCCCTAACCTAGATATTTTGTCAATGAATTTTTTTCCCAATTTGGTTAGGGGCCTTTTCCCAAAATTCCAAGATAAAACCCCAACCAGTCTAAAAATTTTGCTGTATAGTACAGGAATACCGGTAAGCATGTTACAGGAAAATGGGCCACTTATCTGTTTGACAAGTGTTACTTAACTCGACCCTTTATCAAACAATCCCAAGTTTTAATGACCATAAGGAAGAAGCCTTTTGAAAACATTGTGGGTAACCAGCATTTTCTCTATATCCCGCAACATTTTCTGATCTCCTAAAAGCAGATCTTTATTTTTGAGTCATTCTTATTTTGTCTGCAATAGCTTTCAATTTCGACATGTTAAAAATTTTGTCATTTGGTAAAGGCTTAATCTGCTGAAGAACCATGAAAAATCTATAAAAACTGACAATCATCTGACTTTAAAATTTTACATGTACTTTAAATGTTTATTGTTTAAAGAAAGTTTGGCCAATGGTTACATTTGCCCTACAATATAATATTATGTCAACAGCCCATAACAATGCTTCTGATATGTAAGTTTGGCCTTTATTCACTTAATTCTATAACATTCAACCATAAGTATACTTTTAACAGTACTATGTTAAGCAGCTCCAGCTCTATTGAATGGTGTTTCAAGTGGCTTAAGATGAACGTTTCATCCATACCATGGTGTAAGCCGACATGTATTCCTTTGTTTTACAAGTACTTGGCAGCCAATCAGTAGTGCCTCATCAAAGGAAGCTTTTATGACCACCAAGGTAACAACATGAAGTGGGATCAAACTTGGTTACCAGTACCTTCATATGCTCCAATGTTAGGTTTGTGATTGTTTCTCTGCTCAACTTTATGTATGCCATTCATAGAAAGCTTCTGGAATGAAAGTTGATCATACAGGCATCTTTTCAAACGGCTTTATGTGACAATAGTCTTGTTGACTGCTAATAATATGGAAATAGATTGTAAGATAAATGATTTGGCTTCACAATGAAAAAGATGCTTGAATGATGAAATTCATTCCAGCTCTTGAAGACAAGGCCATATCAAAGAATGTTCCCCCACCTATACAAATCATTGGTAAGATCCCATTTTGAATATGTGCAAGTCCTGTTTGGTCACCATACTTAAAAAAACACAGAATAGCCATTGAAGATGTATAGAGAAGAGCTACTAAATCATTATCAAGCATAAGAAACCTATCATACAGTCAAAGGTAATCAATCTGGGACTACTATCACTTGAATACTGTAGAGAACAAGATGATATGATCCAAGTATTCAAAATTATTTGTAACTATGATGAATCCAACAGTATTGAGTAAAATGCTCCAACCATCAGAACACATCCACACTAGGTGAAACACTTAAAACTGTTCAAGAGAAGATCCAGAAAAGAAATTAGGAATAATTACTTTGGTAACTGCATGGTTGATACATGGACTTCTTTGAACAATGACATAGTTACTGCACCCAGTATAAACTCACTTAAAAGTAGACTAAACAACCATGGGAAGAACCACTCCTTCAAGCTGCTACAGTTCTCCAACAAACAGAGATACAAACCAAACAGAGGGACCTTTAGAAGCCCGAGGCTTATCAGCAGTACTGGGAACGCAAGTTAAATATAAGTTAAGAATGGCTGACATGGGGCTTGCGTAGATACAGTAAAAAAAATAACATCAGCACAAGCCTCCGAATGTTGGGTAGGTTACATGGGAAAAAAGATTCATGATTCGACCGAAAAGATTACAAATTCACCTCAGCACTATTGAGTCATGACTTTTGAAAAATTTGGAAAGAGTACCAGCTGCTAGGGTGGCATCTCCAATGTTACAATAATTTTGTTACAGATTCGAACTCGGTTAACTTGGCATTTTCTGTTTTTCTCTGTAGCAGTTATTTTTCTCTGTCTTCTTTCTAAAACGCAATGATTTAAATCATTACCAAACAGCCTTATGTCATGGCGAACCAGATTCGATCAATATCTGAATGGGAAGATGGACTTGGATGGTCATAAAATATCGATGATTGCTAGAAAATAACGAAAACTTGCCTGTCACAGAGTGGGTTGAAAAAAATTGACCATTTCGTCTGAGATAAATTCAGCATGTAATCTGAAACTTTCTCTATTTTTCATTGCTAAGATGATACAGTGTATTTGACTTTGAAAGATTAATTGCCCACATGTTAATTTCAAAATCCAACTGCGGACAACTATTTGATCACTGTCGCAAATACTCAAGTCAAGAACGTTAATACATTTTCATCACATACAAACATACCAGAAAGTAGATAAAAACAAAAACAATCAGTGAAAAAAAATCGTATTTAATGTATATTTGAAAAACTGCAAGCAAAACATGATTTGGTGTAAGCATTGCCATTAAATGACGATTGGGCAATATTCATAATATTCAAAAGTGGGACATTCAGAATTGTCAATAAAGTGAAACATTCTGCATAGGAAAACATGCACAACTGTGTTTAAATGTCAAGAAAAAAGGGTTTTTTTGCAATCTTCATAAACCCTGTTCCTATTTTGAAAAACATCTGCATTTCACAGACTTAGTATGTTTGTTGTAGAAAATGAATAATGATAAATGCAGTCAAGAACGTGGAAGTCAGGTATGTGTAACGAATTGTGGATTTGACTGTTTTCTTGACTGAGTTTATAATTTGATGTGTCCATATTAGAGCGCAATGAGTACTGGTTCCAATACAGTTTCTATGTTCGCTGGTACATCTTTCCTGTTAAGCAGAAACATCATAAGGAAATGTTATGTCAAATATGTTAACTACATCTTAAAAACAAGCGGGAATAAGTTATAAGTGTGCCATAGATGCTTTCTAGCATAAATGTAAGGCAGGTTACTTTTTGTATGCCGCGTTCCGTATTTCAGTTTACGGAGACCGTTCCGGAAATTACCGACAGTTGCCGGTTATTTTAATCTGCCCGTGCATTTTGTGAGCACTCTTTTCGCGCGCATTACTAGATTCCTTTCTCTCTACTGCATTCCCGCGCCTGCTTTCCTCAGGGACAGTTGTGTCATGCAGCGTAGAATGCCTCTATCTCTATAATCTTTGTCAAGATAATAGAATTCTTCCTTCTATATTGGTAAGTCGCACTCCTCTCTTAATCTTATATCTACCATGTTTTTTTTGTATAAAAATTGTATTTTTTGTATATAAATTGTATTTTTCCTAGCCTGACAGCTATTTTCTGTCCATTTTTCAGGCTGTTTGTTATTCCACCTTTATTCATGGAATAACAGAGAATAAAAGTATTGAAACTGACAATCGAGTCTTCTCTAGTTAGCCCCGGTCACATAAACATACATGGACCTTGCTAAATATTTAGTAGTTTTCGTGTTCATATAAGTTTTTTAAGTTCTACATGTTCCAGTTTCTGTGTTCAATGGTCAGGTACATTAAAAGTGACTGTACTGTGAAAACAGAAAGTCGTAAAGTAACCTTATTTACATTTTCCATTGGAGTTGAGGTTAGTGAATGTTAAAATTAGTTGAAAAATACAACAATGTGACTTTCATTTTCCATCATTTTCCAGATTACGACCCCTAACTCATCGGTAAATATCGTGTAACATCGACATTTCCTTAAAGGCTATCCGGC
Source organism: Hippopus hippopus (assembly GCA_946811185.2). Lineage (NCBI taxonomy): Eukaryota > Metazoa > Mollusca > Bivalvia > Cardiida > Cardiidae > Hippopus > Hippopus hippopus. The sequence goes on along the minus strand of OX328102.1, from coordinate 37,285,118 downwards.
CAATCTTGGCAGCTTCCGTCTTTTAATATGAGAGTTAGGGGCCGTAGACTCACTAACTCATTGGTAAATTTCATGTAACATTGACGTTTTCATTAAGGCTATTCGGCCAATCTCAGCAGCTTCCGTCTTTTAATACGGGTGAAAGACCGTGCCTATAGGTTACACGTCTTTAGTCATATCTCAACCCTGAAAAACAATTTTTCGGCCATTTTGAATTTCTCCATATGGACAAAAAGTTGGACTGTAGCCGTACTTCAACTTCCTTGACAACCAGAAGGTTGGTTTATTTCAAGAAGAATTCAACACAGTCAGACTAAATCCACAAGATTAAATTCAATTAATTTTTGCTAAAATTTTTTAAAATGTAATCTATCTACATTTCCTTTTGTTCGCGTATCATAACAAAAATATTGGAAAAAAAAAAATATCAATATTGTTAGTTTCAATGATGTATGAACTATGCAGTGCGACATTCTTGCTTTGACGTCATTTTCTGATGTCGGCCTTGATCCCTTTCGTCCTCTTGCAGTTCGCCTTAGTTAATTCGTGTTCGCTTTGGTTTCTTCAACACCGTTACCTACATCTTGTGTTTTTTAGCATGCTAATGAAAAAAATTGCTTCTCCAACTGTTATTTAATGAAGAAAATGAGTATTGTAAATACTGTTGATTTTGAGAAAGCTGACAAAAGGACTAGGGATAGATAGTTGGGTACTACATATATGTACAGGATTGGATAAAGATATTTTAGGAGATTTGGGACAAACAGAGAGGACGAGTACTTGTTGCATCGTTATGGGTTGGTTGGGTCGTTTGTTTTAATATGTCTGAGAAAAAAGTCTCCTTCGCCCGTTTCTAGGCTTTGCTTATTTTCATATTAGGAGAGTTAGGGGCCATAGACCTGTTAATAGGAGAGTTAGGGGCCGTAGACCTAAACTGACTTTGAGTGAACATGCTCATTGTAGCTGAAAAACAACCACAAATCACACCAGAGCTATCCCCAGCAGGAGGTATGATAAGGCGGAAACGGTAACTTCTTTGCTATCGTGCTATGTTTTGTGTTTGTAACACTTGCATAACTATGACTTAGTATTATGCAGAAAACAACACACACAGTACGGTAGGGTCTAAAACGCTGAAATTAGTGAATACAGAAATGACCCATGGCCATCACTACCGGGGAAAATGCTACTATCGTGAAATTGAAGGCCAATATTGACAATAATGAAATGTCATTCAAAAAAATATTAACAAGTCAGTGGGTTATCCTCTTACGGTTTTCTTCGCAACTTAAAATTCAGAATATCACCTTTTGTTTAAGTCCTGTCGACTTAATCTTTTTCAGCAAGAACGAACGACATAGACTAATGGGCGCCGCCATGTTCAAAGTCTCGTGAGACGTTGTAAAGATGGAACTATTTTCATAAAATGTAAAAATAAAATAAAGAAACAAAATAGTTCTAGGACACAAGGGGTCATCTCAGCGATTTAATCGTTAGTATCACTTCATTTCAATAATCTGTGCTGTTATTATTTTTTTTTCATTTTTCAATGTATGTACAAGAGTTTATTATAGTTCTAAACACACAAATGATTTAAACAGCCACACATTTTTAATATTCTTCCGAGAGGGACGACTCCATCCTGGTTCTTCTGAAAAAGCCCGTACGAAAACAAAAACTTGACGTGAAACCCACGTGCCTTTCCCAGGTAAACCTATTGCCTGTCAAAATGATCACTATGCTGCAAGTCTCATTATATCAGGCCTGTAATATCAGTGGCTACGTCATTTGGTTTATAGTGAAACAAAATGGCGCAAATTTATAAACTGTCACTCGTTTGTTTGGTGACTTTTGAGGGCTCGTCTAGGATCAGGCTTCTGTGCTAATCAGGCCAGTTGTCCAGTACTAGAGAGCTGCAACCTACTGTTTCTACATGATATTTGTTTAATTACTGCTTAGCTTGCAATGGAATTACACTTGTCATGGCAGGTCACAGGTTTTTCCTGACGTGACATAAACCATTTTCCTTCCTGGCTTTGAGAGGATGGCTCTAATCCATTTTGTTTTTTTTTACAAACAGATTTGGATATCTCGTAGAAAATTTTCCATAGTCTTCTACCTCATGGTGTTTAAGTACAGGATTTTTAAAGGGTAAAGACACAGGTTGTATACTCCATTTGTAGACAATTTGAATTTTGTAAATAATCACGATAAACAAAATAGCTTAGTAACATAATTGGGGTCAAAACGGCTAAAACAGTTCTGTAATGGCCTTTTACTAAAACCAGGCAGCCAGTTTATTTTACCCACACTAATAGGTAGTTTCAATAGTGAGACATTAGTGATGCTTCTTTTGATATTTTGACTTATATTGTGCACTGTACTGTCTCAAGTCCATTGTGAATTTTCTGGGTGAAAAGCTACAGCGCTGTACTGACTTTGTTTTGTTGGTTTAAACTGTATTGCAACGAAATGCAATTGATTATAAGTGAAACACATGACCAAGAACAAATTATCAAACGTTTCGTTACCTAAAGTGGAATTTCATTATGTTTTGCAGTTATTTTATGTCTGTTTTTGGGAACACAAACATCTGGAGTAAGAGATGAATTAAACTTTGTTTTCTTTATATTTAGCTTTTAAACTGAAAATTTTTGTACTTGAAACAAAGGATTATTGAAAGTGCAAGCAACATGTATGTCCAAATCCTAGTTTTTTCTTCAATTTGTGAAAATACGAGAGTTTAAAGGTGCGCACAAAATCTGTGTGGAGATTTCGCCCAATTTTAGTGATCGTCTCTATACAAGGATGTGACTGGTCAAAACCTAAGATCACATTTGGGGACAGTTACCTGTACAAAGTTACAGAGCCAAAATCTCTAATTCTTGATTAAACTGCTTTTAATTGATAAAGCAAATGGGTTTTCTTTGTAGAATTATGAATGAAGATGCTGAAGAAAAAAAAGAGGATTTAACAGATAGAAAGGCTTCTAGAAGTCCGAGAGATCCAGATAATGAAGTGTCATCAGTAGCAGGCTCCTCTTCTAGTACAATATCTGAAAGTTCAGTCCAAGTGATACTATCTGTCCCTTTCACTAGTCAAACCCAATCATCCATACTCTATGAGGCTGATGAGGTTGCCTCAGTCATCACCCAAGACAAACTTGCTCCAGATAAAGGTACATTTTTTGAAGGAAACAAACTTAGATACCATTCCTAGAGTTGGACTAAAATAGACAGATATTTTCTCAGCAGTTTGAGTCAGGCACTTTTTTCAATCATGAATCAACTTGTTTTACCTTTTGAATGAAATAGGTAGTTTCATTAACAGGCTTTCTGTTTATGTTTGGAATATTACTATGGAGGTGTATAAGTGTTAATATGTTACGGTAACAAGACTCAAAACTGTCATAGTTCAAGAAACTAATCTTTATAATGTTTATATGTATTTTAGTAAAGTGATGTACCCTTTACTTTATGGATAGTGAAGATAATAAAAATTAGCTCCTTCGATTTAGTTACCAATATTTATTAAATTTTCTAATATTATTACTGGTACATTAGGGGCATTCAATTTTAGCTCCATTGCAGTAATGTCCACCACCCACTTCCGGCTGCTGCCAAACATGGGATAGGGAGCTTACCCCTGTTGTACCCCCTCATGCTTCTATGCCCATACTTTGTCAGGTTGCTGGAAAGCTTAAAAATCTGTCTCTAAGCATGGCTACTGCTGGTATTGGAGGCTCACTTTCCCTTTTGTCTTATGATGCAATCTAGCTCAGGGTTAGCTAGTAGAGCAATAAGGTGCCATCATAGCCCTCAATTTTTATTACCAGTCTGTTGCAGCAATGTATAAGGTCATCTTTGTGCCGTAATTGATGTCTCTAGTTCTTTACAAGATGACTGAATTTGGGACAAATCCATATTGAAATCAATCGCAGATAACAAATGTTGCTAATAGGATGGAAATGTGTCTAGTAAGGGTGGAAAAAGTGGTGGTAAAATGAAAAAATCATTTTACTGCTGGAAACCAGCATTTCCTCCTTTTTTCCACAAGAACTTCAAAAGCCTTTGTTAAAACTTTAGACTGTTTGATAAAGGGTTAATTGCTTTAATAAACCTTAATAAATAAAAAAAAATATTGTTGCTTGTCTTTTATGTATTAGATAGTGGACAAGATTCAGAATTAGATACTAGTGCGAACTGTGATACAGACGTTTCCAGTATCAATATGCTTGGTGATGTGTCTAGCGGAGCAACAAAAAAGAACTCTGTGATTGTAGCAATACCAGTATCTAGTCAAGCATCAGCTGGATCTATAGGAGGAAGTATTAGTGCGACTAAGAAAGACAAATACTCATCAGGTTTGTATATTGCAATTATTCCAGCCAGGTGTTACCAATATGGAAAAATAATTTATTTAGAGCTTATATGTATTATGTAAAGCTTTGCACTGTGCATATATGAGATAGATAGCCTAGGTTTAAGCACTAAAGAGTTGTTAAAAATGAAAGTGTTTTGGTACTAAGAATTGAAGCTTTTTATCTTCTTTTTTGTGGAGATGGGTGGGGGGGGTTGGGGGTGTGGGATACCTCTGTCTGCTATCTGCAGTTGCTGCATATGCTGGGTCAATTTTGTCATAGTTGCCCAGTTTGATTCTTCAACTTTGGTCTGTGGCTATCATTGGTCCCCTTTCACCAAATGGTCCTGTGTTTTTACAATCCTGACAGGTTAACCGTTTACCAAACAACCCTGTTTTTTAGAGATCCTAAGGGAGAAAACTGGTAACCAGCATTTTCTCCCTTTTTCATGATGTTTTCTACCCTTTCAAAGGCAAATTTTATTATTTGAGCCACATTTCATTTGTTGTCTACAACTACTTTGGATTTTGACAAGTGTAAAATTTTGTCTTCTGGTAAAGAGTTACCTTGGGATATGTAATCCAGGAGTCCTTTCAAGGTTTGATTTTTACCTGCGGAGCTTGGTTTTCCTGGGAGTATCCCAGTGCAAGCCAGAGCCTAGTACTGGTCAAGCTAAGGAAATGCAAAGATTCATGAGCTGTCACCCTTACATGACCAAAATGATGTTGAAATCAAGATAAAACATCATTCAATCAACTTTACAACCCTGAGGTAGCACCTTTTGGAAAATCATGGGAAAATTAAAAAAATAAACAGTATTTTCTTCTTCTCCCACTATGCTTTCAACCCTTCCAAAGACAAATTTGATCATTTGAGCAACAAAAACCATTATTTGGTTGCTGCCTTCGTTCTCAGTATGAACAAGTCTAGAAGCTTTGGTCATCTGGTAAAGAATAAAGGACTCTGTTAAGGCCATGTTATTTGACCTTTTGGTTTCACAGAGACTCAGACTTTTGATGGTGAAGATATTATCAAAGAGCTATCGACAGAAAATGCAGCTGTAGAAGTATTACCCGTCAACTCAAGCTTGGTCCCTGTCTATTGTACAGATGATATTGCTAAAGCTGAAATAGATGGGAAGCACTACGTTGTTGTTGCTGATAACTCAGGTTAGTCCATGTGTTAACCCTTTACCACACAATCCTGAGTCTTTGAAAGTATTGTGGGTAAAGGAGAAAATGCTGGTAACAAGCATTTTTGTCTTTTCCAATAATTGTTTTTTACCCTTTCCACCATTAAAGCCATATTTAATTTGTCATCTGCTTATAATTTGGATTTGGTAAACAGTTCAAGAGCTTTGTTACCCTGTACTAACAACCCAAGTTTTAACCCCCTTTTGGGCCAAGGCTTTTGGAAACATTGTGGGAAAAGGAGAAAATGTGGGTAACTTTTTCGAGGAGTTAAGGCCCTTATCTGGTATACTGGAGAAATGTTTGATGGATAGAAAAATATTTTGTGTTTAGCTCACCGAAGCACAAAGTGCTTCAGGTGAGCTATAATTGTGATCATACTGTGTCTGTTTTCCATCTTGCAGGCGTCAACAATTACCTCGCGTGCACTCTAGAGGCCATGCTTTCAGTACAGTATTCGTGAAAATTGGTCTGAATGATTGTCTTGATAAATCTCTGCCAAGTTCAAAACTGGATCATGTCAGGTCAAAAGTAGGCCATTGTTACAAATCTTAGAAAAATCATGTGGGAATTCTAGAGGCCCCATTCAGTCCAATACTCATGAAAATTGGTCTTAATCATATATGTTTATCTAGATAATGTCTTGCACAAGTTTGAAATTGGGTCATGTTGGGTCAGAAGTTAGTCATAGGGACAAAACTTGAATAAACCTTGTGTGCACACTAGAGGCCACATTTTCAGTCAGATACTCATGAAACTGTGTCAAAATGTTTGTCTTAAGATTATCAAATTTGAAATTGGGTCATGTCGGGCAAAAAAGTGTTGTTTTTTGTCCAAAGAATCCCATGTCTTCCATTAGTTAACTTATTACCTCATAATATATACAACTGTTATTTTTCTTGCAGTTTACGACTTCTGAAATTATTATGGTACAAGGAGAATTTTCCAACAACAGTTAATTTTTAGCTCCAATGGCCAGAGGGCTTATATCATGGCCCAGTGTGCGTCGTATATATGTCTGTGTGTGTCCATCTATGCTTGCGTTAACTTTTATTTGAAACATCTACTTCTCTGAAACTACCCATCCAATTTTGATGAAAGTTTACAGAAATGATCCTGCAAAGGTTCTCTTCAAAATTCATTCAAATGATAAAATTCCATTAGAAACTCTGGTTGCCATGGCAACAAAACTGAAAAATATTAAAGATCTTTAAATATTTTCTTGTCTGAAGCTATAGGGCATTGGGCTTCCAAATTTGGCATGTGGTTCATCTAGTTCACCTCTACTTATATTATTCAAGTTATGGTGCTGGGCTCAAAATTGGTCCCACCCAGGAAGGGGGGTCACAAGTTTTACATGTGCTTATATCACGAAAGCTTTTCAAAAATTTCTTTTTCTAAACTAAAGCAAAGGGCTACCGAATTTTGCATGTAGCTTCATCTAGTAGGCCCCTACTGATATCATTCAAATTATAGCCATGGGGTCCAAAACCCCACTCTAGGGGTCATAAGTTTTACTTGAGCTTATAATGGTAATAATGTAAAAAATATTTTTGATCCTAATTGTAAGGCCTAAGTCTACCAAATTGTGCATGTTGCTTCACATAGTTGAAATCTACCAAGATTGTCTCATTTATAGCTCTGGGGTCAAAACTGGGCCCATCTCGGGAGTCACAAGTTTTATATGGGCTTATAATCTGAAAAATTGCAAGAATCGTCTGGTTACTAACTGTAAGGTCTAGGTTTACCAAATTCTACAATGTAGTTTCATGTAGTGGACCTATAGCAAGTTTGTTAAAACTGTAGCACTGTGGGTAACACATTTTACAAAGGCTTAAATAGTGAAAACCCTAAAAATCTTCTTGTAGTACATGAAGTTACTATGACTTAAATGTGTGTGTACTTATCAAGGGAAATAGCTTCTTTTTTAACAGATATATAGTTTGTTACCATTTACCTCCCTTGATTTTCAAACTACACTATCACATGATTTGTGTTTGGTTTTTTCCTTGCAAAGAAGATGTTCTGTTTTTAGTGAGAATGATTTATTTTGCTGTTTATAGTTATGCTCGGATGAGTTTAACTCTTTATCAAACGACAAAATATTATACTGGTCCAAATTAAAGCACTTGCAGACGAGAAAATAAACATAACTCAAAAACTGAAATTTGTTTCCAGCAGGGTAGAAAACATTGTGGGAAAAGGAGAAAATGCTGGTTACCAGCATTTTCTCCTTTTCCCACAATGTTTTCCAAAGGCTTCTATCTCAGGGTCGTAAAAACCAGGGATTGTTTGGTAAAAGGTTAATATTTAGTATAAAGTAAGGTTTCTATCATTCAATTTTTTTGTCCCTGAACTTTGCCATTCATGCCATTGAAAAAATATTTATGCTTCTAAGATTTGAAAATCTTGTCAGAGTACTCTTTTTTTTAAGAGTTCATTTATAATTCACTGACACAATCTTTGCATTTGAAAAAATATATATGGGGGGGGGGGAGGAAGAAATCGAATGCTAGGCTTTTTTTTCATGAAAATTTATTGGCTTACAGACTTCTTATCATTTATGTCACTGTCAATGCCAATTAAGTGCATGATACATCTATTTAAAAGGCAGTGAAGGGATACAGGGCCACCAACACCCTTTTGTTCCATTTGCCACAATGTTTTGACTTGTATTCATGTTTAAAGACATAGCTAGTATGTATTGCTTATCCATATTTAAAAGGATGTTTACAAAGTTGTTGTCTGTAAATCTGTTTAAGGGTGTAAGCTTATGTAGATACACACTTTCATATTCATTTCATTTGATAGCTGCTCTTGGACTCAGTGCATTGCCTTCAGGAAAAACAGAGGAAGGAAATGGGGAACCACCTATTAAAAAATTCAAGGTGCAGGCTGAGGATGGTCAGTCATATATACTAACACTTGCAGGTTTGTCCAGTCAGTTATTCATAGTGTGTCATTTACTTTAACAGGAATACAAGAAGTCAGATGCTGTCGTGATAGAACTGAAATACTGTTTTAAGTGCTATTAATCCTTTACCAAACTATCTTGTTTTTTAATGACCTTGTTGAAGTAGGCTTGGAATTAAATTGTGGGAAAAGGAGTAAACACTGAAGAACAGCATTTCTTTCCATTTTCACAATGTTTTCTACCCTTTCAAGAACACCTCCCATCATTTGAGCATGTAATTTGTTGTCTGCAAATTCTGTAGTATCAAGTCTAAAATTTTGTCATCTGGTAAAGGGTTAAACCTCTTTAAACTTAACCCTTTACCACACAACCCGACTTTTAACGACCCTGAGAAAGAAGCCTTTTGAAAACATTGTGGGAAAAGGAGAAAATGCTGGTAACCAGCATTTTCTCCTTTTACCACAATGTTTTCTACCCTTCCCAAACCAAATTTAATTTTTTTAGTTACTTTTATTTTGTTGTCTGCAAATGCTTTCAGTTTGGACCAGTCTGTAATTTTGTCGATTGGTAAAGAGTTAAATAAACAAACATGATCTAAAATTAGCTTTCACTAAGGTCACCTGAATCAGAAAGAAAATACAATATTATATTTCATGTGTCTATTTTTAGAAATGTTATGGGTAAAGAAATGTAATTTAAGCTGGGGGGAATTATTTCCCCGTCACAGTGAATATTTTCCTCCTGCCGAGAATCTGGAACTACTTCTTTAAGTTTTTAAGTTTTAAAAGTGGCATTCGTTAACAAAATAATCAGAGGAAATATAATATATAATTTATTTCATCAGCTTGTGGTTAATATGGGGAAATATTTGCCTCAAAAGGGAAAGGTCCGCGAAAATAACTCGTGCCTTACGGCACTCGTTTTTTTCGCATACCTTTCCCTTTTTTGGCAAATATTTCCCCATATTAACCACAAGCTGATGAAATAAACTCTTTTTAATGCATTTGCAAAAAGTATCGACTTAGGTCAGTCTGTTCAGTAGACGAAGGTTTGCCTAGGTTGAAACTTTTCGCTTTTGGTCAAATTTTTGCATTGCCTCACAATTCAGTCAGTTTTTAGACAACATGGGTTTAATGGATCCATTACCGCTATTATGTGATGACTTGATGGTATAATGCATTACTGAGATGCATTTAAATCCCTTTTTCCCACAGCATTGCTCATTTGTAAATGTATCTTTTGGTACTATAATTATGTGATATATCAGAGTTAAAAGTCTCAAATGATATAATACAGGAAGAGACAAGTAGGACTTGGAAATTTAAAGTGAAGAGGATACTGAACATTAAGAGCAGTTTTAGGGTGTTAAATATAGAGTGCGCCATAGGCCCCCTATAGTCTCAGATGGTGAAATTCTAAACCAACCTCGGGTCTGTCGGGCACATTTGATCGTTAAAATCCAATTTCACGAATTAGGGTCAGTTTCTGCTTTTTGCGCTCAATAAACATTATGCAGATCTTTCTAGTGAGAAACTGTCGATAACCCGACAGATGTTATGGCCAAGATAAAACTGGTAGCCTGTCATCGATCTTCAGGTCGGACCAGAGGTTATGATTCTTTAAGCTTCCCCTAATCATTCAACATCGCAATGAAGCGATTTTCTGAGTATTTTGGAAGCCTCAAGGGGGCGTCAAGGGGGCAAAAAGGGCAAAAGCTGTTGATAATATTACTTTGGAAAGCACACTCGAGCCAGTACCTACCCCTAGTTCAAGCAGCAATAATAAAACTCCACAGAAACGCAAGTTTCAACCAAAATGGCTCCTGGACGATTGGTTCAAAAGTTGGTTAGTTTATGATGAGAAAGTTAAACTCTAATTTGAGTGATCGACGGGAAAGTTAAATCCCTCAGTGACAGGATATCAGAATTTTCGAAAGTTTACCACTGACAGACATATTTCGTCATATTTTTTAGGATTAAATTAATGGTGGAAACAAGGTTGCATCAATAACTGATAATTTCTGCAGTGTTTCAGGTTTATTTGCATAGTATTCAATGTCAGAGAATATACTTGTTCAATTAAAAGGCAATGCTTGTTAAATAAAAAGGTTAACATTTCAGTAACAAAGTATGATTTTTTTATGTGTGGCCCCCAGTTTTCCAAAATGGCCCCCTGTTTCAGTGTCTGTGGGCCTGATGGGCCCCCTTACAAGCAAAACTAGATTGACCACTGCTGGTTATCAGATGATGTTTGCAAAAGCCTTCTTCTGCAGGGTCACTGAAATATGGGAGTAATTGTTAAAGGGTTCAAATATTCAGTCATTGATTTCTTCATTATTTTGTTTATATGTCTCTGTTTCTGCTGCTAGTCTTTTATTGACCAGGCTTTTGTTAGATATACTGAATACTGTGACAAATGACACAGAAGTAGCAGGAAAAAATTCTTTGAATGATATAGAAAGTGTTGGGGGAGAAGGAACAATATCTTGATACAAGCAGCTGCATCTTTTCCCAATATCTTTAAACAAACGTTAATGGAGGGATGTAAAGTTATAAATGTATTTAAATGGTAATTTGGTTATTAATTGTATTTTCAGGAGATGTGCCAACAAGTGATGTAGGAGAAGATCAAACAGCAGAACATCAGTACCAGTCTAAACAGGTGGAGTGGATTTTATCTTATATCATAAACACAGAATATTATTTCCTTGAAGTGCATATGGAATGATCACAGGGAATGCTCTAGTATGGATGCATCTAGAATGTTACTTCGCTTGACAATGCTAAAATCAAAAGGAAATTATGGTTGATGGCTAGATATGCATGTTAGTTTCACAATGATACCATTCCTCTCAAAATTTGTTTACTTTAGCTGTGTCTATGGCAAGTTAAGCATTGCTTACTCATGTATACTAATGCAAAAATGATTAGTATGCTTGTAGTAGATCAGGTTACACTGTTGAAATGTGGTCTTATATTAAGAATCATTGTATTCTTAGTATAAGGTGTGAAAACATTTGTGATGAAATATTTTCTGTCTATAGGCTCAATGAAATGTCATTTTGGAAGCTTTGCAAAGTTCCTGGAAACTCAAGATATACTTTATTAAAAAAAGAAGACTAGTAACAGTTTTGGGCAATGTCAGACTGCTGTGTGACAATGTGTACGCACAAAACTTTTATTGTACAAGACTTTCTGAAGCAGAAAAAGGCTGTTGTGCTCTCTCGGCCTCTGTTTTGGCCTGGCCAAACTCCATATGACTTCTTTGTGTTCCCAAGGCTCAAAAAGTACCTTTCAGGTCAAAAGTTTGTCCTGTGCACACACCTCCATTTTGCAATAATCCTTTGTTTGTACCTAGAACATACAAATTGTCTTTATAGATTGGATCAGAAGACTGCAACATATCTGTTGGAGGTGAATACTTCGAGGAGAACAGAATAAAATTTTTCACTGAAATATATAAAGGATACATTTTTATGCTTAGATGCATCCATATTTGAACATTCCTTATACATAAAAGCTACTATTGAAGTAGATGTCATCATACATGTGTCAAAACAACAAGAAAGAGTAGGACTGTGGTACATTGGTAAAACACATGACTGCTAACCTAATGATAAAAGTTCAGTTCTCAGTCTGGAATGGGAATTTTCAATCTTGTGACTTATCTGTTTATGAGAAAGTCTGCTTAAACTTCTGCCTAACACTTATTCATACTTGTTGCTGTAGAATTACTGGTCTTCTGTGTCTTGATTTAGTTGATGCAACTTATCTGATTAAGCTTCCTGTTTGCTTTTTTTTATATCACCGAAAAAAATAAATGCACTTATATGATTATATTCATACTCTTTTTAGCCTGAAGTGACTGAGCTTGTAGGAAGAGCCATCGAAAAAAGGAACCAGCTTTTAGGTTCAGATGTGTCCCAGGCATGGTTTACCACTAGAGATGATAAGAAAATTTTACAGAGTAGTGGTAAGTCTTCATTCAACATTCATGTTTGATACCTATGTAATAAGAGATGGGAGAGAACACAAAACAGGTACTCAAATATTTGTTTTTAGTATTTTAGTATTTAAATATATTTGAATATTTGTTTATAGAAATATAGAATTTTTTCTCAGTGTCTGAAATTTGAATAAGAATACAGGTACTTTATAAGCAACATTTTGATCTGACAGTATCTGATAAACTCTTCAACAAATGACAAAATTGTGTGCTCACCCAAATTGAAAGCATTTCCAGAAAACAACTTGAATGTAGCTCAAATGGTGATTTCTGTCTTTGATAGAAATAGAAAAATATAGTTGGAAAGGAAAAAAAGTGTTTTCCTAGAATGTTTTCAAAAGCCTTCTTTAGAGTTGAACTCGAGATTGTGAGGTAAAGGTTTAAACATGTACAGTTGAACAATTTCACTGGCAATTTTTTAACCTTGAAGTGAAAAAGGTCATAGGTAAAAGCAAAATCAGTCAAATGCCGCTATGAATTTCAGGTTATTTCTAGAATTAATAAAACAGTTATATTGCATTATGAATAGAAAAGTAGCCAAGCCCAGGTACTGCAGTTGGTAGCATAGAGGACTTAAGAACGGGGGATGCTGGTTTGAATCCCCAGCTTGGCCAATTTCTGTTGAAGGATTGATGATAGTTATTGCAGCAGGATCCATTCCTCTCTCACAGCTGATCATTGTTTCAATGATGGTTGTGTGGAAAAGCAGCCAGTGGCTTGGGAAAAATATAGTGCAAAGTACTGGTAAAAGAAGCCCTCGGAAAGCATGGATATAGGTGCACTGGCGGTGGTGATATAACTGAAATAATGTTGAAAACAATGTTAACCACCAATCAATCGATAAATCAATCAATCAATCAAAAAGAAGTTATTTAATCCAGAACAACTGCTACAACAACAAAAACAGCAGTCACTCACAATTACACATATGTGGTGCATACATTGACAATGTCACAGTGGCAAATATAGTAAAAAATACCAAGTTGGGACAATGATAGTTCTGAGGAAGAACAATGGATAGAAGCCTATTATAGGATCTTAATTTAATACACTTGAACAGGCTTTAAAAAAATATTTGACATATATGATATCAACACATCCACAAATACGGAGTTAAGTGACAGAGTGAGGGCTCTTATCATTGGTTAAAAACTGTTTTCTTTAACTCTTCACTGAACAACAAAACCTTAAAATCGTCCAAATCGAAGGCATTTGAAGTGATGTGTTTCTCAAATGACTGGATTTTTCTATGAAATGCTAGAAAACACTGTTTTAAAAAGAGAATATGCTGGTAACCAGCATTTTCTCCTGTTCAAACAATGTTTTTAAAAAGGCTTCTTTCTCAGGTTGTTAAAACCCGAGACTATTTTGCAAAAGGTGAAAAGACAAATTAATATGCATAAAAACGTAACAGCCAAAGATTTGAATTGAACTAAATAGGGAATCTTTGGCTGTTTATTGAATATTTTAAGATTTGACCACAGGGTCCCATCCCTACTACTATGTATAGATTTTTTATTCTTTTGCAAATTTCTGGATGAGAAAAGCACACATTGAAGATTTGTTTACAACATTGGCAGGCCAAGTTTCAAAGTTACGATTTTTCCTGTATGCTTATTAGATAACCTTACATACACACAATGAGTTATGTTAAATATGAAATATGCTGGTGATAAAATGAAGACACTTCTTTTCATGCTCTTTGCACCAATTCATAGCTACATTTTGCAAGGAATTGTTCCTGTTTATTATAACTATGTTCTTTAGGTTTAAGTTTACCTTTCCCCTTTTTCTATGACTTCTATGCTATCTTTCATATTTTACATAGGAGCTACCTGGAAACAGGGTCAATGGACCAAGGATGAGGTTGATTTGCTACAAATTAACATCAATGAATACTGCAGGGTTGGTTTCTTTTCTTACCTTTAGCTTTTCACCAAACTGCTATCTTTTAACTACACTGAGTAAGAAGCCTTTAGAAAACATTGTGGTAACCACCATTTTCTCCCTTTTCCACAATGTTTTCTACCTGACCAGAGAACTTCTATACCATTTTTCAATTTGTCGTTTGCAAAAGTTAAGGAGTATAAACTTCATCATTTTAGAAAGGGTAGAAATATCATGGCTCTCTTGAGAATACTATGGTCCACATAGATTTTACAGCTGATTGACAGCTACCCTTTACTCCTCGATTTACCTGAAATGCATCGGTCGATATTACCTTAGAATTAAGATTCAAAGTCACAAGTACAGTAGAATTTCCCTACATTGCTGGCTTGCAGCTATGTGTGGATTGGTATGCTATCTCCAGTCACGATGTGTATTGTTCATTTTCATCGAAAAATTTGTCCGAAAACATCAGACGTTGGAAGTTCATTGTATATTTCATGCCCCAAAAGTGTTTTTCAAACACAAATTCCCACCCTTGGTTGAATTAATCCGCTTGCAAACTTACAAAGGTGTGAAAACTCCTGACCAACTGTTGATTGAAGATATTGACTGGAATGGTACTAATCAGTGGTTTGAAAATGCATATGCAATTTTAAGCATCATTTGGTTTGTAACGTCAAGTAATTGATCCGAGTGACAATTAGCAATTACAAAATTCCTCAAAAGGTAAAGGTCTGAAGTCCTGTGATTGATTTGATCTCTAGCAGGGGAAATAGCTCCAACAGAATTCAACAAATGCAAAAAAATATGGTAATATTTGTTTCATTTGTTTATTATGTTAAATATACACATAAGTGTATTTATTGATGGATGAAAAACAAAGATTTCCATATTTTAGTCTTGAAATCATTGGCTTAATCCTTGGAACTCCCCACCATGGATTTCCCTTGGCAGTTTTTTGGGGATTATGCGAGAAATGTACGAAATGAATCTCGAGATGGTGAACCTATGTATCTGCTATCCTCTGTTCTGGACTTGGCTCTGAAAAAGTATATTTAAAGATATCTATGGAAGCAGGCTTCAAATAAAGGGTACTACAAGGCATGGTGCATAAATCCAGTTGTCTTTTCTGTATACAGCAGACTGTTCTTGGTTTGTTCTTCTTTTATTTTGTATAAAAAAATTCTGTTCCCATGCACTATGAACTACTGAGGTTTTACTTTAATCTTTTTATGTGGTTACATTCAGACTATGAGTACATGTAAATCCTATTTTATACAGGTCATTCATACCCTGTCAGGAAAGTAACAAAAGCTTCCTTCATTGGAGTGCATACTCTAATGATGTAGAGTGAATTGTTTTATTGTAAAATAGTAATTACAAGCATGTTCCAAGAGCAGTAGGTTTGTTGAACAAATAAGTATAATGATTTATGTAATAAACCCACAAATATTTCTTTCAGCTAAATAATATCACTGATCCTACAGAAATTATCTTTGAGATGTCGAAGGATGAGCGAAAGGAATTCTATCGTAGCATTGCCAAAGGGCTACAGAGGCCTTTGTTTTCTGTCTATCGTCGAGTCTTAAGGATGTATGATCAAAAGAACCATATGGGAAAATACAGTCCAGAAGAAATCTCAAAACTTAGAGAGTAAGTGTTAAAAGCAATCTGCTATTAAAAAAAGTAACCATATTTTATTTGTAAAGTGCTGTTGTATCTTCTGATTATGTTATTTTTTTTTGTGTTCTAGGGTTAGGTGTTTTTGTAGAAAACGCAAAGGTAATGTCTGTCTGTTTTTTGGACTTTAAAATTCTAGCTTAAAAGCTGAGGGTTTGCACCTCCATGCTGTGCTCTTGTTTTGATGAAGCAGATTAAATCCAAGACCTGAGCCATTTTGCCAACTGAAATCTTTAACTCTTTACCAGTTACAAGCATTTTCTTCTTTTTCACAGTGTTTTAAAAGCTTTCTATCTGGGGGGGGGGGGGCATTAAAACTCAATATATTGGGTTAAGGGTTAGTACAACAATTGCAGAAGTGTATAGAAGATAATGATGTTTTAGAAAATATGAAACTTAACTGCACAGAATTAAGTTTATCCAGTTCTGTATTAAATTACATGAAAATGTTGTACCTTTTAGAACAGCATTAATTATGTTGGGTTCTTCACAGATTAAGAAGAAAGCATGGGAATGATTGGGCCACCATTGGGCAAGCCATGGGTCGAAGTTCGTCATCAGTCAAAGACAAGTGTCGTCTCATGAAGGATACATGTAATTCTGGAAAATGGCTGCCTGAGGAAGAAAAAAGACTAACACAAGCTGTTTATGAGTTGACTGGATGTGAAATAGGTACTGCTATTTATTATACATGGTCTGACTTGATATTAATGAAACAGTTTTCTTTGTTGTTCTAAGATCGTAATTAGCTCAACTCTACCTCCTGAAACAAATTTGCAACTTCGGAAACATTCTTGTAGAATAATAGCCAATGACAGGGCTGATAAATGCTTTGTAACATGTAATACCTCCTTTTCCCATGACATTTTCCATAACTTTCAAAGGAAGACATTCCATTTTTTTTCATAATTTTCTGATATGTCTATCTGACTTGTTAATAGTTTGTTTCAAAATACCCTGTGAAATATAACTCGTAAGAAATAATGGCTACCAGCAAATGTAGTAGTGAACAGTTTTAATGAAACAAATGATTTCGTTCTTTTTGAAGGAGCAAATGTAGTACATGGATTAGCTTGGTCCAGGGTGGCAGAAAGGGTAATGACAAGATCGGAGAAACAGTGTCGCACAAAGTGGTTAAATTATATGAATTGGAAGCAACAAGGGGGGAAATCATGGACTAGAGAAGATGATATGAATCTTATATATCGGTACTTTAGTTCATGTATTGTCTTCTCAGTTCTGTAGTGATTTTCTTACGTCTGTATCTATATACTAAAGCAAAGTTTAGTTAGAAAGAAAAAGGTTTTTCTGTCAGATATTTATACTTTTTTTGTGAAGAATATGTGACATTTTCATTACATAACGTATGACAGACATTTATAGATATTATAGACAACAGTGAGAAATTTTTAGAATAGGATGTGCTTTCCTCCATGTAAAAACAGTGAAAAAACAAATTATACACATATTTCTAGCAAAAACTATTGTTATGAGTAGTAGTTTGGGAATAAAATGGAGGAACTCTTCTTAAAACATGTAACCACCATCAACAAAATCATAGACTTGGGACATCTAATGTTTTATTGTACATGTAAACATACTGATCAACCGTTAGAGTGCAGACTAAACCCAAAAGACATTTTCAGTCTAGGAGTAAGACCCAAATAGTTGCATTTCCAAGGTTGAAGGTTGAATGTTCGACTGTGTCATCAATTTGCCAAGGCAAACAGTTTAGATCGAAGATCAGACTGCACATTTTGTGCAGTCTTATCTTGATCTACACTGGGCATAAAGGCAGCTATAATTTCAAAAAATGCTTTATGGGTTAAACAATACCAAAGATAACATGTAATGTTTGTGTATTGATATTACCTTTCAGAATTGCAAGCTCAAGTGTCATTGATGAAACAGAAATAGACTGGACAGAGCTAGCCAAAAACTGGGATAGGTACATGCCTTGGCTTGATTGTTTTAATGATTGCAGAGCTTAAATTTTCCATAATTTTATTCAAATCACATGGATCAACTGGGTCAAAGGTCAAGGTCACTCGTCATCTTTATTTTGAAAACCATATCCATTCTTTGATTGTGCTGCTTCAGTGACAAGGTGCTGGTGGGGGGTATTTGTCCACTTTGTGACAGTTCTAGTTATCTATCTAATGCTGTATGAGTTGGGCCTGGTAAAGTAATTTTTGTTTTGGATAGAATTTGAGTTTTTTTGCTTATTTTGTTTTTCAGAGGGCATTTTAGTGAATAACTGTTTTGCTTCTAAAAAGTAAATCATGTTTTACAGAGGATTGCAAATGCAATTCCATTGCAAAAGGAGAATACCTATGAGTTAGAATTTAGAATCAAGCAGCTGATACTGTAGATAAAGATCAGACTACATGATTTGTGCAGACTGATTCTTGACCTACAATGTATTCAAAGCTACCTGTGTTGCCTATGGCAGGAAAGAATGTAAGGGAATTCGTACATGTTGGTATGAATATTATGTAAACTCTTATAAAAATGTTTGGTTTAAAATTTCGATACTTATATCTGTAAAAAGCAGCTGAACTGAATTTCTAGGTAACAAAAATTTGTTTTTCAGTGTGAGATCTCCTCAGTGGTTACGAGGTAAATGGTGGTCACTAAAAAGACATATTCAAGATTACCAAGTAATTCCTTTTTCTGGTAAGTCTCACTAAATCACTATTTTTTATGCTCTGGTAGCCATTTATATTAATATATGGTGCTAATAACCGATAAAATAAAAGAAAATCCAGCCATTAGTGTTGACAAATGGGATCATAGAAATGTTTACAGTAGAACATAAGGTGTATTTCTTGTTTAGGCAATAAAGATCTTCCAACATTTTGTTTTAATAGCCTTGATTATTAACATTTGAAATGTAAGCATTTGATGGTATAACATGTGTATTCAACATGTGTGTTTGTACAGGAACATTTCAGATGATTTTTTTTGCATTTGTTGAACTCTTTGTTGCTTTGATAAAGGTGGTCCTTCAGATTTTGGGACGAAAATTTTACAAAAATACAAAAAATCATCCTTATACTCCCAAGGCCTTTTAATTTTCATTCATAAAACCCCAGTAGTCGAAAACCATCCGACAACAAGAGAAATTAGAGATTCACTACGGCCCAGGTCGACACCGACGGGAAACATGGTCTATTTTTACATGAGCAACTCGCTCATTTACATACCGGAAATACACAGACGAAGCTTCAAACATAGCGTCCGAAGAAGACATTATGGAAAATAATTACATGCTTGTTATGTTATGGAATTTAAGCGTCATTAGTCACGTGCTAGTCACTTGACATTCCCACAATGCTTTTTTTATTTCTGGCGCAAAATCTAAAAATACCTTAAGAGGCTACGTAGCCTTTTAAGGGAACACCATCAAAAAAATTTTTTTTTTGTAATTTTATGATTCTTAATTATTGATGATTTGTATTGTTTTTTCATATAGATTTCAGTGATATATATATTTTTTAATTTGGTGAGATGTGAAAAATCTAAATACCCACCTTTAAAAGTGAGGGCTACTTTTACTTTTACTAATTTCTAGATTTGTTGGAAAATATGAAATCTTTCTACCTCCACAATGTCAGAGCTAGAAGCACTATATTATCAACCTCCAAAGGAAGAAAATATGAGCCAGGAGCTGACACTTTAGCCTACATACCTATTCCATTAAATGGTTTGTATCCCATTAACTACTTGAGAGAGAGAGAAAAGGGGGGGTGGGGGGGGGAGAGAAAGGGTGGGAGAGAGAAGGGGGGGGCGAGATATTCTTCTATATATGAACTTAAGGAAACCTTTCTATTGTTTGGCTAACATGTACGTCAATACATCATATGTTACATATGCACTTTAGAAAATTTCCTTTAACCTTCAGAAGGTGGAATTGATTTATAGGAAAAACATAGGGGGTGATGGGTTTGATCCTTGGCACAGCCAATTTCTTTCGGACGATTGATGAGTCATTTTGACAGGATTCCTTCCTCTTTCACCGCTGACCATCGTTTCGACGATGGTTATGTGGGAAAGCAGCCAGTGGCTTGGAAAGAAAATTGTGTGGAGTTATGGTAAAAGAGACTCCAGGAAAGCATGGATGGGTGCACTGGCTGCCGTGATAAAACTGAAATAATGTTGAAAATGGCATTTAATACCATACAATCAATCAATCAATATAGGAAAAACAGGCAAAATTGCTCAATCAAGGTTGCTTTGGCCAGAACACATAGTAAAACTATGGATTATACCGAGCATGTCATCACATATCTGGATCCGTAAAACTCATTTTGTTTAACAGCCATCTGAATCTAGAGATAGAATGGTTCTTGGACATTCAGAAAATCAACAAATAGTAAAAAGTGTCAATCCAGGTAAGCCTTGGCAGACTGCATTAAACCCCCTTTTCTTAAAGGATGGCTCATATGTTTCAATTACCTAAGCTGTAAGAGTAAATAAAGTTGGAGAGGAAGTTTCAATACATCAATTAAATCTTTACCACACAATAAAACATTAGACTAGTCCATTCTGAAAGCATTTTCAATTGACAGTTTAAATATGGCTGAAATGATTTGTGTTTAACCCTTTACCACATAATCCCGAGTTTTAACAACGCTTGGAAAGAAGCCTTTTGAAAACATTGTGGGAAAAGGAGAAAATGCTGGTAACCAGCATTTTCTCCTTTTCCCACAATGTTTTCTACCCTATCAAAGAAAAGTTGCACCATTTGAGCCACACTGAAATTGTCATCTGCAAATGCTTTCAATTTGGACAAGGCTAAAATTTTGTCATCTGGTAAAGGGTTAAAAAGGTTAGAAAGCGTCATAAAAAAGAAAATTCTGGTTACCAGCAAAGATTATAAAAATTTCCTTCATAAGGATAGGTAAAACTTAAGGATAGGTAAAACTTAAGGATAGGTAAAACTTAAGGATGGGTAAAACTCGGGCTCATGTGGTAAAGGGTAAATTGTTTGAGAAACTGTTGATAGAAAGGCTTTTTATTGTGTAGGTGATCTATCCAATGAGGGTGCCGAGCTGGAAGAGCTAGATGCAGGAGTCCAAGCGTATGAGGTATTACAGCAGTTACCTAATAGTTCAGCATCCTATATCATTACTCAGCCAGCCGGGACAGATTCCTTGCATAACCCTCTATTAGAGCACATTGTTGTGCAAACAGTGCCCATGACACAGGTAGGTTTTTCATTAACTCTTTACCAAGAGAGAAAACTATAGACTTGTCTCTATTTAAGGCTTATTTGCAGACTACAAATTAAACATGACTCAATTGGTGGGATGTATAAAAAATGGTAGGAAAAATATGTGGAAATACGAGTAAGTTGCTCGTTTTGAGCAGCATTTTTTTCGTGTTTGTGGAAATAGGAGGAAATTGCTCGTTTTCAGCAGCATTAAAACATGAAATCATTTGATAAAGGGTTGGTACCTAACATTAAAGCATGTGATCTATATTACATTGCCTTATTACCCTTAGAAGTTTTTCAAAGTAATGATCTAGGGTTAATCATCTTTTTTAACCCTTAACCAAGCAATCCTGAGTTTTAATTACCATGAGTAAGAGAGCTTTTGAAAGTTTTGTGTCCCAATGTCTCTACCATTTCAAAGACAGTTTTTACCGTTCTACCCACATTTAGTTTTTTTTCTGCAAACCAAAATTGTGTTGTTTCGTATAGAGTTCATCTTGAAAACTTGAACTCAGCTCTCAAGGTTTTCATGTGGGCAATGCTCAGTCTTTCAACTTTTTACCAAACAACAAAATTTTGGACTGGTCCAAATTCAAAACTTTTGCAGATGGCAAATGATGTGATTTGTCTTTGTTATAGTTAGAAATACTTTGGGAAAAGTTTCCACAGTGTTTTCAAAAAGCTTTTCCCCCGGGTCATTAAAACACAGGACTGTTTGGTAAAGTGTTAACTAGAAAGCCTTGCTTTGAGAAAGGATATGCCTTTGAAATTTTTTATGGATGATACAAATCCTTGGAGCCTTATACAAAGAGCATGAAAGTTTAATGGCTCTTAACCCTGTACCAAACGATCCCATGTTTTAATCTCCCTGAAGAAAAGGTTGTTAAAAACATTCTACAATGCTTTTTACCCTTTCATAGACAAATCTCATGTTGCTAGCCACTTTTGAGTTTTTGTCCACAAATGTTGTCAGTTTTGATTTGTCCAAAATTTTGACCTGCGGCAAAAGATTGATGTAGATTTATTTTTTGGCAACTTTGAATTGGAACCATTTGGAAAATTATATTTACAGAGTACAAGTACTATGCTAGTGTCAAAAAATATCAGCTATTCTGTGTGAAAAGAAGGTTTATCACATCTGAAAAAAGTATCAACCCAGGTCAACCTGCTTAGTCTGCATAAGCTGACTGGCTCAAAACTGTTTGTTGTTGGTAAATTTTCTGCATGTCCAAGGACAATTCTACCTAAAGATTTAGCCGGTTGTTGGACAAAATGGATTTTACTGATCCATAATTATGTCATGACTTGTTTGGTATAATGCATCCTTGAGATGCATTTAACCCCCTTTTCCCAGCGCATGGCTCTTATTTTAGTTATCTATTTAAGTTGAAAGAATTTTTCATGACAAAGCTTGCCACATCATTGATAATACCCCTCAGGGAAAGTAAGATAACATCAATACCTTTAGACACTAACATGATATTCCATTTATCTTGCAATGTGTCCAGGTTTCAGGAGACTTGGCACAAGACAAAACACAGTCACAAGACAAAACAAGGTTGCACATGTGCTAGATGTAATGTCACTATAAAATGATGTCAGATGAATTTGTTCTCACTTTTTCATAAAATATCCGTTTGACGAAAGTGTTCTGTTGTTAATGTCATATGGCATATAAGATAAAACTTGATCCATATATGGTTGTAGGGAGGTGATGCAGATCTGGGAATACAGAACAGAGTCGTTATTCGTGTTCCTTCTTCGTCTGACCTCAACGTGACTTCTCTTGAGCCATCGGATCTTGGTACTTCTATTGCGTCAATGCAATTACCAATGGACCAGGAACAACCAGGTAAACAGATTTTAACAATTTACCAAACAATCCAAATATTAACGACCCTAAGACAGAGGCCTTTCAAAGACATTTTGGAAAAAGGAGAAAATTCTGGTCACCAGTATTTTCTCCTTGGCTAAAATGTTTTCTATCCTATCAGAGATGAATTTTTGTCATTTAAGCCATATTTGATATGTCGTCTGCAACAGCTTTGCATTTAAATGATTCTAGAATTTTGTTTTTTGATAAAGAGTCAGTTAGAAGTTAACATATAAGGTTTTCACCCCCTTAAACACTTGTACAAGAAATGACTTTGAAAAACATCCTTTGAATATACATGTATTGATATTCAGTGTGAAAAAAGTTACTATAAAACCGGAAATATTCCTGTCATGGAAATCTTTGCGGTTTTTCGGGTATTGATAAAAACCGCGAAGGTATCGGCAAGTGTAAAAATAAAATAAGGTATATTTTACCTAGACACCGGGTCATATGGGAGCGATTGACAGGGATCCTTGTCGATATCGATGAGTGCATTTTTTTGTCAAAATCGACCAGAATACCAGTCTAGTGGCAGTTTATACTGCCAATTTAAGACATTTAAATACCTTTGATTGAAGTGAAAATGGGGATTTGTTAAATTGAATGATAATGATAATAGTTCTCGGGGAAATATAAACACGTGTAGGGTCAGTATTTTGTTATTTGCGTAATTTTAGACTGCAATTATATAATATCCACTTTTACAGTAGATAAATTAGGTTTTGAAATGGAGGGATGGGGGGGGGGGAGAGAATGGAAAAATTGCTTATTTGGGAACTTTTTGCCAAAATTAAAAGTGGTCTTCTGTAGACAAAAGAAATTTTCTGCAAGTGTTTCTTCAACATTGAGGAAGAAAGTTTTTGAAAACATCAGAAAATGCTGTTAACCAGCAATTTGTCCACCTTCCGAAATATTTTGAATTCTTTCAAAGACAAAGTGTGTCAATTGAGAAACATTAAATTTGTTGTCTGCAGATGCTTTTAGTTTGGACTAGTCTCACATATTGTTGTTCAGTAAAAAGTGAATCAAAACTGTTATAAGGTGGCTGAAAACCACTTGGTCTTGAATACAAAACTTTTAACTAAAATCCTTTTATCCTCTATACATTGAAGGCATTATGATATTCATCCATCCATCCATCCATACTGTGACAGTATGACCCTGAGGAAGTAGGCTTTTGAAAACAATGTTGGAAACGGAGAAAATGCTAGTAAACAAAATGTTTTTCCATTTCGTACAATGTTTTCTTATCTTATCAAAGATACATCCAGTTGTTCGAGCTACAGTCAGTTTTATCATCTAAAGGTTTTTTAAAATTGTGAAAGTGTAACTGTGTGTTGTCTAGTAAAAGGTTTACTCACACTAAGATGCATTTGTATTGTAAATTGTAGTTGATGATGCACATCATTGACTAAAAGAATGCAGTAATTATACTGAGACAAAACAGGTGTTTTTAGGGCTGCTCTTGAAACGGCCTTTTTGTCTGTTCATCTGCCATTTGCATGCATAGAATTTGCTGTCATTGTGTTATTTTTTGTACCACTATTGATCACAAGTTATACTTGTGCAATACATAATCTTCAATTGTCTGCTTTTAGGTGTTAAAGAAACATTTGCTAAATGCACATAAGATTTTAACCGTTATCAAATTTCTTGTCAAGGGTATAAAAAACCTATGGTGTTTTTGTATGACGGGTCTCATCACATTTGAAAGAGGAATCATCTTGGATTTATTATTTAAAGAAGAATTAGATAAACATTTTGGTATGAACTGATCTATTGCAGGCTTCAAAATGACAGAACTGACAGAGGAAAATGGGATAACTCATTCTGACTCTCTCTCAGATGATACAACTTTTCACAGTGTTGTAAGTTTTTTTTTTCGCAACAGATATTAATTTCTTTTTTATTCATTTGATAAAAAAATTAAAGTGCTATTCAAGAGGAAAAAGCCAGTTCATTTCATGCTTTTCAATAGTTTATCGAGAAATAATGGTGGATTATGGTTTGATATTTCATGGTTAAGGACAGTGAAAAATACCGATTTCACATATTCTTACTCTTAGATTGGAGGCAGAAACAGTATTAGTTGTACGGTCAGGTGGCAGGGGACTTGGAAACTTGTTCATGGCTGTGGTGAATCATGTCGCCCCCGAGCCGAAGGCAAGGTGGCGACATTATTTGTCAAACCGTGAACAAGTTTCCAAGTCCCCTGCCACCTGGCCGTACAACGAATTTATTATACTGCAAAGTTTTACCATTCCAATGTCTGTTAAGCTAAATTTCCCTGTTTTATGGTCTTAAAAATTGAGTAAACTGACGAAAGAGAATTTCCCTTCTGAGTGCCCCAATTCAATGAAAACTGACGTCACTGGGAATTGATGTCACTGAAACCTTGGTCAAACGTGCAGTTTGGTGCATATTCTTGATGATTTCACTGCGATATACATTCATCGTATTTTTATTTAAACATGGATTTAAACAATTTCAATGTAAGTAACTATGCATTTTAATGATTTGTTGGCAAAAGTAAACAACCATTAGTTGCCTCAAGCGACCATTACGTTATCCTTTTAACGTTATGCACAATGTATGAGTTTCGACACTTCAAAATTTGCTTACCTATAGACCCCGCCAATTTCGATGTGGTGTTGCAAGTGTAGTCATGTATACGGGGCTCCCGAAAGGGAAACTGCTTTTACGTGGGTTTTGCCAGTGTACGTGATATATGTGTTCAGGGCATATTATCCAATTAGATCACGAGAAATTTCTTTGCAGTATAATAATAGTTCCTGAGCACAAGTTACCTAGGTAAACAGCTTGTGCCATTCAACAGATGAAATATGGCATAATTTATGTGCATTTACCCTATATTTCTCGCACTTTACGGAATATTGTAATTCATTGTTATGTGGGTGGGGTACGCCACGGGGAATTACTGAAAACAACTACGCTGGATTTTGATGAAAGTGCAAAAAAAACAGGAATTAGAAGCATGAAATAGATAGAACATTTGTTTTTTTCGATGACAGATCAAAATTTATTTCATCTCGTGAACGTCATCGGTGATATTTTGACTTGTGGCTGTGCCACTCATGAAAATATTACTGATGATGTTCACTTGATGAAATAAATTTCAACCTTTCACCAAAAAGAACAAATATCCTCTATATATCTGTTATATTATTGAAGATGACAAAAATATCTTGGTAGACAGCGGCAAAGAGATAATCTAACATTTAAGTTTTTCATTCAAAAGATAAATAGTAAACATTTAAGTTCTCATGTAGATTTCTTTCACATATATGATATGAACTTTTTACAGAACTTGGAGAGCTCCGTGATTTCTAGTCCGTCAGATGTGATTGGAATTAAGCAAGAACCCTTCTCACAGTCAGAGAGTACAAATGGTCGGCTGATGACATCTTTCTCAGGTATTATAGACTGAGACTTATATATATGAGCCATGCTCTGTGAAAAGGGGGCTTAATGCATCTGCGAAAAGTATCAACCCAGGTCAGCCTGCGCAATCCGCGCAGGCTGACCTGGGTCGAAACTTTTCGCTATCGAACAATTTTCTGTATGTTCAAGGACCAGTCTATGTCATGATTAAGTTGGTTGTTAAAAAAAGCGGATATTGTGGATCCATAAGTATGTGATGGCTTGCTTGGTACCATGGCTCACGGAGATGCATTAAGCCCCCTTTTGTCAGAGCATGGCTCATTATATTGTTTGTATTTAGAGCTAAACAAAATTTCTGACTTTTAGCCGTGGACAGTTGATGAAGCATGATTAGGATTGTTTTCAATATTTATCTCTGTACCAATGACAGAATTTCATATTTGTCTGAGATGACAATTCATATTTGGCTCGAATGATTGGATTTGTGTCTATTAGGGTAGAAAAAAGGAGAAAAGTGTGGAATAAGGAGAAAGATTGGTTAATAGCATTTACTTCTTTTCCCAGAATGTTTTCAAAAGCCTTCTTTTTCCGGATTGTTGAAGAAACAGGTTTGGCAAAGGGTGATATAAGATGAAATTGATCATGCCAACTCTTGCTGTTTCTTTTACTTTCCATCGTGTTGCATACTTCTAATAGCTATGTCTATGGAATGTTCATACTGGCAAATATTTAGAGGACGGTATTGAAATAATGGGTAAATGTATCAACCAGTGCTCTGGCGAGGATTATTCAGGAAGAGGACATAGTCCCATTTACTGGTACTTGCATAAGTAGGGCACACGTTCTATATTTTTGAGACATAGGCATTCTAAACTACTTCTCAATTAAATTTGAAAGGAACAATGTCCTAACTATTTGCATCATGCTTGTATATTTTTACATTTCAATATTTTATAACAATATTCTAGAATCTCCTCCTATGGCCTAACTGTGGTTAACCACAGCTTTATATAACTAATTCTATTAGTGCTCATTCATTACTTAAACATCTTTGGTGATGAAGTGACAAGGGTTAATTTTTCATAATATCAGTAAGATCTCTTTTGGTGCCTATCATTTTTATGTTTTTAGCTCCACTGGCCGAAGGCCAGCGGGCTTATGTCATGGCCTGTTGTCCGTCGTGCGTCCGTCCGTCCGTCCGTCCGTCCATGCGTCCGTCCGTCCGTTAACTTTTTTTTAAAACATCTTCTTCTCTGAAACTACCCATCCAATTTTGATGAAACTTCACAGAAATGATCCTGCCATGGTCCTCTTCAGAATTCTTGAAAGAATTTAATTCCTTCAAAAACTCTGGTTGCCATGGCAACAAAACTGAAAAATTTTGAAAATCTTTGAAAATCTTCTTGTCTGAAACCGTAAGGCCAAGGGCTACCAAATTTGGCATGTAGCTTTATCTAGTGGACCTCTACCAAGTTTCTTCAATTAATAGCCCTGGGGTCAAAATTGGCCCCGCCCCGGGGGTTACAAGTTATACATGGGCTTATTTAGGGAGAACTTTAAAATTCCTCTTCTACCTAGCCATAGGGCCTAGAGCTACCAAATTTGGCATGTAGCTTTATCTAGTGGACCTCTGCCAAGATTGTTCAAATTATAGCCCTGGGGTCAAATTAGGCCCTGCCCGGGGGTAACAAGTTTTACATGGGCTTATATAACAAGTTTTACATGGGCTTATATAGGGAGAACTTTAAAATTCTTCTTTGACCTAGCCATTGGGCCTAGGGTGACCAAATTTGGCATGTAGCTTTATCTAGTGGACCTGTACCAAGGGTGTCCAAATTATAGCCGAGGGTCAAATTTGACTTCGCTCCGGGGGGTAACATGTTTTACATGGGCGGGCTTATATAGGAAAATCTTTCGCATCTAGCTATAAGGGCTAGGGCTATCAAATTTTGCATTTAGCTTTATCTAGGGGGTCTCTATCAAGGGTGCCCAAATTATAGCCGAGGGGGTCAAATGTAGCCCCACCCCAGGGGGTCACAAGTTCTACATGGCCTTATATAAGGAAACTTTAATAATCTACTTGTACATAGCCATATTTAGGCCTAGGGCTACCAAATTTTGCATGTAACTTTATATAATGGGCCTCTACCAAGAGGGCCCAAATTTTAACTTTGGGGGTCAAGTTTGACTCCACACCAGGGGTCACAAGTTTTACATTGGCTTTTATAGTGAAAACTTGATAAATCTGTGTCATGGATCACATATTTTACAGGGCCTTTTATTCAGCAAACTTGTTTTACATGACTTTTTATTGGGCAAGATTAAAAAATCTTTTTGTTTATAACCACACAATCTAGTTTCATATTGTAGGTCTGGGGTCAAAATTGCCTTCATTCCAGGGCTTCAAAATATTGTCACTTCAATTTAAACATTAATCAAGGGAAATAACTCTTTTTATGAAAGATAAAGTTCGTTACTATTTACCTCCCTTTTGAAACCAGGGTGTGGATAATTTGAATCCCCACTTGGTCAATTTCTATGTGAAAAGTGATGGTAGTCAAAGGATTCATTTCGTAAAACCATGCAAAGTACGGAAAATTTTCAAAAATCTTCTTCTCTGAAACTGTAAGGCCTAGGGCTACCAAATTTGGCATGTAGCTGTATCTAGTGGGCCTCTACCAAGTTCCTTCGAATAATAGCCGTGGGGTCTACCAAATTTTGCATGTAGCTTTATCTAGTGGGCCTCTACAAGGAGGGCCCAAATTATAGTCCTTGACCCAAGTTTGTCCCCACACCACGGAACACAAGGTCACCAGTTTTACATGGGCTTTTGTAATGAAAACTATCTTAAGTCATCATGTTACTAACCATTATAAAGACTAAGGCTATTAGATTTAGCCCTGTCTCATGGGTTTCATGTTTTACAGGGCTTTTCATTGAGAAAAATTTGAAAATCTTCTTGTTTATAACATTCAAGAACTGAATTATTTGGTATGGAGCTTTATATTGTGGACCTCCACCAGGATTCAAATAATTATAGCTTTGCGATCAAAATTGGCTTTGCCCATGGATCACAACTTTCTCGTAGGATTAGATAGAAAAATGTTTGCATGTCCTCGTGTTTGAAATCAATTTGCTGAATATTGTAATGTTTGGCTTGTAGTGTTTTTACTTAATAGCCAGTGGAGCGATACAGGGCCATCATGGCCCTCTTGTTCTTTTTAACTATACCAAATGGCTAAATGGACTTTTCCAAATCCAAAGCATCAACAGACAACAAATTAAATGGGGCTCAAGTGATAGGAGTTAGTTTTTAAATGGGTTGAAAAGATTATAGGAAAAGGAGAAAATGCTGGTTACCAGAATTTTTCCCTTGGGCCAAAATGTTCTTAAAAGCCTTCTTCCCCAAGGTTGTTAAATCTTAGGATTGTGTTTAAAAGGTTAAAGAGCACAATGAAATTGGTGTTCGATAAATATTTCTTGCTATTCCACAGATCCTATGTTAAATTCAAACAGTAACAGTCTGATAGGTCCAACAGCTGATGTGGAAGCAGACAAAGCCAATCCAGATGACATTATTGGAAACATGTGAACATGGAGAAAATGTGACACAGCATGCATTATTCAAACAGTTTTACATTATTAGCTCCACTGGCCGAAGGCCAGAGAGCTATTGTCATGGCGTTGTGTCCGTCGTGCGTGCGTGCGTGCGTCCGTCCATCCGTCCGTGCGTGCGTGCGTCCGTAAACTTTTTCTTTAAAAAACTTCTCCTCAGAAACTATTGACTGGATTTTTACCAAATTTCACAGGAATGTTCCTTTGGTGGTCCTCTTTCAAATTCCTTCAAATAATTGTGTTCCATGAAGAATTCTGGTTGCCATGGCAACCAAAGTAAAAAACCTTTAAAAATCTTCTCCTCCTAAACCGCTATTTGGATAGCATTATTATTTTGCAGGAATGTTCCTTAGATACAGGTTTACAGAATTCCTTAAAAAAAAAAAAGATCTGTCAAAAAACATGGCTTTTATGGGAGACTCATTTTCCTTTTATGGTATAAAGTAAAATCTTTGAAAAATTTCTTCTCTAAAACTATTCATTGGATTTCATTGTTGTTTTGCAGGTAAGTTCCTATGGTGGTTGTCTACCAAATTGTTTCTTCAGTGAGCTAAAATGCAGGATTGAATGATAATTGTTAAAAACTTCCTTTCGCCATTATAGAAATATCAGGCCTGTGGAGCGATACAGGCGCTCAAGCGCCTCTAGTTTAATAGATGTTTGTTTAACTAACATGTGTTGTTCCTGTTGAAATTTTGATGAAGATAAGTGATTAAGCTATGAAAGTAAAGGTTTGATGGTTGGTCAGCGACTTGAAAGGGATACCAATATTGTTACTTTTGGAACCATAATGTGCATCATACAAAAATTTAGGCTATGGTCATTATTGATCATTTCCTAACACAGCACATAGAATGACTCACAATTTGATCTTTATCTTTGTTGTCGACAATATATATTGAATTATCCATTGTCAGTGAAAGAGTTAATTTTTTTTATATTTACATATGTTGTACAATTATACAAATTCCAAAATTATATGTAAATCTCTCTGGAAAAATGTTTTTTTTTCTGTACTGGATATACAGAATTCTACTGCATTTAAGGTTGAGTTCTGCAGAGACTGAATTGAAGATTTATTGACAATATGGTCAGAGACTAATGTAAAGTATGGTTTACAATGCAAGTTTGAGTGATTAAAATCTGTGTCATAAAGGCTGTCTATAATTCGTCAAAAACTATATGAATACTCAAGTAATAAAGAGCTATTTGAAATTTTAACAATATACCAGTACTGGCTGTATGTAAGGTATTTTGGTTCAGTGTTCATCCATTGCTAGTCACTGTTTAATGTTGTTCTGACGAGACACATTGTCTGGTAAGGACTAGGTGTGACCACAATATATAATTTGCATCAGGTTTATTTAACCCTCTACCAAACAATCCCATGTTTTAACTCTGTACCACACAATCCCGAGTTTTAAAGACCCTGAAAGAGAAGGCTTTTGGAAACATTTTGGGAAAAGGAGAAAATGCTAGTAACCAGCATTTTCTCTTTTTCCAATAATGCTTTCTATCTTCTCAAAGACAGAAATCATCAGTTGAGCTACATTTAATTTGTTGTCTGCAAATGCCATCAATTCGGTCCAGTGCACAATTTTGTCGGTTGTTTAAAGAGTTAACGGCCTTTGGAAACAAGGCATTTGAAAACATTGTTGGAAAAGTTGTCTTCATTTCTTGCAATCTTTTTCTAACCTTTCAAGAACAAATTTTATCATTTGAGACATGTTTGACTTGACATCCACAAATACTTTGAACTTGGATGAGTCTGAAATTTTTTCATTTGAGTTATTGTTAACAGCTGAACCCATATGCCCATATACAAGCCTTAGAAAAATGAAGGTCTTGTAAGGAAAACTTGGATGTACAGACAATCAAGAAAACATTGAGGAAAAAAGAAATCACTTTTTCTAGCTACTTTGCAATTTGTTCCAATGTCTTTTCGTCAAAAGGTGTTTGAAGGTGTATACTTTGAAGAACAGATTAATTAATTAATTTCTGAGGTTCAGATTTGTTGGCATTATTTATTTACAAATATTTCATGAGAACCTATGTTGTGGGTACTCATTTAAATGGCCTCAAGTTGACAAGTGTACCAAAAATACATGTAGAGTGAAACTCACGCGGCCAGCATTCAGTCCTCTTTCAGCCGGCATATGGTCTCCTTTCTGCACCGCAAAGTATTGATTATGACTTGTGCACCAACACTTATCCACGCAATAGTGATTTTTAACAACGCTTGAGGTTTTGAAAACATTATGGAAAATGGAGAAAGTGCTGATAACCAGCATTCTCTCCTCTGCCCACAAAGTTTTCTACCTTATCAGAGAACTACAGCAGGTTTGTACAAATTTTGAATTTGTCATCTGTATTTACTTTCAGAGTTGACAATGTCTGTTAGAAATTAAGGAAATTTAACTTTCAAAAGTCTGTACAGAGTGAAAGATAAAGGGAAAGCATGTTGCAAGAATTATTAGCAGCATCTGGAAAATAGGTAAAACATGTTACGACATTGGAATGTGGAATCTCTAAACTGTTTAGAGGCCTTAGTTCATTATCATGACGTTAAACTTTTATCATATTTATGTTAACTTATTATTTGTTATCCTTGTTGTGTTGATATTTTTTCGTATGGTTTGTTTTATCAAAAGCCTATCAGGTGACAATTAATAAAGATGCTTATTATCAAAGAAAATAAGTTTTTTTTTTTTGTGTCATACCTTTTTAGTTTCACTGGATTTTCCAGAATTAATCGCGTGATCAATGCTCTCACTGGTTGTTTCAAATCATGAATGAAACAATTTCTTTTCCCCTCTTTTTCCACCTTGAAATTGTACTAAAGTAGCCCCAACAAAAATATCGTGATAAGAATTCTAATTATCCTGGGTTAAGTAACAATAGCTGCCAAAATTAAACAAGTACTGTTGGTACCAGTGTTAGTTGCTGGTAGAGAAATTAATTTCAAAACTAGGTTAAAACCTGCCAGGTCACTCTATCTTTTGTTTACCTTTTGCCTGATTTTAAAATTCATTTTTTCCAGTAACTTTTGCTTGGAATGACCACACAATGATAGATTGTCATCTTCACTTTATTTTCCATACTTTTAAATGCTGTGAATTAAATTTAAATGCATTTTAACACCTGCATTGATTATTTTGCCGCTATTGAGCCTTTAACTCGACACTTCCTGAAACAAATTTGCATCAGACAAATGTGAAAACTTCCTTGCAAAATAAGAAAAAGCATGAATTAACTTTTTACCAAACGAGAAAAGTTTTCACTTGTCGAAACAAAGCAACTGCAGACGACAAAAAGATGCAGCTGAAATGATGGGACTTGTCTTTGAAATGGTAGAAAACATTACGGGAAAAGGAGAAAATGCTGGTTAGCCAGCATTTCCTCCTTTTCCCACAATGTTTTCAAAAGGCCTTTACCTCTTGATCGTTAAAACAAGGGACTGTATGATAAACATTTGACGCTCAAATACATGTACATAAATCCTAGCAGATGGATATACAGCCTGAGTGAAGGCTTTATACATGAATATAGGTGAAACCGTTGAGCTGAAAAGAGAAATTGTCCATTACAAGCACATTATCCCCTTTTGCATTATGCTTCAAACTCTGTAACACACACCAAAAATTTAGACTTGCTCAAATTGAAAGAATTTGCAGATGACTATTTAAATGTGGTTCAAATGGTGAAACTTGTTATGTATGGGGTAGAAAACATAGTGGGAAATTGGACACGGACCTCCTTAATGGGAGTATACTGATCCCATTGGAGGCTATCACATTCTTAACTCTGTCATTTAAACCTTTTGAGTTGATAGGGATTGCCCTATCACTCAATAATGTCTTTTATACTTATTAAGATCACACATAATTCTTCTTAATTCAACTCTTTTACTATTATAAATGTATTCAAACCTTTTTCAGTTTAAAATCTCACTTTTACTATCTTTTAACACAGATGTGCGCGCTAAATGACCAAAGCTGTCGATGCGCCATAAAACAACATTCATTCATTACATAGTGGGAAAAGGAGAAAATGCTGGTTACCAGCATTTTCTTCTTTTCCCACTATGTATTCAAAAGCCTTCTTTTTATAGGTCGTTAAAACTGGGGATTGTGTGGTAAAGAGTTGAAGGTACTCTGCTGCAAGAATCATGGTATCGTCGTAATTGATAGTCAGCGTGGGCGTTCAAAGGAATCATAAGGCATACAAGTTGCCCATTAAATTCGACCAAGCTATTTACACAAATGAGTAAATCTGAACTTCCGATTGTATTATACGGAGGACCCTTCGATATACATGTCCCATACGGACTTTTGGTGGTTCTCCAGGCTCCAGGTGTCAGGACGTGGAAACATATGTTCCATGTTCGAGCTCGTATTTCGAGCTCGATCCTCGTTGAAGCCTCTCTTTATCAAAGTGTTACTGGGCCAGGAATTTTCCCTAGCC
This sequence comes from Hippopus hippopus, assembly GCA_946811185.2. Classification (NCBI taxonomy): domain Eukaryota; kingdom Metazoa; phylum Mollusca; class Bivalvia; order Cardiida; family Cardiidae; genus Hippopus; species Hippopus hippopus. Next base: position 37,250,504 of record OX328102.1, on the reverse strand, counting down.
CAAGTACTGGTACATGTAGGTGATAAAGAAAGCATCGATTACTCTGCTTCGCACCTATATGGCCAAAACACATCAACAACGTGAAGTTCTAGACTTCTTTAAACTTTATAGGAAGGCAATGTCGGACTTGCTTAACCACATGGTTCAGTCAATTAAAAATTGTGTTTTTCATAATTCAGAATAAGTGTGCAAAATTTGAATGATTTTTGGATAAAATATTACGATAGTGCAAATCGGGAAATCCTTATTCCCTCCCCGTTTGTGGCGATGTAAAGCATTTTTAGATCAATGCGTGATACTGGTGAAATTCAGGAAAATGACTATTTAGTGAGCATTCTTCATGATAAAAACCTAAATAAAATGAGCGGGGCTCTCCGAAAAATGGAATTGAATGCATCCTCGCATTGCATTACACTAAGGGGGAAGTCGTGCGTGTAATACGGACCCATTTTGTCTAAAACTCGGCTTAATCATGAAATAGAATGGTCCTTTGACATACACAAAATTTAACAATTACAAAAAGTGTTAACCGAGTACATTCCGCGCAGCCTGCGCAGTCTGGCTCGTGTCAATACATTTTACAAATGTATTTTACTGCCTTTCCATAGCATGACTCTAGTACTTTTAAAAATGGCAAAGAGCAACATTTAAACAAGTTGTACACAAAGGCAGACATGAAATTAGAACGGAGACAATCTTCGAATCTATAGAAGTTTGATATGTCAACCAATTAACTATTAACATAAATGGAGTCGTTGAATTTTGCAAATCTTTTATTAAAAACTGTGACCGGAGTCTGCAGAAGATTATAACTAGTATGATGAACTGTAGATACCGGTATAAGCAAGGGCAGGAAAATGACCGGGGTTCCTATACAACAATGGTTCTAAATTCTTGTGGCCAAGCAAACGCGAAGTCTTCGCATTTCCAGAATTGGAATACCAACCATGGCTTCATGCCAACATTAATCATTTGTGCCAGATTAATGGATAGATTAAAAAAAAGAGTTTTACATTTCAAAGTGGTTTCAAGCACTCAAGAAGAGTCCCAAATGAGTCGTTGAGTGGGGTAAGCCTTCAGTCAAGTTTTTAATATGTTTTTAGCTGAAGGCCCGAGAGCTCATGTTATGGTACTGTGTCCATCTTGCCTGCGTCTGTTTTTCTATAACATCTTTCCGTTATAGACTTTTTACGGATCTAATGTACTGACCGTGTCAATTAATGATCTTTTAAGTTATCTATAACGCAGTGGAGCGATACAGGGCCATTACATATAGCCCTCTTGATTGTCCTCTCTGTGTTTATTATGACTGACACCGTTAAGTACGGAATACCAGTAGGGCCATCGCCTATGAATTTGTTGATTTTAAACGCGATGCTCGATAGTGCAATGGTGATAACGCGATAGTACGATGGCGATAACGCGATAGTACGATGATAACGCGATAGTACGATGGTGATAACGCGATAGTACGATGATAATAGAATACCGTTAGGGCAATCGCCTATGAATTTGTTGATTTTAAACGCAATGCTCGACAGTACGATGGTGATAACGCGATAGTACGATGGTGATAACGCGATAGTACAATGGTGAAAACGCGATAGTGCGATGATGATAACGCGATAGTGCGATGATGATAAAGCGATAGTACGATGATGAAAACACGATATCATATCGCACTATCATCATCATACTATCGCGTTATCACCATCGTAGTATCGTGATTTCGCGTTATCACCATCGTACTATCGAGTATCGCGTTTAAAATCAACAAATTCATAGGCGATGGCCCTAATGGTATTCCGTAGTTAAGTATATTTAAACGTACATTGATATACTTAAAGCCCCAGTTAAGTCCAAAAATAGGTAATTTTCACCGTTTATAACTCGAAAATATATCGGATAACCCATCACAACGCACATATATAAGATCAGAGAAAACTCGAACGTGTCAGTTACTGCATTGGTTGCCATGATCGTACGTGTGCGAAAATGCATGGAGAAGCCCGTCGATTTCAGGGACGCCATTGATCGAGACAACCTTCGTTATCGTTCGTGTATATTCGAACTAGGTCTTCGAGAACGTCACGTGATAACATTGCATCTCATTAGTGCTATGACGTAGTACACAGGATTATTGTTTACAATTTCAATATTATGTCATCGGAGAGTAAGATTGCTCATTCTGAACCTGTTTTCTTATTTAGATGTAATAAAATCTTCCTGTATTGATGATAAATGAGTAAGCGATGATCAGCCTGTGTCGTCGTTTCTGTTTACGATGTCGATAAGCTTACGTTTTTCAAGCCTAGAATGGGGACAAAACGATCAAGTATATCAAGGGTTTGTTTCGACGCCTTGAATGATCACGTGGTGTTTACGTGACTATTACGTCACTGCGGACATTTACGACGAAAAGTCGGCTAATCGTCGGCGATCATCGATGTTAACAAACAGATAATGTGACATGGTAGGATCTGTTCTAGTTTCAAAATTCTTTTTTCTGCCATTGACTGGAACTTTTGCGAACTGCACTTTTACATATCGTGAAAGTCATAATAATCGCCATATTTTTACATGGTAAAAATGAGATTTACTTTTATTTTATAAACAGATTTTTTATTCATTTGGACTTTACTGTGACTTTAACAGGCATCTGCTGCATGGTTCGAAGAGATCTTTATGAACATTATTTGACGTATCAAGTCATTACGTGAGATAGGTGTAGTTTTGGATTGGAAGTGTGTGGTTTATAGCTTGTGGTGATGTTTGGATTGGGGATGTGTGATGTGTAGCTGATAAGTTCTTTTTATTGTGTGTTGCTTTACAGCTGGAAGTACATGAATGTTTATTCGGACTTGGAGTGAGCAAGCAAAGCAACGGAAAGTACATATTTGCCTGAAGAAATAGAAGAATTTCTCAAAGAAAATATTAGAAAATAAAAGAGAAATGGTTGGCAATTTTACTCAGAAGTGAAAGGAAACATGTAATAATGTGATGCAAGTAATATTTATGGTGTGACATACATTCAGTGAGGTTTTCTCTTTAACGTTACTATGTTACCACAGCATATCATCACCTTCGGGTTGAATACATCGATACCGCAACAAGCGGAGTTTTTACCGTAGGTTTTGTAGGTGAGAACGTTGTCACAACACAGTCTCAACATTGGATCATACGCATCCTTTCCGCAGCACATCGTCTTTGCTCCTGCTACTCGCTCCGACACTCTTCCATTACAGCAAATCTGGCGGTCAGCCGTGTAGGTAAAGTTACCACAGCAACAGTCATCAGAGGGCGTCATTTTTAAAATGACCTGTCCAGAACAACACATGCACTCTTCTGGGTCATAACTAGTTGTTCCGCAACACTGTGTTCTCTTTCCATAGTATTTGTCTACGTTATTGTCACAGCAAAAATACATTTTTGGGTCCATGACTTGATCCCCGCAACAGACGTCGTTTTTGCTAGACTTTCTCATTCTTTTGCCATTGCAGCAAAGGTTTCTCTTTATATTGTAAGTGGTGGTTCCACAACAATGAGTATCTTGTTCCCTGTACTTGTCATTGATCGAGTTGTCGTTACAACATATCTGGCTGCGCATGTTATAACTTGTTCCCCCACAACAACTTGTTTCATTTTTTTGTTCTCTTACCGGCTGGAGTTTCATTCCGTTGCAACATATTTCGTTCATTGGATTATATGAATTTTTTCCACAACACTTAGTCCATTCAGGGTCTTTCGGGTCTTTTGCTTTTGGTTCGCCCTCGCAGCAAATCTGATCTTCATTCATGGAGTAATTACCGCAGCACATTTTATCTTCCGGCTTGGCTTTAGGTATGACTTGCCCCTCGCAACACAACTCATCTTGAGGGCTGTACAATGTAGTACCACAACACTGCCGGCCAGGACCACTAAATGGCACGACAACACCGTCACAACAAACTTGTCGGTTTGGATTAAACGTCGTATTACCACAACAGTGCGTATGACCTGGCATGGCTTTATCGACCACCTTTCCTTTGCAACATATTTGGTCATCTGTGTTGTAGCTCTTTTTGCGACAACATTGAGTATTCGGACCTTTGAGCTCCCTAATCACACCATTGCAACAAATATGGGTGTCAGTATTGTATGCTTTGTCACCGCAGCACCAATTTTCACTAGCTTGTTTGTCAACAATGACACCATTACAACATATCTGAGAACTGGGATTATAGCTACCGGTATCGGCACAACAAAGAGGAACATTGCAGTATGGGACCATGTCAACCACTTTTCCACCACAACACATCTGTGTGGTCGAGTTGTACGTGTAGTTTCCACAACATAGATCATCCATCATGTTTGACTTATCTATAACTATATCCTCGGCGCAGCAAATACTCTTTGCCATGTGGTATGATTTTGTTCCGCAACAAGCTGTATGCTTCTTGTAGGATGGCTGTGGATTTCCATTGCAACAAACTTGTTTCTTGGAATTGATTTTGGAATAGCCGCAGCAAACATCGGAATATCGAGACATCATGTCAAGTATGTTTCCCTCGCAGCAAAGTTCTTTGCGGACATCGTATGGCTCCTCCCCGCAACACGCTGAAAAATGCCTTGCCTTCTTTTTCTTGACTTTGCCATCGCAACATATATGAGTAAATGATGTGTATGGAACGTCGTTACAGCATTTGTCATCAGTGAAAGACTTCTCAACCACTGTATTGGTTTTCTTGCAGCAAATTTGTTTCCTTGGATTGTAGGTTACGTCACCACAACACAATTCAGCATTTTTTGCGGATCTTTTCACAATGTTCCTCCGACAGCAAACGTGTGTGACAGTGTTAATAGATTTTTGACCGCAGCACCAGTTATCCATAGGGGAATTGCGCTTCACAATTTTGTCATTACAACAAAGTTCTCGCTTAGTATGGTAGACCATTGCTCCGCAACATGCAGATCGTACTGCACCACGCCCGCCAAATATTAGATCTTGTGCAATTCCGAGGCAACACAACTGTTTGTTGGTGTTAATAGTGATGTTGCCACAGCAAGCATTGTCATCTGGATCCATCTTTCGTCTCTTTTCACCATCACAACATAAATGTATCCGTTTGTCTATAACTTCTTGTCCACAACATTCACTGTACAAAGGTGCATTCAGAAGGTTCCTGACTCCGTCGCAACAAATTTCCGTCTGAGAATTCATTGAAGTATCTCCACAACATACATCGTCGTTAGCATAACGCTTTTCGGCTAAAAAAGAACCATCACAACACACATGTGTTGTAGGATCGTAGCTTCTTGCACCACAACATAAAGTATTATCATTAGATTTTTTCTTGCGAATGTTTCCTTGACAACAAACATGTGTGTTTATATTCATTGACCTTCCGTTGCAGCACCAGTTGTCGCCTGGGTTTGATATATCAACTATTTTTCCATCACAACATAGTTGTTCTTTATAGTTATAAGGAAAAGCGCCACAGCATGCGAAATCAGCTGGATCCCCGCTGACGTAACATGGCTGCCCCTGACAGCATATTTCAGTTGTTGTTGACATAGTGGAACTACCACAACACCCGTCGTCGCTTCCATAACGTTTCTCTTGTACGGTCAAGCCATCACAACAGATTTCTGACTCTGGATTATAAGCCTGATCGTTACAGCACCTTGTGCCTTCACGCACTTTACTGTACAACACACCTTTGCAACATACCCTTGCTTTTGGATTATAGCTCTCTGTTTTACAACAACGAGTGACTCCAGTTCGCAATGGTTGAGGGTTTCCGTTACAGCAAAGTTGTTCAGAAGAGTCCATTGGCAAACCACCGCAGCACGAGTCATCAGTTCTGTTGGATTTGGGAACGAGGTTGCCGTCACAGCAAAGACTCTTTGAAGGTCGGTACGATTCATTACCACAACAAAGTGTTTGACCAACTTTAAACAGACGATTTACTTTTCCGTCGCAACATATTTGGGATTCAGGGTCAAAACCTTTCGTTCCGCAACATGTTGTATATTTACCACCCATCATGGGTACAGGGTTGCCGTCACAGCAAACTTGAGTGTCAGGATCGTAACTCAACTCGCCACAACAACAGCGGTGAGAAGGCTCGTCTTTGGTGATGACGCTGTTGTCGTCACAACATAGTTCACTATACATGTTGTAGGACTTTCTTCCACAACATGACATGTTCTTACCGCCAGGACGAATCTTTCCATTACAGCAGAGGTCGGTTCTTAGATCATAGCTTTCGGCTCTACAGCAAGTCGTGTAATCGCCACCTACTCTTTCATTTAGTACGCCATCACAGCAAATCTTGTCGTAAGGGTCGAAGCTTTCATCAATACAACAACTTGAATTTTCTCCGGCAGCTGCCGCTTGAATGACGCCATTGCAACAATCTTCAGTTGGAAAGTTGAAACGAGGTATAAGCTTTTCACCATCACAGTCGTAACATCTATTGTCATATACATACGTGTCTGCACAGCACATTGTTGTACTGGGACCATTTCCGGTGAAAGACGAGAGTTCGTTACCACAGCAGAACAGATCTTCTGGGTTGTAGCTCTGTTTTCCGCAGCAAGACGTTTGACTAGGATCATCAGTGAGTATGGGTTGGACCACTTTGTCACAGCATATACTCTTTTTAGGGTCAATACTTTCTCGACAGCAACATTCGGTGGCATTGCCTGAAAGCATAGTAAAAGAAGAGTTTTTTAATAATATAAGTGCATGAAAATCACCTCAAAAAGTATGTATTGAATTAAACAAGCAAGCATTCCATTCGATAAGTCAGTAATAGTTATGTAAAGTATGATACCGTAGGTGATGTCTAGAAATTATTATAACTAATATACATGTTTGACCACATATGAGAGAGAGAGAGAGAGAGAGAGAGAGAATATATATAATATCCCCAAGGACTACAGATTTTGTATATATTGTGAAAATATATAGACCACACTTATACTCGTCTGCCAAGTCAGTTTTCCTTCTATAATATAATGTCTTCTAATCAGGAAAATGTAATTCGAAATTTGGAAATGCTCATACATTATGCATTTTCGAAAAGAAAAAGTTTTATAGAGGAACAAGAACGATAAATTATTATGATATTTCATTCTGTAGTTTCGATTTTCTACGCCAATAACTGCTTAATGATAATTTTAGCTAGATTTCTTTAAAACGTATACAGTTACGTGAAAGTGTTTGAATATACATATAAACATCCAGGTATAAATATACATACAAATGTAAGTGTAGGTGTACATGTATGTATGTATAATTAAGATTCGTAGACCACAATTATACTCGTCTGCCAAATCAGTTTTCTTTCTATAATATAATGTCTTCTAATTAGGAAAATGTTAATCGAAATTTGTAAATGTTCATATATTATGCATTTTCGAAACGCAAAAGTTTTATAGAGGAACAAGAACGATAAATTATAATGGTATTTCATTCTGTAGTTTCGATTTTCTACGCCAATAACTGCTTAATGATAATTTTAGCTAGATATCGATAAAACGTATAAAGCTAAGTGAAAGTGTTTGAATATACATATATACATCCAGGTATAAATATACATACAAATGTAAGTGTAGGTGTATGTGTATGTATGTATGTATGTATGTATAATAAAGATTCGTAGAATTTTGATTTTTGAATTTCAGAAGCTGAACATGGCTTAGAATTGATTCAAATTACATCCATTAATGTGATTTATATTTTTGCTCTGACTGTAATTTGAGTAGGGTTTCCAGCTAGTTTTGGTCAGCTTTGATACTGTTTATTAACGAGATATCTCATACAATTGTAAATATTATCCCTACGCGTAAACAAAATGTTTGTTTTTATTGTATATGTACTTGTACAAGGGCCGGTGGCCTATATATACAATAAACATATTTGAATTTGAATTTGAATTTTGAATTTGAATTTGACCCCGTTTACAGTGTATTAAGCATGCATGTTCTATGTTCTTGTACCTATCATTGGTCTTTTTAGGGATTGGTTGACGGATTGCTCACACAAATGAAAGGTATCAACTCTACGATATTTGCATATAAGGACCAATTCTAGCCTCTTATTCAATTTTCATTGATGTCACAGTGCCCCAACTTTCTCATTTTTTCCAGTACCCCCTCCTGTCTACTACTAATTAACCCTTATGCTGATAAGCGCGACTCAAGGACCTTTTTCGGACAGTGTAGATCAAGATCAGACTGCACAGAATGTTTCTACTGTCGATTTGAAATTTTTATTCCTTTTATTTAGCAGGAGAAATATATCTTTACAATTACCTGCAATTTTAAACTGTAGTGTGTTCTGTTCACAGCAGATATATAGAGATAAGTCGTAACTCTGTGTACCGCAGCATTCAGTCGATGGCCCTTGTCTCTCTTGAATGACACCATCACAGCAAATATGGGTAGTCTTGTCGTATGGTTTTCCTTTACATCTTGCTGTGCCGGAAAGACAGTAAGATAAATGATTATCTTGTCATATACGGCCATTTCGCGGACAGTGTAGATCAAGATCAGTCGGCACATACGTGCATTCTGATCTTGGTCTACATTTACCGTTCCCGTATGTGTTGTTTCAATCTTTTATCCACATAAAAGTCAATATACTAAACATAAAATGAACAGGTTGAATTCGAAAGGATGTGGATCAATAGTACCTCCAGAAACTTTCGACTCCGACGACAACGACAACAACAACAACAAAACTAATAAAGGCGATAAAGGGTGGAAGTTACAGAATAAGGAGAATTTGTATTTGTATTGTATATGAGCCATGTTCTGTGAAAAGGGGGTTTAATGCATCTGCAAACAGTATCGACTCATGTCAGCCTACGCAGTCAGCGCAGGCTGACATGGGCCGAAACTTTTTGCTATCTTTAAATTTTCCTTATGTCAAAGGACCGTTCTATCGTGTGATTCAGTCGGTTGTTTGACAAAATGGATTTACAGGCGTCCATTATTATAATGCAACAAGGAGATGCATCAAGCCCCCTTTTGCCAGAGCACGGCTCATATGATTGCATCGATTGCTCTTGAATTATAATACATTATGGTCTAAATCGAAAGAACCAAATGAAAGACCTGTTTCAAAATCTGTACGTGCAGTTACAGTCATATAACTTTGCCAAATATTTCGAACCTTACTTATAGTTCAGCAGGCTTTTTGTGTAAACAAGTTTTATCGCCATTATTCCATTTGAACTTTCTTTTTACATTATGTGGGGGTACATTGATGCTGTCTTCCTTTTCATGGAAGTTCACAAAGGTTATTGTTTTCCTGGAGTTTTTAGACAGACGCTTCTCAAGATGGGACTTATTCTACTTGTCTGTTAACTGTAGATTTTTACATTTGTTTTATATACTATATGTGGCATGATACATATTTTTAAGGATAGGGCACCCTAATGGGATTTATGTAACATCGCCTTTCATCGCTAAAATATCGTACGGATTCGGCTAAGACTCGGGTAATTCGTAATCGATCAGGGGAACCAACGTCTATCGTTCGATCGATTATGAAGTACCCGAGTCTTAGCAGAATCCGTACGTTTTTTTGGCGATGAAAGGCGATATTACACGAATCCCTTTAGGGTGTCCTATCCTTAAGAAGAGAATTATACAGATATACCTTGCAACTTTCATTTTATTTACAATTGAAAATCAAATCTTTTTACTGGAAGTAGGCTTAAGAGGAATTGTTTGTTGGCTCTAAAAGCAAGGTTTTTGTTGCTTTTAGAGCCAACAAACAATTCTAATGTGTACCAACAACATAGGTTTTAGTGAAAAAATAATAGCTATGGAATTTGATGAACCCCACTGGTCCGGAATAATGATATATTGTATGTTTAACCCTTAACCTGCTAAATTAGTTAAATGGAACCTTCAAGCCGATAGTAATAAGTCAAATATTGCTATTTCAAAGTCATTTTCTGCGGGAAAATATCTCCTTATCGGACAGTGTAGATACAACATCAGACTGCACGTTGTGTGCAGTCTGACCTTGATCTACACTGTCCGCAAAAGGTCACTGAGTCGCGCCTAGCAACAAAGGGTTAACTGATAACTTAAAAAAGAAAGGTTACCTGATTCCACTGTCGTTAAAGCGAAAAGTAATACAAGAAGTTGAATATAACAAGTTAAACAGTTTGATCCACGCATTTTTAGACCACGAAGCAGACAGACAGAACTCGAGTGGTGCCGGTCGATCTGTACTTATATATATTTATACAACCATTATGGTATTAAAACTCAGTAAAATGGTAATTCCTACGAGCCGGGATCGGACATTAAGACAACCTGTTGCGATACTACAGGTATAATAATGGTACTTTGAGACCGGGTAATATTCCATTATAGAGGGGCCATCTGTTTGTACGTGGGTCGTCAATGTATACATTAATGTAAGCACACCAACTTAAGTCTTTAGTTTTAACGATGCGTGGTTGGCTAAATGAGTCACCAATCATGCTCTTTCTTTGTCAGTTTTTTCTTCTGTCTTTCAATTCATTTAAGAAGGATCAGGTACCTTGTAGCGTGACTGGTTTGGTTGACTGGCTTGGACAGTTGGAAGAGTAATTCGTTTTCTTTCTATAGAAAACAGGATAGGCCTACAAGCATTTACCCACTATCATACAGCCATTCTTATACCGACTAAAACAGGTCAGTATTTTTGTTTTGACTAATGAGCTTGTATGCTTATCAGTCTAACAAAAGGCTCTGTTCTGTTTTCTTCTTTTTTATCATGAATAAGCCCAAGGTATTTATAAAACGAACAGTCAGTCGACGAATTAAAAAAATCATCAACTGATTGCTAGACAGACAGACCAGACCAAAGACCAACTTTTTTCAGTTTAAATCCTCTATACTTAACCTTTAGGTTGCTAAGCGCGACTCAAGGACCTTTTGCGGACACTGTAGATCAAGATCAGACTGCACAGAACGTGCAGTCTGATCTTGGATCTACACTGTCCGATACGGAGATATTTTTCCCCAATAAAATACCTTTGAAATAGCAAATTTGCGTTTTTTTTACTATCGGCTTGAAAAAAATCATTTCTTTTATTTAACAGACTAAGGCTTAAACAGAAACAAATGAGAAAAACAATGGTGGTAAGTTATCATAGGGATTTTTTTACTTTGGAGGAGTCTTTAAACATAGTTCTGTTAACTTTTTACCACACAATACCGAGTTTAGCAACGCTACTGTTAAAGGCCTTTGAAAACATTGTAAGGAAAGGAGAACATGCTGGTAACCAGTTTTCTCTCTATTTCCCACAACGCTTTCTGTCACATCAAATAAAAAATCACAACCTTTGAGCCACATCGAATTTTCGTTTGAAACATAGTTCTGTTATTCTATTACCACACAATCCCGAGTTTTAACGACGCTAAGGTAAAAACCTTTTGAAAACATTGTGCGAAAAGGAGAAAACGCTGATAACCAGCATTATCTACAAAGTTTTCTATATTATATCAAAGACTAATTCCTATCTCTGAGCCACATCTGCAATTGCCTTCAATATGTGTAAGTCTAAATTTTTGTCATCAGTTAAATATTTAGTATGAAAGATAACATCAATAAACAGATTCTAATAACCTTTAAGCACCATAGGCGAAATTACGGACTTTTGCAGACTGCATAGATCAAGATCAGATAGCACGTCCTATCTTTAAGCTTACCGTCCGCTTGTTTCATTATTCATACCGTCCGCAAGCCTAGTGAAATGGGCTTGCATCACGCGAAAAGGGGCATTCGGATATTTGCGTAAAGTGTCGTCTAGGATCAGTCTGCGCAGTTCGCGCAGGCTAATCCGAGACGGCACTTTACGACTACATTAGATTTTGTGCTACAGTAGACTTGTGCAAAGCAGAAAATTACATAAATACGGAAAGTGCCGTCTCGGATTAGCCTGCGCGGACTGCGCAGGCTGATCCGAAACGACACTTTACGCAAATGTCCGAACGCACCTTTTCGCGTGTTGCAGGCCAATGCATTTTCAGTCGTCGAATGAGATCAAGTTTAAACCCTTTTCCTGCTAAATAATAAATCGAAACTTTAGAGGCGATAGTAAAAACACAAATTTTGCTATTTCAAAGCTATCTTGTTCTTTTTTTAGAAAAGTATATCATTATCGGGCAGTGTAGATCAAAGATCAGACTGCACGTTATGTGCAGTCTGATCTTGGTCTACACTGTCCGCAAAGGGTCTATAATTAAGTCGCTCTTCGCAGCCAAAAGGTTAATATTTGGCACTGAGAGAGTTACTAACGAGAATTCTTTAGGAAGTCTAGTTTTTAATGGAATGAGCAAACAGTGTGGCCAGATGTGGGCCCTATAAATTTGAATATTTATGGATCTTCTATAAATTTGACGCACTTTTTACGTGCCAGTCAACAGCCGTGATGGAAAATAAAAGGCTATTATCACACGTCATTTGGTAATTAGGGCCCTTTAACCCTATTCCACACAATCCCGACTTTCAACGACCTTGAAAAAGAAGGCTTTTGAAAACATTGTGGGAAAAGGAGAAAATGCTGGTTACCAGCATTTTCTCCTTTTTCCACAATATTTTCTTCCCTTTAATATATAGTTTTAACTATATGAGTCACATTTAATTTGTCGTCTGTCAGTGCTTTCAAATTGGACGAGACTGAAGTTCATCGCCTGGTAAAGGGTAAATTATACGTATGTATTTAAATAAGGTAACGCTGATCATTTTAAGATTCGTATAAAAAGTCGAGTATATAAGGCAATCAATGCATTTTGCCTTTGAGAACTTGTTTATATTGGACGTCGGAAAAATGAGTCGGTTAAAATTATTTTATATTTTGGTTTCAACTTTGATTTTCTTACAAACGATTGGCGGTGGTAAGTATACGATAGCTACAATTGTTCTATTTTTAACACTTATCCTGCGATACTAAACCTTAGCGGACTGTGTGGACCCAGAACCAGACTGCAAGATCTATGCGGACTGATCTCGATCTTCGTCGCCTGCAACAGACAGCGTGATCTCGATCTAGAGTATGTGCAAGAAAAAGCTTTATTGTGCATAGCAACAGAATATGCCTGTGTGGACAGCGTGGATAAAGATAAGACTGGACAGAACATGCAGCCTGATCTTAGATCTACATCGTCCGATACGTTTTTTTCCGAAATAAATAACAAAATTGTAATATTACTGTATTTCGTTATTGCCTAGAATTTTCATTCAACATTATAATATTATTTAGTTGTTTCAGGGTTCAGCTCATATGATGACATACATGATAATCGTCTTTTATTCCCAACAAAGCATCGAAATGATAGTTTCTTTTTATGGCATAATAAAGTTCTTAAATGATACAACCGTGTTTGTTAAAACAATAGGCCGCTGAAACTCCTTTGGTCTATCACGGGATACCAAAATTTTCATTATCGGACACCGTTACTATAAATAGCACATTGTCTCTATATCGTATAATTATGCAATATAGTGGCAGTCACCAATGTGTTATTTACAGTAACGGTTTATGAAAATTTCAGTGTTCGTGATCTACAGGCGATGGACCAATGAGCTATTTAGAAAGCGTTCGATGATCGATGAAGGAAAATATTAGAGCTCCGTGACAGACGAATGGAACTTCAAAGGCCTGTGATTAAAGATGATAATTCCAAAAACAGATGAGATGATATATTCACTTTCGGAGACATGATAATTCCTAAATGATAGTTACATGTATCTTATCATAGTAATTCCAAAGCAATTCAGATGTTATATATTCGTACCTTAACCCTTTGCCTATTAAGGGCGACTCACTGACCTTTTGGGAACTGTGTAGATCAAGATCAGACTGCAGAGAACGTGCAGTCTGATCTTGGATCTAAACTGTCCGATACGGCGATATTTTTCTCCATAACTTTAAAATAGCAACATTTGCATGGGGTTTTACTATCGGCTTGAAAGCTTCATTTCAGTTATTTAGCAGGATAAGGGTTAAAGATGATCATTCAGAAGCAATTCAAAAGGACAGTTATTTGTAACTGAACATAATTGGCTTGCAACACGCGAAAAGGGGCATTCGGAAATTTGCGTAAAGTGTCGTCTCGGATCAGCCTGCGCAGTCCACGCAGGCTAATCCGAAACGACACTTTCCGTTTTTATGCAATTTTCTGTTTTGCTCAAGTCTACTAAAGATGAAAATCTAATGTAGTCGTACAGTGCCGTCTCGGATTAGCCTGCGCGGACTGCGCAGGCTGATCCGAGTCGACACTTTACGCAAATGTCCGAATGCCCCTTTTGGCGTGTTGCAAGCCATTATTATCATTCATAAGTAACTGAGTCATGCTCTGGCAAAGGGGGCCCTAATGAATCTCCGTGATTCATTATACCAAGCAAGACATCATATAATTTGGATTAATTATATCCATTTCTCCTCACAAATGACTAAATCATGAGGTAGAATGGTCATTGGACATGCAGAAAATTGACCAAAAGCAAAAAGTCTCAGCCAATGTCAGCCTGCGCGGACTGCGCAGGCTGACATTGGTCGGTACTTTTTGCAGATGCATTAAGCCCCCTTTTCACAGAGCACGGCTCAATTAAATGATAACAATCGTAAGACATTATATTTGATTTCAAAGCAATTCAAATGACTGTCTGCGTATCATAATCCTTTACCCAATTATTACGAGTTTAAGCGAGCCTGAGGAAGGCGGCCTTTAAAAACACTGTGGGAAATCGAGTATATGCTAGTAACTGGAATATTCTACTTTTCCCAAAATGTTTTCTGTGATTTCAAGCACAAAAATCATAATTTGAGCTACTTCTTATTTGTCTATTGCAGATACTTCCAATTCAGTCAAGTCTAAATTTTTGTCGGTTTATAAAAATTTAATCTAGGCATGAATTTTGCTTGTTACCCATTTACCGAGCGATCCATTGTTTCAACGACCCTTGGTAATTGGCAACCAGCATTTCCTCATCTTCCTGCAGTGTTTTCAGAAGACTTTTTTAAAGGTCTTTACAATATAGGACTGTTTGTTAAAGGGTATACTTAACGAGTTCTTCAGACGTATTAGAATTCTACTCCCACCTGCACATATAATTACGCTTATCATACTTTTACTATGGGCTGCAGCCCGACAGAAGGGGGCTTATTGCACCTTCGTGATACATTATACTAAGCAAGTCATTACATAATTACCCTATGGATTTATTAAATTTATTTATCTATCAACAAACTGTATGATGAGGTAGAATGGTCCTTGGAGACCCAGAAAATTAACCAAATAACAAAAAAGTATCGACACAGGTCAGCCTGCGCAGACTGCGTAGGCTGACCTGTGTCGATACTTTTTTTTCAGGTGCATAAACCACCTTTTCACAGATTACGACTCATGCTTTTGTTTTTCCTTACAGGTAACTGTTTTGAAAGTAAGTATTGAATCCAACAAACGGTCACCTTGTAGTCAGAGACCATACAAGTTAAGTATCGGAAAAAGTGGTCTCTTTCAACAGATTGTCTTTTAGCGCAATTGCAACAAAGTTAGCTGAAGAAGGGAAGTAGAATGAACATAAAGCTCTCTTAACGCTTTACCAGACAGCAAAATTTTACCCTTGTCCAGTACGAGAGCATTTGCAGGCGACAAATTAACAGTTACTTGAAACGAGAAGTTTGTCTTTCAAAGGACAGAAAGCATTGTGGTAAAAGGAAAAATTGCTGTTTCCCAGCATTTTTTCCGGCATTATGTTTTCAAGAGCTTTCTTCCTCGGGATCGTTATACATGTAGATATAACTCGCGATTGATCGGTAAAGGTTCGAAGCAGATGGTCGCCCAATACACATGATCTATAAAACAGGTTCAAGTGCATTTTATTTGATACCCTCAGTATTTCTTATGGGCCAACTTGGCCTTTGTATTTTATGTTTGTAAGATGTTTCACACCGTTTTCAACATTACATTAGTTATATTGCGGCGGCCAGTGCACGATTCCATGCTTTCCTTGAGTTTCTTTTACCAGTACTTAGCACAATTTTCTTTCCAAGCCACTGGCTGCTTTCCCATATAACAATCGCGGAAACGATGGTCAGCGATGTGAGAAGAATAAATTCTGATGCAATGACTATCATCAGTCATTGGAAAGAAATTCACCGAACTCGGGATTCGTACCAGCGACACCAAGCTCTGAGCTCTGTACGCTACCGACTGAGCAACCGTGCTACACAGTGTCGCCTTTACTGTTTTTTAAAATAGTTTGATTTAATGAAGTTGTGCTCCACAAACACGACTATTCCTGTTATACAAAGGTGACAACTAACTTGTTCAAACCTTGTCTGGGTTCCACCGATACTATTGCTCGTTCGTTTTGGTGTTTAACGCTGTTTCATCATATACCGTGGCGCCCAGTGAACCTGGCCATACCTTCCTGGAATTCCTTCTTTCCAAGCCAGTGGCTTGTAATGAAAATTGTACTAAGTAAGAGAAACTCCAGGAAATCATGGAAAGTTGCACTGGCCGCCGCAATGTAACTAATATACCTTCTTACTTCGCACAACATTTTTTCCAATCGTTTAACTTTGACAAAAGGATTAATCAAAGTTTTTTTCCATATAAAAACACAAGTTTCATAAAACTGAAAGAGATGCATACAATGAATTTGAAAAAAAGCCATCCAGAACAACGTTTTTTTTTTCAAAAAATATTCATCAGGTTATAGTCATGAAATTATATATTCTTACACGAGACCAACACATAAGTGTGTTATGGTGCATGACTCGCATTTAAATTAGAATCAAAATCCCTGGACAAGTCAAAGATGCTTATATCACTGAAAATATATACCCTTAAGGTCTCTGAGCTGACCCTTTTAAAGCGCCATAGACGAAAACACGGTCTTTTTCGAACGGTATAGATCAAGATCAGACTGCACAGAACGTCTAGCTTGATCTTGGACGTATTCCGTCCGCTTATTTAGTCAAACCTATAATATGAAAAATCTTTGGTTTCACTAGATTATTTTCATGAAAGGTCGAGGTTACGAGGATGCCAAATTTAGTTAGACTAGTATATCGTAACTTATATACTGAAACAGAAAAGAAACTTCCGATTTATATACATATTTTTTTAATGTTATGAAAAGAAATCAACATGTCCAATGCCCTACATATGTTCGGGCGAAGGATTATGTGTCAAATAAAACCAATTATAACTGAATTGTACGCATTACACACACACAAAAAAAAACGTTAAATTCAATTTTCCCGTGTATGCACGGACCAGTATAATCCGTGTTTATAAAATCAAACTTTTCAGTCTGATTTCATAGACTTTGTTGTCAATAAGAAAAAGACGTTGAAAAAAAAAAAAAGAATTTTATTAAGTTTTCTTTCTTTTGATATGTCTAGAGTTCCACCAAAGTTACGTGAACATTCCATTGGAATGCTTAATGCTGGTATGGCGACGAATGAGGTTGCTCGGATTGTTGGCAGTTCTATTCGTTCTATTCGATACCTTAGGCAACGTTTCCAAGCAACAGGGCGTACGGAAGATTTACCACGTAGTGGACGTCCGCGCGTCACGACGCCTGGTCAAGACCGCTATATCATAAACACGCACCTACGCAATCATTTTCAAACTGCCCCTGCCACTGCTGCTAACACCCCTGGTACACATAACAACCGAATATCGCCCCAAACTGTACGCGATCGTCTGCGCGAAGGTGGTCTACGTGGACGTCGTCCTTACGTTGGCTGTGTATTGACACGACGTCACCGTGTAAAATCGTGTTAATTGGGCACGCACACACCATCGCTGGATAAGGCATCAAGGGAATAGCGTTCTTTTCTCCGACGAGTCGAGATTTTCCATTCATCGAAGTGATGGCAGGGTTCGTATATACCGTAGAAGAAATGAACGTTATGTCGACTGTTGTGTACTTGAACGAGATCGTTTTGGGGGCGCAGGTTCCGTCTTGGTCTGGGCAGGCATTGCGCATGGTTATCGCTCGTCGTGATCGATGGAAATTTGAATGCCCAACGCTACCGCGATGAGATTCTTGCGAGGCACGTCATTCCACTGTTTCAAAATAATGCCAATATCACTCTGTTTCAACATGATAATGCCACAAGCCATACAGCTAGAGATCCTGTGAGTTTCCCCGGGACGAATAACACATGTATTGCATTCATTAATGATTGGCCCGCCAAAAGTCCAGATCTGAATCCCATCGAACACCTGTGGGATAATTTGGACCAGCGTGTTAGACGTCGCCCTATTCCACCGTCGAACATCAATGAACTAGCACAAGCCTTAATCCAGGAGTGGAATAACATTCCACAGGCAGAAATCAACAGACTTGTCGGTTCTATGCGCCAACGATGCCAGGCAGTACTCGATGCTGAAGGTGGCCATACCCGGTATTAATGTGTGATTTTGGTCTACGACCCCTACCACATTTAATCAACCGTTTCATCAGTTTTCCGTGATCGTAGAGCGATACAATTTTACACACAAATTTACATTGAAATACATCTGCACTTAAACGCAGCGGGAGTTTCTTTTTTGGTTCAGTATATTTGAGCCATGCTCTTGGAAAAGGGGGCCTAATGCATCTCCATGGAGAAAACTGACCACCAGCAAAAAGTTTCGACTAACGTCAGCCTGCGCGGATCGCGCAGGCTGACGTGGATCGATACTTTTTGCAGATGCATTAAGCCTCCTTTACACAGAGCATGGCTTGTTTTTTTCCCCAGCATGTGGCCCTATTGTCTTCGATCCCGACCGAGCTATATGTTGTGATGGGGTGGTAAACGTTCTTGAGTTTGGAAAGACTTGTTGTTGTGGCAACATCATTTTCGACGCTTCCGTGAACATCTGTGACAATGGCACTGTTGTACTTCGAGATGCCGAGGATGAGGCGGATTGCTGTCGTAAGTTTTTTTGCTTTTTTTTTTGTAAATCCTTCCAATCTCAATTTGACCTACCTTATCGGCCCATCAATTAATACTTGAGATAATATATATATATGAATCATGCTCTGTGAAAATGGGGCTTAATGCATCCGCTAAAAGTATCAATCCCTATCAGCCTGCACAGATTGCACCGGCTGACATGGGTCGGAACTATTTGCATTCGAAAATTTTCTGCATATCCAAGTACCATTCTACCTCCATATCCGGTCGATTTTTAGACTAAATGGATTTTATGGATCCCTAATTATGTGATGACTAGGTTAGTATCATCCATCATGGAGATGCATTAAAACCCCCCCCCCTTTTCACAGAGCATAGCTCAATTATAATGTTGTCGTATTGTTATATGGGTTGCAACACGCGAAAAGGGGCATTCGGACATTTGCGTAAAGTGTCGTCTCGGATCAGCCTGCGCAGTCCGCGCAGGCTAATCCGAGACGGCACTTTACGACTACACTAGATTTTGTCCTACATTAGACTTGCGCAAAACAGAAAATTACATAAAAACGGAAAGTGTCGTTTCGGATTAGCCTGCGCGGACTGCGCAGGCTGATCCGGAACGACACTTTACGCAAATGTCCGAATGCCCTTTTTCGCGTGTTGCAGGCCATATGTTAGCAGTTCTAAGTTTACATAGGTTACCTAAACTACTGAATGATTTCAGAAAAAAGAAAAAAGTAAATGCGTAGAAATACGAGTGGATGGAGTTTTGGCATATGCGACGCCAAATACCTTGTATTGTCAAAATATTTTAGAAACAAGAACTTGTTTTTCTTTTTGGAAAATGTTTTTTTAGTCATGAAGCGCGTTTATTTATCCATTATTCATTTTCTTTCAGGAGTCAAGAGAGAGAGAGAGAGAGAGAGAGAGAGAGAGAGACAGACAGACAGACAGACAGACAGACAGACAGACAGGCAGAGCTGGATTTAACTCTTTCGGCGCCAAATATATTAACTTGTCTCTTTTTAAAGTTTAAAAATGAACCTATAAGAACTAAGAAAGACTTTTATCTTATAGCTTTGACTAAACAAGCGGGCGGCATAGATCCAAGTTCAGACTTTGCGTACTGTGTAGTGTGATCTTGATCTATACTGTTTGTAAAAGTCAATGTTTTCATCTATGGCGCTGACAGTGTTATATTCAATACATGTGTACTGTAAAAAGACCCCTTTCTTCTTTACTAACTTTCGTAGAACGAAAAGACCCACGACTCGATGTGGCGATCTTGGCCGACAATTCCGAGGGACTCTCACCCAGCGATTTAGCTTCTTTAAAAGACTTCGTGAAAGATCTCATATCATCACTGAATGTTACCAGCGGAGATGTCCGGGTGGCCCTCGTCGTGTTTACCCATGAAGTGTTCATTGACTTTTATCTGGGAAACTTTACAGGTGAACCTGATAGTATTGCAAAAATGATCGACGTTATTGACAACTCTCCAGCACGTTCTGGTGGCACTGAAACAGGTTAGTTTTGTTTTAACCTTTCTAATTTACACTGATTGAGAAACGAGTTCTTACAACTCGTATAAATGATTTTCGATGGTTGCTTCCTGGAAGCCTTAACCAGTACACGCGCTGTGATGTGGGTGGTTCCATATGTTGACCCCGCTATTCACGGGATTTGAACCCGAAAACTTTGACGTGAAAGGCCGACGCTCTACCCAAACATCACTGTCTCCCATCTCAAAACATGTGTGCTGATTATGATGATGATAATGGTGGTGATGGTGGTGATAATAATTATGATAATTATGGTAATGATAATAATAATATTGATGATGATAATGTAGGTTACTAATTGCTGTGCTTGGTAGGCCTTCTTTAAAAACATATGGGTATATCTATGATGAATGGTGTAATTAACTGCTTTTATGTAATATCATAAACATGTCACACGAAGGGGTTGATAGCCGGTTTGAAAAAAAAAAGTTCATCGCAAACCAATTTTCATGACTCATTTGTGATATTTTACAACTGATTCGCGGGTTTTTAATGCATTTAGTATAGAATTTTTTCATGTTCGAAAATAATATAGCAGAAATTGTTCTCTCACTAAAAAAGAATATCTCCACTAACACACTTATCTTTCCTAAAGGCTGTTTGAATTAGCCCTTCACTAACCAATCCCCTGTTGTAATGAAATTGAAGAAAAAAACTTCTAATTTTTTTTCGAAAAGGAGGTAATCGTTTTCCCATATAATTTTCTTCCCTGTTAAAGAGAATTCCTGTTATTAGGCCACGTGTAATGTGTCGCCTGTTGATGCTTTCAGTATGAACGAGTCTATACTATCGCCGTCTGGCAAAGAGTTAACATGACTAATCTCTGTAGGATCTGATATATATAGCACAGCCACCCGTGAAAATATTACCGATGATGTTCACTCGATGAAATAAATTTCGATCTTTCACCGAAAAAAAAAATGAATATTCTATTTATTTCATGCCTCTTACCCCTCCCCCCCCCCTTTTTTTTGGGGGGGGGGGGGAAGGGGGGACTTACATCAAAATCCAGTACAGTTATTTTTGGTAAATTCCCGTGGCGTACCCCTCTGCATAACAACGTATTACATTGCGTAAAGCGCGAGAAATGCGTTGTCTGCGCATGTCATATTCTTCGAAGATTCGACCTGTCTGCTATGACGCATCACCGATCCCATAAACTAGGGAAAAGTAAGGCTTATACCGAAGCTATTACCCAAGCATGTAGGGGCTGTTTTAATAAATGGCCGGTTCATAGGTTACATGCTAGCTGATCATAGCTGAATGAATCGCACCAGGCAGCGTTTTATTGAGTAAACATTTATTTGATTATGAAATTCAAAGTAACGGTTGTCGTTCTGAAAAGTAGTCCGGTTCTGTACCCAGAATGCCCAAATTAGATAGATGTGTATTTGTAGAATGCCATCTAGCGGGAGATAACGGCGAGAAATGTAGGGTAAATTACCACATATTTCCATTTGGTTGAATGGCATGCCCTGTTTACCTAGGTAACTATTGCTCGGGAACTACCGTTTCAGCTTTCAATTGAAGAGTTAGAAAATAAAATCGGTATTTTTCACTGGTCGTAACCATGAAATATCAAACGATATTCCACCGTTGTTTCTTGATAAGCCACTGAAAAGCACGAAATAAATTTCGATCTTTCACTGAAATGAACAGATGTTCTATTTATTTCATGCTTCTGACCCTTTTTTTGTTGGGACTTTCATCAAAATCCAGTAGGCCCTACAGATATTTTCGGTAATTCCCCTAGGCTTACCTCCCCCCACATAAGACCGCATTACAATATTACTAGCTTGGGTCCAGGCGGTAATAATTTCTTAATTGCTCCCTATCACGCTTTCTTCATCGTGGTCTGCTCTTGATCTTTGGCAGCTATCTGTTTATCCTTTCGTAATTATTACCGCCTGGGGACATTCGAGGGTTTCCCCATGACCATGAATTTTTCAGTTAATCTAATTATAGACTTGTTTATTGCGTGACGTCACAATGTTGAAAATGATCGATTCGCGCATTTTTTAACCAATTCAAATACAACGGGGGTTATTTCATATATAAATGACTTTCTCCAACAGGTCTGTGCAATCAAAAATACATCGCGATCTTCAACAACCCTTGTTATTGTTAAACTATCCTCCAAAGTCACTGCGAATAACGCGTTTGAAATTTTGTTGTGAATATTTTCTAAGATGGCTCACAAACAGAAAGTGATCAAACTGAGGTCATTGGAATTTCGGTATCTATTTTTAGTCATTTACGTTCAAAAACAGATTGCAGCGACATTTACTTTACCCTACTGTTAGATAGAAAAAAGCAGATGTCGCTGCGATCGGTTTTCGAATGTCCCCAGGCCGTCATCTCAGATAATGTAACGTCCGAATGATTGAAAAAAAAAATGAACGGACTGGAACCCAGGCTACAATATTACGTAAAGCGCGAGAAAGGTGGGGGTAAATGCGCGAACGTCAGTTTTCCGTTGAATGGCCGTCTGTTTACCTAGGTAGCTAGTGCGCGGGAACTACTGTTTCCCCTTTCCAAATGAAGAGTTACGGTTAATTTCACTGGTCGTAACCATGAATTGTCAAACCATATAATCCACCATTAGTTCCCGATAAATTACCGAAAAACATGATTAAAAAAAAAAAAAAAAATGGTACCTGGGATAAAACTTAATCAAACCAGTCTAGAAAATTGTTATTAAGTGAGCCTTTGGCGAGCTCAGTAACAATTTGATGGACTTGTTAGATTAACTTTACAATGAAAAGCCAAAGAATGCCAGATTCTTTTTTCACATAAGAAGTATCGCATGAATCATAGGTCAAAATATTCAAAACCATGGATACCTGGTAAGTTCCATTATTTTAACCCGGCTCGCTTCTCTTAAAACGATGTAAAATTGATGTCGCATAATGCCGATCTTAAACATGTGTAAGATAAGAAAATTTGTAATGGCTGTATTAGATATACCCTGAAAACACGGGCAGTTATTTGATGAATAGCGGATCTGACATAAGTTGGCATTTAAGACCGAATTTTACTGAAAGAGTCTAGAAATATTATTAAGCGAGCCTCTGGCGATGTTAATGATGGTTTTATAAACGATTTCAATATAATTTTTATCTGAAAAACCGACGAATGTCAGAATTTTTTAAAGATATTACGATAGCTCACAAAGTATACACAAAAATGTGCAAAACCATACACCCACTCGTGGGAATTTTCAGGAGTAAGACCCGAGTCAATCCTCTGAAAGTAGTATAAAATGAGGTCACATAGGACGTCATATAGTGCTTATCTCAAACATATTTTCGGTAAGAATATTAGTAACGCCTACATAACAATGAGAAATAAGTGAGATTATGTTTTTTTTTTATTTCAAACGTTTTTATAGGTAGAGCTTTGAACGTAACGAGACAGCAAGTTTTCCAAGAAGAGAACGGAGATAGACCTGGGGTGCCGAATGTGTTGCTATTGACGACGGATGGTAAATCCAACAAGCCGGACGAAACTATAGCGGAAACCGATCTTTTAAAAGCTGACGGAGTGTTTATGATGGCCGTAGGTGTTGGAAACTCCTTTTTGCTAGAAGAGCTGCAGTATGTAGGGACCGGAGTAGGGAATGAAAGTGTGTTCTTCGTGGAAAACTTTAATCTGCTCTCTAGTATCGAAAAACAGATAAGGGAAACGTTCTTCAGCTGTAAAGGTGAGTAGGTATAATAGATATACAAAAACCTGTTGGCTCCTGTATTAAACCTTTACCAAACAATCCCATGTTTTAAGGACCGAGGGAAGCCAGGCTTTTGAAAACATTGTTGGAAAAGGAGAAAATGCTGATAACCTTTTCCCACAGTGCTTTCTACGACTGGAGACAAAATCCCGTCAACTAAGTTCTGTTGTATGTGTCGATGCAAATGCTTTTAATTTGAACAGGTCTAAACATTTATCATGTGGTAATGTTAACAGATCAAGTCAGGCTTAGCATTTATTTACAAAATGGAATTTACCTTCAGTCTTGCCTAGGTTACTGAGATTTTCTTTTGCAATATTTAATGTCAAAGGGACGAGCTCTTTGGTCATAGATTGAAAACTTAGTAACAGACCGTTTAGATGCAAGATCAGACAGCACGTTTTGCTCATTCCGGGTCTGCATTCACCAACCATTCTAAAGATCATTCCAAGTCTTATTCTCAAGAATTTTCTAAATTTGAAAGTAACACAACTTCTGATTGGCCAAACCCAAACATTTTTCAGAAGATTTTCAATCTTATTTACCAGGATTTCTGTATTTGAAAGTAAAGCAACTTCTGATTGGCTAAACCATTTGGTTTAGCCAAACAGAAGTTGTGTTATATTCAAATTTAGAAAATACTGAAATACTGAAAATACTGAATACTTAGACAAAGAATGTTTTTAAGAATGGTTAGTGAATACAGGCGCAAAAAGGTGTGTTACTTTCTAAATCTTAAATAAGACTAAGCATGAAATTAAGAATGGTTTAACTGAAAGCCCTGAATAAAGGCTTGTGTAAATTCTTTCAGTTATACTGTACATGAGCCATTCTATATGAAAAGGGGCCTAAATGCATTTACAAAAAGTATCGACCCATGTGAGCATGCGAAGTCAGCGCACGCTGACATGGGTCAGAACTTTTTGCTTAAGATCAATTTTCTGCATGACAAAGGACAAGTCTACCTTATGATTCTGTTGTTTGTTAGACAAAATGGGTTTTATATCTCATGACGACTTGCTTCGCATAATTCATCACGGATATGCACTAAGCCCCTTTTTGCCAGAGCATGTCTCAAATATTGGGAAAATCCCGTACATAACATGCAAATAGTCACGTGGGTGCGCCACCCGGAAATTGATCTATACTCTTCGGTTTTTAACCCTTTACAAAACAATTCCAAGTTTTCACGACACCAGGGAAGAGGGTTTTCAAAAACATTGTGGGAAAACAAGAAAATGCTGGTAACCAGGATTTTCTTCTTGTCCCACAATATTTTCTAACCTATCAAAGATAAATCCCCTCGTTTGAGCCACGTTTATCATCTGCAAACAGTCAGCATTTGGACGGGTCGAAATATTTATCGTTTGGTAAAGAATTCAATGAAGCTGATGACTCATTCTTGATTAAATACCAATCTTTTTTTCTTGTAATTGTCAACTACCGTATGAGCCATGCTTCGGCAAAAGGAAAATTAACGCTTCTCCGTGATGCTTGATACTATGCAAGACACCACATAATTGTGGAGCTATAAAATTAATTACGTCTTACAACTGACTGTATCATGAGGTAGAGTGGTCCTTTGACATACAGAAAATTGACCAATAGCGAAAAGTTTCGGCCAAGGTCAGCCTGCGCGGACAGCGCAGGCTGACCTTGGCCGAAACTTTTCGCAGATGCATTAAGCCCCCTTTTCATTCAGCATGGCTCGTATATAATTATGTTACTTTTTGCAGCATAAAGGTCTTTCAGCGCCATATAAATAAACCCGGCCTCTGTCGAGGTTGAAAATACAATCCGCTGTCAAAGCTCAGAACGATTTTTAGCGCAAAGGCTTGACTTAAGAAGTTGATAGTATAGATTAAAGATCATGTTGCACGTTTTGTACAGTCTGCTCTTGATCTGTACCGTCCACAAGAGCCCCTGTATTTGCCTATGACGCTGACAGGATTCAGTCCCGTAATTAATAGAATTTTTACTTTGGTTGTTTTTCAGTGTTTCCAACGGCACGTAAGTGAATTCCTTATCGAAATATTTCAGGCCAATTATTAAAGCAAATTTTTATATTAGATTGTCATGAAGCACAATGCACATGTACCTGTTAACTGGAGAATTACCTGAAATAAGTTGAACTAGTACAGTTTGATTGAATAAAAAAATACAAACCAAAGAAAAAAATGGGCATAAACTTCATGCGTTAAAGTAATGTATGTGTGAGGTGAGAGAGAGAGAAAGAAAGAGAGAGAGAGAGAGAGAGAGAGAGAGAGAGAGGGAGGGAGGGAAAGAGAGAGGGAGAGAGAGTGGGAGGGAGGGAGGGAGATTCTTCAATTAGAAAAGACTTTGTAGAGTATATGTATTTGAATAAAGGGACAATTAGTTATGTACCATTAATAAAAACATTTTTTTTTCACGAACTAGCCAAGTGTGGAACCGAGGAGTTTGACCCAGCAACTCAAATTTGTTGTAACGAAAACGTGAACGACGTGTCTGGTTCCCTGTCGGACTACAGCTGCTGTGGGGAGCACGCCTATAACTTCCACACAGAGCTCTGCTGTAATGACGTTGTGAAAACCGTACCCGGGGCAGTATCTGACTTTGCATGCTGTGGGCTCAGCAATATCTACGATACAACCTCAGAATTATGTTGTTCAGGAAATCCTGTCTCTGTAGCGGGTAACCCAACGGATTACGTGTGTTGTGGAGATATGGCGGCGAACAACATTAATAGCGAGTTGTGTTGTTCAGATACTGTGGTACCAGTGCCGGGACCAAGCCCGTACTTCAACTGTTGCGGCGATGGGTTAGCATATAACCTTATGACCGAAATATGTTGTCTTGGAAATCCAGTTCCAATAGCGGACGGCTGTTGTGGCGACGATGAGTATTTCGACCCAGCTACTCAGATCTGTTGTGGAGGTATAGTCCAACCCATTCTGGGTAACGACATCACGCTTACCGAGTGTTGTAACGGAACAAGTTATCACGTGAGCTGTTCAAAATGTGTGGATGATCAGATTGTGTCGATTATCAACGAGACAACCCATATTTGCTGCCAGGGAAATAAATACGAGCTGATTTATGACAACAATTGTTGCTGCGGTGATCAGTTGTTTGATTCAACTTTAAAAGTGTGTTGTAATGATAGAATTATTGACCGACCGATCTGGGATAAGACAGCATGTTGCGGTAAGTGCATTTCAGATGTTCTGTTTGAAAAATATGAATCACGCTGTAGCAATAGGCGGTTTAATGCATCTCCCTGATGCATTGTACCAAGTAAGTCATTACAGAATTATGGATCCATAAAATCCATTTTATTTAACAACGTCTGGATCTGGAGATAGAATGGTCCTTTGAAATGCAGAAAATTAATCAATAGCAAAAAGTTTCGGCCCATGTCAGCCTACGCGGATCGCGCAGGCTGACATGAGTCGATACTTTTTGCAGAAGCATTAAGCCCCATTTTTACAAAGCATGGCTCAGGTTATGTTTCTATACATGTAGTCGGTCCCGTAGGAAGCAAACGTGATGGGAGCAACTGTCTTTGAATAAAATCGATCCGTTTTATTGATTGAGAGGTGTAAAATATGACGATTATGATGACGTCAATAATGAAAGTGTCAGTGACCGTGACAGACGTATAGTACGGTGCTTTTGCCTGCTGTCAGTTGTATTTATTATGTATAAAACTCAGTGTGACTTTCTTGAGGATTGCCTTTATTCACTCCGAATAGATTAAACTCAACTATCTTCATCGAAAGCATATTTAATCTGCCATCTGCAAATGTTTTTCAACGTGGACAAGTTATAAAGTTCTGCCGTCTTGGAAAGAGATTAGCTTTCAAATAATTGCTTAGGATTTTCAAAAGTTTTAAACTTGAATCTCGATTTTTATACCTTGTGAAAAAAAAGCCTGAACCCGTAGGCTGCTAAGCGCGACTCAAGGACGTTTTGCGGACAGTTTAGATCAAGATCAGACTGCACAGAACGTGCAGTCTGATGTTGGATCTACACTGTCCGATAGAAAGATTTTTTTCCCCAAAATACAACTTTGATGTAGCAAAATTATGGGTATTCACTGTCGGCTTGAGAGTTTCATTTAACTTATTTAGCTTGTTAACCCTTAATCTGCTGAATCAAGTCAGACAAAACTTTTAAGCCGATACTAAAACCCAAATGTGTTTTTTTTTTTCAAAGTTATTTTTTGGGCAAATATCTCCTATTTGGACAGTGCAGATCCAAGATCAGACTGCACGTTCTGTGCAGTCTGATCTTGATCTACACTGTCCGCAAAATGTCGTCGAGTCGCGCTCAGCAACCCAAGGGTTAAGTGTTAATATCCGATATGTTATGTATTTCCTAGAATGCCGTGGAGCCAAACTCGACTTAGCCATAGTGGCTGACAGCTCGGAGAGCGTTGATCCGTTCAGGGACCAGCTAATAGAATTTATAAAGTCCTTGATTCTAAGTGCTAGTGTGAATGACGGTGATGACCGAATAGCTCTGATTGCCTACACGCACGAGGTCGACATTGTGTTCGACCTGGACGACTTCGGAAATGTGGAAGACATGTTGACTGCTATTGACGAATGGACTTGGGGGTAAGATTTAATTGTGTCCATTGATACGATTGTGCTGCCGGACATATCTTGGGTTGCTTAACGCGACTCGATGCGCTTTGGCGCGTATTTTAGATCAAGATCAGACTGCACACAATTTGCAGTCTGATCTTGAATGTACAATGCCCAATATATAGGCTTTTGCCTAGTTTGGAAATTAATTTCTCTGCCAGCGACTAACACTGGTGGGACCGATATATGGTATTTTTTTTTCCTTTTTTTTTTTTGCGGGGCAAAGAACTTTGAAACTGCAATATTGGATTTTTATCATTTGCTGTCAAAAAGAAAAATCGGTTATATCTATCATGCAGATTAAAATGGTTAATTACTAAGTTTGTAATGATCGGAAATGGGTACTTTGAAAAGGGAGATTAAATGCTTCTTTTTAACACATTATACCAAACAAGTAGTTTCATAATATTGATACATTTTGTCTAAAAAACGTCTGAATCATGAGATAGAATGGTCCTTTGGCTTGCAGAAAATTACCCCCCCCCCCCCAAAAAAAAAAAAAAAGTATCAACCCAGGTCAGCCTGCGCGAACTGCGCAGGCTGACCTGGGTCGATACTTGTTGCAGGTACATTAAAACACCCTCTTCACAGAGCATAACTCAATCAATTCTTGGTATCATAATCTGTTTTTTTTTCTTCAAATAGTACTGGTGGTACGAATACTGCAGCAGCCCTCGAGGAGCTACAGAATATTTTTATAAGTGTGAATGGAGATCGAGACGACGCCGCTAACGCTGTTGTTCTTTTCTCGGATGGTAAAGCAGACTCATTTGAAGCCACTGTCGCCGCTGCTGATGCACTAAAGGTACAGGATGATATTTGCCATGCTCTGGTGAAAGGGGGGTTTCATGCATCTCTGTGATGCTTTATACCAAGCAAGTCATTTGATAATTACAGATGCATAAAAATTTTCCTTATGCTAACAAACGGAACTGAATCTGGAGACGGAATGGTCCTTTTGCATGCAGAAAATCTAGAGATAAGAAAAAGTTTCGACCCATGGCTGACATAGGTTGATACTTTCTGCAGATGCATTAAGCCCCCTTTTCACTGAGCATGGCTTATGCGTTTCTTAATGTTTGCTGTGTTTGTTGAGACAATCTGTCCTGACAAAAAAAAAATGAAAAAATCTGAGAGGAATTAAAGCATGGTTCCGGAATTCAGCTTTTCGTATGGTAATGTACATGTAGTTTTATTATTTTGGCAGGACCTATTTTTTTATTGCGGTGTTTTTTCTTTTTTTTAGGCTCTGATGGGTTGAAACTTTTTGTTATTTATAAATTTTGTGCTTGTCAAAGGACCAGTCTACCACATGATTCAGTTGGTTGTTAGATGATGGATGTTGTGGATGTATAATTACGTGATTACTTAATTGATAAAATGCTTCAAAGAGATGCCTTTAACTCCCTTTTGCTGGAGTGCAGCTCTTACATTTTCGGTTTTTTTCCCTTAAAAAAAATCTAAACAATTTGAGCTACCACCTACTAATATTTATCGGAGTATTAAAATATTAAAGTAACATGGGTTGTAAAAGAACCTAAAAGGGATACGCGGGTGTTAGTATTCTTCTTCTCTTTTTTTGAAGACAAACGTATAAATTCTCATATTCATTTAAGTGTGTAACTATATATTTATTTTTAAGACGGTCATACAGATCGGAAGCTAATTCAGTAGCTTAAAAAAAGAAAAAAAAAAAAGAGTAAAATTAATAATAATAAAAATTGAGCTGCATTCTGGCAAGAGGGGGTTAAATGCATTTCTGTGATGCGTTATACTGAGCAAGTAACCACATAATTATGGATTCATAGGATCTATTTTGTCTATCAACCGACTGAACCATAAGGTAGAATGGTCCTTTGACATGCAGAAAATTTATTTATCGATAGCAAAAAGTTTCGAACCATTTCAGCCTGCGCTGACTGCGCAGGCTGAAATGGGTCGATACTTTTTTGGAGGTGCATGAAGCTCCCTTTTCACGGAACATGACTCATATGTTTGACAAAAAACGTGCACTTTCCTTGAACAGGCAGCTGGTGTGACAATATTTGCAGTTGGTATAGAAGGGGAGACGAACTTTACGGAGCTTGCAGTGGTAGCTTCAGAACCTCCAGAACAATATGTCTATAAAGAGACGAACTTCGATGCTTTAACTGACCTACGTGTACCTGTGAAGGAGCTGGCTGGAGACGAATGCTTTGGTGAGTGGATTGCTCGTTCTATTCCCTTCATCTTTTCCTGTGTTTTTCTTTCTACCAATACCACAGACGAGGCTCTTAGCTCTAAGCTCTTTCCGAGCCAATGGGTGCTGTCCGACATATAAAAGTCGCTATAATGTGCAACAATGTGAGCGAAGGATAAATTCCGTTGCTATGACAATCACCCATTCTCAAGAAAAGTTTTGCTTGGCCTGGATTCGAACTAACAACCCCTGAGCTACTATACTTGTGCTTTATCGACTGACCTCGACGGTAAATGGGCTCGGTTTGGTGGGTGGAGCCAAGCATCATTTAACTGTTTTGGTGACATGGGCAAACACAGGGGCTTATGCGGACGTGATAGATCAGGATCATGCTGCAAAGAACATAGAGGCTGATCTTGGATCTATATCGTCTGCTTGTTTAGTCAAGGCTGTAGGTTTCAGTGGATTGTATTTTCTGCCGCCGAAAGTGGTGAGTTTTGGCGCTGAAAGAGGTAATGATTTATTAACATTATCTTCAGCTAGATGGCATTTTTCAAATACGTACTTATCTGATTTGGGCATTTTGGGTACAGAACCGGATTACTTTTCAAAACGGCAACCGTCACTTCGAATTTCAAAATAAAATAAACGTTTACTTAAACAAATGTTACCTGGTACGATTCATCTAGCCATGGTAAGCTAGCATATAATCTAGGCACCAGTCATTTATAAACACAGCCCCTATAAGCTTGAAAAATAGCCCCGGTATAATCCCAGCATGCTGGAGACGTTATTTCTGTTGTCAAAGTCTGTTGCACAAATCCCGGTTTTCCCTATGTCTATATTTAGAAACCGTATGCAAAGATTTGCATAAACAATGGTATTTTCTCAAAATAGTTTTTTTTTTCGGTGTAAAATTATCATATTTCTAGGAAATTCGGAGAGATAAATGTGCTTGATTTTTCCACATACTTATTATTAATAGCCATTTTCCGCTTGCAACTTTTTTTTAGCAGCAGAGTCTTTTTGATATTATTATTTATTATATTATGTATTAATATTTATCCTGTACAGAATAGCGATGCGTAATAGCAGACAGGTCTAATCTTCGAAGAATATGACATGTGCAGACAAAGGATTTAGCAATGAATGCTCTGTGAACAAATTGATTGAATGCACCTGCAAAAAGCATTGACCCATGTTAGCCGGCACAGTGTGTGCAGGCTAACATGGATCGAAACAATTTCCTATTAGTAAATTTTCTGTATTTCCAAGAACCATATTACCTCATGCTGCAATCAGTCGTTTGGCAAAAAGGATTTTATAAATCTGTAATTGAGCCATGCTCTGTGAAAAGGAAGCTTAATGCATCTGCGAAAATTATCGACCCAGGTCAGCCTGCGCAGTTCGCGCAGGCTGACCTGGGCCGAAACTTTTCGCTAGTGGTCAATTTTCTGTATGTCAAAGGGCCAGTCTACCTCATGATTTAGTCGATTGTTAGACAAAATGGATTTTATGGATCCATGATTAATATGATGACTTGCTTGTTATCCTGCATCACGGAGATGCATTAAGCCCCCTTTTGTCAGAGCATGGCTCAACTATATGATAACTTGCTTGGTATAATGCATCGCGGAGATGTTTAAACCCCCCTTTTTCACAAAGCATGGCTCAACCATAATGAACAACCTTTGGATTCTACCAAGCTTAGTGATGACGACGTAACTCACTACCATACGAAACAATTTTAGACCATCGCGTTTGGTGGGGGGTAGGGGCAGAGCCCCTTAATGATTTTTGTGCTTTGATAGAGGGGAAGTGGGAAAAGGCTAAAAATGTATAGCTCTACCCAAGCATTTCATTTAAACGACGGGTTGTGTATTTCTTTTGTTATCAAAAGAAAATCCGTTTTTCGCATTGGAGAATGAATATTCCAAGTGCTCTTCTTCCATAATGCAATTCTTCCTTTGCCTATGGCCCTTATAGAAAGGATTTACACGAAACTGCACCTCAAATGATTGGAATTATCTTTGAAAAGGTAATAAACATTGTGAGAAATACAGTAGTCACCATATTTCTCACACTATTTGCTACCTTTTCAAAGACAATCTCAATAATTTTTCCAAAGATGTTTACAAAGGACTGCTGCTTCATCGTCGTGAGACACAAGATCGTTTGGTTAACTAGTTACTCTTTTCTAAATTTAGAGCATTTGCAGCCGAAAACTTCGACGTAACTCAAATAATTGAAATTGCTTTTGAAATGGTAGAAACATTGCGTAAAATGAGAAAATGCAGGTCATCAGCATTTTTCTCCTTTTTCCACATTTTTTTCAAAGGCCTTTTTTCTCAGAGTCGTTAAAATTCGGGATTGTGTGGTAAATGGTTAAGGGTTAAAGCAGAAGTTGTCATGAATAGTGCAGACAAAGAAGAAATGCCACATTTGGAAGTAGCTCGTCAAAGTCTGTATTTATAAGTAAG
This sequence comes from Hippopus hippopus, assembly GCA_946811185.2. Lineage (NCBI taxonomy): Eukaryota > Metazoa > Mollusca > Bivalvia > Cardiida > Cardiidae > Hippopus > Hippopus hippopus. Next base: position 37,217,008 of record OX328102.1, on the reverse strand, counting down.
CTAGACGTCGCATCAAAACAGAACCCAAATACTCTAAGTACTAAGAGAAAACCCTTTACTTTCTAAAAATGTAGCAAAAACAAATGAACAAAATAACAATGAAAAAAAAAAGGTACACATACATATTAAAGCTTATGATATATTAGGTTTTAGGAAATATTTAAACGTTAAGTAATATTTGAACGTTAAGTAATATTTTAACGTTTGCGCCTGGTTACAAACTATAGAGACCTTCGACACGACTAACAACATGAATCTTACTTTCTTTATTTCTTCAATTTCAGACAACCCTGTTCCTCCGCCTCTGCGTAAGTATACTCATACTTTGGAAGCAATAAGTTTCTGACCTGCTAATTTGTTAATTGTTCATTTTCGTTTTTTTTTAAACGCCGTTTACAACATTTCATCTATATTGCGGTGGCCACTGCACTCATCCTTGCTTTCCTAGAAATTCTTTTACCAGTACTGCCCATGATATTCTTCCCAAGCCATGTATTGCTTTCCCACATAACCAGAGTCAAAACAATGATCAGCGGTAAGAAATGAATAAATCCAGTCGCAATGGCTGTCATCAATCCCCGCAAAGATATTGGCCGAGCTGGGGATTCGAACCAGTGACCCCTGGTCTCAGGCTCTGCATGTTACAGACCGAGCTACCGGGCATTGTAAAGTCAGCTGATTGACAGAGCCAAGAAGCGGACCAGTCTTGGAATTTAAATTTAACCCTTATCCTACGAAAAAATGAAATGAAACTTTCAAACCGAAAGTTAAAAACCAAAATTTTGCTTTTTCAAAGGTATTTTTGGGAAAAAAGATGTCTCCTGATCAGACTGTGTAGATCCAAGATCAGACTGCAGGTTATGTGCAGTCTGATCTTGACCTACACTGTCTGCAAAAAGTCCTTGAGTCGCGCTTAGCAGCCTGAGGGTTAAATCAAGAATTTAGACATAAAACAAGATTTAGACTTATAACGGTAATTCCAATGACCTGTTGAATACGGTCCCGGTTTACGTGGACGAAATTTCTGATAGATCAGGGTGTAGAGCAAGATAAGACTGCACGTATGTGCAGGCTGATCTTGCTTTACAGTCTCCGCAAACTTATTTATGGTCGCGAACGGCAGGACAAGGGTTTAACACCTACTGGCAATTGAAGACTTGTGTTCTTTTTTGTTACAGCGCAGTGCGACGGGGTCAGTTACTGGGACGACTATTACATTTGTTGTGATGGCAGTATACAGCCTAGAGTTGGTGGCAAAAGGGCGGCATGTTGTGGAGAAATCTCTTACGATAAAAAGTTTCACGTGTGTTGCGATGGTAAACTTGCTCCGGCCGAGGCAGGCAAGAACACCATGTGCTGCTGTCGCAGGTCCTACAACCCCGAAACTCACGTTTGTTGCGGAAACAGGGTGCGGAGAAAGAGCGCTGGAGAGTATACGGAATGCTGCGGGGACTCACAGTACGACTCACGGTATGAAATATGCTGTTTCAATGAGATACAAGAATCGTATGGGCCGGGGGTGACCGGTTGTTGTCGTACTAAAAGCTATAATTTCAAGTGTTACACTTGTGACGCAAACTATGACTTAATACCAATGTACAATCCAAGTACACAAGTCTGCTGTGACGGAAACATTCAACCCATTAATTACGGAAACCAGTCTTGTTGCTGTAAAGATGAACAGTTTGATCTAGAAGGTAAATTATGTTGTGAGGGTAATATCAGATATGTTCCGGATACTTCAACTTGCGCGTGTTGCGGTGACAGATTGTACGATGTCGTGTATCAAGTATGTTGTGACGGAAAAACCCGAAACAAGTTATACGGAAACATGACAGTCTGCTGTGGAGGACAGGTAATGGATGCTGGAAATCAGCTCTGTTGTAATGGAGAGATAGTCGACAAATCAAGCCCACAGGATATGGACTGTTGTGATGGTGTTCCGTATGACCCAAGCAGTCAAATGTGCTGTAATGACCGACTGAATGATTTACCAATGGATGCGGATACAAAACCCAGGTGTTGTGGCCGTAAACTGTATGACCCAGTGGCCCAGTTTTGTTGTGGCGGTAGGACTTACCGTCGTGATTCAGGAACCAGCTGCTGTGGCGGTGAGCCTTATGACCCGACAACACACATTTGTGACAATGGTGACGTAATACCGGTCCCTCCATTGACATTGGCTCGTTGTGGAAGGTTTTCTTATTGTAACGCCTACCAAACATGTTGTGAAGGTACTGTTCACCCCATGCCATCTCCTGGTTATACAAGATGTTGTTATGATGCCGTTTATGACGTCAGAAACTCGACATGCTGTTTGGGTGTCCTACACGTAAGTCGACCAGAGACACGTTATCAGTGTTGTTTAAAGAGAGCATTTTTGCCGCGAAAGCGCATATGCTGTAACGGAAGACTGATCCGTAAAATCCTACCATCGGCTGACCAATGTTGTGGTAGAAGTGGGAGTTACGATCCGTATCGACAAATATGTTGCAATGGCCGAGCACAGCACCTGAAGAGTGGGGTGACAACACAGTGTTGTGGCAAGAAGAGCTTTGACCCGGCTTGGTATATCTGTTGTAATTCGAATGTTCTTCTGCCGCGAAGATACGGGGAATCAACAGCATGTTGCGGATCGGCTGTCTATAACCCTATGTACCATTATTGTTGTGAAGGAGAGGTGATTCCAAAAGATGGGTATTCGGGGATGAAGGTTGGATAAAGATCATGTAAAGGTATGTACACCTTATTTAACTCTTAGAACGTTGAACATACATGTGAGCCATGCTCTGGCAAAATGGGGCTTCATGTATCTCCGCGATGCATGATAGTATATAAGTCATCGCAGTATTATGGATCCATGAATCGATTTTGTATAACAACGTGACTGAATTATGAGGTAAACTGGTCCTTTGAGCTGCAGAAATTTGACCAATAGCAAAAAGTTTCGGCCCAGGTCAGCCTGTGTGGACTGCGCAGGCTGACCTGAGTCGATAGTTTTTGCAGGTGCATTAAGCCCCCTTTTCATAGCTCGTGTACTTTTGTCAGTTAAGTCTTTCAGCGCAAAAAGTATAATTGAGCCATGCTCTGGCAAAAGGGGGCTTAATGCATCTCCGTAATCCATCATACCAAGCAAGCCATCACATACTTACGGATCCATAATAGCCACTTTTTTTAACAACTGACTTATTCATGAGGTAGACTGGTACTTGGACATACAGAAAACTGACCCATAGCGAAAGTTTCGGCCCAGGTCAGCCTGCGCGGACTGCGCCGGCTGACCTTGGTCGATACTTTTCGCAGATGCATTAAGCCCCCTTTTCACAGAGCACGGCTCATATACATGTACTCGGCCTCTTTTGACGATTAAAAATGCAATCCACTAAAACTCAGAAAGCTGTTTATCTTATAGGCTTGATTAAATGAGGGGACGGTATAGATCCAAATCAGACTGCATGTTCTGTGCATTCTGATCTTAATATTTGCTGTCTGCAAAAGCTACTGATCTTGTCTTTACAGGACTTGACCTTTACCTGCTAAATAAGTGGAATAAAACTTTTAAGCTTATAGTACAAACCTGAATGTTGATATTTCAAGTTATTTTTTGGTAAAAAATATCTCCCTATCGGTCAGTGTAAAACCAAAATCAGACCGCGCGTTCTGTGCATTCTGATCTTGATCTAGATCGTCCGCGAATGGTCTTAGAGTTGCGCTTAGCAGCTAAATGGGTAAGCCTGTTTTACTGAAGATGTCGAGCGATAAATGAAAGTCATACAAACTTGGTGAGAGTGAAATTCCTAAAAATGCGTTGTTTGCCCATTATGTAAACAGCCCATTGATAGTCCATAGGCCTCTGAAACTCCAATGATCTATCAAGGGATAACGAAATTTTCATCATCGAACACCGTTACTATAAATAGCACATTGGCGATTTCCTCTTTATCGTATATAGTAAGACAAGGTGTGCAACGAAATCGAAGAAAATTTGACCCCCGTCCCCTTTCAGAGATAATATTTAAACGAAAACGGATAAATGAACCTAATTACCGATGTAGACGAGAGCTATTGCTTGATGGCAAGAGCTTTTTGGAACTTTTGAGGGTCAGGGTACAGAAGAAAAATCATTTGTGAACCCATCTGCGTCGGTAATTGGGTTTATTTTTCCATTTTCTGTTAAATATTATTTCTGAAAGGGGACAGGGGTAAATTTTTTTTCGATTTCGTTGCATAAATATTCCGTAATACACAGTCGATGCAGCAATGTGCTATATGTGATCGATGATCGACAAAGGAAAATATTAGTGTTCCGTGATAGACCAACAGAGCTTCAAAGGCCTGTGGATAATCACACCACAAAAATAGCGTACGACCATCGGCAAAACGCGCCCGAGATGTTCGATGCAAATACAACGTATTTCATAACTGAATCGTTCCCACGGATCACACCTCTACATGGTGCACTGATCTATCGTCAAATCGACGCTTTCCATTATTGGCCTATATCGGCACTCAAATTTAGAAAAAGAGCGTAAACTCGTGTAGGGTCCACTTTTATGAAATATTCTAAATTTAATTCGAATTCTAGAATTAAAGAATAGCCATCAGACTCACTGTCAGATATCCTCCAGGGGGGGAATAGGTTTAACTCTTAACCAGATGCCATTTCATTTGGATCTTATATTCAAAAGTTGTCTTCTTTGTTTATTCGACGCTCTAGATGTCAATTTAATATACATGTATTTCTGCTAATATACGTGACCTATGCTCCACGAAAAGGGGGTTTCATGTATCTGCAAAAAGATTCGACCCATGTCAGTCTGCGCAGGCTGACCTAGGACGAATCTTTTTGTTACAGGTCAATTTTCTGCATGTCCAAGGACCAATTTATCTCCTGACTCAAGGGGTTACTAGACAAAACCTATTTTATATATCCATAATTATGTGATGACATGCATTGTATACTGCATCACAGAGATGCATTAAACCCCCTTTTCACAGAGTATAGCTCGAATGTAGTTGAATCTCCTGCTTCAGCAATACATTTGGTACAACATACAAGTGACTGCTTTTCTTCTTTCTTTTTTATTTCATTTCAGATGAAAGTCAACGCATTAGTTTTGAAAGTTTATGTTACATCTACATTATTAAAGCATTCGTTCCACCCGAAAAAAGTTTTTGTGTTCCATTTAACTTGATAGTTTTTCTTATCATCATTGACCGTGTTCGAATAATTTTAAAACAATATTCTCTATCTGAATTTAACAGAAAAGCTGTCTGATATGCCAGGACAGAAGTCCAGGCTTAATAGCGGCTAGTCTTGGAATTTCGAAAGAGGATAATTTTCCCTCCCCCCTTCCCTAAAAGAAAATGACAAATAGCTAAAACAGCAAACGTATTTTACTCCAAAGTCAAACGGTATAATAAAAAAAGAAGGATCCTTCATACAATGATGTTCTGTAGGTTTTTATAATTTCATAGTAATTTTATGATTGTTTATAATTTTGTAATGGCTTTTATAATTTATGACGGTTTCTTAGCTTCATGATAGGATATCATGAGAGTGGGATTCCTTCAGATGATGAGCTTGATTTCGTTTTATAATTTCATGGTTGCTGTATAATTTGATGATGGTTTTATAGTGCTATAATTGCATGGTGGTTTTTATGATTTCATGATGGTTTTTTTAAAAATAATTTCATGACGTTTGGTTTTTTACAAAATTTCGTTGGTTTTATATATAATGTCATGCTGTTTTTTTTTTTAATAATTTCATGGTGGTAATTCATAATTTCATGACTTTTTTGTTTTGTTTTAAATGATTTCACAGCAGTTGTTTTTCATAGTTTCATGACGGGTTTATAGTTTCACGAAATGACATCATTAAGAGAAAACATGGAATTTCCTCATATTATGAAACTAGTTGGTTATATACTTCATGTATATTACGATGTCGTAAAAATGAAATGGGATTCTTTCATATGATTAGATAGAGATGGTTTTATAATTTCATGGTGTGTGTGTGCTTTTTTTATTAATTTTTTTAACAGTGTCGTGATGAATCAGTAATTAAATTGGTTTTATTATTATATAATGTCATTTTTTTAAAAAAATAATTTCATGGTGGTAATTCATAATTTCATGACGGTTAGATTTTTTTAAAAAATGATTTCATAGCAGTTGTTTTTCATAGTTTCATGACGGGTTTAAAATTTCATGAAAGGATATCATTTAGAGAAAACATGGAATTTCCTCATATGATGAAATTTAGTTGGTTGTATATTTCATGTATATAACGATATCGTAAAAATGAAATGGGATTCTTTCATATGATTAGATAGAGATGGTTTAGTACATGTAATTTCATGGTGTGTGTGTGCGTTTATTATTAATTTTTACAATAGTGTCATGATAATTCTGTAATTTAATTGGTTTTATATATAATGTCATGGTGGGTTTTTTTTAAATAATTACATGGTGGTTATTCATAATTTCATGACGGTTGGATTTTTATAATTTCATAGCGTGTGTGTGTGTGTGTGTGTGTTTTTTTTTTTTTTTTTTAAATTTCATGACGGGTTTATAATTTCATAAAATGATATTTTAAGAGAAAACATGGAATTTCCTCATATGATGAAATTTACTTTGCTTCATATTTCATGAATAATACGATATCATAAAAATGAAATGAGATTCCTTCATATGATGAGGTAGAGATAGTTTTATAATTTCACGGTGTCTGTGTGTGTGTTTGTGCTTGTTTTTTTTTTAAAATAGTTTCATGATTATTCTGTAATTTAATGGGGGTTTTATATTCTCGTGATGATTTTATGATTTCATGACGGTATTTTAACTTTATGGTGTTTTTTTTTCAATTTACTCATAAGTTTCCTGAAACTACCTTAAAGCATACGACTTTGAAAACGTTTTGGTAAAATACTAATGTTCAGTGCGAATTTGATTTCAATCCATGAATACAAGTAAAAAAGATGTGGCAAAAGGAGAAATCGCTTGTGACGAGTGATATCTCCTTTTTCAACAATGTTTTCAAACGTGTTTTGACAAAAAGACGGAATAGTTGATCTATCAGTGATAATGTGATAATGTGTGAAAGAAACTGTGTTCATCAAAGTTATTAACGGAAACAGAATGGTATCGGAAGCGGGTGGTCATGTCCGCTTATCACAGGTAGTGTGAAGAACATTATCTAATTTCTAATGATAAAGCGAGAAGGTGTTAACTTTTAATCAACATATCTGTTAACCCTTCGGCTGCCAAACGTTGCTTAATGTACTTTTGCGGACAGTGTAGATCAAGATCAGACTGCACAGAACGTCCAGTCTGATCTTTGATCCACACTGCCCATTAGGGTGATTTTTTTTACGACGAGCAGAAATTGTGAAACCGCAATATTTGTGGATGGGAATTTTCACTTAATTTAACCCTTTAACAAACAATTTCATGTTTTAATGATCCTAAAGATGATGAATTTTGAAAACAATGTAGAAAAAGGGGAAAAAAGCTGAATTTCTATCCTCCCAAAGACGCGTTTCATCATTTAAGCCACATTTAATTATTCGTCTGAAAATGCTTTCAATATTGGGTGAGTCTGAAATTTTGTTTGCGTGTTAGGAGTTAATTTACATACCGGTATGAGTATTAACTTGGTATCATGTAACCTGGAATGGGATGAGATTGGATAGGTTTACAAAACCTGCTGTATAACGTGATGTGGTTATTTAGACGGAGTTCTGGGTAAATCGGTCACACCCTAAACGTACGATAGCTGTTCTGCATTTTATTTATTTATTTATTTATTTATTTATTTATTTATTTAGTTAGTTATTCCTGTTGTTGCACGCTTATTGATACTGAAAACGGATTTTAACGGTTTTCTTAATTTGGCGGACAGTTTTGAAAATGTTAACGTAAAAGGGAGTTTTCCTTTTCCTCCTTTTGACATAGTGTTTCACATATATTAATTTATTATAATTTTCATGTTTTCTTGATTGATGGTGATACTCCCTTTATAAAAGAAAGTTGTATAGGTTGTTTTCTGCAAAATTGTTTCCTGGAGATTTACAAGATTTACCGGACTACGAAATTTTGGACTTGTGCAGTTTGAAAACATTTGCAGACGACAATTTCACGTTGCTTTAATGGTAGAGTTTGTCTGTGATAGGGTAGAAAACATTGTGGAAAAAGAAAATGCTGGCCACCAGGATTTTCTCCTTTTGCCACAACGATTTCCTAAAGCCTTCCTTCCCGGGGCTATAATACATATGGCTTGTCTCTTAAAAGATTTACATTAAAATAGCAAAGGAACATTAATTTATTCGAACGAAGCAAGTAAAAGAGGGTCGCCATGTCGCTAAAAGTATTCGAAGACCCATTCTACTATGATGAGACGATGGGGATCGACGGAAATCAGACCGCCGGCTCCCTAAATGACACAGGCGGTGTTGAGAGCGGGGCATCACTGACCGATAGAGAAATGTTCGTCATTTCTTTGGTCGGTTTTCTGGGATTTGCAGGTAGGTGTTTATATATAGTTTGCTTGTTTGGTGTAGTGTGTTACGTAGTTTTCGACATTATTTCAGTTATACAGCGACAGCCAGTGCATTTTCCATGCTTTCCATGCTTTCCCAGAATTTCCTTAACCAGGACTTCCAATGACTTTCGTTCTAAGCCGGTTGTTGCTTTCCCACATAAATATCGTCGAAACCACTTCCGGCGTTGAGAGGATAACACATCCGGTGGCAACCCCCATCATCACTCTTCGAAAAATAAAATTGACCGAGCTGGGAATTCAACTAGCTACTCCTGGTTTTTCAAACCCTGTAACTTACCGACTGAGCTACCGTCCGCGGCTACGTGTATACATAACCACTTAGTTCACAATTCTAAGTCTACACACCCTGTCTGTCTGAAATTCCGGAGTACATAGGTACGACAAATAAGTCCGTAAAAACTATGCCTTTGGCAAAAGTAGATTGACCTGGGTCGATACCTTTTTGTAGAAACATTAAATCCCATCTTCACAGAGCATGGCTCAAATACATTGAGTTCAAGTAGGTTCGATATGTTATTTGAAGTCGTTGGTATACTGTTGTTGCGGTAGTTCGCAAACCTTTCAAACTTTGCCACAACTAAGATGTACGAGCTCGTATATACATGTATTAAAACCTATTTACTTTTGTATACAACAATCTATAGGTATACTGATGAACTCGGGGGTACTGGTTGTCGTGTACCATGGTCGGCTGGTAAAAAGTGACTACCGCATGTTGTACTATATTTTTATGACTTGTGGCGACCTCATGTTTGCCTTGCACACCTTCATCAATGCCTTCAGCATTCTTTTCAGGTAAGTTATTTAAAGAGACCATTTAAGATCATATTGCTCCGAAATTAATTTTCTATTAGGCACCGATAAAATAATGTTATTATTGAATTTAGTACGGCAATAGCTGGCAACTATCAATACGTAAAAGAGAATTGCTATAGTTGCTTTTTTATAGCATTTTCTTAAGGAGATACTTAACCTGATGTTGTTAGGTTTCGCACAAGAAATATTTTTAGGTTTCGCGCATAAAATATTTTTTACGTTTCGCGCCAGAATTTCGCAAAATTTGTAGGAATAATGTGTAATCAATAACACACGTCGATTATGTTATATCATATTCAAATAAGACTCGTAAAAGTTTGTTAGAGTTTTTGTTTTGACATCCCCGAAGAGATTGGGTCGTTTTTGGTCAAAAAGGTTCAGGTGAGCTACTCAGGGCCATCATGGCCCTCTTGTTTCGAAGAAAACATCGAGGTATTGTCTTAACTCTGCCTTCGTCTGCGTAGTCCTCGAAAACTTTGACATTTTCTGATATACCTGTCACTATTTCCTTAGTTATTTACTTAACCCATGGGCTGCTATGGGCGACTCACTGACCTTTTGCGGACAGTGTAGATCAAGATCAGACTGCTCAGAACGTGCAGTCTGATCTTGGATCTGCACTGTCCGACAAGGAGATAATTTTTTCCCTAAGAAATAACGTTGAAATAACAATATTTGGGTAATTACTATCGGTTTGAAAGTTTCATTTAACTCATTTAACAGGCTAAGGGTTAAAGCGCATGCTAATTGCAAACTGTCAAAAGGAGAACCCGTACCAGAAGGGCATGTAACCCTCAAAACATATGAGCCATGCCCTTGAAAAAGGGGTTTAATGTGTCTCTAAAAAGTACCGACCCAGGTCAACCTGCGCACGCGAAGGCTGACCCGAGTCGAAACTTTTTGCTAAAGTAAATTTTCTACACGTCCAAGGCCCATTCGACGGTTTCAACCTCATGACTTAACCGGTTGTTAGACAAAAAAGATTTAATGTATCAATGCCTATGCTATCACTTGCTTGGTATGATGCGTCACGGAGATACATTAAACCTTCTTTGGCCAGAGCATGGCTCATGTATATGAACCATGCTCTGTGAAAAGGGGGCTTAATGCATCTGTGAAAAGTATCGCCAAGGTCAGCCTGCGCAGTCCGCGCAGGCTGACCTTGGCCGAAACTTTTCGCTATTGGTCAATTTTCCGTATATCCAAGGACCAGTCTACCTCATGATTAAGTCGGTTGTTAAAAAAAATGGCTATTATGGATCCATAATACTGTGATGGCTTGCTTGGTCTCATGCATCACGGAGATGCATTAGGCCTCCTTTTGCCAGAGCACGGCTCATATGATACAGCTATGCCCCTTTTCCATTAGAAAGTTTCACGGAAAATACAACTGCAGTCGAACATTAGTACCCGAAGATGGTGCTCTTGTTTTAATTTCAGGGACTTCTATGTGTTCAAGATCTTCGCTGTTTGTTTAAACATACAGCTTACACTGGGTGTGACATCATACCAGTGGTCTGCTATCTGTATAATACTACTGATTGTGGATCTGACCTGGAGCATCAAGTATCCTTTCAGCCAGAATAAAAACAAGAAGCTGTTCTCAAAGATTGGCTGTATTGGAACGTTTTTTCTTGGTAAGAAACTTTAACACCTCTTTGTCATTTTAGCTCTGATAATGAGAAAATATTTAGAACCTTTTGAACCGTTTACTAAACAATGTCTTGTTGTTTACGAACATAGGGAATAACAAATTGGCAATCGGGTACATAGTCAAACCGAACTTGCTACAAAATTTACAGCAAATGTGTAGGTTTATAAGCACATCACAATTGAAAAAATCAAAAATAGTTCGAATTAATTTTGAGAATAATAAAAATGTCTCAAAATGTCGCAGGATACAACATTCTAAGTCAAATGGAGCAGCGTAGAGTGCTTATAGTGAAGGTTTCCAAAGGGATCTTCCCTTTCCCATTTTTTTTTGTTCATGGAGGTATTAATTGAACTTTTTATGTGTCGCGGGCAGCCAAGGTAGCTAAAGATCAGACTGCACAGAGCATATGAACACGGTAAGACCACTGTCTGATACTTTGAGGGATTCTCGTTTGTCCTGAAAGTGCTCAAAGAGGGTTTTGTTTTCTGACGGAAAATGTTAGTTTCATTCAATAGTTTTAATTTACAACGATTGTTAAAACAGTTCTTACAGCTTTAGTTAATTATTCTTGATGATTGCTTCATGCAAACTTTAACCGATACTCGCACCGTGATGTGGGCAGTTCCAGAGGTCGTCTTCCTTCATGTAGTTGCAGTTTTTGTCTTGCATTATAGGTATTGCTCTAACAATAGTGCCGTTTATATACTGGAACGATTCTCCTAGTCACCTGCCGTTCTGTTCCATTGGCAACGTGTACGGTGTGCATTGGGATTTTTACCAACAAGAGGCGGTGTCTTTCCTGACTGTGTTGCTTTTGTGCATGATTCTGGCTTGTTTGAATCTGCTACTCTCAATTTACAGGTAAAACGTCTTCCGGCGCCGTTTTCTGAAACTTGCGTTTTGAAAACCTTATTCAATGCATCTGCAATAAGTATCGACCCATGTCAGCCTGCGCAGTCCTCGAAAGCTGACATGGGTTGAAACATTTTGTTACTGCGTAATTTTTTTGCATGAAAAAGGACCATTCTACCACATACAGCCGGCTTTTAGGCAAAATGCATCCATACTGTTACAACTTGCTGGGTATAATGCGTCGTGAAGATACATTGAACTCCCTTTTGTGCCGAAGAAAAGAGGGTTTAATGCAATCTCCGCGATACGCTATACCAAGCAAATCATCATGTAATTACGGACCTATAAAATTCATTTGAGCCACGCTCTGGCAAACGGGGGCTTAATGTATCTCCGCGATGCATTATACCAAGGAAACGATCACATAGTTATGGATCCATAATAGCCATTTTCTTTAACAACCGACTTAATCATAAGGTAGACTGGTCCCTGGACATACAGAAAATGGAGCAATAGCGAAAAGTTTCGGCCCAGGTCAGCAAACAGTTTCGACTCAGGTCGGACTGCGGAGGCTGACCTGGGTCGATCTTTTTTTGTATATGCACTAAACCCCCATTTCACAGATCATGATTCATTTGTCCTTTTCTGGTGCATGCGAATTAAGAGATTTTTATTACATTTAAGAATAAGGGACAATAACGGTTTCATAGTCTTTCATAGAGAGGCATAAAATCGTAATGAGAGGCTTGGACACTTTATGTTTTTTGGTTTTGATCTGTTCCATGTTTGCTGTGCTGCAATTTAATAAAAAATTTACCGTGTAGACCAGTCTGACTTTAAGCAAAGATTGCAAGCTATTTGATAAAAGAGCGAAGTTTTCGTAACTGTCCGAATATTTTACTAACTGGATAAAAAAATCGTGCATATGACATTTTTCTCTGTACATTTGCAAAGCAGAATTAGCGCATTTGATATGCAGGGAAGGTTTGGTGTACATAATTGGGCCATGCTCTGACAAAAGGGTGCTTAATACACCTCTTTGATGCATTATACCAAGCAAGACATAATATAATTATGGATCCATAAATTCAATTTTGTCTACCAAGCGACTAAATCATGAGGTAGACCGGCCCTTTGACTCGCATGAAATTGACCAATAGCAAAAAGTTTCGGCCCAGGTCAGCCTACGCGGACTGCGCAGGCTGACCTTGGTCGATACTTTTTGCAGATGCATTAAGCCCCCTTTTCACGGAGCACGACTCATATAGTTTAGAACTTATCTGTGTTTCCTATTATTAGAACAAACACAGCCAAGGTTAAACTGAACACAAGCATCGCACAAGCTGCTCAACAGGAGACGTCATGTCATTCGCCCCACCCTCGGATAAAAGATCGAGTCAACCCTAACACTAGCTCGCCCACAGATCTGGCGATTATGACCATATATGGTAACAATGCTGGTAATTATGATTTTTTTTTTTTTAAATTCCTGCATGCATAGATTTAGCGCTGTCTGAGTGAAAGATCTTGCCATACTCTTTGCCAGATGAGAATGATATAGACACTTCTTTATTAAATGTATTTGTAAACTACATATACGTGTAAGATGTTGCTTCGATGATAGGATTTGTTTTGGAATGAGTAGAAAATATTGCAGGAAAAGGAGAGAATACTTCACTAGCATCTTATCCTTTTTGCCATTTTTTTTTTAAATCCTCTTGGGTAGGGAGCCGAGTCCCGGTAGCTCAATTAGTAGGGTACAGGACCTGAGAACAGGAGGTCGCTGGTTCAATCCCTGGCTCGGCTAATTTCTTTCCGATGATTGATGATAGTCATTGCAACAGGACTCATTCCTCTCTCACCGCTGACTATTGTTTCGACAATGGTTATATTGGAAAGCAGCCAGTGGCTTGAAAAGAATATTGTGCGGAATACTGGTAAAAAATACTCCAGGATAGCATAAATAGGTGCTCTGGCCGCCGCGATATAACTGAAATAATGTTGAAAACAGCGTTTAACACTGTACAGTCAATCAGTCTATCTTCTGCGGGGTCGTTTAAACACGGGATTGTTTGGTGAACGCTTGATCTTGGTTACCAGAGCCATGTACACCAACAATATCAAAATATTGTTCTAATTCTAAATTCTAAATTTAGAGACTAATCACCTGACTGGTCGATAGCGAAGATTAGTTAAGTTCATGAATTCGCCCCTGGTACCTGAATTAGGATTGATGTTGGCGGGATTAAACAGAAAAAACTTATATTCTAGAGCCCCGCAACGAAGTTAGGGTGTAAGGGTGTATTCTGGAGTCAAGTTGTCCGTCAGTCCACCTGTAGACGCACTTTTGCATCCTATTCTTCTCCTATATTTTCTAACCCATTTGGCTGAAATCTTAATGGATGCCATCATACTATGTTAACTTGTGCACCCGAAATTATCATTATGATCGAACGACTACAACTGGACTTATAATCCTTTGACTTTTACCCTGATTCAGAGACAAGGTCACTGGCAGGGGTATACCGTCCACGAAAGCCATTGTTTGTCCCTGCGGCTCTGAAAGGATTAAAATGCTAAATGCATGAAGTAAACACTTCCAGCAAGTTGTAGACAAACACTCACAATATTGCAGTATGTAAAGGGGAAAAAATTCAACGCTAAGGACAGTGTAGGTCAAAGAACGCACAGAACGCGCAGTCTGATCTTGATCTTCTCTGTCCGCAAAAAGCTCATTGTGTCGCTCTCAGCGGCTTAAAAGTTAACATGTATTTTTGCTACAAGTGCATGCCAAATGGATCTTGAAAATATCCACGTGTAAGATAATAATATAACATAGTAACACACGTTTTAAGTTTCAGACAACAGTAAAAAGGTTGGTGTGGACAACCTCGGGTTCCAGTCAGAAGAAAAATCAAACGGCGTTCATAGTCAATCTTCAAGCAAACAAGATACAGGTATTCTTTAAGAATTATATTACTTACTAAAAGTGTAGTTCATTGGGAGCCCTTCGAGCTTGTTCTCCAAGACTGGTGTGCCCATATTGGGATGATAACATCAAATAAAGACAATAAGAGAGAGAGAAGAGAGAGAGAGAGAGAGAGAGAGAGAGAGAGAGAGAGAGAGAGAGAGATTGATGACTGATTGGCTCTAAAAAGCCAAAACGACAATTTACCAAACTGAGAGCTGTCGCCATAGTATAAACGAAACACTGTTGAAAGAGGTTTAAAACACAATTACATCACTAAGAAATCTTTCTTTAGACATCATAACAGTTGCTCTTGTAACCAATATGCAAATGATACCAGTGAGACGTGTAATTACCTTAGGATCCAACTTTTGTATTGATAGGCCATGAATTTAGGCACCCTTTCTATCATTGGTTAAACAGGTTCGAGACAGGATCTTGAGCAAAACGACCACAGCGAGACAGGCGACCACTTAACACAAGCATCTGCTGGACGGGAGAGGTTTAATCGGGCTTGCAAAACCGTCGCTTTCTTCGTCGCCTCGTACGTGGGTTGTTGCATGCCCTATTACGTGCTACTGTGCACGCACCTTGGGTGTAAACAGCATTGCACGGAGGATACGCCTGAGACCAGAAGGACACGAGCGATTGTGGCAACAGCTCTCTACCTACTGCCCATTATTGACCCTATACTGTATACTAAACGGTTTAAGTTATTCAAGGAAACGCTTTCCGGTATTTTTCAAGGACTGCGAAACTGTTGCAGTCGAGCATGAATTATTGTACCGGAATTCAACACATATTCTTAGAAAATCAGAGACCGCATTCATAAAGCTTTTCAGGTTTACTCTAATTCTACATTTCAAGATTCGCTATTTGATTGGCAGAGATGTTTAGCCAATCAAACGGCTAGTCGTGAAATTTAGAATTACAGACAGTATTTAGAATGGAAGGTGCATACCACCAAAGGATTATTGTTGATAAAAGATAGAGAATCTCTGTACATATATAGATTATTTTGAAACCTTGGTTGTCAGTACATTCTCCGTGTTTTTAAAGAATGGTCTGTTTCATACCATATGTATTTATCGTATGTACATGTATATAGTTAAAACTGGCCAAACTCATGTGCGAAGGAGCTTAAAAGGCAAACATATAGACCGCTGTAAAAAACTTTAACACGACAGCTATTATATGGTGGAATATTTCTACCACGAGATACGAGATAACTATTGCGATAATTCAGGAAAACTATCGCGATAAAACAAACTTTCCTGGAAATAGTATCTAGATAAAAAAAAAGCTTCACGATATTAAATATCACGATAATTCTCACTTTTATCACCATCTTTTTTTTTTTGCGATCGTGCCCACAACTGACATTCACGGTATCTATAAATAGATACGTTTTCGGAACATCTTCGTCTTCAACCTTAAGATTTCAGTTCATTTCATGTGTAGCCAAAATGTATCAATGAAGCTTCAATTGTAAATAACTAAAGTTCTAAGTGACCGCCATCTTGTAAAGTAAAACACTACTCAGTTCATCCAAATGGTGAATTTTCTATTTATACATATGGAGAAACGGATAGAACTATCGCAATAATGTTATCTCGAATGTCAGCTTCGTGTACGAAACAGAAATTGTAAAATTTCTATATTACAAAGTTTATCGTGATTTATTTTTTTTTCAGAAAACTTTTCACTATCCAGATAGAATTTCCAGGAAACTTTGATTTATCGCGATGGTTTTCTAAAATTATTCCGAAAGTTTTCTCGTATCTCGTGGCCGAAATTGACACCATACTATAAGTCTGACAGAACAGAGCGATTTCGATGGTGTATCTAGCTTGAAGGTGTAGCGATGGTGTCACGAAGTTGTGTTTTTGTTTTTCACCAAAGTTTATGACATTACAAAAGATTCAGGTGTGTGCGATATTCAAGAGTGTAAAACATACAAAACTTGATGTCTTGTTTGGATTTTTCCGTTAAGACTTCTTGCTTACCTTAAAGAGGCCCTTATACTCATTTTCAGCCAGTTTTAACTCATTTTGTCTCTATTTTATCAAACTATAGTCATTCTTATATCTTCATGCCAAATATTGCGCCTGGCGGTTGCAAGGTTGCTTAGATTACGGTCGATAGAAGATGCATTTCGCTGAGTTGCGGCCTTCCATGTAAACAGACTGGTCGTTTCCGGTTTTTGAATCGAAGATTTTCGATATATCCGTTATACACTCGGGTAGATTCGTATGATGATCATGCATTCTGTCACGTGACTACATTTGACATTCGCCCTGCGTCTAATGAGGTAAACAAAGGAAAATGGAGGCTTCTCTGTTGCAGCCTCGATTTTCAGACGGAGGTCGCGGCCTATATGCAAATTACACCGTATCCGACTCTAGGCGGAAACCAACGACAAATTTCCGTGACGCACCGCCATTGTTTACAGCTTCGATCGTCAGCCAGTTTTCTTCTGACCAATGTTCGGTTTCTAATACAAATCTCCGTGTTTCTTTTTTCAATTACACCATATATGTCAGTAATTTATCCATGTTTACACAAAGGGCTGATTTCTGTACCATTCTAAATTGTTTGAAATTTAACAGCGTTTTTGCTCACCGGCTGTAGACGGGCATCTTTATAATTCTCTGTCATAATATTAGACAAAAATTGACCATGCATTTGTACTAATTCAGCCAGATACTCTTTATCTGTATCCCGATTATTGCGATATCTCATGCGCTTCGCCAAGGCTGTAGGCGAAAGGCGTATACCATCGCACCAAAGATCATAATTATGTGTTCGTCCATTCAAGAAGAACTTAATTACCACCAGTAATATGTTGTGTTTGTAATCCCTCCCCCCATTTAGATCGCTTGCACCGCATAAATACTTGTACTTTGAAAATGAGGTGATTTAGGAAATAGTTGAGAAATCTGAAAACAACTTCAAAAGAATTTGGAAGATTTATTGCTGTACTAGAAGAAAACACTTTTACTGGACAATAAGTACAGGTCTAAGAATGTTCAACCCACTAACTCCGACACACCAGTACTGCCTGAAACGATACGTCAAGAGTCATGATCTAGCGGAAGGCAGTTTAATGTATCTACGTGACGCATTGTACCAAGCAAGTCATCACATAATCATGGATGCATAAAATCCATTTTGTTGAACAGCCGACTGAATCATAAGATATTCAGGTCTTTACACATACATAAAATTTACTAATAGCAAAAGGTTTCGACTCAGGGTAGCCTGCGTCGGCCGACTAGAGTTGATACTTTTTTGCAGATGTACAAAAGCCCCCTTTTTACAGACTGATTTATGTGTTATAATTGGCCTGCAACACGCGAAAAGGGGCATTCGGACATTTGCGTAAAGTGTCGTTTCGGATCAGCCTGCGCAGTCCGCGCAGGCTAATCCGAAACGACACTTTCCGTTTTTGTGTAATTTTCTATTTTTTGCTAGTCTACTGTAGCTTAAAATCTAATGAAGTCGTAAAGTGCCGTCTCGGATTAGCCTGCGCGGACTGCGCAGGCTGATCCGAGACGACACTTTACGCAAATGTCCGAATGCCCCTTTTCGCATGTTGCAAGCCATATTTTGTAAAGATGTTTATACATTGCGAAAAGTACCTTGTATCTACAGTACAATGTGAAATACCTTTTTTAATCTATAACAACACTAGTTGTATTTCATATCCACCAAAACGGTTGCAAAATAACACAAAAGCATTTGAACAGAATAAAGGAAAATCTTTCTTTTTGCCAAAGAATGGAAGACTATATTTGTCCAAGGATAACTGCTAACGCGGGATACATGACCTACAATAGGGGAGATCAGCACAATGCATACAAATTATCTCAGTAGAATGTATAGGTTTATTTCTTCATTCCAGGCTTTAAACAACTGCTTTCGTTTTGCAGACAACTTATGAAAACATTGTGGAAAAAACGAAATTACTGGTCTCGAGCAATTTCTTTTTTGCCACATATTTTCGTGCGTTTGCATATACTTGACCTTAGAAAAAAGTCACTAGCATCTTCTCCTTATCCAACAATGTTTTCCACCCTTCTAAAGACAAATGCCTTATTTAATGTGTCCTTTGCAAATGACTTCAGTTTGGACAGGTCTGGTTCAGTATAACTAACCATCGCAAGGAGACAATTGGCACCCGAAACTGTCTAGGTTATTCCCATTGCAATAGCTTCCACCGTGTTGTGGTTTTGGATTCGTACAAGTTCGCGCTCTACTTTGGGTACCATTACCGCAAGTCACTGAACACGGCAACCAGCCCCGCCATGACGACCATCCACCGTCAACTAGTCAGAAAGAAAACGGTGTTTTTTTTCTTCATTATAAGGTTTTGGTTGATATCAAGATAGACATTCCAGTGAAATTGATAGATTCAGTAACAAGAAAGTTCTCCTTAAAGAAATGACAGATTGCGTAAGACGCCCGGAGAATAAACTGGTCAATGTTTTTGACCAATCATATAATACTATTCATTCACTCGAAACTAATACCAAGAAGCAGGTCAACAGCCAGCTAATAAATGACCTGGATATCGCAGATATCAGAATTATTCTCTAAATACTGGGTTGTTTCTTAGGGTTCGTACTTGTTCGCTCACTGGTTCGACACAGTTAACCCTATACCAAACAATCCCGTGTTTAAACGACCCTGAGAAAAAAAAATTTTTTTTGAAAACATTGGATACCAGCATTTTCTCCTTTACCCACAATGTTTTCTATCCCTTCAAGACAGATTCATACATTTGACCAATATAATATTATAATAAATGCTTTCAATATGGAAAAGTCTAAAATTTTGTCGCCTGCCAAAGAGTTGATCATGACAATTTACAGCCTCGCCATGACGACCATCCGTCGTCAGCTACTCAGGAACATAACGTACAAGTACTTGTATTTAATTTATAATGATAGTTATGGTCAACCAATCATTAGTTAAACACTACGAGTATGGTTAACTAATTCGTGGTTAAAACTGTTTATTTTATACCATTCTAGATGTTCCAAAACTTGCAATACAATATTCACTTTCGATGGTTACTTCCTGTAAACCTAACCGGTTATTGCGTGAAGCTTTGGTTCCAATTCCATTTCGTTTAATTCTACCAGACAATGTCGGCATTATTCTAAATGTTACACAAACTGTTTGCTTGTTTTACTGGGGTTTCACGACAGTGTCAGATGTTTTTTATTCATATTACAAGTATGATTATTTCTCTTGTTCATATTTTTCCTGAGTAACACAAGTGCAAGGTTTGGGCTAAGCATTGCATTTTCCAATGACGCTCACACATTACAAGCGCTTCAAGCAGGCGGCTTAAGAGTGTTAAATATGTTCAAAATAAGCATAGGTGAAAAATGATTCTACTTCAGATACTTTATCTATGACGTGGCGTAATAGTTAGCTAACTCTTGTGAGATAATTAGTAAAATGATATAGAAGAAAATTATATAAATGTAACCCTTTGCTACAAAATGCGATTTTCCACCCTCGGAGCGGACAGCTTTGGAAAAAATTCTAAGAAAAGGGGTTTCCAACAATTTTTAGAAAAAAATTAAAGTTTTCATACTGCAGTACTGACACGTGAAAAAAGTATCTTTTTGCATTTCATACAAATTAGTACTGTAACTGCAAAAGGACGAATTTGTTTCCGCCCTAGAAGTTGGAAGGTGTGAGGGAAGTACTATTCCAACAATCTTGAAAACGAATTTTTGTTTCATATAAATGTTTATTTTTTCCCTCTTTTCTTAGAGGTAATTCCTCAGAATACCTTTTTTGATGACTGAAAGGAAGATTGTACCGATTCTATGATCGCAGTATGAAAAAAGCTAGAATACGCAAAAGCTTGTCTATAATTAGCTGGATTTTTTAAAAAACCAATAAGGGTACACTTGTTTTTATTTAATCTTTTAAACCAGTTACTTTGGCTTCTCCATCTTTTAAACCAATTACTTTGGCTTCTTTGTATTTTTAAATGATTGCCTTTGCTGTTCAACCTTTAAACCAATTACCTTACATTCTTTTTCTTCCTGATCTTACCAATTACCTTACCTTATTTGTCTTTTTATCTTTTTAACAAATTATCTTGGCTTTTCATCAACTGAGTACCCTGTGTTATTGTTCTGCCGTATCTCCTCAACCAATTACAGTGGCTTTTCCTCCTTCATTGTCATTTTAACCCTTTGCCACATAATCATGGATAATAAAGACCATGAGTGTGAGTGCTTTTGAAAGCATTCGGGGAAAAAGGAGAAAATACTTGTAACCAGCATTTCTCTTTTCACAATATCTTCTATCTTATCGAAGACAATTTTCATGATCTGAGTCAGATTCAATATGTCGTCTGCAAATGCTTTCAACTACGGATTATACAAAATTGTGTCGTCTATTAATGAGTCAATCCATTATCATGCAAATAGAACTAGTAACACTACTGGCCTAGCCCTGTACCGCACAGTTTTGGGTTTCAACGACCCAGAGAAAACTTATGAAAGGATTGTGGGAAAAGGAGAAAATGCTGGTAACCAACATTTTCGCACAAGTTTGCTACCCTTTTACAGTCAGAGCCCATAATTTTTAGCCGATAACTTGCATCTGTAATGTAATTTCAGTTCAGACAAGTCTGTAGTTATGTCGACGGTAAGGGGCTAGAGTTTAAGTAGAAACCTGATACTTAGTTACTAAAGTACGAAATACATTTCTGTCTGTATGTTTCCATTTTGAACATGAGTCTAGAACTTTTATGAACTTTACCTGGACATGAGGTACTCGCTGTACAATTTTTGAACTCTAGTCTGTCTCCAGCGCAAGATGTTCCGTTGCCATGTGGGGCAGGATTCGTGCACGTTCGGTTTCTGTTTGATACCCCCGCTCCACAGGTTGCTGAACATTCACCCCATGCATTCCAGGAAGCCCAGTTACCATCAACTTCAAACAGAAATCAAATCTATGCTAGTGGGCTACATCTTTTAGGCCACGAAACTGTCTTTAGATGTCAACTTTTTAGTTTCTTACTTTGCCACAATGTTTAATTAATGGTGGTCTGCAAAGCATGCACGTTTTTCTTTCGTTCATTGTATTCACCGTTCACACAAATATAGGCAGTGTAGTATTTACTTTTTTTTGACACCAAATGAACAAATTTTCCCTAAGCTGTTTTAGAATGCTAAACATACAAGTACAGTCCAACCTGCATTGACCGAACATCTAAGGGATATTGAAAAAGTGCTCGCTTAAGGCAGGTGCTTGCTTATTATTATCTCGGTATCAAATTTTCAAAAAACGGTTTATTCAAACAAGCAGTTTCAGCGTTACATGATCAGGCAAATAGAGCTATGATGAATTTATTTCAATTATTTAAAAGAACAAAATTTGATATTAAAACAAAACTACATTTATTCGATAGATTGATATCACCGATTTTGCTATATGCCGCAGAGGTATGGGGAATATATGGTTTAAAACAGGTCGACAGATTGCACATAAAATTCTGCAAAAGTATTCTAGGTGTTCATACACAGACCCCAAACTTTGCGGTATATGGTGAACTTGGTAGGTATCCTCTTTCTATTATAGCAAAAGAGAGAGCTATGAAATATTGGGTAAAGGTAAGAAGTAGTGATGAAAGTCTAATATCTAAAATATATAGCGAGCAAAATTTAATCACCAATCAGTCGCACACTTTATGGGTCAATAAGATCAGGCAGATTTTAAATAACACAGGTCTAGCATACCTTTTAGAGAAAAATAATTTGAATAACTTCGATTTTTTGCTAATACAACGTCGCCTGAGAGATAATTTTATACAAGAATGGCACAGCAGTATAAATGATTGTTCTAAATTAGAGTATTAATGCAAGTTTAAAGATTGTTTCGAGTACGAATCATATTTGAATAATGTGTTTAATGAAACACTGAGAATAAAGCTTACACAATTCCGATTAGCATCCCATAAACTCGAAATTGAAACGGGGAGAATTCTCAATGTAGATAGAAGCCAGAGAATATGTAAACTTTGCGATCGTTCTTTAGTTGAATCTGAGTATCACTTTCTTTGCATATGCAGTAAATTTAGTGATATTAGAACTAAGTACTTTTCCTGTACTAGGCCTAATTTCAGTAAATTTATCCGCATCTTATCGTCAAAAAAGAAAAGAAAACACAAATCAATACAGCAAAATTCATAAAGGAAGCTTTACAAAGGAGGAAATTTTTAATCGCGTCGATTAATTCTGAATAATCTTTTTGTATAATAGTAGTTAATGTTAAATGTATATGTATGTATACTTTGTATGTCTGTCATTGCCATATATCCATGTTTTTTTTTGTAAATGGCCAATGGCATATTTGTTTGCCGAATGCCTAATAAAGTTGAGTTGAGTTGTATTAAGGAAACATTGTAAATTATTGGCCATCTCTTGGAAAATAATAATTGGCCTACAACACGTGAAAAGGGGCATTCGGACATTTGCTTAAAGTGTCGTCTCGGATCAGCCTGCACAGTCCGCACAGGCTGATCCGAGACGAAACTTTCCGATTGTGTATGATTTTCTGTTTCACGCAGGTCTACTGTAAGACAAAATCTAATGTTGACGTAAAGTGTCGTCTCGGATTAGCCTGCGCGGACTGCGCAGGCTGATCCGAGACGACACTTTACGCAAATGTCCAAAAGCCCTTTTTCGCGTGTTACAGACCATATATGAGTCATGCTCTTTTATGATGGTTATTTGATGCATTTGCAAAAAGTATCGACCCAGGTCTGCCTGCGCAGTGATGCTCTTCATGGAGGTGGCGTAATGCATTTGCAAAAAAATATTGACCCAGGTCTGCCTGCGCAGTCCGCACAGGCTGACCTGGGTCGAAACCTTTTGCTATCGGTACATTTTTTGGATACTTATTATGCAACGGCTTTCCTAGTATGGTATAATGAAGAAAATGCATTGAAGCCCCTTTTCTCAGAGCGCAGCTCAGATGTTTGCTTAGTATAGGTTACTTGCTCAATAAAGGTTGGCACAACAGACAGGTTTTACTATAAATTGTATGTAAAGGAATAGCCTTTTTGGTTATAGTTTAAATGAAGTAGTGCACGTTGTAGACCTGTACAAGATCAATCCTTTCCAGTCTGGTCTAGATCTACGCTGCCCACAAGCATAAGTTGGTTATAAATATCATCTATTGCCGGAAAATGTATGGGGAAAATATTATCAACTTGTTTACTTGAACAGCTGGCTATGGAACAATTGCGTAATTCCTCGAAGTTCCCAGCACAATACCTCCCTCCAAATGCAGGTTTAGGGTTTGTACAAAGTCGTAGTCTAGACTGTGTCCCTATGCCGCAACTCACCGAGCACTCGCCCCATGGAAGCCAGTCCGTCCAGCCTCCGTCAACTGAATAAATAGATGGATTAGTAACCTTTTTACAACACTTTCCCGCGTTTTAACAACCCTGAGGAAGAAGGCTTTTGAAAGCATTGTTGGACAGGGAGAAAATGCTGGTAACCATCAGTTTTTTCCCTTTTTTTCTTTGCCACATTGTTTTCCATTCTTTTAAAGTGAAAATCAACCATTTAAGCTACAATTACAATTGTTGATCTGAAGATGTTTTCAACTTTGGCAAGTCTGTAATTTGGTCGTTTAGCATAGAGATGATAAATCAATAAGATTAATAGATCAATCAATAGATTTATACTGGTATATTAGGCAGGCGGTCATCATGTGAAGACTGAGACGTATCATTTAACTGCTTCGACGGTGATATTTACAATAATCCTGCACCACAAGTTTTAAAGACCCTATATAAGAAGAATTATGGAAACATTATGAAAAAAGGTGAAAATGCCGGTAACCAGCATTTTCTCCTTTCACCAGCATGTTCTCTATCCTTCTAAACACGAATTTCGAATATTTCGTTGTCTGCAAATGCTTACAATTTGAACAAGTCTTATCATTTTGTTTTAAGGTAAAGAGTTAAAATCAATGAATACCTCGGCGCTTCATCACAGAATCAACTTCAGGTTTATGATAAAAATGATAATAGCGAATTTGATAAATTTGTAATCGATAACGGACCAGAGTTCAATTTCGCGTCTATTTGATTTTTGACGCGTTATTCTGCATCAGTCGAAAAAGGTACACCGGGAGTTGGCTTGAGGAAAAGACGAAAAGTAGACCTACTTGTGGTGTCCGTGGTTCTGAGGTAGAGCATGGGCCTAATAATCATTAGGCCTGAGTTCGAAACCCGGGAGTGGGTGTCAACTTTGGGACTGTTCATTAGTCCACACATTCGGCGCGCGTACTGATGTAGTTTTCAGGAAGCAGAATCGAGAGAGATGATTGTTTGTTTGTTTATTTGAATGGTGTTTTACGCCGCTTTCAACATTATTTCAGTCATATCACGGCGACAGTTCACATATTCATGTTTTCCTGGGTTTAACCAGTACTAGGCTGGGGCTCTGAGGTGTCTTGCCCAAGGACACTCCTGTGAAAAACCCAGTGGAGCCAGTGAGGCTCGAACCCGGGGCCTCCAGGTCACGAGTCCTACACCTAGCCACTGAGCCACACAGGACCCCTCAAGAGAGATGAGTATAATTTGCAAGAACTTGTCACTCAATCGATGTAAAAATAATTGAGTCGTGCTCTTGCAAAAGGGGGCTTAATGCATCTCCATGATGCATGAAACCAAGCAAGTCGTTACATGATCATAGATCCATTAAGTCCGATTTGTCCTACAACCAACTGATCATGATGTAAACTGCTCCTCCGACATACAGACAATTTATCAATAGCGAAAAGTTTCGGCCCAGGTCAGCCTGCGCGGACTGCGCAGGCTGACCTGGGTCGATACTTTTCGCAAATGCATTAAGCCCCCTTTTCACAGACCATGGTTCAAATATTTCAAAACTAAAACCAGTAGGCCTACTGATGCTCATATATATAGATTTACGTGTAGAGACAATTTAGTGGATAAAGTCACATTATAGAGTCACTGCCAATTTATTTTACACTGGGACCGTATTCTCCAACCGTTTTAAATTGCATCCAAATTCTAATACTCGCGAATTCTCTCTTCCTGATGGCTAACCGAATGGCTTTTCTTATAAAAATCGTGTTTCTTTATAAATTCAGAATTAGAGTAGAGATGCGATATATTTGGAGAATGTAGTTCCCAGTCCCAAACGGCTCAACAATTACCTACCAGGGCATGATTTCAACATGCAGGTATCCTTCTCCAAAAGGTCCCCTGCACAGTCTGAGCCGTTGAATTTCGGTGCGGGGTTCGAGCATTCTCGTAGCCTCACTCGGTGACCAACATTACACGACCTATCGCATTGAGACCATGGCTGCCAGGATGCCCAATTACCATTAACTAGATATGAAAATTCCTGTTTAAGTACCCTTTACCAAAAGACCCCTTTTTAACCACCCTGCTAAAAGGAGCTTTTGAACATTGTGGGAAAAAGAGAAAATGGTGATACTCTGCATTTTCTCCTTTTTCAACAACGTACTTTTATTCAAAATATAAATCCCATCATTTGAGCCATATCTAATTTGCTGTATACAAATACTGTCAGGTTCGACAAGTCTAAAAGTTTGTCTTCTGGCAAAGAGTTAACCTTTAGGCTGCCAAGCTCGACTAAATGTGTTTTTGCAGCCATGTAGATCAAGATCAGACGGCACAGAACGTGCAGTCTGATCGTGGGTTGTACATCCTCCGATAAAGAGGTGTTTTTCCTCAAATGTAACTTTGAAATTGCAATATTTGGGATTTTTACTACTGTCTGGAAAGTTTCATTTAACTTATGTAGCAGTTTAAGGGTTAGGTATATTCAGCCTGAGAACAGAGGCTTTTCAACATAACACATTCTAGTAACCAACATATCCCCCTTTTCTGCTGATATTTTCATCTTTTAAAAGACAAATTCTATCACTTTAGCCACATTTTATTTGTGGCGATTCAATAATTTTGTCGTCTGGGAAAGAGTGTATGGAAAAGAAATCTGAAGTGTATCGAAAAATAAAACTACCAGAATGCAAGCAGACTAAAGACCCAAGAAAATTTCTTAAGAATTGTCATTTAAAGAATAGAATACAGGGTAAACTCACTTACTCGGACAAACAACGGAGACGAAACAAGACGTTGTTTCGAGGTTTACTCCCGAACAGTTTTTGCCGCCATGAGCAGGTGCTGGATTGGTACACAGTCTCTCGCGTGTTTTTGTCCCATTTTCACAGCTTGTCTTACAGGAACTCCAGTCTAACCAGCTTGACCAAACACCATGAACTTTACAAAGAATGTACAAAGAAGTGGATCAAAATCGTGCACCTTTAAAACTCGGAGGATTTAATTGTGACTCAGTTCATAAATACGGACACGTTATAGGTGGTTTGAATGATCAAAAGCTCAAACCCAGTACCTGGACAAGAAATGTTGCAAGCTTCATAACCGTAAGGATATCCAACACAAGTCCCGTTGGACAGGGACGGCTGACACGTTCTGTTTCTAAACCGGACGGAAGCCCCGCAAGTTCTGCTGCACTGTCCCCAAGATTCCCAAACGGACCATGTCCCATCTGTTAATCAGAAAATGTATCAATTATTTCCCGTCATAGAATGTTGACCAGATGGTCTGTTTGTCGGTCGATCGAGCAGTGTACGAAACAGGTGAAATCTGGTTTGACTTAGGATCGTCTTTTCAAAACTTCGGACACTTTTTCACCGTGAAATGTAGATGACCCTTGTTGATCCTGAGGTCAGTATGTCGGAGGTCAAGGAAACAGTGACCTTCAACATACTGAAACTTGTTTCGACAATAAGTTGACACTGGTTTGAGCTGTTTTTTTCAAACTTAATTTAGATATCTAATCATTAAGAGTAGATGATTCTTACTAAATTTCAGGTCAAGGTCACAATGAGGTCACGCGTCAATGTCCGATACAAGACGAAAGATGTCATTTACGGGAGATTTTCCTGGATTATACTTTTAAATGGTAATCATCAGAATCGTTTATGAAAGAGTAGAAAACGTAAATATGGAAAAAGGAGAAAATCCTGCCGACCGTCATTTTCTCACTTTCCCATGATGTTTTCAAAAGCCATCTTTTTCAGGGTCGTTAAAAAACAACGGATTGTTTCCAGAATAGAAAGATGGTTTCTTGCCTTTACAATCCACGTAACCACAGAGCTGCACATCAGTAGAGTAGCCATCGCAGTCTTTGCCTCCGTAGGCAGGTTCTGGGTTCGTGCAATTCCGCTCACTGTCGAATAGATCGAAATGTCATATGGCCCGCAATACGTGAAAATGGGCATTCGGACATCTGCGTAAAGTGTCGTCCCGGATCAGCCTGGGCAGTCCGCGCAGACTAATCCGAAACGACACTTTCCGTTCTTATGTGAATTTTCCGTTTTGCTGAAGTCTACTGTAGGACAAAATCTAATATAGTCGTAAAGTGCCGTCTCGGATTAGCCTGCGCGGACTGCGCAGGCTGATCCCGGACGACACTTTACCCAGATGTCCGAATGCCCATTTTCGCGTATTGCAGGCCACATGTGAAGGTTTCTCCCAATATTTCGGAATTCTTTAGAATGTTGGAACTCTTTCACAACAACAGGTGACATGTGGGGTCAGTGTGGTGTTGGGGTGGAAGGTCTACCTCTCTAACATCAGAAGTTTCGGGTTCGAATCCCTTGATGAGCAGGATCAAACATGAGAACTAGTCAAGGTTTGCAGGAAGCAGCCACCAAGAAGAATTAATATATTAAGTTACAGAACTTGCATCACAATCGATGGAAAATAAACTAGTAGGATTGGACTATCAGGTGATATAAGTATCTGAGTCATGCTTTGGCAAAAGGGTTAAATGCATCTCCGTGATGCATTATATCAAGAGGTCATCACATAATTATGGATCTATAAAATTCATTTTATCTAACAACAGGCAGAATCCTGACATAGAATGGTCTTTTGACATGCAGAAAATTTACCATACGTAAGCAAAATGTTTCGACCCAGGTCAGCCTGCTCAGTCCGCGAAGGCTGACCTTGGTCGAAATATTTTGTAGATGCATTAAACCCTCTTTTCACAGAGCAAGGCCTATTTATTTGCGTTTAAAGCTCGTGATTTGAAAGGATATTTATCATAGTAAATTTGTTTCGTGGGTAATTTTATGACAGCTGCACCAATGAACACAAAGGACTGAAAAGCTTTAATGCCTCGTAAACGAAAATTCTGAAAAAATGTTTTTCTTTTTAAACCATAGTAGCTTGTTGGCTTACCGTGTCTTGAAGGCATCTAGTCCGCATGTTTGGGAACAGGGTCCGAATGTACCCCAGCTGGTCCATGCGCCGTCAACTATTTGTAAGTAAATAAAAATCCCTGTTTGATCAGCTCTAACCCTTAGGTGGTTTAGCAAGGCTCAAAGCATTATTAGGGATACTGTAGATTAAGGTCAGACTGCACAGAAAGCGCAGTATGATCTTGGGTCTGCATTGTCGAATACAGCTTTTTTTTCCGGGGAAAATAACTTTGAAATAGCAATATTTGGGATTTCGCTGTTGACTGGGGAAAAAGTGATATTGACGTTTTAGCAGTTACGAGGGCTGTCCCAAAATAGCGTAGACAACACTATTTTTTATGGAACCCGACGTCAGATTTCAGTGAAATTTGCATGTTGTATCCGTTAGTCATTTGTGCATATTCCCGTATAAAGTAAAAAATCGAGATCGCAAATAGTATATTTTATGAAGTTAATGTACTTACAAGAATGGGGTACCTAACCCGGCGCACACCAAAATATGACTGGGTTTTATGAGCATGCTACATCTTTACATGTCTATAATTCCAAACATGGTCATAATTGTGCGGGAAATCGTTCGACGTGAATTAATGTCATTGCATTTGACATCATTACACCGAAGGATGCTTACGTAATGTTATTTTGAAAAGAAGTTAGAGGATAAAACCTAGTGCGATGGTTAATTCCAACATGCTGAAAATGGCGACGTCAAAGGAAATGGTTGCGCAGCGGAATGTTATCGAAGAGTGTGTACAATTAGATATGAGTCCTACGCAAACACTACACAAACGGCACGCTACAGAAAAATACAAATAAATTCTGTGTCAAGATCTCTTGTATTTAAATGGCACAAGAGATTTGTTGACGGATGGACAGAGGAGCAGCGCCCTACAGTCCAGACTTAGCACCCCTAGACTTTGCTTTGTTCCCCTATTTAAAGTCTCAGTTGCGGGGACATAGATTCGAAAACTTCAATGAACTGCGACAGGACACTCTGCGAGTGGTGAGCAATTTGAAAAGCAAGTGATTTGAAGACGTATACGATAAGTGGGTCACACGCCACCGTAAATGCATCAAGTACTATGGAGAGTACTTTGAAAAAGAATAAATTGTTTTCTAGGGACGTTATCTTGTTGACGTTAGTCTGCGCCGGGTATGTATGAGTAGCTTATTTTAAATTGTGATAGACTGAGCAATTCTTAAGGTAGCTAGTTTATATTTCACACACATATGCACAAAGCTCTTGTAAAGAATTCCGAAACTTGCTGAATCTATTGTGTTAACACTGATTGTGTTATAGCCTTTGTCTACGCTATTTTAGGACAGCCCTCGTACGATACAGTTCAGTGAGTTCATTGAAAAGCATGAAAACTAATTCAGAATACTATTACTTTACTATAATCCAAGAAAGGAAAGAAAAAAAAAAAAAAAAAGCGACCACCATCCTTTATTGTGGAAAGCGGTCTTCCAAGACCTTTTTTAAAGGTGTGCCTAACATGTTAATGGTAACGATGCACCTGTCTTCACTAAGTCTTTAAGAGTTTTTTTTTCAAAACATTCTTTAAAACAAAAAAATACCTGGGCATTGCGCTTTTATACAGGTCCCAAAATCCTGTTTCTCCCCGACACATTCACTGCCGTTGTACGCAGGGGCCGGGTTATTACACTCCCTTGAACGGTACTTAATGCCGAGCCCGCACGTTAATGTGCAGGGTAACCATGACATCCAGCTGCCCCATGCGCCATCAACTATAAGTAAAAAACGTGTTTCCGTTTTATGGTATTACCGTTAATGATGATGATCATCAATTTCATCACCTTCATTTAGAAACCACTATTACGTGATTCGGGGACAGGGAAAATTAAAATAAGACAGAAAATTCAGCCTGATCTTATAGCTATGCAGTCTGTTACAAGTACGTATCAGGACATTCTTGTTTGGCCGCTGTTAGACTTATCTTTATATTTGTTGATACTCTTGTTTTGGTTTAAGTGTATATATCAAATAAATCAGTAAGTTTATAATAATTGATATAGGCAAGTTACACGCCTAAATGAAAGTAAAACTAAAGAGAACATTTGCAATACAAAATATATGAAAACCTGTGTACATGTCACAGACAGATGGAGAGGCGAACGAATATTTATTATTCGGGGGTATGAAACAGATCGGCCGGCTCGCTCTGTGAACTGAAGTTTAATATATCTGCAAAAAGGTATCGACACTTGTCAACCTGCGCAGTCCGCACAGGCTGACCTGGGTCAAATCTCTTTGATATAGGTCAATTTTCTGCATGCCAAAGGACCATTCCACTTCATGATAAGTTGGTTGTTAGACAAATTAGTTTTATGAGTCCATTATTATTCGATGACTTGCTTGGTATGATCACAGGCCTTTGAAGCTCTATTGGTCTATCACGGAACACTAAAATTATCCTTGGTCGATCATCGAACATTTACAGCACATTGGTGCATCGTCTGTATATCACGGAATATATATTCAAATTTTCACCAATACTGTTTCTATAAATATCACATTAATGACTCCCTCTATACCGTATATAGTTTGTGAACTTATCTGCACCGGTAACTAGGTTTATTTTTCCATTTTCTGTTAAATATTATCTCTGATAGGGGATGGGGGTCAAATTTTCTTCGATTTCGTTGCACACCTTGTCTTACTATATACGATACAGAGGGAATCCCGAATGTGCTATTTATAGTAACAGTGTCCGATAATGAAAATTTCGTTACCCCTTGATAGACCAATGGAGTTTCAGAGGCCTATGGTATGATGGATCAACGAGATGCATTTAACCTCCTTTTTACAGAACATTGCTGAGATTGATTTTGATAAAGATTGCGTGAAACCTCGACATTCTGTAAGATGGCATGACTCGACATCGTAACTTTGGCCTGTGCAGTTATTGTTTAAAGTTTGATTGGCTGATACGTCGCTCCCACACACACGTGATCTTACACGAAATCCGGTACCACAGGTGACGGAGCATTCGGTCCATGCAAGCCAACTATTCCATGTATCATCGTCTGTAGAGATAGAACTGTAAATTACAATTACGTTCTGGAAAACGTTCACACAAGTGAGGGAAGAATCAGAGCAGGTTGTAACTCTTTTAGCGCTAAATACTGGTATAATTGGCGTGCAACACGCGAAAAGGGGCATTCGGACATTTGCGTAAGGTATCGTTTTGGATCAGCCTGCGCAGTCCGCGCAGGCTAATCCGAAACGACACTTTCCGTTTTTATGTAATTTTCTGTTTTGCGCAAATCCACTGTGGCACAAAATCTAATGTAGTCGTAAAGTGCCGTCTCGGATAAGCCTGCGCGGACTGCACATGCTGATCCGAGACGACACTTTACGTGTGTTGCAAGCCATATAATCTCGACTGCTGATAACTCAATCCACTGAAACTCAGAAGGATTTTTTTCTTGTGGACTTAGTCGGTAGCGTACAGGACTTGAGAACAGGGGGTCTTGGGTTCGATCCTCAGCTCGGCCAATTTCTTTACGAGGATTGATGTTAGTCAATTGAGACAGGATTCATTACTCTCTCACCGCTGACAGTTGTTTCGACGATGGATATGTGGGAAAGCAGCCAGTGGCTTGGAAAGAATATTGTGCGGAGTACTGGCAAAAGAAACTCCAGGGAAGCATGGATAGGTGCACTGGCCGCCGCGATATAACTGAAATAATGTTGAAAACGGCGTTGAACACCATACAATCAATCCAATCAATTCTTGTAGGCTAAATTAAGCAAGCGAATGGTATATATCCAAGATTCTGTGCTGTCTGATCTTGATCGATGCTGTCCGCCTCTTTTTCTCCTTCTGTGCTGACAGGATTAATTAAGGTCTCTAGTATTATGAGGTCTCACTGACTATTACTTGGTGATGTAATTTTATACTAGTCCTTTCAGACGACAAATTAAATAAGCTTAGGTTTAAATGATGGAATTTGTTTATGAAAGATTATTTGACATCGTTAAAAATTGTCGATTTCCATAGAGGTTAACTGTGAGAGTTCAGAATAAGACAGCTAACCCGTAAGATGCTACGCGCTACTCACGGACCTTTTGCGGACTGTGTAGATCAAGATCAGACTGCACAGAACGTGCAGTCTAAACTTTTATCTACACTATCCGATACGGAGATATTATCCCCCCCCCCCCAAAAAAAAAAAATCACCTTCGAAATAAAAAAATTTGGGGTAATGGTTAACAGTAAAGACAAACGGTGTTCAACTTCCGGTTTCTACCACACTTTGGGGCTTTAAGAATTGGGGCATAAACGGAAAGACAAAGGTCCTTCAACTGGCAGTCTCTAATATTAGGGCATTTACGAACAGCTCTCTTGGATTAAGAATTGAAGTTTTAAGGAACAGATCAAAGTAAACTATTACACTATATGCCAGGTTATTTTCAAATAGTAAGTAGATCTACAGAAAGAAGTTCCACTGATAAGAAAACAGTCTCAGTTTTTATTTACAAATACTGGTAACCTGTAACAATGAACACACGCATAAGATCAATGCATCTTGACTGCACTTAAAAAGAAAAAGAATAGACGTCAGGGCCTATATTAACCAATCATTTTAAATAGCATTCTTATCTAATGGTATTCTAAATTTAGAAAGTGACTGGCTCAAATAAATGTCTTAGTCAATCAAAACTTGTACAACTGTGACATCCAAGAAAAGTTTCTTCAGAAATAGAGTAAGAATGAAATTACATTTGAGCCATGCTCTGGCAAAATGGGGCTTAATGCATCTCCGTGATGCATGATACCAAGCAAGCGATTACATAATCATTGATCCAAATCAGCCATATTTTTAACAACCGGCCTTATCATGAGGTACACTGGTCCTTGGACATGCAGACAATTGACCGATAGCGAAAAGTTTCGGCACAGGTCTGCGCAGGCTGACCTGGGTCGATGCTTTTCGCAAATGCAGTAAGCCCCTTTTTCCCAGAGAATGGTTCATTTTATAGTAAAGATGAGCCCTAAGATAACAAGCAGAATTTTGTTACCGATTTCTGTGACACTCATAGCAGGATACGCAGCCAGGACAGCGCTTATCAGCAATGTACACACGGACCTGTGAAAAGTCTATGAAAGATTTTTCAGAAGTTTACAAAAAGTCGATTCCACTGTTGTTATTATCGGAAAATACATGTAGTCGGAAATATTCGTTTTTATTTGTTTCCAACTTTCCTTGACGTCACGCATTACTTATTCAGCAGGCAGTTGGATTTTTCTTTTTTAATCCCTGTAGCTGATGACTTTCGAAAACATTGTCGCCCGATTTTGCAACGAAGTTTTCACATTTATACTATGAATTTTGCGATGACATATCTCTTTATCGTACCTATCTAATACTTTCCTTAACTCTTTACCAAACGACAAAATTCTAGACTCGCCCTTTTTAAAAAAAAAAACAAATAGAAGACGATGAATAAAATGTGGCTCATACCATAGGTTTTGTTTTTAGGAGGGTAGAAAACACGTGGGGAGGGGAAAGGAGAAAATGCTGTTTACCAGCATTTTCTCCTTTTCTCGCAATGATTTTTTTAAGCCAATTTCTTATAGGTCATTAGAACACAAGGTTGTCAAGTAAGGGTGAAAGGGCTTTATTAGGTATACTTCAACTTGAAAGCAGACTATGCCTTGAATAAATATCCCATGGAACATTTATCTAGGCTAGCGCGGGGGTAATTCAGGACATTTGCTTGTTTGGGTCAGAAATTAAGTTTTCATTGAAAGCTCCCGTGTTTTAACCCTTTCCCAAACGACAAAATTTTGGACTAGACCAAATTGAAAGCATTTGCAAACAACAAATTAAATCAGGGATCTTATATACATGTGTATATATGATCCCTGATTAAATGTAATACAAATGATCATTTTTGTCTATGAAAGGGTAGAAATCATTGTGGGAAAAGGAGAAAATGCTGGTTACCAGCATTTTCTCCTTTTCCTACAGTGTTTTCAAAAGCCTTCTTTCCCAGCATCGTAAAAACCAGGGATTGTTTGGGAAAGGGTTAAATCCTTAAGAGACTTTTGAGCACACTGTATTAAAAGTAGAAAATGTCAGTTATCAGGATTTTTTTGTTTTCCAGCACAATTGTTTCAGTTCCTTCAGAGAAAAATCCAAAAGTACATAACCCATTTGATTTGTCGTATTCGAACACTTTCAATATGTACAAATCTAAAAATGTGTTACCTTGTTAACTCTATACCAGATGAGGTAATTTAGGTCTGCTGAAATTGAAAGAATTTGCAGACGACAAATTTAGAGTGGCTAAAAAGGTGGTATTTTTATTTGTATCGGAAGAAAACACGGTGGAAAAAGGAGAAAATGCTCGTTATGAGCATTTTCTCCTTTTTCCACCGTGTTTTCAAACGCTTCAACTTCAGAGCCGTAAAAACCAGGGCTTATCTGAAAAAGAGTTAACTCTTTACCAAAGGACAAATTTTTAGAATGGTCCAACTTGAAAGCACTTGCAGATAACAAAATAAACGTAACTCAAAAATTGAAATTTGTTTCCAGCAGGGTAGAAAACATTGTGGGAAAAGGAGAAAATGCTGGTTACCAGCATTTTCTCCTTTTCCCACAATGTTTTCAAAAGGCTTCTATCTCAGGGTCGTAGAAACCAGGGATTGTGTGGGAAAGGGTTAATATTTAACTTGAACAAATATGTCCTGAATAACTTCCTGTAACTTGCTCTACAACTACGACTTCAGCACCTTTGCCATAGACTTTTTACGGGTTGGAAAAGGAGCAACTTGATTTGTAACACAAGATTGCTCCTGCCACCACAATATTTTACATATTGTCAAAAAAAAAATTTTTTTTTTTGTCTTCCCTCATGATGTTTTTAACTTTTTTTTCAATCACAACTTCAGTCACGTTTTTTTTCGGTATGTCTAAAATACTTTTAAGTGTTTTTAGTACAACTCTCATAGAGTTCAGAGAAATTAGGTAAAAAAAAGTGTCAATTCTATTTGTGAGAGACTGTGAAGGCAGACAGAAACTGTCAGAACTGACCAATACCAGATATACGAATCTCGTGGGACTATAACACTTAAAAATCTTGTTTTCTAATAAATTTGAGTGGGGCTTTGGGAGGAGGTCTCTTGATGTATTATACCACGCAAAAAATCACATAATTATGGAATCGTAATATCCATTTTGTCTAACAAACGACTGAATCATGATGTAGAAATGTCCATGGACATGCAGAAAATTTATAAATGAAATCCTCTTTTCACGGAGCATGACGCATATATACAATAACCAAATCACTTATAAAAAAATATAGCAAACGGTCCATATGAAATTTTTATTACTTTGTGTACTCAAAAGTCTTTGAAAAAATAACAATATCCAATTCAGAAACTTGTTTTAACAGATATCTTTCAATATATTTAAAGTTATTTAAAGTTATTTTCATTTTAAACTCTTCTAGGCGTTGGACAACAAATTTCACACTTTTGAGCTTTCACAGAAATGAATTTTTCGTTCAACATACATGATCAAGTATCCTGAAGAAGAAAACATACCAATTCATTATATTAAAGCCAGTGTGTAAAGTCCATAAATTATATAACCAAAGAGTGGCTGTGTTTTCTTTCGTAGATAAGAGGAAGTTTGGTATGTATTTGTTTCCTTTAATTCGTTATCTTCTCATGTGATCGTCATGAACCAATGACGAACTGTACGTTCTCGTGCTGCTCACTTGATCAAACGATTTATAGTGATACGAGCTTGCTTCCATTGGAACTTTTTGTCTTTTTGGACAAACTCTGCCTCCAGTAAGCTTACTTATAAAATAGCTGGACACACGGATTAGTATAGGTCACAGAGGACAAAGTTTGTCAAAAAAAAAACAAGTGCCTGTGTTAGATTCACGTGGACATGACACACTTTTCTACTGTCTTTGTTACTGACCTCTTCGAGGCAAAGGTCTCTTATCATTGCATCTACCTTTTACAGGATGTGTGAGCAAGTCAACTGTATTGCCTTCAAAGTAGATCAAGATCGGATTGCGTAGGCTTTGCCTATCTGATCTTGAGTTTTTTTTATCCGGGTATTGTTGTAAAACCATCCTCAAAAAGGCATTATTATAATCCTCATATTTTACTTACTAACCGTTCACCAAACAAACCCGTGTTTTCTTGATCATTAGGAATAAGGCTTTTGAAAACAATTTGGGAAATAGAAAAAGATGCTCGTAACCAGCATTTTTTCCCTTTTCTGCAATCTTTTATAGGCTTTAAAAGACAAGCCACATTATCTGAGCCATATAAATCGGCATCTGTAAATGCTTTCAATATTCAGTCATGAGTCTAACTTTTTTTTGATTTGGTATGGTGTGAAGAGAGCTAATCATGATTGCGCATTCAGTAAAAGAGGTATTCTTTTTTCACGAATGTAAGGCAGTCGGTGGCTAGGAAACAGTGAATACCATTTTTGATAAATGCAAGGATTAATCTTATCCTTTAATATGAAAAAGGCAAAGCCTCAATACGAGCGACGTGAATGATTTGTGGAACAAACTAATTCGAATGAAGACCTAGATTCTAGATCTTGAAACCAAAGGGTTTTGTGTTCGAATTCCGGCTTTGCCAAAACTAATTTTAAGCATTGTCAAAAGTAGAAAGTATACTTCTTTCATAGATTTATACATGTGAAATAGAGCGAACGGTCCAGGATTCCCTTAACAAAATTAAGCCAGTTCCTTGGCAATTTTGTTAATTTATAAATAAAAAGTAATAACTTGGAGTGATAGTTGGTTCACGTGCTTTTAAAGAACAATTTATGGGGACATTTCCTCACTGTATCTAGGTCTAGATCTATAAGAGAGAGAGAGAGAAAGAAAAGAGAGAAAGGAAGAAAATCAAAGTCACATTTTCACATTGCATGTAAAAAGGCGAAGAGGAAAAGAAACCTTCACTTTTTATAGATCTATATAGAGCAATGCACATATTATCGACCCTTTAGGGCAATAAGTGCGTGGACGGCGGTACATTCCGCCATCATACAGTATGACTACTTCACTCAGTTGACCATTTTCCGGTGTATCATAATATCGACACGGCATGTTTCAAGACAATGTAGCAACGCAGATGCATTAAGCCCCCTTTTCACAGATCATAAATCCTACTTTCTCTATAAATGGTAATTTTGAAACAGTCAAGAAACTAATCTAGTTTAGTCATGATTTCTTCGACACAATATTTTCCGCGAAAAAACGGCTCGTGCATGATTTAAAAACAGTATGATTAATGACGTCATCATTTGCTAGCATAGATCAATGCGTATATTTATACAAAAATGGACGTTTAATACCGTGGAAGTAAGTTGGAAATCAGATAATCTGTACTCATTAAACTGACGATGATTTTTAAGTAATAATCCGATCGGTAGGTAATTTTTGTCATTTTTGACCAATCAGGTAAATGTGCGAAAGATTGTGATACGTGTGACGCCGTGCGACCAACCGGAAGACATTCAATTTTTAGTCATCCCTATTTAGATTTAGACTAAAACCCAGAACGAAGTCGGATATTTTATTTTTAAAAATCTAGAACGGTGTTACCGCAAAACGAGCTTCGCTCGTTATAACTGAGAGGAGTATTTATTTCTTAGTCTATATTTTCAGACATATTCAGTCTTACAGTGAACCGTTTCCACTCTTGATGGTCTAGCTCTGTAATATCAGTTTCAAAATTGTCTCCACTTTGCACTTCTATCTGTTGTTGTCTTGAATCATTATCATCGTCAAATACAGAGTAAGGAGTGCTATCATTTACTTGCAATTGTCTATCTTGATGTATGTCTGCCCATTCTGATTGAAACACAGGAAGCATGTCTCTAAAACTATCTTCTGTCTGTTGATGTCTAGAAGCATTGCCATTATCTAATACAGAGTAAGGAGTGCTATCATTTACTTGCAATTGTCTATCTTGATGTATGTCCGTCCATTCTGATTGGAATACAGGAAGCGTGTCTCTAAATCTGCAAAATTCAGGAATTTGTTCCGCATATCCATCAGCATTTAGACATTCATGAATTGCTTCATCATTTAATCCATTCTGACTCAGTTCATCAGGTAAATAGGAAATACTGTTGACTGATACATTTTCACTCATCCCATTATGACTGTGTTGACTACACGGTGAGAGCTCACTCTCGTTCAGTCTTGCGTCCCTGTATGTCACGTTGTCATATGACATGGTTGAGGATTCTCTGGTTAACCTTGGCAGTGGCAACTGGGCTGAAAAAAGCCAATCTATTCTATCATTCCAGTTTTGGGTAAATACAACTGTGGAAACCTTTACCACACAGTCCCTAGTTTTAACAACCCTGAGGACAAGGGCTATAGAACCTATTGTGGGAAACACAGTTAATGCTGGTAACCAGCATTTTCTCCTTTTTTGTCCAAAAATGCTCTCAATTTGAACTATTTTAAGAATGTGTTGTTTGTTAAAAACAATAAATATATTAATGGGACATACTCTGGCTAAAGAGGGTTTAGTGCATCTTCATGATGCATCATACCAAGCCAGCAATGATATATTTGTGGATCCGTAAAATCATTTTTTTTCTGACAACCAACTGAACCATGAGGTAGACTGGTCCTTTCACATACAGAAAATTGACCAATGGTGACCTGTTTCGACCCAGATCAATACTTGGTCCATACTTTATGCAGATGCTTTAAACTCCCTTTTTCACAGAGCATGGCTCCTTTAAATGTTACTAATGTCAGAAAATTTTTCTGCATGCCAATATCTGCCATCAAAATAAAAGTATTTTCCTTCAAGTTTTGAAATCAGACTATATTCCTGTAGCAGCATATAACTCCTCAGAAGCTCTGTGTATTTCCCCACATGCATATAACTGCTGTCAAAATCTGAGAATTCTTTCCTATAGGTCTCTATGTATATATTTACCATAAATATCAAGCCATTTATCCAATGTGCACACACGAGCAACTTTTTTCAAAATACATATCAGTATTTTCCCCTATATACATATTATAATTACCCTTAAAATCCGAGTATTTTTCTCATGTGGATATAATAGCCATAAAAATCCCACATGCACTGATTCCTAAATCAGAGTTTTTACCCTATCTGCTTATAATTTCTATACAGAAAATTGGACTACTTTTCCACCATGCATACAATTTTTTTGCACATCTATATTATAACCTATCAAAATAAGTGTAAGACTTGAAGACTGTTAGAGAAACTCACCTTTACACGGTCTTTTCCATATGCATATAACTGCTATCAGAATCAGAATGAATACAAAACTGACGGCTAGAGATGTTAGTATGACAATATTTTTCACAGGGTCCGGGGCTGCTGTTGTTTGAAGGCTGCTCATCCGAGTACTTACACTAGGCTCTGAAATTCAGATAAACAAGAGCACCATATGCAGGTGCCAACACTCAGCTGCAAGTGGTTGATTTTCACTGAAAATCCTAAGTCAAAAAGGGGGCATAACTGTGTCAAAAATATTCTGATAGTTATCTGCCCTTGTAGTATAGGTTCCCCTTTTGATATTAAACAACTAGACAAAGTTTGAAGTAAATATCTTCAGTAATAAAAGAGATATTACAAAATGTCAAAGTTTTCACATGACAACGACGCTAGGGACAATACTTCGATGTTTCCTTTGAAAACAGCTGAGCTAAAAAGGCTTAATCAATTACTGACTAGGCTATTCTTAGACTTTTCTAAGATTTCTTGCAAAGCTTGAGAAAGGCAAACACTCGATGGTATTAAAAAATAATCTTTACCGTTTTACAACACAATCCCAAATTTCAGTGACCCTTAGAAAAAAGCCTTTTGAAAACATACTGGGTAAAGGAGAAAATGCTGATAATCAGCATTTTCTCCTATACCCATAATGTTTTCTACCCTATCAAAGACATATTCCACCATTTGAGTCATAGTTGAATTGTTGTCTGGAAATGCTTTCAATTTGGACAAGTTTGCATTTTGGTCATGTAGTATAGAGTAAACAATACTGAAAACATGTGTGAAAGGAAGCAGTTACTGTAGGAAAGTTTTAGCTAGTCAGGAAAAGCATGATACCATCTTTACCAAACGACAAAATTCTAGACATGCCAAAATTGAAAGCACTTGCAGACAACAAATTAAATGTTATTTAAATGATGAGATTTGTCTTTGAAAGGATAGAAAATATGGTGGGAATGTTTTCTAAAGCCTTTTTCTCCACAGTATTTTAAACTCGGTATTGTTTCCTAAAAGGCTAACTCTTTTCCAAAGAGCAACATTTTAAAATTGTCTTTATTTCATGCACAAGCTGCAGACGACAGCTTAAATTTTTCTCAAATCACTGGATTTGTCTTACAAGGGTTAGAAAATATCAGCCACGCTCTGCTCTGACAAAAGGGGGCTTAATGCATCTACATGATCCATCTAGCCACGCAAGTAATCACATCATTGTAGATCCATAAAATCCATTTTGTCTAACAACCAACTGAATTATAAGGTAAACTGTCCCTTGGACATGCAGAAAATTGACCAATAGCAAAACGTTTTGGCCAAGGTCAGCCTGCGTGACCTGCACAAGCTGACCTGGGTTGATATTTTTTGCAGATGTATTAACCCTTTACCAAACAATCCTTGGTTTTCATGACCCTGAAAAAGAAGCCTTCTCAAAACATTGTGGGAAAAGGAGAAAGTGCTGGTAACCAGCATTTTCTCCTTTTCCCACAATGTTTTCTTCCCTTCCCAAAACAAATTTCAGTTTTTGAATCACATTTATTTTGTCGTCTGCAAATGCTATCAATTTGGACTAGTCCAAAATTTTGTCGTTTGGTAAAGAGTTAAGCCAACTTTTCACACAGCATGGATCATATATTTTCGAAAGCTTGCTCCTCTAGGTTTTTAAAACCATGTAATTATTTGGTAAAGAAAAAATAAGATTTTCATTACAGCTTTAAACTCTTTACCACACAATCCTGAATTTTAACGACCCTGAGAAACAAAGCTGTTGTACACATTGTGGGAAAAGGAGAAAATGCTGTTTACCAGCATTTTCTTCTTTTCCCATAATGTTTTTTACCTTTCCCCAAACAAATTTCAGTTTGTTTTTTTGCAACTTTATTTTGTCGTCTACAATTGCTTTCAATGCAGACAAGTCTAAAATTTTGATGTTTGGTAAAGAGTTAAAGCTGATCCTTTGGAAACAGAATTATTCACTCTTTACCAAACAACACAGACTTAGACTCATCCATAATGACAGCATTAACAAATTAGAAGTAGCTCATTTGATCACAGCTGCATTTACAAAGGTAGAAAACAGTAAAGGAAAAGGAGAAAATCTGGTTACCAGTATTTTCTCCTTTTCCAATGATCTTTTCGAAGCCTTCTTTCCTAAGACATTGTGCAGTAAAGGATTAAAAAAGCTTTTTACCCATTTCAAATGGTACATAAAACTGTATTTGTGGTTCTGGAACTGTCACATTAGCAGAGCACATTTTAGGAGTGGGATATGAGCTGATAACTACCGTCATACCACCTTGTTGTGTGTAGTTACAGGAGAAGAGGAACACGCCAAGCACATACTGGATCTGAAATTTGTGAAGTTCTTCAGTCAAGTTCAGTGAGACTACATGAAAATGTGTCAACCATTTAATTATTTATATATACATTTGAACATTTTTTTCTGTGTTTACTTTACTGATCAGTAGCTCATTAAAAGCATTGCCAAACCTGGTAGCTTAGTCAGTAGTGTACAGGACTTGAGAATAGGAAGTTGTTAGTTCGATCCCCAACTGAGCCCATTTCTTTCATAGGATTAATGATAGTCATTGCAACAATTTGTAATGATTATTACTGTGGATTTCTTTTTGTAGCCCAGGATCTTTCTTTAGTACATGTATTGTTATTTTGGAAATTTATAATTCCAAATAATAATTAAAAAAAAAACATCTCTCTCCCCAACAGCTCAGCATTTTTTTCTTATTAATATCATTTTTGAAGCAAACAATATTTTAACTCTTTGCTAGGCAACAAATATCTATAAATGTCCAAACTGAAAGCATTTGTGTATACATAACAAATACTCATTACTCCCAACATGAAAATTTATCTTTAAAAAGATAGAAAACATTGTGGAAAAATGCTGGTTACCGGTAATGCTTTACCAAATAATCCAAACTTCTAGATGATCCTGAAAAACAAGATTTTTGAAACGTTATGGAAAAAGAAGAAAATGTAGTAACCAGTATTTTTTTCCTTTTTCCACAATATTTTCTACTCTTTCTGAGGCGAATTCCATCATTTGACCCACATTCAGTCTGGTGCTTGTAAATGCTTTCAACTTGGACACGGGGAAATATTTGTGTTTGCTTAAGATTTAAGTTTTTTTTAACCCTTTACCAAACAATCCCTGGTTTTTACGACCCTGAGATGGAAACCTTTTGAAAGCATTGTGGGAAAAGGAGAAAATGCTGGTAACCAGCATTTTCTCCTTTTCCCACAATGTTTTCTACCCTGCTTGAAAGAAATTTCAATTTTTGAGTTACGTTTATTTTGTCGTCTGCAAGTGCTTTCAATTTGGACCAGTCTAAAATTTGTCATTTGGTAAAGGGTTAATCAGGGTCATTAGAAGTGGGAATTGTTTGATAAATGGTAAAACAACATTGTTAAATACAGGATAATCAACTGTTTGTGTGTGATATGAAAAGTCTGTCACTCAAATGGGGTTTGATGCAGTTAAAAAAATGAGTTCTGGTTGTGTTTGATATTAAAAATCTGTCACTCGAATGGGGTTTGATGTGGTTGAAAAAACGAGTCCGAAGGGCGAGTCTTTTAACTGCATCAAACCCTATTCGAGTGACAGATTTTTAATACACATAACCAGTTGATTATCCTATTTATTATATTCCTAATTCACCCTTTTTTATTCTAATAATTATCAAGAAATATAGGGAAAAAGTAGTTCCTGCAAACATTCTAAAACTATATTGTCACTAGTGATGATACCATAATTATCGTCACTAGTGGTGTTATTCACTGTGAAATCCCAGCAATTCACTGCTAAGAATATAATAAAATACGAAGAATTATCATGAATTAGGAACTGATACATGAATGCATGTAAAAATAGAGGATCTTACATGAGTTTTTATGTATTATCATTTTTATCAAATGAGTTGACTAAAAT
Organism: Hippopus hippopus; assembly: GCA_946811185.2. Lineage (NCBI taxonomy): Eukaryota > Metazoa > Mollusca > Bivalvia > Cardiida > Cardiidae > Hippopus > Hippopus hippopus. Next base: position 37,172,587 of record OX328102.1, on the reverse strand, counting down.
TGTATGACGCGAGCCTTGGCGAATGCCAAATATATTTTAGTCAACGAGTTTGATAAAAATGATAATATATAAACAAGAATGTGGGATTCTATTTATCACATAAAACGAATGACAGACAAAAAAACATCCTGCCTCATCACCTTTTGCATATATACTGCAACTTACATAAGCAACTTGCGATTTCATAGGCCAAAGCACATACCGTATCCCTTTACCATGCTTCCAAACAGCATCCAATGCACCACAGCAATATCTAACAATACCGTGTGATCAGTATCATGTTGACAGTATCGTGACAAACAGTAATATTTTTTAACATTTGTACAGGCTACTTACATTTCTTGTCTTTGTGATGTTGACATAAAAGCATTCACTGGGTAATGGTGAACCATTAAAAGGTTCGATGTCAACTTTTAATCTAAATCCCTTTAATGTGGATCTCTCTCCTGTTTGCAAGATATAATAGTAATTTCTTGAAGGCTATTTATAAATCTAATGACCATAAAGAAATAACTAAATTGTTGTGAATACAGTCAACCCTACATCAGTGGTCACTTTGTATTAAACAACCACCTGTAATGAACAATCATTCATTTAGGGTGTCCTTTCTTATTTAATCCATTTCCACACAATCCCAAAATTAAAAACCCTTAGGAATTGGCCTTTTGGGGAAAAGAGGAAAACACTGTAACAATGTTTTCCTAATCTGACATTTGAGCATTTTTTAAAGGCCCTATAGCTGGCTTAAGAAACCAACATTTTCTCCGCTGTTATTCCCAAAATGTTATCTAACCTTTCAAAGACATACATGTACCATCATTGTAGACTTAAGCAAATTTGTCATCTGCAAATGCAAGGAATTTGGACATGTCTAACATTTTACAATAAGTCATCTATTATAAAATCTTGGCTTTGTAATTCAGAAGTTCTTGCTCCTATTCATTTTTTTTTTAAATTTCTGTCAAAAACTGTGTTAATTTCTATACAAACAGACAATGGCGATTTCTGTGTTTCCTAGCATCTTTCAGAAACATAACCATGGGTTCAGAATCATTACACACTCAGAATCAAGAGTGCTATTTCAACCTTAGGTTGCCAGGCGTGACACAGTGTGCTTTTGTGGACAGTGTAAATCATGATCAGACTGCACAGAACATGCAGTTTGATCTTGACCTACCCTATTCCATACAGTAAGATTTTCCATTGAAAAGAAATAGGATGAAATCACAATATTTGCTTTTTACTATCTGTTGGAAACTTGTATTTTTAAGCAGTTTTAGGCTTAATTATTGAATTATGGGGACAGAGTTGTTCCATAAAGTGATGTTTCACCTAATACCATTTTTTGTCTGCATGATGCTGTCTTGCGTAATGTGCGAAATGGACACTACACCTATGTCTTTTCCACCTTGCTTTGCAAGGTACTCTATCAGATGTTTCGTTCAACAGTCCACTTTATGTAAACCATAGCTCTGTTCTTTCTTTGTGGTTGCTTGATTGTCAGGTTGATGAAAATGGCTAAGAGCGCAAGTTGAACTCAGGATCCCATGGCTCTGATTTCTTTTTTCATCATTTCATTCTTCCCCTTTTTTCCCCTATATATTACAAAATTAATTAACTACATTGGGCCTAAAAAAAAAATATGTGTTTAGGGTTTCCCTACCCTACCTAGAAAATGCTGCTGATCATAAACGTTTTATGCTACGATTGGAAAAAAAATCTGTCAGATATGATTTCGGTACGTGGTCCATGTAAAAAAAATAAATCCCTACCTACCCTGCCTACAGTATCTCAGACCGAAACCCTAAACAAAGATATTTTTTTGTTAGGCCTTGGCTAGAATATTAATTTAACCCCTAGATCACTGAATAAATTTAACCTATCAGACATTTTCATCCTTGAAAAACGAACCAATCAATTGCAATGTCATGTTTGCTTTTGTCTACGTTGTCTCAGCAAAGCGGAAAGTGTAGATCAAAGATCAGACTGCACATTTTGTGCAGACAGATCTTGATCTACTCTGACTGCAAAGGCAACTATAGTTGTGAAAGGCGCTTAAAGGGTTAAAACATATAGCATAAAATATCTGACAGTGTAGATGCAAGATAAGACTACATGTTCTATGAAGTCTGGTCTTGATCTATATATCTGTGTGAACTCACCCCCAGCTGCCATGCTAGCATTCCAGTACACATTAAAATCATACTTGCTACCATTGTAATGTACGTTCTTTGGGCCTCCTGGTAAACTTGTACAGTTATAAGGTGGAAATACTGAAAGGCAGAAAAATCAGATGCGAGTACTGAAAGGTGAAATAAATAAATGAGCCATGTGCTGGCAAAACAGGGGTTCAACCCAGAAAATCCTGAGTTTCAAACAACCCTGAGGAAGAATGCTTTTGAAAACATTGTGGGAAAATGAGAAAATGCTGGTAACCAGCATTTTCTCATTTTCCCACAATGTTTTTTACCCTATCAAAGACAGAAATCATAATTTGAGCTTCATTTATTATGCTACCTCCAAATGCTGACAATTTTTTCATGTGGTAAAGAGTTAATACATCTCCATGGTGCATAATACCAAACAAGTCAACACATAATTATGGACCCATAAAATCCTTTTAGCCTAATAATCGACTGAATCTTCGGATAGAATGGTCTTTTCACTTTCAGAAAATTTACTAATAGCAAAAAGTTTAGACCTATGTATGCCTGGCTTGTGCAGGCTGACATGGGTCGATACTTTTTCAGGTGTTTTTTGCCCCCATAGCCCTGGCTGTCATCATCCGTGTTGTACTCCATATTGTTGTCTTGCAAAATACTTTGACATTTTCTCGTAAAGCGATCATTACTGAAGATGTTTTCTTCAAACTTAGACTAGGTATTTATTGTTAGAAGGAGAACCTATACAAAAAAACAACAGGTAATCCTGAAATATTTGGACAAAGTTTTCCAATTTAGATTTTTCTTTGGAAAAGCTACTGCAATTGAGCATTGGCACCGGCATACAATGCTTTTGTTTTTCTTTATTTTTCATTTTCGACTCAATAAGGATTCAATGAAACTGAAATGTTAATGTATCACACTTACAAGCTGTTTAAGGCACACTAGTAGCCAAAAGTAAAACAATACAGAAGCCAAACTGCAAACAAATTAAATTTACATTATTTACCTTTTAAAAGTTTGGATATCATTATCCAATAAAGTGATATTGTGTTACATTGCAATCTGTCAGAGTAACTGACTCAAAAATGCTACACTACAACACTATTTACCAAGATAAGCCTTCCTTGTGAACAAAAACATTCGGATAAACTCTTTCTTTTGAACTTACGAAATTATCACAATCTGTACTGATACTAAAACAAAACTATCATCAGGGTCAGGCTCGTCTGGCCATAGCAAAATCCTGTTTTCAGCTGAATATGATTTTCAGCATATATACCTAAAAGTAGGTAAATTTCACAAGCAAAACTTATCTCAAATTGCATAAGATTTGCTTCGAGAGAAGTGATAAATTTTTGAGGGAACTCCCTACCTTTCGAGAGAGTGGACACCCCATCTCCACCTTTGATTCGAAGGGTACATGTAGCTCTACTGTTATTTTTGTAATAGTTTCTGGTGGAGACACAATCACAAAAATACCAAAATATCTACCCTTCAGATCAAAGGTACCTCCTCTCTACTTTCAATCCAAAGAGTAGCCCAGATCTCATTTCTGTGACTGTCTCTCTGCTTTGGGTTAAGAGGTAGTGGAGACCTGATTCCAAAAGAGCACAAAATTGGATCCACCCTCCAAAGGGGAGTGGATTGAGGTAGCAGTGTCCTAACCTGCTAACTTATAAGTAATTGTAATAAAGCAAAGTAACAAATTTAGATAGTAGACATTTGGTCTATTTATCAAAGATGAAAGAGTTTGGTAACATAGGCTAAAATAAGTATAAAAAAAAAGAATGATAGAAAATTGGGTTCCTATATATTTCATTATGGATCTATCTCGGAACAGTCCCGATGGGACTCTCTTATCATTTTGTAGTCTAAGGGAGGAAACTCAATGGATCTTTTCATTAGTTATGAAGAGTACTCTCCCTTCTGACACCCCACCTACGCCTCCCTGCATCGGAGCGGTCTTTTTTTTTTCAGCTGTTACCAGCAAGAAAACACAACCTTGAGAACTAGTTAAAGGCAAATGTATAACCATATGCTGATCTATCGAAAGACCCAAAACCAATAAAATGCCTCAAAGGCGCAAATGCCACACAAAATCCACTTATGTGCTTTATGGAGCTGAAAGTGCTTTCACCAATTTACAGTTTACTCTGTACCAGTTCGAATTTTCGGTTTACCAGCAAGTATTTCTCTGAAGTTTGAAGAAAGAATGCCCCCACTCGATCGATTTAGTCTTTTTTTTCCAGTTTATGGTCGAAGGGATAGAACTCGCGGTCTTAAGTTCAAATAATGGAGAGTGGCTTCCCTTGATTACCCCCCCTCTAATCTTAATGAAGATTCGACATCACTCGTTCCCAAAAAAAGGCATATATCTCTGTTTATTTGCTAGTAAAATTCCATTAAGCTGTTCTTTCTGCGCCATTTTTACTACCAGTAAATGTTTTAAAAAGAATGTTTGTAAAAACAAAATTAAAAAAAAAACATGTGAACCATTTAACGATACAGTATAGAGATTTTTTGATAATCTCGAAAAATTAGTTGAACGAAAACATGACCCTTGTTTATAAGAGTTGCTGTAAGTTAAGTAATCTCTTTTATCGTATTCATACGTCAGTTGATTCGGTTTTATTATCAAAATCAAATTCGTACTCTGGACAAGATCTTACCTTGATATGTAAGACCTTTATTTCAAAGTTAAAATTTTGGCGGTCGCCGTATTTACAAACGTTATGAAATACAAGGGAGACTACCGCTTATTTACGAGAGAGATATAGCCGTATGAATTGTCCTTCTTTCAATATTTTTTCCTAATGTTATGATACTGTCTGAGCATTAAACATGTACGATCCTGTCAGAAACTAGTTCAGAAATCTTAGCTGTTCTTCGAACAATTTCCAATGCCTTCGTTTCCAGACTGCAACGCATTTGTTCGTCTATGGTTTTAGTCGGTCCACTCACATAAGGGAGATGACTCGGGAATAATAAAAATGGCGAAAATATTGCGAGTTTTCTCCCTTTGACCATTAGATTGTTTGCAATTTCAGCCTGCTTCCCGTTTATACCACAAGCAAATTTTCTTCATCGAAAACCGGTTAAAACAGAGCGGAAGGAATGCAAACGTATTCATGGAATACAGAAACTCTGTAAAGACGCACAATTCATTAGATATATAGATTATGATTTAATAGATAGACATATGGGTATCTCTATTCAGGAAGAAATAGTTTACGTTCTATTTGGTGCCAATTTCCTTTCAGTTCTTTTTAAATGACTGTATATATGAGGATCTAGTTACATTGCGTTTAGTAATTTTATTGATCGCATAAAGTTATCTATTGATTTAGTTGCTAAATATTTCGTGAGCTCTTACCTTGATAACAAGACCGTTAATTCCAACTTTTAACTTCTTTGGCGGTCGCCTTGTTTACAAATATGACGAAATGCAGGGGAGACTACCGCCTACTTTCAAAATAGCATTGCGTCTTTAATTGTTCTTTCTTCCTTATGTCCGATGTCATGATACTTTCAGAACTGTAAACATCTAAGTTCCTGTTATAAACTCTTGAGAAATATGACTTCGAAAAAAAAGAAGGGGGGGGGGGCCTATCGTCTTTACATACTGCAACGCGTTTATTCGTCTTCGGGTTTATGCTGTCCACAAGTATAAGGGAAATTAACTCTGTATAAAATTATCGAGGAAGTTTGTACGAGTTCTTTCCCTTCGCCCATTAAAATTCTTCCCAATTCTTAACCTGCTTCCAGATTTTGGAATACAAAATTTTCCTGTATGAAAATATGTAAAAACAAAGCGAAAGAAAAGCAAAAAGTGTGAATCGCAAATCACGACAGATCTAAAGGAAAAAAAATCGTCTTTAACAGACAGCAACGTATTCATTTATCGCGTCTTTTACGTTGCCCACAAATATAAGCGACGTGACTCTGGAATGATATAAAAAGTGCAGTTTTTGGAGAAGTTTTCTCCTCAAGACTATCAGATTGTTCGCAGTTTCATCCTGATTCCATTGTAGTGCCACTTACAACTCTTTTTTTTTTTCAAAAAATATGAAAATCGGTCAAGAGCGGAGCGGAAGGAAAGCAAATTGTTTGTAGAACATGACAACTTCACGATGGCGGACTAGTTTTTTGGTGAAATAGATAAATGGGGGTATTTCACCACTAGATCATTGGCCGTTTTGCTCTTTGATTTTTCTTTCCAGCGCGGGCTCTATTCAGATATAACAAAAATAGACAGTATAGACCAATATTAAACTGTACAAATGTTTCGGCTGATCTTCATCTCCACTGACCATGAAAATTGTCTATTGCAGGCAAAGCACTGGACCTTATGCTACATTTATTTCACTGTGCAAGACCGTTGTCGGCGATCCGGCCGGTCAGGGTATAGCCGGACCACCTTTTGGGCCTAAAATGGTATTGTCCCCCGAACCCTCCTTGTGAGCAGGGATCGTATATACACATATAAGATCCTTGTTGTGAGAGAGGGGACACCCTATCTTGTGCTCTTATTCCTCTCGTGCCGTCGGCATTCAGGGCAGAGGCGTTCTCGGACCGTACTGCGTTTCAAAAGCCGACGACGGCCCTATGATATATAACGTTTGATTAAGTCTTCGGAACCAACACTCTCACGTACCTTGCTTGACACAGTCAGACAGTCGGGTGATGGTATACTCTGTATTCTGGAAATAAAAAAAAAGTACGTAAGTAGTTAGTATTTACAGTCGAAAATAAATAAGCTTCAAGCTCCATCAAAATGGGGCTTAATGTATCTGCAAAAAGTATCGACCCGGGTTAGCTTGCACAGTACTCGCAGGCTGACATGAGTGGAATCCTTTTGCTATCGGTCAATTCTCTGCATAGCAAAGGACCATTCTACCTCCAGATCAAGTAGATTGTTAGACTCAATTGATTTTTATGGATCCATAATTAAGTGATGACCTGCTTGGTATCATGCATCACGGGAGAAGTATCTAGCCTCCTTTGCCAGAGCATGTCTTAAATTAATACCATATGGCCTGCAACAGGCGAAAAGGGGCATTCGGACATTTGCGTAAAGTGCGCAGTCCGCGCAGGCTAATCCGAAACGAGACTTTCCGTTTTTATGTAATTTTCTGTTTTGCGCAAGTCTACTGTTGCACAAAATCTAATGTTGTCGTAAAGTGCCGTCTCGGATTAGCCTGCGCGGACTGCGCAGGCTGATCCGAGACGACACTTTACGCAAATGTCCGAATGACCCTTTTCGCGTGTTGCAAGCCATATATAATCTTTTTTTTTCAAAGCTTTTTCTTCTCGAATTTTTCACAAACTTTAAAGTTTAAGAATGCATCTTGTTCATTTGTAGTTTTCTGCCTCCATTATTCGTTTATAATTTCTTTTTCAACCAATTTAATGCTGGTCAAAGGTTAACCATTATCCTGCTAAATAAGTGAAATGATTTTTTCTGTCCGATAGTAATAAACTAAACTTTGCTATTTCAAAGGGTTTTTTTTGGGGGGGGGGGGGGTATCTGCTGATCGGACAATGTAGATCCAAGGTCAGACTGCACGTTCCGTGCAGTCTGATCTTGATCTTCATTCTACACTGTCCTCAAAAGGTCATTGAGTCGAGCTTAGCAACTAATGGTAAATATAATATTCTGAAGATTGTTTTACTTTTTAATCGAATGAGGAAAAGTATGTTTATACTAGAGGTCGTAGCTATTTGGACTTCCCTCTTGATAACAATGTAGGATCCAAGTTAGAAAAAGGTGGAAAAAGTAATTAACCTGAGATAACTTAAAACTCTCTCAATACTGAATTGATAAACTGCATTTTCTCAAAGGCTAAAAATACATTGCCTCTGCAGTCTGATCTTGATCTACACTGTCCACAAACGGTTCTGGTGTCGTCTATGGTATGGAAAGAGTTGAACAACATGGAGGTTACTTCACGTCATGTACAAAACATATAACTCTTTACATCTGATAAATAAATCAAGAACAAATATCAACCCTTTACCGAAATATCCAGACTTTGAACGACTCTGAGGTAGACAGCTTATGAAAACATTGTGAGAAAAGAAGAGTTTGCAGGTAACCAGCAATATCTTTTGTTTTCAACAATAATTTCTAACTTTAAGGAAACAAAATTCAGAAACAAAGATATATTTGAGCTATGTTCTGTGAAAAGAGGGCTTAATTCATCTGCAAAAAAGTATAGATTCATGTCAGCCTGCGCAGTCAATTTTCTGCATGTTAAAGGACCAGGTGCCTCACGATTCAGTCGGTTGTCAGACAAAATGGAATTTTATAGATCCATAGTCATGTGATGAGTTGCTCAGTATCATGTATCACGCAGATGGATTCAAATCCCTTTTCCCAGAGCATAGCTCATGTATTTTGTTTTCAGCAAATTCTTTCAATATGAAAAAGTTTGAAATTTTGTTCGTCTGGTAAAGAGTTAACACACCAATATACAGACTGGTTCCTTAACCCATAGGCTGCTGAGCGCGACTCACTGACCTTTTGTGGACAGTGTAGATCCAAGATCAGACTGCACAGAACGTGCAGTCTGATCTTGGATCCACACTGTCCGCTAAAGAGATACTATTCCCAAAAACATAACTCTGAAAAAGCAATATTCGGTATTTTACGATCGATTTGAAAATTTCATTTTTAGTTATTTAGCTTTGTAAGGGTTACAGCTACCATAATTCCTAATAACATGGAGGCGAGACATTTAAATGAAAGAAAATCATTTTTGTTGTTGTTGTTGTTGTTGTTGCATGGAAAATGGTGTCGTAATATGAACATTCGCACGTCATCATTGTGATTGTATTTGCTCCTTACCAGCATTTTCTAACTTTAAAAATGTCAACTTTGTGTGGTATTACGTTTAGGTAAGGGGTATATTTTTATTGCAAACAATCAGTAAGTACACGGTTTATTTTTCCTATTTGGTTTGTATTGTTTTTAACGCCGTTTCGACATTATTTCAGATATATCACAACGGCCAATGCACCTGTCCATGGTCTCCTGGAGTGTCTTATATCAGTGCTTTGCACAATATTCTCCCCAAGCCAATGACCGCTTTCCCACATAACCATCGTCTAAACAATGAACAGCGGGGAAAGAGAAATTAATCTTGTCGCAAGGACTATCGTCAATCCTCGGAAAGAAATTTGGTGAGCTGTTGTGGATTCGAACCTGCGACCCCTGGTGTCAAGTCCTGTACACTACCGACTGCGCTACTGGGGCTTGGCGTAAACTTTTAGACCTTCGCGTACTACGATGTACCAGTAAAAAAAAGATTGCCGTAATTGTGAAATATGTTTATCTTATCACAGTCATGTTGATTTGATAAAAACAACAACAACAACAACAACTTTGATCTATGTCAGCCTGCACAGGCTGACAAGGGTCGATACTTTTCACGGTGCATGGCTCAACGAAAAAAGAGTGTCCTAAATTAGCAAATAGGGAGGACGTGTGCAATAGGAAGTTGAGTTGTACTTTGGTATTCATAAATCAATCATTCCTAGGGGTTATGACAAGGAAGGCACATCAATACATCAAGTGGCCGACTTTGCTATCGTTATAGAGTATATAACCTTTAAGCTGCTAAATGGTCGTAACTTTCCAAATATATCAACTCAACCTCCTTCAACGGTTGAAAACATAATTCGCTGAAACTCATAATGGTTTTAGTCTTAAAAGCTTGACTAAATAGGAGATCCAAGATCAGACCGCAAGTTCTGTGCGGTCTGATCTTGATCTTGCCTGCAAGGCTGCAAATGCCTATGTTTTGGCGTGTCAGGCGAAAAAGGATAAATCAAAATTTCCAGCCTCTGCTAAAGCCCCAGAGATACTAAGATTTCAAAGTTCTTTTTGTCGGAATAATCTCACCGTATCGGAGAGTGTAGATCCACGTTCTGTGCCGTCTGATCTTGATCTATACTACCCGCAAAAACGCACAGAATAGCGCTTAGCAGCATAAAGATTACTGCCCTCCCTCGTAGCTTTGCGATTTCAAAGTTCCTTTTCTCTGCAGTATCGGACAGGTTAGATCTAGGATTTCGGACTCTATACATTCACTACAGACTGATTTTTTGACTGATTGATTGAAAAATGGATGGATGGATATATGGATGGATGGATTGGTTGATTGATTGATTAATTGATTGATTGACAGACTGATGTATACTTTGTTAGGCACTTTTAAACATTATTTCAGTTATATCGCGGCCAGTGCACCTGTACATGCTCTCCCGGAGTTTCCTTTACTAGTACTTTCCAAGATATTCTTTCCAAGCTTCTTTCCCACGTAACCATCGTCGAAACAGTTATCAGCGGTGAGAGAGGAATGAATTCTGTCCCAGTGACTACCATTCATATTTGGAAAGAAATTCGTCGAGCCTGAGATTCGAACCAGCGATCCCCAGATTTGAAGTCTTGTACGCTACGGACCGGGCTTAGCATTCATTGAGCCACGCAAGACCTCATAGATATGGCCTGCAACACGCGAAAAGGGGCATTCGGACATTTGCGTAAAGTGTCGTCTCGGATCAGCCTGCGCAGTCCGCGCAGACTAATCCGAAACGGCACTTACCGTTTTTATGTAATTTTCTGTTTTGCTCAAGTCTGCTGTAGCACAAAATCTAATGTAGTCGTAAAGTGCCGTCTCGGATTAGCCTGCGCGGACTTTGCAGGCTGATCCGAGACGACACTTCCGAATGCCCTTTTTCGCGTGTTGCAAGCCAATTACAGGATAGTAGAAAACTACTGCTACTTCAGCTTCAGCTGTCAGCGTTATTCTCCGTTAACCCTTAACCTACTAAATAAATGAAATTAAACTTTCAAACTGATAGTAAAATCCAAAATGTTGCTATTTCAGAAGTATAATTTGGGAAAAATATATCTCCTTATCGGACAGTGTACATCCAAGATCAGGCTGCACGTTCTGTGCAGTCTCATCTTGATCTATACTGTCCGCAAAAGGTCCTTGAGTCGCGTTTAAAGGGTTAAAGTATCACTGATCCCATTATTCAGTTTTCATCTATTTCAGCCAAGCAAACAAAATGTTCAATGTAGTTAAGAGTGCGGACAATGGCGGCTGTGCCAAGTTGCTACTGAAAAATCGTGTTTGATTAGATGGACAGCAAATCTTACCGCATTGAGTCCTGTTGTATTTCCAGTACCCGTCCGACAAAGTAGAGGAGGAATCGTATCGATGGCCGACTGGCTCAGAACCAATCCAAATGAAATCACAAAACACGTGACACTTTTTAGAGTAAATGTAGACATATTGATTGGATAAATTGATAGTTTCACAGCATCAAACAGGGTATATGTGTAGCATCCAGCGTTATTTCGCTTGAGTTGTATCTAACAAAACTTCTAAATTCAATTCTTATAATACCTAAGTACCAAGGCAAGCAATACGATTGGCTGATTGACAAAACGTCTCAGCCAATCAGATTGCTTGTTTCGGAAATTAGGATCAGAATTCAATAAATCATCTTTTATCAAATGAAAAGAGTTTAAAATAGTCAAAATTGACAACACTTGTAGACGACAAATTTTATGTCGCTTAAATTAATTGGATTTCTTTCTTTGATATGGTTGAAAGCATTTTGAAAAATGGAGAAAATGCTAGTAACCAGCTTTTCAGATTCTGCAAAACCTTTTATTAATTGTTTGTTAACCCTTTACCACACAATCCCGAGTTTTAACGATCCCGAAAAAGAAGTCTTTTGAAAACATTGTGGGAAAAGGAGAAAATGCTGGTAACCAGCATTTTCTCCTTTTCCCACAATGTTTTCTAGTCTGTCAAATACAAAAATCACCATTTAAGTTACATTTAATTTGTTGTCTGGAAAAGCTTTCAATTTGGTCTTTTCCGAAATTTTGTCGTTTGGTAAATGGTGTGGTCCTGCGTGGCTCAATGGTATGGTGTAAGGCTTGTGACTTGGAAACCCCGGGTTCGAGCCTCACTGGATCCACTTGGTCTTTCGTGGGAGTGTCCTTGGGCAAAACATTTCACAGCCCTAGCCTTGTACAGATGAAACCCAGGAAATACACGAATATGTGAACTGTCGCCCAGATATGACTGAAATGATGTTGAAAGTGGCCTAACCACAATTTAATCAATCATTCAATCAACTGTTAAATATTTAAGTACTGTTGCTGATTGCGACTCAAGATTTATGATCAGTAAACTTGTGTTGTAATTTTTTGTCTGTTGACAAAGTAAGCGAAAGATGTGGCAAGACGCTAAAAACAAAGTAAATATAGTTTTTGTCGGCATACACAATTAATCCACGGACATACGTAATTATAAGAACCTACACGTCTAATCTGTTCCCTAAAACATTTTCTTATCACATATGCTATTAAACAATTAATTTGCACTATAGAAAGGTTCACATTTGATCAGAATTTATTGGAAGACAAAAATTGCTTTATATCCACTTTATAATCTATACGAGCTAGATCTATCACATTACCTTTTAACTTTATATACAGTACAAAAAATTATCGAATGTAAATAGTAGCAAAGTACATGTACATGTATAATGAATCATGCAAAAGAGGGTTTATTGCGTCTCCGGGATGCATTTTACCAAGCAAGCCATCAAATAAATTTCATCTTTGGATCCATAAAATTCATTTTGTCGAACAACCGACTGAATAATGAGATATTCTGGTCCTTTGACATGCGTAAAATTGACCAATAGCAAAAATGTTTGACCCAGGTCAGCCTGCCCGGACTGCGCAGACTGACCTGGATCGATTTTATTTTTAGATTCATTAAGCCCTCTTTTCACATGTTACAATCCCTTGTAGCGCTAAATATAGAAACACGACCATTTTCAACGGCTGAAAACACAGTCCACTGAAATTAAGAAAAATCATAGGCTTGCCTAAACAAGCGGACGGTATAGATCAAAATAAGGGACTGCACATTCTGTACAGTTTGACCCATTCCGTCCAATGTTTTCGCCTATGGTGGCTTAAGGTCTACGGGCCTTAACTCTCATATCGAAAGATGGACGCTGCCGAGATTGGCCGAATAGCCTTTACGAAAATTAACGTCGATGTTTACCGATGATTTAGGGGCCGTAGACCTAAATTTCAAAATGTAAAGCGATAACTTGGGAAAACCCAATATCTTTCTAATCAGCAGCTTTGGTCAATGTAATCAAAGTTTTATCGTCGAAAATACATACATGTCAAGTTTATTAAACAAGCTGTCATGGCTTCATAGTTCAGCTGTTTAGTCCTTAAGCTGCTAGGCGCGACTCACTGACCATTTGTGGACATTGTAGATCACGAACAGACTGCACAGAACGTGCAGTCTGATCTTGGATCTACACTGTCCGCTAAGGAGATATTTTTCCCCCAAAAAATAAATTTGAAATAGTATCAAACCGGTTTTGAATATCGCTTGAAAGTTTCATTTAATAAGCTGGATAAGGGTTAAAATTCTGGTGCGATAGTTTTTAGACTGGTAAGGTATCCGTTTGATTAGTTTGATACTCCCCATGTGTCTAACCTTGCTCAGTCACCGAATTTCACCTAATTTCACCGATGATTAGAGTCTTGGTTGAGAAAACGTATCATAAGCAGCCAGGAGAAACCACGTGACCGAGAAAAAGGCAGTGAGCATTTTTCAACGTGTCGCGAATTGGAGATCTACGAATGTTTGGCACCTGCTCATTCATTGATTTCCCAGTGGGTGACGAGCCCGGTAGGGCAGTCGATAGCATAATTGGCCTGCAACACGCGAAAAAGGGCATTCAGACATCTGCTTAAAGTGTCATCCGAATCAGCCTGCGCGAATCGAGACGACACTTTCCGTTCTTATGTAATTTTCTGTTTTGTGCAAGTCTGCTATAGGACAAAATCGAATGTAGTCGTAAAGTGCCGTCTCGGATTAGCCTGCGCGAACTGCGCAGGCTGATACGAGACTACACTTTACGCAAATGTCCGAATGCCTCTTTTCGCGTGTTGCAAGCCATGTAGGCTTTGAGACCAGGTGGCCGCTGGCTCAAATCCCCAGGTCGAGGATTGATGACACAGGATTCATTCCTCTCTCACCACTGATCATTTATTCTACGATGGTTATATGGAAAAGCAGCCAGTGACTTTGGAAGTATATTCACTATGCAGAAAACTCTAAGAAAGCTTGGATACTTGCACTAATCGCCGCGATAAAACCATGTGAACAAATGTTGAAAATGGCGATAGGCATAAACAAAAAATTCAATGGGTAGTTTCGTTTACGCTTCAACGCATCCCGCCATAATTTGGGAACTTTGTGGTCTTTTGTTGCCAATGTAGATCAAGATCAGACTGCAAAAAAATTGTAGTCTATTCTTTAATCTACTCTGTCCGATACGGTTAGATTTCTCTGATGAGAAAATTCTTGAAATCGTAAACTATGGGTTTTCAGTACTGGCTGGAAATCTTTAACTCGATCTATATAGAAGCTTAAGGGTATTTAAAAAGCATTGTTCTTAGAACTTTGGTACTCAAGCCCTAGAAAAGGTAAGGGTTTATAGAAAACATACGAGATAGGTATTGCATATTTTACACGATTGGTATTGCATAACTTCCTTTAACTCTTTACAATATGAAAAAATAAAGACTGGTCAAATCTGAAAAATTCGAAAATGAGAAATTAAATCAGGTTCAAATTGTAGGATTTGCATCAGAAAGGATAGAAAACATCGTGGGAAAAGGAGAGTGGTTAAGTGTTGTCTTATGATGAACCATTGAGTATACTGACAGCTGTATTAACCCATAAAGCGCAGGATCCGACTTAGGCCTAAAGGCCTAGTAGCGACCAAAGGTAAACGATGCGGGTCGGTTAAAATGCCCTTAAATTTAAACCATACTTTTTAAAATTATGGAAATTATTGTGATGATGACATTCATTTATTGTACCGCGGGTCTAAGTGTTTGTCGCCGGCAGAAAATGTAATTTAAAACCAGATTAAAATTAAATAAAAAAGAGATCTTGAAGGGACCCGACAACTTTTGACCTAGTTTTAGGATTATTTTCAGTCTGCCAGTGACTAACACTTGGACCGACAGTACATGATAACAGATCGTCACTTTGATAACCATTTCCATATTTTATAAAAATGTTATGATTTATAGATAGGTAAAGTTAGCTACTAGTAGCCAGCTACTTGTTCAGGTAAAGTTAGCTACTAGTAGCCAGCTACTAGTAGCCAGCTACTTGTTCAGGTAAAGTTAGCTACTAGTAGCCAGCTACTTGTTCAGGTAAACTTAGCTTCTAGTAGCCAGCTACTTGAGCTGGTAAAATTGGTTATTTGTAGCCAGCTACTGGTAGCCACCTTCTAGAAAGCAGTCACTTGTAAAGGAAAATCTGGCAATTCGTACCAAGCGACCAATATATAGGTTATTAAAATGGAGGTTTTTATTAGTTCCCTAAATGTACAAGTAGCTGGCGAACCAAATGTCGACGCTTTAAACGAAATGTTTTTCTTCCATCTATATAAATGCATCAGAAAAATCAAAATCAAATAATTTCCTGTATTAAAGGGTCAAGCAGCGAGATCTGTCACCAGGAATTTTTTTTCACATTTGTTTTTTAATTAGGGATCCAAAATGTACAAGTAGCTGACGACATTAAGACAGGCATTTCAAAATATTTCAAAGAATCACATTCACTGTACTACGGAGAAATTGAAAATATCATTTTCAACTCATTTTTAATTATTAAAGGGGCCAGCTACTCGTCATGAAAATTGGGACATTTTTCAATTTCGCTTAGAAAGGAATTCAAAGGTACAAGTAGCTGGCGAGTCTAAGAGCTGTTTTTGTAATTAAGTTCTTGTTTTGAATAAAGTAGACTATAAATGCGTCAGAAAACTCAAAATTGAAGCATTTCCGGTTATTAAAGGGGCCAGCTACTTGATATAAAAACGGGATAACTTTGCAATTTAGCGAAATCATGATTTAAAAAATACAAGTAGCTGGCTAGACTTAGAGAAATTTTTCAAAATATTTCAACAAATCATATTGAGGATAGTTAGGAGAAATTAAAGATATCAAAATCAATCCATTTTTGATCATTGAAGGGGGCAGCTACTTGTCAGGATAATGGGGATATTTTTCAATAATACTTAGTGTGAAATAAAAAGGTACAAGTAGCTGGCGAGCCTAGGAGCGAATTTTGAAATTAAATGCTTCTTTTGAATAACAGAGACTATGAATGTATGAGAAAACTCGAAATTGAATCATTTCCGATTATTAAAGAGGCTAGCTACTTGATTAAAAAACGGAGCTACTTTGCTGTTTTTCGAAATCGTGATTTCATATGTACAAGTAGCTGGCTAGAGTTAGAGGGATTTTCAAAATATTTCAACGAATCATGTTGAGGATATTTAGGGTAAATTAAAGGTATCAAAATCAATCTATTCTTATCATTTAAAGGGCCCAGCTACTCGCCAGGAAATTCGGATATTTTTCAATTTTACTTAGAGTGAAATCAAAAGGTACAAGTAGCTGGCGAGCCTAAGAGCGAATTTTGAAATTAAATGCTTGTTTTGAATAACAGATACTATGAATTTATCAGAAAATTAAAAATTGAATCATTTCCGGTTATTAAAGGGGCCAGCTACTTCATTTGAAAACTGTACAACTTTGCGGTTTTTCTTATAATGATTTCAAATGTACAAGTAGCTAGCGAAATTAAAAGAGATTTTTCAAAATATTTCAAGAAATATTTTTGGGGACACTTAGGAGAAATTAAAAATATCAAAATCAATCCATTTTTATTCATTTTAAGGGCCAGCTACTCGTCATGAAAATGCGGATGTTTTTAAATTTTACTTTGAAATCAAAAGGCACCGGTAGCTGGCGAGCCTAAGAGCGATTTTTGAAATTAAGTGGTCGTATTAAATAAAAGAGAGTATAAATGCACGAGAAATCTCGAAATCGAAGCATTTCCGGTTATTAAAGGGGCCAGCTACTTGATCTGAAAATGGGACAACTTTGCACTTTTGCAAAATCATGATTTAAAATGTACAAGTAGCTGGCTAGATTTAGAGAGATTTTTCAAAAATTTTCAACAAATCATGCTTAGCATAAGTAGGAGAAATTAAAAATATCAAAATCAATTCATTCTTATTCATTTTCGAGTCCAGCTACCCGTCATGAAAATGCAGATATTTTTCAATTTTACTTAGAGTGAAATCAAAAGGTAGAAGTAGCTGCCGAGCCTAAGAGCGATATTTGACGTTCAATGCTCGTTTTGAATAAAAGAGACTATAAATGCAGGAGCAAACTGAAAATGGAAGCATTTCCTGTTATTAAAGGGGCCAGGTACTCGTCGTGAAAAGGGGGACATATTTCAATTTCACTCAGAGAGGAATTCAAAGGTACAAGTTTAAGCATTTCCAGCTATTAAGGGTGACAGCTACTGATTTGAAAGTGGGACAACTTTGCTGTTTTAAAAAGTAATGATTTCAAATGTGCAAGTAGCTACCGAGATTAAAAGAGATTTTTCAAAATATTTCAACAAATCATATTGAGGACACGTTGGAAAAATTAAAAAAAAAAAAAATCAATTCTTATTCATTTTAGGGGCGAGCTACTCGTCATGAAAATGCGGATAGTTTTCAATTTTACTTAGAGTGAAATCAAAAGGTACAAGTAGCTGGCGAGCATAAGAGCGAACTTCGAAATTAAATGCTTGTTTTGAATAATAGATACTGTGAATATCTAAGAAAACTCAGAATTGAATCATTTTCGGTTATTAAAGGGGCCAGCTACTTGATTTGAAAACTGTACAACTTTGCTGTTTTTCGAAGTAATGATTTCAAATAGAGCAGCTAGCGAGATTAAAAGAGATTTTTCAAAATATTTCAACAAATCCTTTTGGGGACACTTAGGAGAAATCAAAAATATCAAAATCAATCCATTCTCGTCCATTTAAAGGGCCAGCTACTTGTCATAAAAATGTGAATATTTTCAATTTTTCTTAGAGTGAAATCAAAAGGCACAGGTAGCTGGCGAGCCTAAGAGCGATTTTTGAAATGAAATGCTCGTATTGAATAAAAGAGAGTATAAATGCGCGAGAAAACTCGAAATTGAATCATTTCTGGTTATTAAAGGGGCCAGCTACTTGATCAGAAAATCGGACAATTTCGCACTTTTGCGAAATCATGATTTAAAACGTACAAGTAGCTGGCGAGATTTAGAGAGATTTTTTAAAATTTTTCAAGATATGATATTTAGGATACGTAGGAGAAATTAAAAATATCAAAATCAATCCATTCTTATCATTTTATGGGCCAGCTACTCGTCATGAAAATGCGGGTAGTTTTCAATTTTACTTAGAGTGAAATCAAAAGATACAAGTAGCTGGCGAGCCTAAGAGCGATTTTTGAAATTAAATACTTGTTTTGAATAACAGATACTGTAAATGTATAAGAAAACTCAAAATTGAATCATTTCCGGTTATAAAAGGGGCCAGCTACTTGATTTGAAAACTGTACAACTTTGCTGTTTTTCGAAGTAATGATTTCAAATGTACAAGTAGCTTGCGAGATTGAAGGAGATTTTTCAAAATATTTCAACAAATCTTTTTGGGGACACTTAGGAGAAATTAAAAATATCAAAATCAATCAATTCTCATCCATTTAAAGGGCCAGCTACTTGTCATAAAAATGCGGATAGTTTTCAATTTTACTTAGAGTGAAATCAAAAGGTACAAGTAGCTGGCGAGCCTAAGAGCGAATTTTGAAATTAAATGCTTGTTTTGAATAATAGATACTATGAATATCTAAGAAAACTCAAAATTGAAGCATTTCCGGTTATTATATGGGCCAGCTACTTCATTTGAAAACTTGACAACTTTGCTGTTTTTCGAAGTAATAATTTCAAATGTACAAGTAGCTGGCGAGATTGAAAGAGATTTTTCAAAGTATTTCAACAAATCCTTTTGGGGACACTTAGGAGAAATTAAAAATATCAAAATCAACCCATTCTCATCCATTTAAAGGGCCAGCTACTCGTCATAAAAATGTGAATAGTTTTCAATTTTACTTAAAGTCAAAAGGTACAAGTAGCTGGCGAGCCTAAGAGCGAATTTTGAAATTAAATCCTTGTTTTGAATAAAAGAGTGTATAAATGCATGAGAAAACTCGAAATTGAAGCATTTCCGGTTATTAAAGGGGCCAGTTACTTGATCAGGAAATGGGACAATTCTGCACTTTTTTCGAAATCATGATTTAAAATGTACAAGTAGCTGGCGAGGTTTAGAGAGATTTTTCAAAATATTTCAACAAATCATATTGAGGACACGAAGGAGAAATTGAAAATATCAAAATCAATCCATTTTAATTCATTTTAGGGGCCAGCTACTCGTCATGAAAATGCGGATAGTTTTCAATTTTACTTAGAATGAAATCAAAAGGTACAAGTAGCTGGCGAGCCTAAGAGCGAATTTTGAAATTAAATGCCAGCAACTTGATTTGAAAACTAGACAACTTTGCTGTTTTTCGAAGTAATGATTTCAAATGTACAAGTAGCTGGCGAGCCGAAGAGCGAACTTTGAAATTAAATGCTTGTTTTGAATTGAAAATAGAGTAAAAATACGTCAGAAAAATCCAAATTGAAGCATTTCCGGTTATTAAAGGGGCCAGCTACTTGATCAGAAAATCGGACAATTTCGCACTTTTGCGAAATCATGATTTAAAATGTAACTGCCGAGGTTTAGAGAGATTTTTCAAAATATTTCAACAAATCATATCACGAGGACACGTAGGAGAAATTAAAAATATCAAAATTTATCAATTCTTTTTCATTTTAGGGGCCAGCTACTTGTCATGAAAATGCGGATAGTTTTCAATTTTACCTAGAGTGAAATCAAAAAGTACAAGTAGCTAGCGAGCCTAACAGCGATTTTTGAAATTAAATGCTTGTTTTGAATAACAGAGACTGTGAATGTATAAGAAAACTCAAAATTGAATCATTTCCGGTTATTAAAGGGGCCAGCTACTTGATTTGAAAACTGGACGACTTTGCTGTTTTTCGAAGTAATGATTTCAATTGTACAAGTAGCTGGGGAGATTAAAAGACATTCAAAACAAGCATTTATTTCAAAATTCGCTCTTAGGCTCGCCAGCTACTTGTACCTTTTGATTTCACTCTAAGTAAAATTGAAAAATATCCGCATTTTCATGGCGAGTACCTGGCCCCTAAAAATGAATAAGAATTGGTTGATTTTGATATTTTTAATTTCCCCTAAGTATCCTGAATATGATTTGTTGAAATATTTTGAAAAATCTCTTTTAATCTCGCCAGCTACTTGTACATTTGAAATCATTACTTCGAAAAACAGCAAAGTTGTCCAGTTTTCAAGTCAAGTAGCTGGCCCATATAATAACCGGAAATGATTCAATTTTGAGTTTTCTTATACATTCATAGTATCTGTTATTCAAAACAAGCATTTAATTCCAAAATTCGCTCTTAGGCTCGCCAGCTACTTGTACCTTTTGATTTCACTCTAAGTAAAATTGAAAAATATCCGCATTTTCATGACGAGTAGCTGGCCCCTTAAATGGATGAGAATTGATTGATTTTGATATTTTTAATTTCTCCTAAGTGTCCCCAAAAAGATTTGTTGAAATATTTTGAAAAATCTCTTTTAATCTCGCCAGCTACTTGTACATTTGAAATCATTACTTCGAAAAACAGCAAAGGCGTCCAGTTTTCAAGTCAAGTAGCTGGCCCCTTTAATAACCGGAAATGATTCAATTTTGAGTTTTCTTATACATTCATAGTATTTGTTATTCAAAACAAGCATTTAATTTCAAAATTCGCTCTTAGGCTCGCCAGCTACTTGTACTTTTTGATTTTAATCTAAGTTAAGATGAAAAATATCCGCATTTTCATGACGAATAGCCAGGCCCTTTAAATGATAAGAATGGACTAATTTTGATATCTTTAATTTCCCCTAAATATCCTCAGTATGATTCGTTGAGATATTTTGAAAAATCTCTCTAAATCTCGCCAGCTGCTTTTACATTTAAAATCACCATTTCGCAAAAGTGCAAAACTGTCCGATTTATATTAAGTAGCTGGCCCCTTTAATAACTAGAAATGCTTCAAGTTTGAGTTTTCTGACGCATTTATTGTCTACTTTATTGAAAACAAGCACTTAATTACAAAAAATAGCTCTTAGACTCCCCAGCTACTTGTACTTTTGAATTCCTCTCTAAGTGAAATTGAAAAATGTCCCAATTTTCATGACGAGTAGCTGGCCCCTTTAATAGTTAAAAATGAATTGAAAATGATATTTTCCATATCTTCGTAGTACAGTGAATGTGATTCTTTGAAATATTTTGAAATGTCTGTCTTAGTCTCGTCAGCTACTTGTATATTTTAAATCGCTACTTAAAAACAAATGTAAAAAAAATTCAATGACAGATCTCGTAGCTTGATCCTTTAATACAGGAAATTATTTGATTTTGATTTTTCTGATGCATTTATATAGTATTCTGGATGGAAGAAAAACATTGCATTTAAGGCGGCGACAATTAGTTCGCCAGCTACTTGTACCTTTAGGAAACTACTAATAAACCTCCATTTTAACTACTTATACATTGGTCGCTTGGTACGAATTGCCAGATTTTCCTTTTATAAGTGACTGCTTACTAGAAGGTGGCTACCAGTAGCTGGCTACAAATAACCAGTTTTACCAGCTCAAGTAGCTGGCTACTAGTAGCTGGCTACTAGAAGCTAACTTTACTAGCTCAAGTAGCTGGCTACTAGTAGCTAACTTTACCTAAACAAGTAGCTGGCTACTAGTAGCTAACTTTACCTATCTATGATTTATAGTCAATGCATTTTAAGACACGAATTAGTTACTGTTGGTCCCTATCGGACCTAAGTTAAGGATAGGGCACCCAAATGCGGATTCCTGTAACATCGCCTTTCATCGTCGAAAAACGTAGGGATTCGGCAAAGACTCGGGTAATCCGTAATCGATCGGCCGATAGATGCTGCTTCCCCGCATCAATTACGGATTACCCGAGTCTTAGCCGAATCCGTACAATGAAAGGCGATGTTACTCAAGTCGCATTAGTGTGCCCTATCCTTAACTTGTCTTTGCGGACAGTATCAATAGGCCCAGATACGGCCGCACAGAACGAGCAGTCTGATCATATCTTGGCCAAAACAGTGACAACATTTCAGATGCTGGTCCTCATTTAAAAGATTTTTATGAGATCCTACATAAGATACTTTAACTCAGAAGATTTACCAAACGACAATATTTTGGATTGGACCAAATTGAAAGCATTTGCAGACGACAAATTAAATGCTGCTAAAATGATGATTTCTGTCTTTGGTGGGATATATAGAAAACATTGTGGGAAAAGGAGAAAATGCTGGTTACCAGCATTTTCTCCTTTTCCCACAATGTTTTCATAAGACTTCTGTCTCAGGGTTGTTAAAAGTCGGGACTGTGTGGTGAAGGGTTATGTGGATGCAACCAATCTATCTAAAGTGACGTAAATTGCTTATTAAAAACATTTTGCAACCCCCACTCATTTCGAAATGGAATAGATCTAGATCGATATAGGAAATAAATTGAAAAAGTTTCCCAGAGTACAAGCATTTGTAAATTAACACGTGTATTTTGATTTCTTATTATAAAAAAAGTAATTTTCCCCGATCTTTTTTAACATTGTCAGCCTTGACTTTGAACAGCTTCGGTGAACATATCTTTTTCCCGCATCAAACCGTAATAAGTTACAGTAGAGTTACATCCCTTGATATATCCAAAGATAAACAAAAATGGCTGTTCCGAATTCACAGTTTCGTGCAGGGACAGCTGCTGTTCCTGCAACTCAAGTGGAAATTAGCGTTTCTTGTCGGTATGTAATACTTATTTTTTCTAATTGTAAAAATGGTTTGTTTTGTTTTTGCATTTTTTGAGAATCTAGAAGTAGTCGCACGATCACCTGAGGCTGAGACTTCAACTATTTGACACTGACAGGTTTGGATTTACCCGCCTGACATCACATTCATAGGACATTTTTTTTTAAAACAAACTTGGTTCTCTATCACCACATGTGCCATTCTTATATATCAGGTAATAGAAAGCAAGATACTATTGTTTTGAAGACAAGCAAGTGGCTGTGCTTTTCATTCTGTTGTAATTTTGAAAAGGGGGGAAAAAGAGCACCCCTTATTTACACTTCACTGAGCAACCTTGGCTGCTTGACATCACTGCTGCTGTTTCTTATCTCCCTCTGAAGGTGAGGGATACAGTTTTTGTGTTGTCCTTGTGCTTTTCTGTCCGCCCATCCAGATAGACATCCAAAATCCTCAACGAAATTGATGTCATACATGTGTTCCTTAGCATATGACAGTCCGCAAATATAGTTTTTTTGTTTTTATTATTCAATGCCATGTCATAAAAAAAAGGCACTTGATGTATATCAGAAAAGGTCTGTTTCGGCGGGGATTATCATTTCAACAAAAAACTTGTCACTATACTCCTTCCCCTCTGATTTTTGGGACTTGCCACACTCCAGGGTTTTCCCTCAGCATTAAAAATTGGGGGTCATTGTGACCCCTTGTCTGTTTAGTTGAGGGTCATTTCTTTAATTGTTGGGGTCAAAATAAATGGGTCTCTTCGTCTTCAAGCTGGGATTACAATACATTTCACCTTTAAACCCCAAGCAGGTAAAGTCTTTTAGCAAGTTCTGAAGGAGAGATTGACCTCAATTTTTGAAAGGCAGTACATTACCTTCCGAACTGCTGCTTAATGTGGTGTGATCGGCAATTGTAGGATTGAAGCAGATGATAAAAGAGCTACAGTTTATGTCGTCACGACATTTTTTTCCGCGAACAGAACAGATTGGTATTATGTTCGTCTGATAGTGAAGCAAGATCAGACTTGGATTAATGACGATTTATTAAATTTTCTAGATATCATGATTTAGATTTTGGAAAGTTGTGTCACTGATGGTGCAATGTTATTTATTTTGGGGATCATCTGAGTTAAAATAGCGTCATTGACGCAGGATTTGTGCGTCGTGGAGAACCCTGCACACTCTCAAACTTTTTTTGAGAGACCCCTTTGTTATGGCCTTCACATTTTATTTCATAGGGTTAAGAGTGAGATTGGTACAGGACTCGAACCCAAGACCCATAGAATAACCGTTTACCAAACAATTCAGTGTTTTAACAACTCAGACTGACTAGGCTTTTGATGACATAGTGGGACAAGGAAAAAATGCTGCTTACCAGCATTATTTCCTGTTTTAGCAATATCTTCAACCCATTCAAAGACAAATCCACTGTTTGAGCCACATGTCACCTGCAAGTGCATTGGGTTTGTTCAGGTCAAAAAATTTTCATTCGGCAATGATTTAAGTCTTTACCACACAATCCAGAGTTTTAACGACCCTGAAGAAGAAAGCCTTTTGAAAACATTGTGGGAAAAGTAGAAAATGCTGGTAACTAGCATCAAAATTGTCGTCTGCAACTGCATTCAATTTGGACCAGTCTAACATTTTGTTATTTAGTAAAGAGTTAAAAAAAACAAGTGGACAACCACTGAGCTACTGACCAGTCAACACATGGCTACCCTTAATCACTGTTATTCTGGGCTTTCTTTACCATGCACAGCTGATTAAGGTACATGGGTAGGAAACTTCATATTCAGAGCCAATGGCTCTGACGAGAAAATGTTGTGTTGGTCTTCCGTTTCTGAAGATGTCGGCTGAAAAACAACCAAAAAACAGGTAAGCTTGTCATTATTTGTAATCATGTATTCTTATGTCTTTGAAATTCCAAAAAAGGAGAATGTCATGCAATGCTCTGGTCTTTTAATATGTTTTCTACACTACAGAAAGTTGTAACAAGCGTACGCTGTTGTCTGAATCATTTGTGGCGTGGGTTGACCTTAGCTAAAATAATACGTCACAGACCTAAATTCAGTCTATTATTGCCATATAATTGGCAATGAAAAGAGTGTCTTGCTGTCCCAAAAGCTTGAATTAATGTCTTGATATGTTACAGTCACTGCTGGTAAAGAATTGAAAAGAAATAGCACAAAAATGATGAAAATAAAGAAGGGCTCCGATTATGTGGACCGGCTCTGAGTAGGTAAGTCGGCACCGATTGGTGAGGGCTTCCTTTCAAAAATTTAGTTTTCTGTAAAAAGTTACTTAGGAAGCAGGCTTTGTTTTTCCGTTAATACCTTTTAGTCCAAAATGTAGTACTTTTGTTGGATGGAACATGACTGAATTTATGGAAATACAAAGGACTGGTCTTGTCACGATTGAAAAATCCTGTCGAAAATTAGTCTGTCTAAATTTTGAAAAATACATTTGTGTAGCTTTTGATTAACAGAATGGTCTATACATGTATATAGGGTTTGTCATGCTTTCGTCGTAAGTGTGGCCAACAGGTAAGCAAAAATAATGAAAAATATTTGGCATCTTCGGAAGACTCTTTGGTCTTGAAACAGTCATTAAAAAGCTAAATGGAAAATGTACCGACCGTAGCAGAGATGATGAACAGAAAAAAAAACCTTTTACGAAACATGAGAAATACAAATGACCTATTCGGAATACACGCCGCAGGGTATATGTGTGAACAATCTTAACTCTTTTTAATACTTAACACTACACAACAGTATGTCAGGTGGGTGGGGTATATACAAGTCTTTAACAGCGAAAAAGAATCAATTTCACAAGCACGTCAAGACCAAAAAATGTTCATAGATCCCTGATTCTGATAGTACTTACTCAGATCTTTCAATGTTCAATTAACCAGATGCATATTAGATCAGAAAATGTCACATATCAGTTATCTTTAAGCCGATGATAAATAAACATCCATCCAAACAAACAAACGATCACGTTTTGTGCAGTCTAATATTGATCTACACTGCCTGCAGAACCAACTAAAGTTGTGACAGGCACTTCAAGGGTTCATAATGAATAGGTTCGAGTCATTTATTTTTGTTTTTCCGTCCTAGATATTTGTATGAATGTCCTAAACATTGTCGTTTGCATTTGTTTCAGAAATCTCACACCGACCCCTCCCCATTTCCAGGGATCTTATATGTGTATATACGATCCCTGCCATTTCTAATGCAGAAATCATTCACTTTACGCCATAATTAGATTGAGATTGCAGCTCCAGTATCATGATTTACTGAGTGTGTATGCAATTAGCTGTTTTGAGTCATTATTTAGGATAAAAAGGCAGTTTGAAGGGTCTTTGAGCGGTTTATGTAAATTTGACACCTGTTTTGTCGTGCTGAGTAATTTTGATTATGTAAAAAGTAAAATTCTGGAAAAAAAAACCCTGCATATTGTCCTGTTTTATTCGTATCCATTTCGTCTGCACATGCTTAAAAGGATTTCGGACATCGGATATTTTTTTCGGAGCAAGGTTTTTCAAAACTTTAAGACTTTTAATGCTTTCTTTAAGCAGATGTACACGTAAAATACATCATGAAAATTCCTTTAAACTGTTCGAAAAAATACTCGGCATGGCAAAACACGAAAACCCACGACAAAGAAGGTGCCAAGTTTACATATTCCGCTTAAAGACCCTTCAAACTATCTTTTTCTCCTAAATAATGACTCAAAACAGCTAATTTGCATACACAGTCAATATATCATGATATTGGAGTTAGAATCTCTATCTAATTACGGCGTAAAGTGAATGATTTCTACATTAGAAATGGGTAGGGGTCTGCGCGAGATTTCTGAAACAAGTGCAAATGACAATGTTTAGGACATTCATACAAATATCTAGGACGGAAAAACAAAAATAAATAGCTCGAACCTATTAATTATGAACCCTTGAAGTGCCCGTCACAACTTAGTTGGTTCTGCAGGCAGTGTAGATCAATATTAGACTGCATAAAACGTGATCGTTTGTTTGTTTGGATGTTTGTTTATCATCAGCTTAGAAAATAACTAATATATGACATATTCGGTTCTAACATGCGTTTGGTTGATTGAGCATTGAAAGATCTAAGTGAGTACGATCAAAATCAGGAATCTATGAAAATTTTTTGGTCTTGATGCGCTTGTGAAATTTATTTTTTTTTTTCTGTTAAAGACTTGAATATACCCCACCCACCTGACATACTGTTGTGTCGTGTTAGGTGTTGAAAAGAGTTAAGAGTGTTCACAAATATACCCTAGGTGTGTAATGCGAATAGCTCAATTATATTTCTCATGCTTTGTAAAAGTATTCTTTTTTTTTCTATTCAGTATCTCTGCTACGGTCGGTACATTTTCCATTTAGCTTTTTAATGACTGTTTCAAGACCAGATAGTCTTCCGAAGGTGCCAAATATTTTTCTTTTTTTTTGCTTACATGTGGGCTGCACTTATGACGAAAGCATGACAAACGCTATATACATGTATAGACCATTCTGTTAATCAAAAGCTACACCAAAGTATTTTCAAAGAAAGTGACTATTTACCCGACCGTCGTGTACGCACTGAAGAAAATTCATATTGCGAGTACGACTGTCGTGTACTCAATGAAGGAAAACTTCTTGGGTGCCCGACTGTCGTGTACTCAATGAAGGAAAACTCGTTGGGTGCCCGACGGTCGTGCACGGACTGATGAAATTTCGTCTTGGGGGCACGATGACGTGCCCGCTATTTCCGATTTCTTCATTCAGTACACGATGTGGTCGTGTACGCACTGAAGAACTGGAGTCTTACGTACACGTATTAATGGATTGGACCAAAACGCAGACTGCTATGTGAACCAGCACGGCGTAAACCGTCTCAGTGGAGCAATAGTCATTTATACAGGGTGTCATGCCCGAAGGGTCGTATTATGTTATACACCCGGTCGTCCGGTCGTCCGTCCGTCCGTTAGCAGTTATTTAAGTTGGCCATTTCAGAAATCAAGTGCAGATAATTTTAGAACGCAAACAGCGACCCGAATTTTGAGAGTCACATGCACAACTAGACATCATAAAGATTCACTGTGGTGAATGAGTCATTTCGACACCCGATAATTTTGACACTTTTAGGTCGTTTCGACCGCTGGTGAAACTCCAAGTTATTCATTAAACTCCAAAAACAAACACACACAAAACAACTATTAACATATTCTTGTCACTGCAAATTTAACTAGTTATTTCCCACAGCACATATAGTATATGTAGCTGAATTTCAATTGTATCTGCTTTAAATACTTTTTGGGATACCCCTATCTAGATAACTCTTTGAATACATGTAGGCCTACTCAAATGAATTAGTAATACTTTTTATCTACAATTTGTTGCTAAAAAAAATTGTGGGTCGAATTGACCAAAATATGGGTCGATACGACCAAAAAGTTTCGAACTGACTGGGTGTAGAAATGACTTGGTGCCGAAACGACTGAATACCATTGTGGCAAATTTCAAATAGATCTAATTCCGATGGAAACTGTAGGAGGAGTTGCGCACACAAGAAATTCCAAACGGACGGACGGACGACCGGGTGTACAGTATGAGGTAATACGAGCCTTCGGACGTATAAAAAGGATGCCAGCTACGCTTGTGCATGCATTTGTTCTGTAACACGCTGTATAAATGACTATTGCCGTGTGCTCCAATGAGACTGTCTACGCCGTGCCGATTCACGTAAAAGTCTGCGTTTTGGCCCAACCCATTTACACGTGTACGTAAGACTCCAGTTCTTCAGTGTGTACACGACCGCGTCGTGTACTCAATGAAGAAATCGGAAATTGCGGGCACGTAATCGTGCCCCCAAGACGAAATTTCATCAGTCCGTGCACGACCGTCGGGCACCCAACGAGTTTTCCTTCATTGAGTACACGACAGTCGGACTCGCAGTATGAAATTTCTTCAGTGTGTACACGACTGTCGGGTAAATATCATCGGCCATTTTCAAAAGTCAGATTGACTAATGTTCGACAGGATTTTTCAATCGTGACAAGACCAGTCCTTTGTATTTTCATAAATTCGGTCATGTTCCATCCAACGAAAGTACTACATTTTGGACTAAAAGGTATTAACGGAAAAACAAAGCCTGCTTCCGAAGTAACTTTTTACAGAAAACTAAATTTTTGAAAGGAAGCCCTCACCAATCGGTGCCGACTTACCTATTCAGAGCCGGTCCACATAATCGGAGCCCTTCTTTATTTTCATCATTTTTGTGCTATTTCTTTTCAATTCTTTACCAGCAGTGAATATAACATTTCAAGACATTAATTCACGCTTTTGGAACGGCAAGACTCTCTTTTAATTGCCAATTATATGGCAATAATAGACTGAATTTAGGTCTGTGACGTATTATTTTAGCTAAGGTCAACCCACGCCACAAATGATTCAGACAACATCGTACACTTGTTACAACTTTCTGTAGTGTAGTAAACATATTGAATGAAAGACCAGAGCATTGCATGACATTCTCCTTTTTTGGAATTTCAAAGACATGAGAACACATGATTACAAATAATGACAAGCTTACTTGTTTTTTGGTTGTTTTTCAGCCGACATCTTCAGAAACGGAAGACCAACACAACATTTTCTCGTCAGAGCCTTTGACTCTGAATATGAAGTTTCCTACCCGTGTGGTAGCATATTGTGATGGAAACTGTAACACATCTAAGTTAAGGACAGGCAGTGTGATGTTATATCATGATCAGGGAAATCAATAATGTCACTGATTATTTGCAGCAAAATTATTGAAATGAGAAGGAGGTAATTGTTGAAACAATTAGATACCTTGATGATTTATTTTTGGATTCATAACTTTATGAACAGCAGACAACTGAAAAATAAATACATGATCCAGATACTATAAATGATACACATGATTAGGGTTATTTGCAGGAATCATACCTAAGTTTGTTTTACCTTTGTATCCAGAGCCTTCACCACTGAGTCAAGGAATACCTGCAGTAATGGCTAGGTTTTTATCACATAACAGTTACCTCTCTTTGTTTTCAGTGTAATATACCCACTACAAATTTTATCATCTTATACAGTCATGTTTCATATCACGATTGTGTGACATATAATGGCATTTTGTATGTTTGTCATAGAAGTGAACGGGTTCTATAGATATTACTGTGGTTGCATCTATAGATGGTTTTGCATCTTCTGATCTGTAATTTGTAAAACATCATTATGTGATTAAAATAAAAAAATCTAACATTCAATG
Organism: Hippopus hippopus; assembly: GCA_946811185.2. Classification (NCBI taxonomy): domain Eukaryota; kingdom Metazoa; phylum Mollusca; class Bivalvia; order Cardiida; family Cardiidae; genus Hippopus; species Hippopus hippopus. The sequence continues at coordinate 37,142,214 of OX328102.1, read as the reverse complement.
GCATTTTAGATAAAACTTTTATGAAACTCATCCAGAAAAAATGTTATTAACCCCTCACCAAAAGCTTGCTTAATAATGTTTTCCATAGACTGGTTCAATAAAATTTTATCTCAAACACCAACTCATGTCAGATCCTATATATCTGTGGCAATGTATGGTAACCCTTTTATACCAAAAGCTTTTTGCCCTGTTTCCTTCCACAGGGGACTGAGAGACTTAGATACCTTTTCCAAGTCAGACCCACTATGTGTAATGTTTACCAGAGATCCTCGTTCAGGAGAGTACTATGAGGTAGGTCAAGTCAGGCTCTGCTTGTGATCTACACAGGCTCTTTTAATAAATCATTGCACTAAAAAAAATTTATTTCCTTTATTATAGACTACAATACATCTTTGAAAAACGTGAGAAAAGAAGTCTGCAATTGTAACACACAGTTACTGCTTTTCCTATAATGCCTTTCATATTGTTGCTAACAATATTTTCTTTTCCTTCTCCTGAATGCTGTACAAGAATTAGGCTGATTTCGTTAAAACCAATTCTTAGTTTCATGTAAATAGTTCTATGTTGCATTTAGCACAAATGATGTTTGAAAATGTTGTGGCAAATAGCAAATGAAAGAAAAACTTGAAAAAATCATTTTCACTCAAATAGCCTTAAGCTGTAATACTATCTGGTATATAGTGTCACTTATTAGACCTTTGTTAAGATTGGTGAAATTGTTGCATTATGATTTAACCTCTTACCACATAATCCCGACTTTTAACGGCCCCAGGTAAGAAAGCTTTTGAAAACATTGTGGGAAAAGGAGAAAATGCTGGTAACCAGCATTTTCTCCTTTTCCCACAGTGTTTTCGACCCTCTAGAGAACTTTAAATCATTTTCACAAATAATGACTTTGTCATCTGCAGATGCTTTGAATTTGGAAGAGTCTAGAATTTGTCGTTTGTTGAAGGGTTAACTTCACCCACAATGGGATTGCATGACATTCTGAAGGAACAGAGTCCCTACCATTATTCAGACCTTTAATATTAATGGCGCACATTCTTAATTCTTTATAAAACAACTCTGTGTTTTTATGACCCTGAGGAAAAGGGCCTTGGAAAGCATTGTGGAAAAAGAAGAAAATGCTGGTAACCAGGATTTCTCTTCTTTTTTCCCCACAATGCTTTCAACCCTTTCAGAGACAAATCTGACCATTTGAACAGAGTTTTTCTTTGACTTTGCCATACAGGGGTCATTTTGACCCCCTTCAAGTGAATTGAAGAAGACAAACATCTAAATTTTGGGGGTCATTCACGAAAGTTGGGGGGTCAAAATTCTAAGAAACAGGGGGTCAGGGAAAACCCTGATTTGTACCTCATTAGTTGCTTTTGCACAAATGCTTTCAATTTGGACAAGTCAAAAGTTTTGATATTTGGTTGACAGCTAAAATGTAATTTGCTTTTAATTTCAAGTTTGGGAGAACAGAAGTTATAGATGACAATTTGAATCCAGACTTTGTGAAGAAATTCATCATTAACTACTATTTTGAGGAGAGCCAAAAGTTAAAGTTTGAAGTGTAAGTAATGTACCTGTTCAAATATCTTTCAACCTTCATCATATTATCCCAAGTTTTAACAACCCTGAAAGAAAAGCTGTCGAAAACATTGTTGGAAAAGAAGAAAATGCTGGTAACCAGCATTTTCTCCTTTTCCTATAATGTTTTTTTTTTCCTTTCCAAGATAGAAATCATCATTTGAGTGAAATTTGATTTGTCTTCTGCAAATGCTTTGAATTTGATCGATAAAATGTTGTAGCCAGCATTTTTTCTCCACAATATTTGTACCTTTTCGAAGACAAAGCTCATCATTTGTGTCAAGTTTGATATGTCATCTGCAAATTCTGTTAATTTGGACAAAATTAGAATTAAAGAAGTGGCTATATTCTATCATTTCAGGTATGATGTGGACTCAAAAAGCTCAAGGTTGTCTGATCATGTAAGTTCTATTAATATAAAAATACTTATCTTTCTTAAAATGTGTCCTGTTTTGTTTTCTGTTGTATCATTCTGGTCGGCTTACACAAATCATGACAAAAAGCGCAAATACTGATGCCATTCTCTTGACATGTCTTGACAAAAACAGCCCTAAGATTGCTATAGTTGAGTCTCTTTGCCATCTCGAACATTGATTCCAGCTATTTAGCAGCTGTTAAAAGTGAATTAGTGCTTCTGGTATTAACCAGCATTTTGTCATTTCCTACAATGACTTGAAAAGCCTTCTTGCTTATGGTTTCTAAAACATATTGTACAGTAAAGGATTAAGATTTAACCCAATACTGTGCAGTTATGAAATAGACAAATTAAAAACTCTTACGAGTTAAAAAAAAACGGGGGAACACATGCGAATGAAAGGAAAAATACTTTTCCTAAATTAAACTGAAAGAAGGGATGTAAAAGGATTAACCTTGTGTTAACAAAATTAAACCTTTTACCATAATGTTTCAAAAACTGTTGCATATTACGACAGGGAGTATCCAGAAATAAAAAGTCTTATTTGTGGGTAACAAATTATTGTAGTGGTTATGTCATTAGATGTACAGTACATAACTAGAAATAAATAATAAATCCGGATTTGTTAGCCTTTTCAGCAAACAATCTTGTGTGTTAACAACCCTGAGGAAAATGCTTTTGGAAAAAATGGGGGCAAAGGAGAAAATGCTGGTAATCAGTATTTTCTCTTTTTGCCACCATTTTTTCTATCTTCTCAAAGAAAAATCCAATCATTTGAATCCACATTTGATTTTTAATCTTTACATGCTTTCAATTTTTACAAGTTAATGGTTTAGTTGTGTGGTAAGACTGAATTCATTAATATTTGAATACTGCTGACAATGCTGTGGGGAATTGTTTAGTTGCCTGAATACAGTATCCAGTAATTATGATACAGTTTCACACTTTGACTGTATTGGGTTTCACAGGAATCAAATGATTACAGTTGGTATGACTGAAGTGTTTCATTTACACATTGCAGATCATATTCCTTGTCTTGTTGCAGAAAGGTTTTGAAAACATTGTGTCAAATGTAGAAACTGCTCCTTATGGGCAATTAGTACTTTTGTCATAATGTCTTTACACAAACTCGGGTATTAAACCTTTCCAAAACAATCCCTGGTTTTCACGACCCTGAAAAAGAAGCCTTTTGAAAACATTGCGGGAAAAGGAGAAAATGCTGGTAACCAGGGTTTTCTCCTTTTCCCACAATGTTTACTACCCTCCCAGAACAAATTTCAATTTTAGAGTCATGTTAATTTTGTCGTCTGCAAATGCTTTCAATTTGGACCAGTCTAAAGTTTTGTCGTTTGGTAAAGAGTTAAATCTTAATGACGCTCTTTATCAATGGACAAAATTCAAGTCTTGTCCAAATTGAAAGCATTTGCAGACAATAAATTAAATATGGGTCAAATGATGGGATTGGCCATAGGAAAAGTAGAAAACATTGTTGGAAAAGGAGAAAATGCTTTTTATCAGCATTTTCTCCTCTTCCTTCAATATTTTCAAATGTCTTCTTCTACAGGATCATTTTAAACATGGGTTACTTTGGTAAAGCTTTAGGTCTTGAAGTATGTTTTTAACCTTTTACTGCACAGTGCCAACTTTTAACGATCCTGGGAAAGAAGCCTTTTGAAAACATTGTGGGAAAAGGAGAAAATGCTAGTAACCAACAATGTTTTCTACCCTATCAAAGAAAAAATTGCACTGTTTGAGCCACATTGAATACTGTCTGCAAATGCTTTCATTTTGGACAAGGCTAAAATTTTGTCGCCTGGTAAAGGTTTTAAGTTTTCTGTCACAATCTGCAGGGCTGCAGTATTTGGTTGGGCCTGATCCTTGGTTTTCCATTTTGAAAACATTTCCAGATGTCAAACCAACTGTGCGTCAAATTGTAGAATTTTTCCAAAGGGTGGAAATTATTGAGGGGAAATGGGGAAATTGGAGGCAATGCTGGTCAGTAGTTTTTTTGCCTTTTCCCTCAAAGTTTCTAAAATACTTCTACATCAGGGCCCCGTTTTATCAAGGTAGTTAAAAAATTTGCATAAGAAAAATTTCCAGGAAACTTTGATGTATCACAATAGTTTTTAGCTCCACTGGCGGAAGGCCAGAGGGCTTATGTCATGGCCCGTTGTCCGTCGTGCGTGTGTGCGTGCGTGCGTTAACTTTTATTTTAAACATCTTCTTCTCTGAAACTACCTGGCCAATTTTGATGAAACTTCACTGAAATAATCCTGCCATGGTCCTCTTCAGAATTTCTTGAAAGAATTTAATTCCTTCAAAAACTCTGGTTGCCATGGCAACAAAACTTAAAAAATATTGAAAATCTTTGAAAATCTTCTTGTCTGAAACCATAAGGCCTAGGGCTACCAAATTTGGCATGTAGCTTTATCTAGTAGACCTCTATCAAGTTTCTTCAAATTATAGCCCTTGGGTCAAATTTGACCCCGCCCTGGGGGTCACAAGTTTTACATAGGCTTATATAGAGAAAACTTTAGGAATCTTCCTGTACCTAGCCATAAGGCCTAAGCCTACCAAATTTTGCATGTGGCTTAATCTAGTGGGCCTCTACCAAGAGTGCCCAACTTATAGCCCCGGGGTCAAATTTGACCCCAGCCCCGGGGGGGGGGTCACAAGTTTTACATAGGCTTATATAGAGAAAACTTTAGAAATCTCCCTGCACCTAGCCATAAGGCCTAGTGCTACCAAATTTTGCATGTAGCTTTATCTAGTGGGTCTCTACCAAGAGTGCCCAACTTATAGCCCTGGGGTCAAAAATGGCCCTGCCCCAGGGGTCACAATTTTTATATGGGCTTATGTAGACAAAACTTCAGAAATCTCCCTGTACTCAGTCATAAAGCCTAGGGTTACCAAATTTTGCATGTGACTTTATCTAGTGGGCCTCTACCAAGAGTACCCAAATTATAGTCCTTGGGTCGAATTTGACCCCACCCCAGGGGTCAGAATTTTTACATGGGCTTATGTAGTGAAATCTTTAGAAATTTTCTTGTTACTTACCATAAGAACTTGGGCTACCAATTCTAGTCCTGTCTCAGGGGTCTTATGTTCAAAACTAATTGGCCAAGTATTGTAATTTTTGGCATGTAGGGATTTTATGTATTAGCCAGTGGAGCGATACAGGGCCATCATGGCCCTCTTGTCTTAAATATTCATGATAGTTATCTTGTATTTTGTGGCAGAAATATGCCACCAGGCTATAGTTACGTAAAACTTACGCAACTTTTCTTCGTAACTACCTTAGTAATATGGGGCCCAGAACTAAAACTCAGGACTATTAGGTATAGCTTTTTATTTCCCACAATGTCTTAAAAAGCATTCATCCCAAGGGTAATCAAATCACGGGATTATATTGTACTGGGTCAGTGGTTAAGTATTGCAGTGTAAGTGTAGTTTTGCACAGAGTTGATAAACCAACATTATTTTTGCAGGATTTTCTGGGAAGAATAGAGTGTACATTGGGTGAGCTTGTAGCATATGGAGGAAAGTTTGAAAAGCCTTTACAGTAAGTCTGTTACAGACCTAGTTTTGCAAGAATTTTGATTAGTTTACAATTGTATCAAACAGGTTGTATTCCTCCCCCCTCCCCCCCCCTCCCCCCTTTCTGTTTCTCTCCCAATTTCTCTCCTTCTCTCTCTCTGTCTGTCTCTCTCTCTCCCTCCCATTCTCTCCCTCTCTCTACCTACTCTCTCTTTCTCTGCTTTTGGTCCCTTTCTCTGCTTTTGGTCTCTTTCACTGGTCGAGGAGTCTAAAATCTTGTCATTTGGTAATAATTAAATATTGGTTTTTTTTTATGAACATTGGCAAGTTCTGATTGGCTGAAAATTTTTTTTCATAGCTCCATGAAAAAGAAAAAAATTGAGCAGGGCAGGAACTACTTTTGCAGTCAAACTAATGTAAAAAAAAAGATGTATACAAGTTTTTGTGATGTTTTTCTTTCTGATTTTAGATCTGTATCGCATCTGAAGTTCAAATTGCTAGCTGAATTAACTTTATTTTCTCTGAATATTGAAAAAAAGTATCCAACAGTAAATTCAAAGAGGGAGCTTAAAACTCGTTGTCACTTTGCTGGGTTCTAATAATCTTACTTTCAACTTCATTCTGGCATATTGAACTTCTGATAATAAATCTACTAAATCTGCAAATGTTCAGTACTATAATGACGTCATGAATTTACGTCATGAATGAGCAGTTTTACCGTGCTATGAAGAATCAATGAAATGAACATTGAATAAATATGCAATGTTGGATTTACAAAAAAAAAAAGCAGTATTATTTAAGTGCATATTTGTTGTCTGTGATATGGTATATAAGAAATGAAGAGAATTTTTTTTGTTTTCATGGAGGTATGAAAAAAAAAAAAAAACACCTAATCACAGTTTCATCTTCAGTTTCAGTTTCGCAGTGTCATGCAGTGTGATTAGGTTTTTTTTTTCATTCCTCCATGAAAACCAAAAAAGTTCTCTTCATTTCTTAAAAGAGTTAAATTCCTGAATGTAATTTAAATATACTAATTGTCATAACCCAGTTTGTGGAGTCTGAGCCTGATTTACATTGCCTGCAAAAGTCAGGGTTTGCAGCCTAAGGATAAATTGTTCACCACTTGTTACCACTTGATTTATATGCTTTTCTTTATTTCATAGGGGACCAGGGAAGAACAATGGAAAGATCTTATGTAAGTATTTTCACTCAGTTTTAACCCTGTATCACATTATGCTCTCATATATCTCAATAAATAGTTGAAAATACTTGTTAGATCCTGAATCATATATTACACAATAATTTTTGTTATTGTCTACACATGATTGACCAGTGAAATATACAAAAATCCCCTTAACAAGTAAAAAATCAGAAACAAAATTTGATTGGTCAGGCCATTCACATGAACTTGACACCAAAAAAGTGAAAATTCAGATTCAACATTTGATTAGTCAAGCAACTGCATGAACTTTATACTTAAAAAAGGAAAATTTTAATTTGATATTTTATTATTGAACCTAATTGCATGTTCTTGACATAAATTATGAAAATAAAAAAACAACTACAACAAAAAAAAAGAAATATATTCAATACTTATGGTCAAAATAATTGCATGAAATATTTGCTTTCTGAATGAGAAATCTGATTCAATATTTGATTGGCCAACCAAATTGCTTTACACCTAAAAATGAAAGATTTTGATTAAATATTTGAAAATTAAGAAGTTTGATTTAATATTTGATTTGTCAACCCAGTTGCATGAACTTTACACATGAAAAGTGAAAATTCCGATTGCAGGAACATGACAACAAAAAAATGATAATTCTGAATTAATTTTTGGTTGATTAACCCATTTGCATGAACTTGACTCCTGAAGAGTGAAAAAAATATAATTTAAAATTTGATTGGTCAAGCAGTTGCATGATCTTGATACCCCAAAAAATGTGATTCAGTATCTGATTCGTCAACCCACTTGCATGAACTTGACTCCTGAAATGTGAAAATTCTGATTCACTATTCAATGGTTAGTCTATAGCATGAACATGACACTTGAAAAGTGAGAAATCTGATTGAATATATGATTGGTCAGCCCCCCAAAAAATTTAAAATTTTGATTCAATATTTTTGAGGATCAACCCAATTGCATGTCATTGTTGCCTACTTTTTTTGTAACTATAATAATGACTGTTCTTTTTTTTCAAGTAAGAGCTGAGGAACTAAGCAACTGCAAGGTATGTATGTCGTTGTTTGTTGATCAGTTTTTGAACCTTAACATGGCAGTAGTCCACTTGTTCATACCTCTAATGACTTTGACCAGTACAAGAAATGGACTCTGTAATGATTATGCTCCTTGGCATGGATCAAACAAGGCACTAGCTGATGGCATATTGAACAGATCAACATCAATCACTATACACTTGGAGAGGGAGAGCCAGTATGGAGAAAATAAAGCTTTTAATTGTTAGATTTTCTTGTGCATTGTGATTTAGAAAAGTCCCTAAACTGCTGAGATACAGCATTTTAAAAAACATCAGTGAAAAAAGAGCATTTGCTTGTTCTAAGCAACTGTTGCTTTCTCAACAGGACTCTACCTCATTAAGAAATTAACAGTGTTTATTCCTTTCCATAAAGAAATGTTTCTTCTATCACAACTTTGACTACTTTGTTGTGTGTTAAGAAATAGCTGGTGTGATTACAGTGGTGTCTTAACAGAAAGACAGTTGTAACCATTACAAGTACATAATTTGTATTACAGGAGTTGATAAACCTGCAGTTCAAAGCTGTCAAATTGGACAAGAAAGACTTCTTTGGAAAGTCAGACCCTTACCTGGAATTTCAGAGAGTGAATGAAGATAACAGGTACATGTTTATGTCATTTAATGTAAATGGTGACTGTTTCTGTCTCAGTCTTTCATAATAGCAACTGTTAAATTGTTGTAACTGCTACGAGGGGTGATCAAAAAGATCGCGGACCACCTCGTTATTTTGAAAACTACTACACGTAGGATTACAAAAATTTGTGTAGATGAGCATTAATTATCTGGTAACTGACTAAAGCTTTCAAATGTCGTCGTATTCAAGTAGGTAAAGTGTGACGTCATTCTCATGACGTCATATACTGCATTAGTGGTCCAAAATGTCGGACGACGTTTTATTTGAGCCGAGAGTAATCATAAAGTTTTACGTCAAACTCGGAAAATATTTATCGGAAATCAAAATCGATTGAGAAACAGTTTAAGGGGACTCTGCACTAAAGAATTCTGATATTCGTACATGGATCGGACCAATTTAGACAAGGGTGCGATACTGTTAAAGATGGCCCTAAATCTGGCTGTCCATCAACATCAATCACAGACAAAATCATAACGTGTGTAGAGTAGCATGCAAAACAAAATCATCGAGATACTGTCAGGAAAATAGCTGACACATACAACATTTCATATAAAAGTGCTCAGAAGATTTTGATTGAGAATCTTGGAATACCGTGTGTTTGCTTAAGGTGGGTACCTCGGCAACTGACGCCCGAGAAAATGGGGGTTAGGGTCGAAATCTGTTAAGAAATTTCAGAACGCATTAGGATAGAGGGGTCAAACTTTACCCATCGTATTGGAACAAGCGATGAAACATAGGCACACTTTAACGAGACTCAATCTAAACAATAAAGCACTGTATGGAAACATCCAACATCGCCTTCCGCTGGTAAAGCCAACCTCTCTAAGTCACTTGGTAAAGCTATACATCATGTATTTCTGTTCTCCTTTTTTTCCTCTACATCATGTTGTATCTATACATACTGCAGTCAATACTGAGTTTTATGCCAACATTATTCAAATAAATTTCACAAACACCATACGGAAAAAACAGCCTGAAGTCCTGCGGGGTGACGTCACTTTACGCTAAGATAACGCCCTAGCTCACAAAGCCGCGCTTGGACAAGAAACGTTGCAAAAACTAAACATAGAAACACCAACCAATGCCCCTTAAAATTTAGTCCTGACTCCATGTGACATCTGACTAGTTCCTGTTTTGAAAGATTCTCTATGTGGCATGCACTACAAGAGTAGAGAGGAGCTAACCCTCGCTATGACCGGATCCTTGAGAGTAATGTCACGTGACGCGCTCGCACACGTGTTTCGCACGTGGAAATCAAGAATTAGTAAGTGCATAGAACTCAAAGGAGGTTACTTTCAAAAATAGTAAACACTCCGAGTTGTTTTTTATAATGATATTCCGATACCGGCACCGGTCCACGTTCTTTCTGATCACCCCACGTACATTATAGCACCTGCTGCATAATGAATATTTTAAACTTCCCTTATAACTACTGCAATGGTTTAACCCTTTACCAAACAAACCCTTGTTTTAATGGTTTGCAAAGGAGGACTCTTGACAACACTTTGAGAAAAGGAGAAAAGGGATAATTTTCTCCTTTTCCCACATTGTTTTCTTCTATTTCAAAGACAAATTGCATTAGTTGTCATTTTCCCACATTGGTTTCTACTTCTTCAAAGACCAATCATATTATGTGAGTCACATTTTATTTATCCTTTTTTAAATGCAAATTACATTATTTGAGCCTTGTTTGAAGTTATGTCTGCCAATGGACAAGTTTAAAATTTTGTCATTTGGTCAATGAATACATTTTTTGTCTGTAATGTTTTTGGGCTGGCAATGTGTAGTGTTTACTTTCAAATAAGAATATTACTGACTTATACCTTTTTTTGTATTCCTTTCCTTTATTGCAGTTTTACAGTTGTACATAGGACAGAGGTGCTTAAAAATACCCTCAATCCAACATGGAAAGCATTTAGTGTGCCTGCAAGGTCCTTATGTAATGGTGATTATGACAGGTAAAAATAAGAAAAAATCATATATTATACTTCATGTGTCTGTTTTTAGAAATGTTATGGGTAAAGAAATGTCGTAATTTAAGCTGGGGGGGAATTATTTCCCTGTCACAGTGAATATTTTCCTCCTGCTGAAAATCTGGAACTACTTTTTTAAGTTTTTTAAGTTTTTAAGTTTCAAAAGTGGCATTCGTTGACAAAATAATCAGAGGAAATGTAATATATAATTTGTTTCATCAGCTTGTGGTTAATATGGGGAAATATTTGTCTCAAAAGGGAAAGGTCCGCGAAAATAACTCGATGTTTACAGGAATATAACAGAAAAACTGACATCCAACATATTTTCCTGATGTATTTTCTCCCAATATCTTAGTTTAAAGGCTGTTTAGTTTAAAAGCTATGTTTTCAGATGAAATTCGGTAGATTGTCATTTTTTGTGAAGACTTCTTTATATGCCTGTGAAAAATGAAATCTTGTTTTAGACCAGGGACCATTTTTCTTAATGTTAATCATGGAGTATGTACATGAGCCATGCGCTGTGAAAATGGTGTTTAAGCCTTTACCAAACAATCCCTGGTTTTTACGACCCAGAGGAAGAAGCCTTCTGAAAACATTGTGGAAAAAGGAGAAAATGCTGGTAACCAGCATTTTCTCCTTTTCCCACAATGTTTTCTATTCTTCTAAGGTCAAGTTTCAGACTTTGAGTCACGTTTACTTTGTCGTCTGCAAATGCTTTCAGTATGGACAAGTCTAAAATTTTGTTGTGTAGTAAAGAGTTAATGAATCTGCAAAAAGTATTGACGGACGTTGGCCTGCCCAGGATTACAAGGGTCCTAACATTTTGCTATCTGTAAATTTTCTGTATGTCTAAGGACCAGTATACCTTATGAATCAGTGAATTGTAGGATAAATTGGATTTTAATGATCTATAATTATAAGATGACTTGCTTGGTATGATGTATCATGGAAATGCATTAAACCCCATATATTATATTTCATGTGTCTATTTTTAGAAATGTTATGGGTAAAGGAATGTCGTAATTTAAGCTGGGGGGAATTATTTCACCGTCACAGTGAATATTTTCCTCCTGCCGAAAATCTGGAACTACTTTTTTAAGTTTTTTAAGTTTTTAAGTTTTAAAAGTGGCATTCGTTGACAAAATAATCAGAGGAAATGTAATATATAATTTGTTTCATCAGCTTGTGGTTAATATGGGGAAGTATTTGCCTCAAAAGGGAAAGGTCCGCGAAAATAACTCGTGCCTTACGGCACTCGTTATTTTCACATACCTTTCCCTTTTTTGGCAAATATTTCCCCATATTAACCACAAGCTGATGAAATAAACTCTATATATTCATATTATTCAAGCTGCATAATAATAAGAACTTGATTTTGACCTGGAAAAATGTTAAGTAAAACTGTTATGTTTGTTAAGGTAATGTTGTAAATACATGTAAATGCCACAGTTTACTTTTAGTCCAGGTGAGAAAATAAGATGTAAAATAAATGTAATATATAATTTGTTTCATCAGCTTGTGGTTAATATGGGGAAATATTTGCCTCAAAAGGGAAAGGTCCGCGAAAATAACTCGTGCCTTACGGCACTCGTTATTTTCACATACCTTTCCCTTTTTCGGCAAATATTTCCCCATATTAACCACAAGCTGATGAAATAAACTCTATTGAATCAGTGAATTGTAGGATAAATTGGATTTTAATGATCTATAATTATAAGATGACTTGCTTGGTATAATGTATCATGGAAATGCATTAAACCCCATTTCCCAGAGCATGGCTCTAATGTATCTGCTTCCTTCTGGTGCAACTTTCATAGTAATTCTTTGAATCAAAATGTAATTGATAGCCTAGGAATACAAAAACCACCATGTGAAAAAAGACATAGGCCTCATGCTTAACTTTCATATGGAGACAAAATGGTATTCACCTTTTAGGTGCCTATAATGGAAGACAGTGAAACTCTAAATCTTTACCGAATGACAAAATTTTAGACTGTACCAGATTGAAAGCATTTTCAAATTATATGTAGCTCAAATTATGATTTCTCTCTTTGATAGTGTAGAAATAATGTTGAAAATGAGAAAATGCTGGTTTTCAGCATTTTCTCCTTGTACCACTATGTTTTCAAAAGCCTTCTCTTTCAGGGCTGTTCAAACTTAAAGAGTTGTGGTACACGGTTAAACAAGAATCGAGAATGGCCGGAGGAAGAGGCCCATGAAAATTAGCTTACATGATTTTAAGGCCAAAGCATCACTGATTGATGGATAAAATGCTTTGCCGTCCTCTCACAAGTACATGATCAGTCCCAGTTATTGGCTGCTTAAAGAAATAGTTTTGTAGTATTTGCAGAATTCAGGCTGTTACCTTTAATGTTTTTTGTCAAATTTCAGGTCTATTTTGATAAAATGTTGGGACTGGAACAGCAATGGAAGGTAAGATCAACATGTGTTTCTAATACAGATAAACTTACATTTCTTTTCTTGCCTAAGGCAGTTCCATTTTGGCTTTGTTTATCCTTTCCAGAACAAATACAAAGTTTAGGCCCCTGTTCGAAAGAACATTGTCTGTACCATTTCATGATTAACAGTTCTTTTACTTTCAATTTACTCCTTTTTGTTATACTCATAACTGGTTTTCCTCTCTTGCATGTCTTTAACACAGTGTGTGTTGTAATGGGTCAAACTACATGAATGAAATCTAACTTTGATAAAAAATGTTTGGAAGATAGTACAAATGCAGGTTATTTCATTATTCAGCTTTTATCAAACAATGGTATGTCTCAAAGGCTCTGTGGAAAATAAAGTTTGAAAACATTGTGGGTAAAAGAGGAAATGATGAAAACCAACTTGTTCTCGTTTTTCCACAATTTTTCTACCCTGTCAAAGACAAATACCATCATGTAATTTATTGTCTGCTTTCAATTTTGATCAGTCTCAAAGTTTGTTGTCTGGTGAAAAAATTAATCAACATATTTCATAAAAGTTATGTGATGGTGTTACAGAAGAAAAGGAGTTTTTAGCTCCACTGTTCTGAAGGCCAGCGGGCTTATGTCATGGCCCGCTGTCTGTCTTGCGTCCGTGTGTCCGTGCATCTGTGTGTGTGTCGTTGCGTGCAATAACTTTTATTTCAAACATCTTCTTCTCTGAAACTATCCATCCAATTTTGATGAAACTTCACAGAAATGATCCTGACATGGTCCTCTTCAGAATTTCTTGAAAGAATTTGATTCCTTGAAAAACTCTGGTTGCCATGGCAACAAAACTTAAAAATATTGGAAATCTTTGAAAATCTTCTTGTCTGAAACCATAAGGCCTAGGGCTACCAAATTTGGCATGTAGCTTTATCTAGTAGACCTCTATCAAGTTTCTTCAAATTATAGCCTTGGGATCAAAATTGGCCCCGCCCCGGGGGTCTCAAGTTTTACATGGGCTTCTATAGAGAAAACTTTAGAAGTCTCCCTGCACCTAGCCATAAGGCCTAGGGCTACCAAATTTTGCATGTGGCTTTATCTAGTGGGCCCGTAGCAAGACTGCCCAAATTATAGCCCTGGTGTTGAATTTGGCCCCACCCCGGGGATCACAAGTTTTACATGGGCATATATGGTGAAAACTTTAGAAATCTCCCTTTACTTGGTCATAAAGCCTAGGGCTACCAAATTCTGCATGTAGCTATATCTAATTGGCCTCTACCAAGAGTGCCCAAGTTATAGCCCTAGGGTTGAATTTGATCCTGCCCCAGGGGTCAGAAGTTTTACATGGGCTTATATGGTGAAAACTTTAGAAATCTTCTTGTCACTGACCATAAGACTTAGGGCTACCAATTTTAGTCCTGTTTCAGGGGTCTCATGTTCAAAACCAATTTGCCAAGTACTGTAAAGTTTGGCATGTAGTGGTTTTACTTATTAGCCTGTGGAGCGATACAGGGCCATCATGGCCCTCTTGTTTTTTTCCCTAAGCATATGAGTCATGCTCTGTGAAAAGGAGTTTAATTCTGCAAAAAAGTATCCACCCTTGTCAAACTTTTTCACTATTGGTCAATTTGCTGCATGTCCATCGACCACTCTTCCATATGGTTCAGTTTGTTATTAAACAAAATGGATTATTTGGATCCATAATAATGTTTATATTTACTTGGTATGCATGAAACTCCCTTTTACCAAAGTGCAGCTAGTACATAATGACAGCTATTCATATACAGGTATGTATTTTTTCAGTTAGACCCTTAATCGTAAATGAATTTCTAGTTTGCAGACCACTGTACTAGTGAAAATGATATTTTTCATAGTCAGTTATTTTAGATGATTCATTGATGTATTCTGCAGAAATTTTATACTCTCAAGAAAATCAATCAAGGGGAAAGAGTCAATATTTACTTGCCTTATATTACAGTGCAGACTATATTGGTCAGTTTACGACAAATCTTAGAGAGTTAACACGGGGACCAGGACCAAATAATTCATATGATGTAAGTATGATATACAGTTGAGTCTGGTTTATCCAGATGTAGTTCCTTTGAATTTCTCATGATGGAGGAAAAAACACAAGAAAATGGTTCTTCATCACCGAATATTAATTGTTATTAGCATTTTCCTCATATCCCACAATCTTGACAATACTTTTGAAAGTTTCCTCAGGGTTGTAAAAATAGGGGAGTGTTTGGTTAAAGGTAAATCACATGTGTAGAAACTGAGGAATTAAGGGCAGCTAATGAAATTAAGAGATGATGGAAGCAAATTAAATGTCATCAGTAGATACTTTAGAACAGTTTAGATAACACAGAATACCTACTGTTAATTTACTGTCAAATTTCAAAATTTTGCATGGAAACTTACCTTTAAAAGTATCATGTTATATGCTTATTTCAAATTCATGGGGAAAAAATTATTGTATAGATGGTTTGTTCTAATTGGTGGAAGAAACGTCCATTAAAATCTTGTTACTTAAGGAAGTCTATTTCTGTGACCTTATCTGTTTACTGGCGGCAAAGTGGTATAGTCTAGTCTTTCTAATAAGCAACAACAAGTTAAATGTGGTTTAACACTTTAACACACAATCACAAGTTTTAACAACCGCAAAGGAAAAGCCTTTTGAAAACATCGTGGGAAAAGGAGAAAATGCTGGTAACCAGCATTTTCTCCTTTTTCCACAATGTTTTCTACCCCATCAAAGACAGATTCTGTCATTCTAATGACATTTAAATTGTTGCTTGCAAATGCTTTCAGTTTGGACAAGCTTAAATTTTTGTCATGTGGTAAAGAGTTAAATGACGGGATTCTTGTTAAAAGGTTAGCATTTTCACCTTCTCTCAAAAGTTTCTCAGAAGTTGTTTTCATCTGGGTTTAAAAATTGAAATTGTTTGGTAAAGGTTTTAATTTTAAAAGCATCTTTTGTACTTCCTTAATAAGAAACTAGAATAACTGTTCATCATTGGTGGAACTACAGGCTAAAATTAGCCATGCTCTGGCAAAAAGGGGTTTAATGCATCTCTATGATGTATTATGCTAAGCAAGTCATCATATATTTTTTGATCCGTAAAATCGTTTTTGTCTTACAACTGACTGAATCATGAGGTAGACTTGTCCTTTTACATACAGAAGATTGACCAACAGCAAAAAGTTTTGACACAGGACAGCCTGCACAGTCAGCGCAGGCTAATCTGGATGGATACTTTTGTAGATGCATTCTACCTCATTGTCACAGAGCTTGGCTCAAATACAGTTATGCTTTTTTACAATATAACAGTTAAAAAACTAGTTTGTTTTTAATATATTTTCAATTTCAGGTAATAAATGAACAAAAGAGAGCCAAGAAGAAAGGAAAATATAAGAACTCTGGTCAGGTATGGGAAACAGTCATGAATATTGATGGATTGACAGGATATTGTTTTACCTTGCTTTCAACATTGTTTCAGTCACATCACTGCAACAGCTCTCCTCCACATGTCATGTTTTCTTAATTTTTACCAGTACTAATCCAGGGCTCTTAAGTGTCTTGCCCTAGGGCATTCCTATGAAAATGGCACCACATAGAGTGAGGATTGAGCCTGTAACCACTGTATTATGAATCCTGCACCTTCACCATTGAGCCACGTAGGACCCCAGTTACCTCATCAGTAAGCCAGTTGGGATCACTAAAAGGAGATAACAACCTTACTCATTTAGCCCCTACAAAAAAATTTGTTCAGGGTATACTGGAGTCAACTTGTCAGTCTATCTGTGGACATTTAAAAAGGGGAAATTTGTATTGCAAACACCTCCCTGAGTGTTGCTGTGATAATATTGTAACTTTTTAAAACAATTAATCCTTTACTGCACAATTCCTGTTTTTAGCTACCATGACAGTTTAACAGAGAAGGCTTCTAAAAGACTTGAAGGAGATAGAGAAAATGCTGGTAACCAGTATTTTCTCCTTTTCTCACAATGTTTTCTGTCCTTTCACTCACAAATTCCATCTTTTGAGCCACTTTTAATTTGTCATCTGCAAATGCTTTGGTATGCTTAGACATAACTGGAAGAAAAGTGCAAAATGAGTAATATTTGTGACCATTTTTGAAATGTCCCTTTTTTTTCAGGCAATACTTTTATCTTGTAACGTGACAGTAGAACATTCTTTTCTAGATTACATAGCCTCAGGGTATGTTATTTCCTTATACTTTTGTCTTGTTAACATGCTATGTAGAAGAATAGAGGAAACTGTTTATGTTGGTGTAATTGCCCAAGTGGATCCTATTTCCAATTCAAAGTGCTTTTTAATTTTTTCAAACATACAAAATTTAATGATTGGCAAAATCAGCCAGAAGAAATGATTAAATTACAGACAGATATGATTTGCGTTTATATTCAAGAAATACTAGTATATGTATTGGTGACAGTGTAAGAAAGTTTTGTATGGCACTAATCATAAAATCATGTTTTCTTTCTTACATCTAGCACTTTCAAAGAAGGTATTTTACTCTGACAAAATGATAGAATGGCTTCTTTTTCCTCCTTAAAGTAATATAGATTTATAGACCAAACCCAGACTCTTGAATCTTTTTTTATTAAGGACAGAAATGGCGTTTACAGTGGCCATAGATTTTACAGCGTCCAATGGAAACCCATCATCCCCATCATCTTTACATTATTTAAACCCTTATGGAGGACCAAATCAATATGCCACTGCTATACAAGCTGTGGGAGAAATAATTCAGGATTATGATACGTAAGTAGGAGTAGTGATAGAAGTATCACTGGAAAATTTTAGCTCTCTTTCAAATTGACAAGCAAAGATATGGAATATACAACAGAAAGAAATTTTAATGTAGAAGTCATGAAAACTGGAATAAAATAGTGAAAATAATACCTTACCTGGTGACCAGCAATTTCTCCTATATTTTCACCTGTAGTTTTGTATTATCTCTTTGCCAAGTGACAATTTTTCGACTCATTAATTTGTATAGAAAGCATTTGCAGATGACATTAAATGTAGCTTAAATGATGATTTCTGTCTTTGATAAGAAAGAAAACATCATGGGGAAAGCAAGATATGCTGGTTACCAGCATTTTCTCCTTTTTCCACAATGTTTTCAAAAGCCTTCTCTTTCAGGGTAGACACAACACAGAATTATGGTAAAGGGTTAATGTTGATGTTTTATTTTTATGAAGTCTTTTTCTGCAAATTTTGTTTCAGGGATAATGAGTTAAGATGCATTTTTTATCATTTTTTCCATGAAATTTTGATCAAACCAAAACTTTTTTCTCATTTATTTTCATGACACTCATTTTTATTCTGCATTTTATGTTTATTGCTGAGTGATATATGAGCCATGCTCTGTGAAAAGGGCATTAATGCATCCACAGAAATTATTGACTCGGCCTGCACAGGCTGATCTAGGTTGAAACTTTTTCGCTAGTGGTCAATTTTCTATATGTCAAAGGACCAGTTTACTGCTTGACTCAATTGATTGTCAGTCAAAGTGATTTTATGGATCAAGAATTATGTGATGACTTGCTTGGTGTAATGCACTCAGAGATACATTAGACCCTTTTGCCAGAGTATGGCCCATACATAAGAATTGGTTGTAAAGCCACTAAAGTATTAACTGTCCCCTGTAGCTATTTTCAAATTCAGATCATATAATCCATTCCTAAATATCATAATGTAAATCTTATATCGTCCAGTAGTTTCCAAGGGGTATACTGATCTATCATTCTAAATTTACTTTTAATTCTAATTTCATGCATGTGAGAAAGTAGTCAGTGACTTGGAAAGAAAGTTGTGTCAGTACTGGTGTGAGAAAGCCAGGAAGCCAGTGCGTAGGTGCACTGACCACGGTGATATGACCTAAGCTGTGAAGACAATGTTCAATTCCAATTCAATCAAACAGTCAATCAATCAGTTTAATTATAATTTCAAAACATTGCCATTTGATCAGTTGTAAAGTTCTGTCTCCATCAATCAGGTGGCTTTTCTTTGATTTAAGGTGAAAAGTTGTATGCGTGGCCTCTGGTAAAGAATATTTCAAAAGAAGATTTTGAAATATGGTTTAGTCCTTTGAATTAAATCTAAGTGTCAATCTTTTATTTTTTATAAAAGATAATGTTGTTTTCGTGCAGTCTGCATATTTTTTTTTACATTTTTTTGCTAGTGACAAGCTGTTTCCTGCACTTGGATTTGGTGCAAGGTTTCCTGATGGAACAGTTCAACATGAGTTTGCCTTGGTAAGATCTTACACATTTGTGAGAGAGAACTGTTTACTAAATACAACACTTTTTTACAAAGCACATGTATATTCAGTGAATGACCTTTTATAGAACTTACATCTGAGCTTTTACAGCTGACATCTTTAAAAATATGTAGGATAAGCAGCAATTACCTGTACAAGAGGACTACTGACATTTTCAGAAAATGTTTGTCATATGTATGATTTGTAACAGTTTAATAGACCTTTTTCCTATTGTTTGTTTTCTCAGGTGTTAAACACTGTACATATCACGACAACTAGTACACTAAATCCATGCTCTCCTGGAAATTTTTTCACTACTGTGACCAATACTTTGCACACTTTTCTTTCCAAGTGGCCTGGGGCTTTACTTCAAGAACAATTTGAAATCAGTGAGGGAGCAGTTAGTCCTTTTGTAATGAATTTCATCTATTTTTCTTAAAGAATTTGGCCAACCTTGGAATCAAACCAGAAACCCCCAGATTTCAAGCTCTGTATGTTACAGACTGGGCTACCATGCTCAACATTTGGTAAGTCTGATAATAGCTTGGTACCTGCAGGTGACCTTTTTATCTGGCATAAGATCACACTTTGGCTTTTTTGGCCAAGGAACAATGTACTTGTACTTGGTCCTCTGGGAAAATGTTTTTGCCTGTTTTAATGTAATATACCTGTTTTTAATGTGCTTGTGACAGAATTTCAACATACAGAACCCATATTGCCAAGGTGTACAAGGTATTTTGGGAGCCTACTACAATGCATTAAAGTCAGTACAGCTATATGGACCAACCAACTTTGCTCCTTGTATAAACCATGTTGCCAGGTAAGTGCTCAACCCATAAAGCACTGAACTATTAAAACAAATCTCTTTAATTAGTAAAAACAGCCAAACTCTTGCTATGTATAGTCTTTTTAGCAAGAATATTTTACAAGCAGCAGAAAATGTAGATCTAAGAACATACTGGATATTCTATGCAGTCTGATTTTGATCTGCATCGGCTGGTTTAAGCAACTTAAGCCAGGCTCAGTGTCTATAAGCCCCAATACAGGCCATAAGTAAGCAATGGCGTGTTAAAATG
The DNA here is from genome assembly GCA_946811185.2 of Hippopus hippopus. Lineage (NCBI taxonomy): Eukaryota > Metazoa > Mollusca > Bivalvia > Cardiida > Cardiidae > Hippopus > Hippopus hippopus. Next base: position 37,122,042 of record OX328102.1, on the reverse strand, counting down.
CATTTAATTTTACATGATACCTTTTCAAAATATTAAATATGTGTGGAGATAATATGTTATTGTATTGTGGGTCTAAGTGTTAGCAGCTGTCAGAAAAATGAATTTTTCATTGAAAGTAGTTTGAAAGTTGCCAGGTCGCTGTTTCATTTGTTTACTTTTTACCTGGTTTTGAAATTCATTTTCTGCCAGCAACCAGTACTTGGACTGACTGCACAATATTGGATTGTCATCTTCACAATAATTTCCATACCTTTAAAATGTATGGTTTTAGTTCAAATGCGTTTAACACCCAAATTAGTTACTTTTGGCTGCTTTTGGAGCTGTGAAAGTTTACCTGTTACCATTTTGACAGTTTATAGCCATACCATGTCACTGCAAGTAGCTGTTATGAAAGCTATTTTTTTTAAATCTGGAAATAATTGTTGGGAAAAAAAAAAGGAAATTTGCTTGTTACAAGCAGTTGCACCTTTTTGCACAAGGATTTCAAAAGCAGTATACTAATACCATATACATTGTGCGTAATTTTGGTTACAAGTTACCAGGTTGATCTGGATGGAATTGACTACAGGAGTCATTTCACTTGCAAATTTTATTTGTTTCATCTTTACCTTTAAGACTTACTTAAACCTTTACCACACAATCCCGAGTTTTAATGACCCTGAGGAAGAGGGATTTTGAAAACATTGTGGGAAAAGGATACCAGCATTTTCTATTTTTCCCCACAATGTTTTTTACCCTTTCAAGGACAAATTCCACTCTGTGAGCAATCTTTAATTTGTTGTCTTCAGATTCTTTGGATTTGGACAAAGTTGGTCCAAAGTTTTGTTGTTTGGTAAAGAGTTAACCATTTACTTCATAATCATGTTTGTCAATGACCATGAGGAAACAGCCATCTTTGGCATTGTAAAGTTTTTATACACCCGTCGAAGATGGGACGTATTATGGGATCACCCGTGGCGGGCGGGCGGGCAGACGGGCGGGTGGCGTCCCCATTCTTTGTCAGGAGCATATCTCCAAAACTATGCTAGCTACGGTTATGAAATTTCATGGGTGGATAGATCTCATCAAGGCGGAGTGCAGTGCACAGGAATCATAACTCTCGCTTGCTTAATTTTTGAGTTATTGCCCTTTGTTGTTTTTCATACTTGAATTTTGTCAGGAGCATATCTCCAAAACTATACTAGGTACGGTTATGAAACTTCATGGGTGGATAGATCTCATCAAGGGGGAGTGCAGTGCACAGGAATAATAACTCTCGCTTGCTTAATTTTCGAGTTATTGCCCTTTGTTGTTTTTCATACTTAAATTTTGTCAGGAGCATATCTCCCAAGACTATACTAGCTAAGGTTATGAAACTTCATGGGTGGATAGATCTTATCAAGGGGGAGTGCAGTGCACAGGAATCATAACTCTTGCTTACTTAATTTTTGAGTTATTTCCCTTTGTTTATATTCATACTTGAATTTTGTCCAAAGCATATCTCCAAAACTATGCTAGCTACGGTTATGAAACTTCATGGGTGGATAGATCTCATTAAGGGGGAGTGCAGTGCAAATGAATCATAACTCTTGCTTGCTTAATTTTTGAGTTATTATACGCCCGTCGAAGACGGGACGTATTATGGGATCACCCATGGCGCGCGGGCGGGTGGGTGGGTTGGCAGGTGGCGTCCAGTTTTTGTCCGGAGCGTAACTTTGTCATCTTCAGTCCGATTGACTCGAAACTTGGCATGTGTGTTTGTTGCAATAATACGGAGTGCAGTGTGAAAGAACCATAACTCTACCTCGTGCTGTCTTTGAGTTATTTCCCTTTGATCGTCATTTTTACAGCATTTTCTGCTTGTCCGGAGCATAACTTTGTCATCTCCAGTCCGATTGACTTGAAACTTGGCATGTATGTTTGTTGCAATAATACGGAGTGCAGTGTAAAACAACCATAACTCTACCTCGTGCTATCTTTGAGTTATTTCCCTTTGATAGTCATTTTTACAGCATTTTCTGCTTGTCCGGAGCATAACTTTGTCATCTCCTGTCCGATTGACTTGAAACTTGGCATGTGTGTTGGTTGCAATAATACGGATTGCAGTGCAAAAGAACCATAACTCTACCTCGCGCTGTCTTTGAGTTATTTCCCTTTGATCGTCATTTTTACAGCATTTTCTGCTTGTCTGGAGCATAATTTTGTCATCTCCAGTCCGATTGACTTGAAACTTGGTATGCATGTTTGTTGCAATATTACGGAGTACAGTGCGCAAGAACAATAACTCTACCTAGCGCGGATTTCGAGTAATTCCACTTTGATCTTCATTTTTACAGTATTTCTTGCTTGTCTGGAACGGAACTTTGTCACCTTAAGTCAAATTGACTTGAGACTTGGTAAACATGTTTGTTGCATTACCTGCCCTTTACAATTATTATACCCCCTTGACAACTGGCGGTTGGACGGGCGTATCTTGCGACAATTTGCCGCTCTTGTTGCCATTTGGTATAGAGTTGACTGAGTACAAATTATAAAAGGAGAATTTGCTTGAAGAAAACAAAAATATTACTTCTGCGGAATGGTATGGAAAATTTTGTTGGAAAAAGATTAATACTTATCGGCTCATTAAAAGCAATAGATGTGCAGTTTCAAGAATGTTTTTGTCTGAATATCATACAAAATATTTGACAGTGGTGATTTAAGATCAGACTGTGTTTCCTTTAAAGTCTGATCTTGATCTACACTGTTTGCAAAAATCATCCAAGTTTTTAAATGCATTCTAAGGGTAGATAATCAAACGACACATGTTGCCTAATGATTACATTGTTTAACTCAATCAACCCTGTAATAAAATTAGCAAATGAGTACCAGTAAATTTATTGTGCCTTTGGAGAAATTGTTTGTCTTGAGCAACTTCTGCTTTTGCCACAATATTTTTAAATGTGGTCAGATGCAAGATGCAAAACATGGTAAGCAAAAGGTTATCAAACAATCCCAAGTTTTAATGACCCTGGGGAAGAAGGCCTTTGAAAAAACTGTTGAAAAAAAGAGAAAATGTCAGTAACCAGCATTTTCTCCTTTTTCCACAATTTTTCCCTCCTCTGCGAGACAAATTTTATGGTAAGAGTAATATTCAATTTGTAATCTGCAAATGCTGTCAGCTTGGACAGCTATAAAGTTTTGTCATCTGGTAATGGTTTCAACTGATTGTTTCAGATTTGCAAGGACAAAAATGGATGGGTCAGCGTACTTTGTTTTGTTAATTATAACTGATGGAGTAATAACAGATATGCCTCAAACTACTCAAGCTATTGTTGAAGTAAGTTGTTAAAAATGATATTTGTTTAACTCTGTACCACACAGTCCTAAGTTTTAAGAACCAGAGTAAGAAGAATTATGGAAACAGTGTTGGAAAAAGAGAAGATGCTGGTAACCACCAACAATGCTGTCTACCCCCTCATAGATAAAACTCATAATTGCGGCTAATAGATTCTCTGTAAAAGTTTTTTTTGCATTCCTCGAGTTTCTTTGTTGTTACTAAACACCACACTTTTTCTGAGCAACTGTCTGCTTTCCCTTTTAATCAATTGTGAGACAAAATTTAGCCGTGAGAGAGGAATGAATCATGTTACAATGGTTATCATCAATGCATAGAAAAACTTTGGCAGAGCTTGGATTTGAATTAACAAGCACTGAGCTTTTTGCGCAAAGCTGACTTTCATGAATGCTAATATTTCTGTTTCAGGCCTCAGTATTGCCAATGTCAATCATTATAGTTGGTGTTGGAGATGCAGACTTTGATGGTGAGTTGGAATATCTTTCCGAATATTTCAAATAATTTGAGTTAAATACTGTGGCTACTTTCACCAGAGTTATTTAGGCCCTGAGGCTCTGATGGGTTGGCCATATAAATAGAGGATAATCAACTGGTGGTGTGTGATATTAAAAATATGTCACTAGAATGGGGTGTGATGTGGTTGAAAAATGAGTCTGAAGGACGAGTTTTTTAACCGTATCAAACCCCATTCGAGTGACAGATTTTCAATATTACACACCACCAGTTGATTATTCTATTTATTATATTCCTAATTCTCTCTTTGTTTGCTAATAATTATCAAGAACGGTAGGTACACATGTGTAGGCTATAGGACTTTTCTTTACAAACTTACGATCCATTTTTGGCAGAAGCAGCTGACGCAACAGATGAAGTAATGCTCGAGGGTATGTTACGTCATCTATCTCTCCATTTGAAGGCATGCATTGTTTCGCACCTTTACAATTTAAAACCAGCCATATGAAATTAGAAGAAGAAACAGTTTTTAAAACCCTTTCCCACATGACAAGTTTGAGACTTTCCCAAATCAAAAACATCTCAAAATGACAAATACTAAATTGGTACAAAAGATCTTAGGTTTTCTGATAGGATAGAAAACATTATGGGAAAAGGAGAAAATGCTGGTTGGTAGTATTTTTGTCGTTTTTCCACAATATTTTCCAAGAGCTCTCTCCCACAAAAGCTATCTTCTCTTCTTGGAATGTTTTCAAAAGATTTCTTCCCCAAGATCGTTAACTCAGGATTGTTTGGATAGACTGTACTGAAAATCTTTTCACTGTGCTATTGTTTACTAAAAATGTTTGAAGCAGAGACAGAAACATTAGACTATGAGCAATATTTGAAAAGAAAGTAGTTCCGGCAAACATTCTAAAACTATATCATCACTAGTGATCATACCGTATCATCGCTAGTGATGTTATTCACCGTGAAAAACTGAAAAAATGATACACTAATCTTACAAACAAAGTCCGTAACAAAGAAACAAATGAATAAATGCATGGCTGAAATACAAACCGCATCTGGCGGGATTTGAACCCACGGCGGACAAGATCCTCGTTTTTCGAGGTTTAAAAGACCAATACCATAACCACTGAGCTAAAGAGATATCTCCCTAACGCAGTTGTTAGGTATTGTATTTAAATCGGGACAAAGCCATGCATGAAGGAGTGGTCTCCCGTAACACTGAGAAATCCTAGTAATTCACAGGTAGGAATATAATAAACTTCTTTATTGTTTGCGGTATATAATTAAACACAATATTTAAAGGGGTGGATTTTACCGTATTCATAGATTCTTAGACACACCACTTAGAGCAAGCGACAAAAGTGAAAAACATGAGAAGGAAAAACATCAGAATGTTCTTTGTCTTATTCTCCAAGGTTTTGTATATCTAAAAATAACACAGCTCCTGATTGGCTAAACCATTTGGGTTAGCTAATCGGGAGTTGCATTACTTTCAATTTATAAAATCTTGGAGGAAAAGACTAAGGATATTCTTTGGAATGGTTGGTGAATACAGACCCAAAAATAAAGAGTATTGACATATTGTCTGTTCTGGATGATACTGAAAAGATTGGAATAAAAACAAAATTGAACTATGCTCTGCTAAAGGTGGTTTAATATATATGCAAAAATATGGACCCTGGTCAGCCTGCTGAGTGTACACAGGCTAACCCCTGTATCGAAACTTTGCTTTAGGTAAATTTTTCTGCATGTCTAAGGACCATTCTGCCTTAGGTTTCCGCCAGTTGTTAGACAAAAGAGATTTTAAGGATTTGTAATTATGTGATGACTTGCTTAGTATAATGTATCACAGAGATGGCCCCTTTTGCCAGAGTGCCTTGCAATTGCGTTTATGGGGCTATTTCTGCTTTTCTTTCAGTGTATTCAGTAGCCTGCAGGCGTGGGAAAAAAGAAAAGGAATCAAAGTGTAAAGTTGTGACTGCACTAGATTGACTATTTTTTCTTTTTCAGCCATGGATGTTTTAGATGGTGATGATGTAAGATTATCTTATGGTGGAAAAGTTGCTCAAAGAGATATTGTACAAGTAAGTCACCAAACAATTGAAAGGAAACAAAAATACCCTGTCTTTGTTTGTGCAGTTGTTTTGTATGTAAACGTAACAATGAGATTTCCAATGACTAACAATGATGACATATTCAAATTGAAAGTCCTTCAACTCTGTTGCTTTGTGATAATGAGCAAAATTGTAGACTTGTCCAAATTGAAAGCATTTGCAGGATATGAATTAATAACGGCTAAAAAATGGCACCTTCTATAGGTTGTCTAAACATGGGATTGTTTGGTAAAGGGTTAAAAGTTTAAGAATTTCTCTTCAGGAACTACTGGATCTAATCAAGTCATAACTCAAAATTATACCACTAGGGACATTGGAATGAAATGTGTTTCACATGATTAACTCTTAGGCTGCTAAGCGCGACTCACTGACCTTTTGTGGACAGTGTAGATCAAGATCAGACTGCACAGAAAGTGCAGTCTGATCTTTGATCTACACTGTCCGATGAGGAGATATTATTCTCCACAACATAACTTTGAAATAGGAATATTTAGGTTTTAAATTTCGAATTGAAAATTTGATTTTAGTCATTTAGCAGGATATGGGTTAAGGTCAAATTACCGAGATGTTCTCTGTTACTTTCTTTGGCAAATACTTTTAAAACTCCATTATCTGATGGCAGGTAGCATTTGAACTTGGCAGATATACTTAATACAACAAAGAGTGTTCACATTGTTAGCATAGATTGACCTTTCACTTGTTTATTGCTTTGTCAAACACAGGACTTTTAAGTTCTGTGAAATGAGAAGAAATTTACCTAGAACTGGAAAGACTTTTAAAAGTTTTGATATCTTATGTATAGCATTATCATGTGGTCCCTAACAAAGTCATTCATATGGTGACCCTGGGGTCAAGGATGAGTCTGCATCAGGGTCACTTTTGACAGTCAAAGCAAAAAAAATCTTTTGAGCTGAACCCACATGGCCTAGATTTGTCAACAGGATTGTTAACATAAATTTGTTCTTATTAAGTCAGATGAGTAATAACTGTCCACCATGAAACTCTTGCCATGCTCTGGCAAAAGGGGGCGTAATGGATCTCCGTGATCCATGGTACCAAGCAAACCATCACATACTTACGGATCCATAATAGCGAATTTTTAAAACAGCAGAGTCTATCATGAGGTACAATGGTCCTTGGACACTCAGAAAATTGACCTAGAGCAAAAAGTTTCGGCCCAGGTCAGCCTGGGTTGATACTTTTTGGAGATGCATTAAGCCCCCTTTCCACAGAGCATGGCACAAATATATTTGCCCATTTTAATCTTTGATTTGTTTTGCTTGTCATTTTCTTTGGCCTATATCCTGAACCCAGCATTTGCATTGATTTTCAATTTATTTAGCCCTACTATACGCTACAAATGAGACATGGAGTAGAGAAGACAGCATTGTAACATGTAGAGCAATAGCCTTGTGTATCAATATTTTAAAGTTTGAATCAAATGATGAATGGATTCAAATTGAAAGCATTTGCAGGTGACAAAAGAAATGTGGATTAAATGATTAACTGTTTCTTTTAAAGGGTTGAAAACATTGTGGGAAGAGGAGAAAATGCTGTTTACCAGCATTTTCTCCTTTTCCCACAATGTTTTCAGATGCTTTATTCCTCAGGGTCATTAAAACTCGGGACTGTGTGGTAAAGGGTTAAAACTTTGGAACTATAATCACCTTGGAGCAAGTACTGGTCAGGCCTCTAGGAAGCAACTACCAAGTGTGATGTATAAACTGTAAGAACTTGTTTACAATCATTGTGATACTACAAGATATATAGTTTAAGGCAACGCAACTGATCAAAAGTGAATAACAGCTTTGTTAATCGAAATATCAGGATATATGGATTGGTGAACTGTTCATACTTGCTCTTCAAGCTCACCGTTTCCAACCTCCATTTCAGTTTGTGCCGCTTCGTAATTTCCTCACACGAGGTGAGCAGTCAAATCAGGCCATTCAGGCTGCCCTTGCTAAGGAGGTTTTGGCAGAGATTCCACAACAGTTCCTTGACTATATGAAATCTCATAATATAATGCCTCGTGCAAGAAACCCTGCCTCAGCCCCAACCCTGTAGGAAAAACAGTTATGTAAGAGCACTTCATACACCTTTGTAAACTTTGCACAATTCTATCCATCCAACATTGCATGTTATTGTATGGCTGCTTGATTTCTTTGTTGGATCCTCTGCTTGTTTACATGTGTTATCGTTGTCTTAGCTCTTCACCACACAATCCCAAGTTTTAACAACCCTCGGGAATACAGCTTTTGCCGGTAACCAGCATTTTCTCCTTTTCCCAAAATTTCTTATAATCTTTTAGGAACACGTCCAATTATTTGAGCCACATTTGATCTATTGTCTGAAAATGCTTTGAATTTGGACCAGTGTTAAATATTGTTGTGTGGTAAAGAGTTAATTAGAAATAACTTTTGGAAGAGAACTTTTCAGAGAAAGAGATGAAAAGTGTTTCAAATGCAGTGAAACTGTATGTTTAATAAACCTATGAGAGAGATTAGTGTTGCTTGCACCTACCAGGAAACATCATCTGAAGATAGTTAATAAGATCACCCTTTGAAAAGGTTATGGTAAAATGTGGTGATTAATTTTGCTTTAATTCATCAATTAGTCCATTGTGGCAGTATTTTTGCTTTTCTCTGGATACAAATAAATATTGTTGGTAAAGATTTTTTGTTTTTGTCCATAGCTCTTAAATTTTAGCGAATAAAATTTTGCCAGTGAGAAAATGAGGGTTAAAGAAACTAAAAATTACGGTATAAATGTTTTTCTTTTTTTGTATTTCAGTTTGTACCTTTTCGAGATTTTGTGGGGCGCAATGCAACAATTGATAACAATACAGCAAAAACAGCTTTGGCTAAAGAAGTATTAGCAGAGATTCCAGAACAGTTTATATCATATATGAAGTCAAGAGGAATTCAACCTAAAGCAAAACCATCCAGTCTCCCTCCTGCATACCAGTAGATTCTGGTTTAAATCTGTACAAGACAATAGAATTTTGGACTTGACAAAATGCAAGGCAATTGCAGATGACAGTGTAAATGTGTAGCCAAAAAAATAGGAGCAGTGCCTGAAAAAATAGGCAGGTGACCAGCATTTTCTCCTTTTCCAACGTTTTCAAATGCCTTCTTTTTCGGGGTTGTTAAACACAGGTTTGTTTGGTAAAAGGTTAAAGGGAACCCTTATATGTGTGACATGAAGTAGTCACAAAACACAGGTATTTGTAATTGTTACTAGGCTGTATGATACATCAACTACTGAATGCATGAAAAATGGGTAGACAAACACAAGAGATAAACAGATACATACATGGACAGAGACAGGAGAGTGAAGACTTATTGGTAAATCTGTACTGCTTCAGAGTAGTCATAATAATAATGAAAAATTTAGATACAGTAAAAGGTGGATATCTTAAAGTTTTTTGAAAGAATGGATATAAATTTGGGTAGTTTAGTTGGACTCTTGTAGCTGACAAAACTACCTAGTCCGTCTCCTGTGTACATTCCTGTTCTTTAAGGATGTTTTCCAATTCTTCTGTTGCAAATTTGTTTCAGGAGATTTGTTTTGTATAGCTTCTCACAAGCTGAAGGAATGGAAGTACTTATCAAAATGGAAATCAGATGTATACAGTATAGGTTGTAGAAATAAAACACCATGGAAAATGTAGAGATTGCTTATCTTAATAATATGGAATTTCTTTTTTCCTGCTTTGCTTTTATACGTGATCTATTGCAGAAATATTTCAATTTGTATGTTTTTGAAGGGGAATATAAGTCCTACATACAAGAAAATTTTTAGACTTGTCCAAATTGAAAACAATTGCAGATTACAAATTATATGTGACCCCAGATATGAAATTTGTCTTAGGAAAGCATTGTTTAAAAGGGAAAAACAATTCTGGTTTTCTTTCTTCAAATGTTTTTGTCTTGTGTAACTTTTACTCGGAACCAGATGACAACATTTTACCATAGTCCAAATTTAAAGCATTTGCAGATGGCAAATTAAATGTGGCACAAAGATGTGTTTGATAAAGGGTATAAAACATTATGGAAAAAGGAGGAAATGCAGGTAACCAGCATTTTCTCCTATTTCTACAATGTTTTCAAAAACTCTTTTTCTATGGGTCATTGCTAGATGGAGGGTTAAGTAGTATGGATATCTCTGAAGACCACCAGTTATGTAATTATTTTACTACGGTAGGGTCAATGTTGAAGTAACTTTGATTGTAACAAGCACCTTTAATTATTGCTCAACACTTGGGATCACAGGCTTTTCAACAAAGCCAATTTTTTTAACCCTTTCATTGCTGTAGGCAAACTTTGGGGCTTTTGCAGATGGCACAGATCAAGATCAGACTGCACAGAACGTTAGAGTGGTAATCACATTTATGTGGAAAAGCACATTCTGGAAGTTTGACACAAATATCACCACTTCATGGTGTTTTTTTTTGCATGGCTACCTCATACAACATTGTAAATTTACAATCAGTCAGCATAAGGTATGTGCAACCTGATCTTGATCTACACTGTCTTAAAAAGCAACTTAACGCATAAAGTACCTTTTTCAACTATTGTTGTCATTACAGCCTGAGTAGATCAAGATCAGACAGTGCACGAAATGTGCAGTATGATTTATGATCCACACCTACTGCTTTGCAGAGACATTCTGAACAAGAGGAACCTTAGAAATGCAATTTTGGATCACATTTCTAGACTGAAATTGTCTGTTAGGTTTATTTGGCACTGTATGGGTTTGTATGTTTTAGGAGCGAAAAGGTTAACATAAAAGGATAACATGTTTACCTGTCTGTAGACTTCATTTGCACAATTACATGTTTATTCATTTTAACTTTGCTAGTCATTTACATATAAAGAAACTGTTTATAATATAAGCAGTAAATTGAACGCTAAATATTATTTCTATATGTATCGAGTCTTAATTATTGCCTGGTTAATTCTTTACTGTACAACAAAATTTTAGACTCATCCAGATTCAAAGCATTGGTAGATGACAAAGTAAATGTGGCTCAAATGATGGAGTTTGTCCTCAAAAGGGTAGAAAGCTTTTTCCTTTTCCACAATGTTTTTGAAACAGTTCCAAGGTTGCTAGAACTTGAGATTGTTTGGTTAAGGGTTATGGGCAACATATGTTACCTTTGTGGTCAATGTAGGTCAAGATCAGGCTGCACAGATACCTTCTGATCATAGATCTTCACTGCCTTATAATTGAGTACATTGTGCCTTGAAAATATTGAAATTTAAAGTATAAATGTATTGCAGTTTTCTGTTTCTCTTACCTTTACTTTTTAGTGAAGGTAATGTTGGTGCTTTATAGAAATCAGCTTTAATGGAATTCAGAATCATGCTTTCCTCCTGTTTTTTTTCAATGCATAAGGAAAAAAACTGTCCTGGTAAATTTTAAACCTTTAACCCTTTACCACACAATCCCATGTTTCTACGACCCTGAGAGATGGTTTTTGAAAATATTGCGAGAAAAGGAGAAAATGCTGGTAACCACTATTTTCTCCTTTTCCTACAACGTTTTCTTCTCTTTGAAAGCAGATTTCATGTTTTGAGTAAAATTTAATATGGCGTCAGCAAATGCTTTCATTTTAATGGAGTACAAAATTTTATCATTTGGTAAAGAGTTAAATAAAGGCCATTTGTTGTTTGGGCACAAAAAGGGTATTTTTCTTTCTAACCATTTCCTGCTTATTTACAAACATGTGGTTTTAATGCAGTCTCAACTTCTTTGTATAGTGTGATAAAAAAAAGTTGCTTGTAAAGAGTAAACAGAATTGTGCCCTTTACATCTGTTTTTCCTTTCTGTACATTTTTAAATTTCATTGTAGTTCATGTTATGCTGCTGAATATGGAAGCTTCTGAGATGTTGTCATCGATAGAAAATCTAGTTCAACTACTTACTTACACAAAATTTTAGACAACAGTTGAGTCTCACTTTTGTTTCCTACGAATGTATCTGGATAAGGCATATTTCTGGATCAATCAGGATACAAACCTTATGGTATCTGTGTTGTCCAGTGACACCAAGCATCGTAATAATTACAGAAGCATGATTTACACAAATTATTAATATACATGCCTGTATTGTATGATTGTATGAAAATAAGTTACGTTTTTACTTTTGTAATTATACTGTACTTTTTTGCACATTTTTGACTCATGTACCCAATTAAACCTATAACTTTTTTTGGATAGGAGTAAAATTATTTTCAAGTAACAATTGGTAAATTTTGAAATGATACCAGACTGATACCTGTGTTATTCACACATACTGAGTACTGGTCTGAAATCAAAGACGTTTCTATTAATCCATGAATGCAATGATACCCTGAAAAATAACATGTGTTACTAGTATCGTTTGATACTTTTTCAGGTCAGGTCCATTTTATTGGTTAAGACTTGTACTGTTTTTCAACCCATTTTCCTGATTTTTTCAATCCGATTCCAGTAAGGGGATTTCCAGAATAAAGAGAAAATATGTACAGAAAATATCAGTACCCAGGTAAACTTTGTCGCATTGTGAGATTTCTGGATTAGTGGTGCAGTGTAGCTCAATTGTATTCCAAATTGAAAGCAGAATAGGCAAACTTGGGCCAAGTGATATGGTTTGTTTGTGAAAACTTTGGTCAAGTGATATGGTTTATTTGTGAAAGCATAGAAAACTTTGGGAAAAGGAGAAAATGCTGGTTACTGGCATTTTCTCCTTTTCCCAGAATATTTTCAAAAGTCCTTTTTAGCTAAAAAGGGGATTGTGTAGTTAAAGATAAAGAATTATTGTAAACTCATTACAATCATGTAAATGTGATTATAATACTCAAAATATTTACCAATTTATATTTGTTGTGTAATGGTGATTAGTGATTTCTTTGTAAATGTATTTTCATATAAAAATATAGTAGATGTAACTTTACTAGAATAATCTAAATCCATTTTTATCAAAGATAATACGAAATGTACTGTGCAATGCTTTTCTTTTCTCATTTTTATGCCCCTGAAAAAAAAAATAGGGTGTGTATATTTTGTTGGTTCTATCTTCCCCTCTGTCCACCAGTGACATTTTTGTGTTCAGGCTTAACATAAATATTAACCACAATAATAATTATGTGTCATGAGCAAGAGTCATGTCCATAGGTCAATGTCACAGCAAGTCTATTATGTTTTTTTTTTTTTGAGGGGGTTTGAGTGTTTGTGTCAAGTTCGAATATTTTTGATTATGAATCAATTTCAGTATTCCCTACTTTATTTAACCTGATCTTGACCTTTATGCTGAATATATAAGTAGGTATATAAATAGCAGGAAGTTATATATACAAGGGAAGGTAAAGGTAAGCAATTTAATTCGTGCATACCGTATTGAATATTTCCGTGACCATTTGTGACAAAACGGAAGGCAGCCCAGTGTGATGCCGAGGGAAAAAAATAGAATTTTGATTTATGTAAATGATGTTAACCTGGATCAGGTTGAATGAAGCAAGTAATACAATTTCGCAGGATTATCAGGTTGCGGCAAATTATATAGATCCATTCCAGATTTCTCTGTTGTAACTTAAAATATTTACTTCAAACTCGGGCTCTATGTTAACTCATTTTTTACCAAACAGTTCAGAGTTAAAACATGCCCCCCACTCCAGAAAAAAAGGGGCTATAAATATTGTGGAAAAAGGAGAACATGCTGTTCAACAACATTTTCTGAAATTTTCTTTCCTTTCAATGCAAAATTTCAATTATTTAGTCACATGTTTCTTACTCTGCAACTGCTTTCATTTTGGAGCAATCTGTATTTATTTCATTGGGAAGGAGTTAACTTAACATTAGAAGCCACATCAGAAGGGCAGGTAATCATCAAAATGAGCCATGCTCTGTGAACAGGGAGTTCAATTCACTTGCTAAAAGTATCGACCTAGGTCAGCCGGCACAGTCTGGGCAAGGTGACTTGGGTCAAAACTTTTTTGCTTTTGTTCAATTTTCTGCATGTCCTAGGACCATTCTACCTCAGCATTCAGCTGGTTGTTAGAAAAAATGTATTTTATGGATCCATAATTATGTGATAATTTGCTGGGCAAAAAGCATAACAGAGATACAGTAAGTTTATGCCTCCTTTTTCAATGGGGAATTTTTACTGAAAAAGCATCTGCTGCTAAGCATTGGAACTTGCTTGTGGTGCTCTTGTTTTTGTAACTTGAAAATAAATGAGCCATACTCTGCAAAAAGGGGGTTTAATGCATCTGCAAAAAGTAATGGCCCAGGTCAGTCCAAGTTGAAAGATGTCCAAGGACCATTATACCTAATGATTCAGTGCCATCCTAGGTAGCTCAATAGTTAGCATATTAGACACATGACCTGGTGGTAGCGGGTTCGATACACGATTGCAGCAATCTTTCTTTCTGGCAGTTTTTCGCCTCTCACCTCTGATGCATGTGAGAAAGTAGTCAATGGCTTGGAAGGAAAGTTTTGCAAGTACTGATTTGAGAAAGCCAGGAAACACATGCATAAATGTACTGGCCGCCGTGATACGACCTAAGCTGTTAAAACACCGCTAAAGTACAAGACAAACAAACAAATTATGACTTGGTTGCTAGACGAAATGGGTTTTATGGATGATTCAGTCAGTTGTTAGACAAAATTGGTTTTATGGATCTATAATTTTGGAGATGCATTAAACACCCTTTTATTAGTGCTTGGCTCAATTATAAGTAGTGCAATTCATCTAAAAGTGCATGGATATGTTACTCTTCTTTTTTTTTTACTAAATTTAATTCACTGAATGTATGATATTCCTTGAATTGTGATTGGTTTTCATGTTAAATGAATTATCTTTTTTTATTATATTGTAGCTGTAACATATTATTTATATGTTTTTATCAATAACAAAGGAAGTGTATGATTAAATCTTTTGTTCCAAAATTATGAGTCAGTTTTTTTAAATCTCCTTGAATGAGACTTGATGTATGAACTAAGCTTAGTTTTTCACTACTCAGCAAAACTTTAGCCCTTCCAATTAGATTGATTAATTGATTGAATGGTGTTTCACGCTGTTTTCAATATTATTTCAGTTATATCACAGTGGCCAGTGCACCTGTCCATGCTTTCCTGGAGTCTCTTTTGCCAGTACTTCTCACAATTTTTTTCCAAGCCACTGGCTGCTTTCCTACATAACCACCATCGAGACAATGGTCAGCGGTGGGAGAGGAATGAATCCTGTCGCAATGACTATCATCAATCCTCGGAAAGAAATTGTCTGAGCCAGGGATGGAACCCACAACCCCCTGTTCTCAAGTCCTGTACGCTACCGACTGACCATCGGGGCTTGGCCCTTCCAATTTGAATGCATGTGCAAATGTGGTTCAAATGATAGGATTTGTCTTTCAAAGGGTAGAAAACATTGTGGAAAGAAATAAAATGTTGTCTACCAGCATTATTTTCCCTTTCATACAATGTTTTTAAAAACCTTCTGGGTCATTAAAATGAGGTATTTTGTTGTAAAGGGTTAAAACTTTAATTATTCCTTTATGAAAAAATTCTCCTCTCTGATAACCCTGAGGATGAAGACTTTTGAAAACATTTTTGGAATTGGAGTAAATGCCAACGAAAGAGAAACATTTTCTCCTCCAACCACAATGTTTTCTTCACTCATAAAGACAAGTCTCAATTTTAGCTGTACATGGTATCTGCAAATGCTTTTGATTTGGGGAATCTAAAATTTTGTAGTAAAGAGTTACTTGAAAAAAATACTGTCAGTTTGAAAAAGATCCCCCTGTATAGCAATATTACCGTCATAATATCTCAATAAGTATCTAACAGTGAAGATACAATTGTGCTTTGCCCATCGTCCCCTGTCCTTCGTCAACTGTTGAGTATGCTCTAGAGGCCACATTTTCAGCCAGATTCTCATGAAACTTACTGTATAAGTGGATATTTTTGCAATTACACGAATTTGAAAAATTCGCAAACTTTTGCTGTTCGCATATTTTACTATAAGTAAACCAACAAAGAAAGAGTATTTTGAATTCGCAAACATTTCTGTATGCAAAATGCCCTTAATTGGTAATTTGCAAATTTTTTGACATGCCAACCGGTGTATATCCATATACAGTAGTCAGAATGTTTGTCTTGTTAATGTATTGGACAAGTATGAAAATGGGTCATGTCAGGTCAAAAGTTAAGTCACTAGGTCAAAACCTAGAAAAACCTTGTGCACACTATACAGGCCACATTTTCAGTCCAATACTCATGAAAGTTCCGCAGAATATTTGTCTTGATGATATCCAAACTTGAAAATGGGTCATGTCTGGTCAAAACCTACCGTAGGTCACAAGGTCAAATCTTTGAACAAGAGGGCCATGATGGCCCTAAAGTCGCTCACCTGAGTCTTTTGACCAAACATGACCCATTTTCAATCTCTTTTGAGATATCATGACAAACAATCTACTAAACTTTCATAATTATTGGACTGAAAATTTAGCCTCTAGCATGTACACAAGCTTTTTCTAGAATTTCTCTCAGTGACCTACTTTTTAGCCAACCATAGCCAATTTTCCCATTGTAGATATTATCAAAACAGAGATCGTGACCACCATTCGTAAGTATTGGACAGAAAATGTGGCCTATAGAGCATACACCGGTTTTTTTCTAAGATTTGAACTACTCACCTGGTTTTTGACCCAACATGACCAACTTTCAAGAAATTTGGACTGAAACTGTGACCTCTAGCACGTACACAAGGTTTTTTTTTTTTAAGATTTGACCTAGTGACCTAGTTTTTTGCCCGACATGACCAATTTTCAAACTTGTCCAAGATGTCATCAAGACAAACATTCTGACCAAATTTCAAGAGTTTTGGACCAAAAATGTGGCCTCTAGAGCGTACACAAGGTTTTTTTAAGATATGACCTCGTGACCTACTTTTTGACCAGACATGACCCATTTTTCGAACTCGTCCGAGATATCATAAAGACAAATATTCTGACCAACTTTCAAAAGCATTGGACCGAAAATGTGGCCTCTGGAGTGTGCACAAGGCTTTTCTAAGATTTGACCTAGTGACCTAGTTTTTGGCCCAGCATGATCCATTTTCAAACTCGTTTGAGATATCATCAAGACAAACATTCTGACGAATTTTCATGAGTATCTGACTGAAAATGTGGCCTCTAGAGCGTACACAAGGTTTTTCTAAAATTTGACCTAGTGACCTAGTTTTTGACCCGACATGACCCTTTCTCGAACTAGACCGAGATATCATCAAGACAAACATTCTGACTAACTTTCAAGAGTTTTGGGCTGAAAATGTGGCCTCTAGAGCGTACACAAGGTTTTTATAAGATATGACCTAGTGACCTAGTTTTATGCCTGACATGACCCATTTTCAAACTCAGCTGAGATATCATAAAGACAAATATTCTGACCAACTTTCAAGAGTTTTGAGCTGAAAAATGCGGCTCTAGAGTGTACGCAAGGTTTTTCTAAGATTTGACCTAGTGACCTAGTTTTTGACCCAACATGACCTATTTTCAACCTCGTCCGAGATATCATCAAGACAAACATTCTAAATAAGTTTCATGAGTATCTGACTAAAAATGTGGCCTCTAGAGCGTACACAAGGTTTTTCTAAGATTTGACCTAGTGATCTAGTTTTTGACCCGACATGACCCATTTTCGAACTCGTCTGAGATATCATCGAGAGAAACATTCTGACTAAGTTTCATAAGTATTGGACTGAAAATGTGGCCTCTAGAGCGTACACAAGGTAAAAGTTGACGGACGACGCACAACGGACGCCGGACACAGCACGATCACAAAAGTTCACCATGAGCACTTTGTGCTCAGGTGAGCTAAAAAACCTTGTGTTCACTCATTTTCAGTCAAGAAAGATGTTCAGAATTTATGTCTTGATATCTCAGATTCACATCAGGTGAAAAACTAAGTCACCAGGTCAAATCTTAGAAGAACATGGTTTACACTCTAGAGGCCACATTTTCTGTCCAACACTTACAAAAGTCGGTCAGAATGTTTTCTTGGTATCTACAATGAGTTTGAAAATGGGCCCTGTTGAACCACAACTTGGTCACTTAGACAAATTCTAGAAAAAGCTTGTGTACACTCTAGAGGCCACATTTTCAGTCCAATACTCATGAAATTTTGTTAGAATGTTTGTCATTATATCTGGGAAGGGATTGGAAATTGGTCATGTTTAGTCAAAAGGCTCAGGTAAGCAACTTAGGACTATCTGTCCCTCTTGTTATGGTGTCTATTGCTGTTTTCAAAATTATTTGTTATATCATGGGCACCAGTGCAACCATCCATGCTCACTTGGAGTTTTTTTTAATCAGAGAATGTAATTTGCACAATATTCTTCTCAAGCCACTGGCTTCTTTCCCACATAACCTTTGTCGAAATCATGATCAGCTGTGAAAGAGAAATGAATCCAGTGGCAATGACTTTCATCAAGATATTGCACAAGCTAGGGATTTGAACCAGCCATCTCCATGACTCAAGTCCTGTACACTACCAGGCTCAGCAATTGTTTAGTGAATGGTTAAATCGACCCAGGGGATCCGATTTTTTACACAGGATCGTAGACTTTGAAATTTAGATGCTTAAATAATTTGAGTGACCTCAGAGAAATCGTGCCACTCTTGTTCAAAAGTGGAGAAAAACCATATTACAAAAAAAAGGCAATCTGGTGGCCATCTCGCTACAGACTGACCATGAGATTAGAGGATGAGCAAATACATGTATAAGGTCAAGGGTTCATACTAGATGCTCTATTGACCTTCAACTGCAATCGAGCCTGGCTACAACATAAGTTTTGCTTACAGTATGTCTCATTGAGGTAACTCTTTGACTTAAGGTCAATGAAATTCTTACATGGAGAGAGAATTACTGAGGGGACAAGTAATGACCCTCCATTTAAACACCTTAACATTGACCCAGCATGTTGAACCATTGGTTTTGTACATCATGTTACTGAGCCAAACGTTTGACTCAATTTTTCCAAATATTCTCACAGGAGTAAGGGAGATATGGATTGAACAAAATGTTCAAGGCACAACCACTTGACCTTAATTGTGACCTAGACCGTATGTTGGCATGGTGGAGCCATGGGTCTGTACACCTACTCACTGAGGTGAATATTTGACAAAGGTTTTATGAAACCTTTGGATGAGGTCAGGAGAAAGAAATAGGGGATAAAAAATGCCAGACAGATGGGAAGCTACAGACCATTCATATGCCCCCTTCTAAGACAAATCAACATCCTTTTATGCAAAAAGTAGATGAGTGCAGAGGAAATCAAAAATTGTGACCTTGACCATGAATAAAGCATGTTGAACCAAAGGTTCTGCACATCATTTTCTTGAGCCAGATTTGAACAGAATTTAATGCAAAACCTGCCAAAGGGGCCAACATGATAGTGAAGGCCCAACCACTTTACCTGGCCTGGGCCACCTTGACCTTAATGGATGAGCCATGAGCTCTGCACACCGTGCAATGGGTGAGCATTTGACCATACATATGCTCAAATTTTGAAGATGTTCAGGAGATATGAAGTGGACAAGTAAGTATTATGGACAACTGAAAGGTTTTTTAACTTGTTCCCTTAAATTATGACCTTCAGCTAGTGTCATGGGTTCTGCACATTGTCTCACTGATGTTAACATTTGACTAAAGTTTATCAAATTCTTTGGAAGGGTACACGTGATATGTAATAAACAAACAGACTGATAGATGGCCTGTCAGACAAAGAGCATTCCTGTAATCTGGGGGATTAATAAATCTATCAAAAAGGAAAAAGTTTTACTTTTTATACATGTTTAACCCATAGGGTGCTGGTAAGGACTTAAATTAATTTTGCAGACAGTATAGATCAAGATCAAACTGCACAGAATGTGCAGTCTGATCTTCGATTTATACTGTCCACTTTGTTACATATTCTGACCAAAACAATCTTGAAATTACAACATTTCAGGTGTTTTTCCTAATTGAAAAAAGGTCCTTTTCATAAATTTAGCACTTTAAGGGTTAAAACATGAAGTATTTAATTGTAAGAAAATAAAAAACAAAACAAAGAGAATCAAAAGATATTAGTTTAGATACAATATAATGGATACTTTGAAAAAATTATAAACAAAACAAGAAATGTTTTACTACTCTTCTGCAGATATTACTGCTACAGGCTACATACCAACGCTGGCTAAACAATACAAGAGGACCATTAGCCCCAAAGCACTCACCTGAGTAAAGTCATCTAGGATTGATAAAGTTAAAACATCCTGGTTGTGATGATGTTAAGCACATGAGTATTAGTGACTTACTTTTCAATCCAACTCAACCCAATTCAAACCTGTTCAAAATATTATTAAGACAAACATATCATGAGTCTCTGGCTGAAAATGTGGCCTCTTAAGTGCACACAAGGGTTTTGTAAGATTTGTTCCAGTGACCTTTTCTATTTATCTGACTCAAATCAATTTCAAACGTGTTCAAGATATCATCAAGACAAACACCCTGACCAGATTTCATGAGTATTGGACTGAAAATGTGGCCTCTAGAGTGCAAACAAGGTTTTTCTACAACTTGTCCCAGTGACCTATTGTTTGACCTGACATGACCCAATTTCGAACTTGTCAGAGATATAATCAAGGCAAATATTCTGACCAACTTTCAAGTATCAGACTAAAAATGTGGCATCTAGAGTGCTTCCAAGGTTTTTCTAAGATTTGACCCAGTGACTTTCTTTTTAACCTGATGTGTACCAATTTCAAAGTTGTCTGAGATATTTCAAGACAATTATTCTGACCAGATTTCATGAGTATTGGTCTGAAAATGTGGCCTCTAGAGTGCACACAAGGTTTTTCTTAGATTTATCCTAGTGACCTACTTTTTGACCCGACATGACCCAGTTTTAAACTGGTTCAAGATGTTATCAAAACAAACATTCTGACCAAGTTTTATGAGAGCTGGACTGAATATTGGGGCCTTTGGAGTGCACACAAGGCAACTGTTGACACCTGGATGAAGGACAACACTTGACATACAATGGACATAGCAAAATCACAAAAGCTCACCTTGAGCACTTTGCGCTCAGGTGACCTAAAAAATGAGCCTATGTGCATTTGTAAAAGATGTACCTGTATACAATACCTTTTGAAAGGGATACAGACCCCAAATCAAAACGAACTGTGATTACCTACAACCTTTTACAATTGCCTTCCAACACTTTTTAGAATTGTTGAATGACCACTCGCATGATGTCTTGTGAGCTGTTGCTGTCAGTGCAGAGTCGCAACTGATTGTATTAGACTTTTGAACACGTTAAAAATTCTTACACATCTGCATATGATTGAAATACTGGCACTTGGTTACACTAATAGTCATGCCAGAGTTGTACAACTTTGGAAACAATTGCACAAGATAGACGAGCTCGCATGATTTGGATAGTGTATGACTGTTTAGATGTTGTGCAACATTCGTAAATGTATTAGGTTCTCTTGCTACTAGTTGTGCATTGGGTTGCATTTTGAACGCTACCATTAGACTGTTATTAGACACATTGAATGATCCAGTGCAATGTTATACTCCAGTTGTACCACTTCAAGAGACTATTTAAAAACAAAAAAATATCATTCAACAACTAAAACGGTTTCGTGCCTTTTTGAAGAAAACTGAAAGTTGCTGCCACTAACTTTTTTGTTTTTTACTATAAGTTTGTTGCCTTTTTGACATTTTGTTTGTTCTTCAGAATTCATTGTTGATCCATATTTGTGTTGGTATAAATCTCTTGGCTAGTTCCACTATAATATGACCAATCTTATGATCATGTATAAGGTTTCATCAAAACACCCAGGTCGTTGAGATAAATCATACAACAACGCCATCAGTCCCAACAGTTGTATGGTTGATGGCACACCAATGGCAATTACTCGTGCAACATACACAGTTAACCCTTTACCAAACAATCCCTGGTTTTTACAACCCAGAGGAAGAAGCCTTCTGAAAACATTGTGGGAAAAGGAGAAAATGCTGGTAACCAGCATTTTCTCCTTTTCCCACAATGTTTTCTGCCCTTCTAAAGTCAAGTTTTAATTTTTGAGTCACATTTATTTTGTGGTCTGCAAATTCTTTCAATTTGGACATGTCTAAAATTTCGTCGTTTGGTAAAGAGTTAAATGTATGATCATTCAGACAGGCATATGCATCCTTGTCTTGCAAAGATCACTTCCACTTGCTCTTGCTTAACAACTTCTATTGCATTGCGAAAGCTTTTTGTAATCCTTACGAGAGCAAATTTTTCCAGTCAATCGTGCAACCTTATTGTTGCAGTTAGTTGCAATCCAGTTGTGAAAGGGGCAAGTAATCATCGACGCGGACATAGGCTAAACTAGTAATACAAGTATTCCCTTTTAACTCTTTCTGCAGATTAAAACATTGTTTAAACATATTTTTATTTAGTAGATGAATGGGGTCGGGCCACAAGTTCTTCCAACTTAGATTTGGCCCTTCCCCTACAATCAAATCAACAATAACATGAGGTTATTTAACATGCTTGGGTACAATAGTGAATTCTATTGGATGAGTACACTGCAGAACGAGTCTATATTTTTGACGAGGCCACGGTCGAGTCCAAAATATAGACTGGTTCTGTAGTGTACGAATCCAATTAAATTCAGTATTGTACCCAAGCATGTTAAATGACCTCTTTATTTCACACTTCTGTATGACTTTAGAGTAAAGAACAAGTATAGGGCCATTTGAATTTAAATAATAAAAAAAAAAAAAAAAATAAAAAATAAAAAAAATAAAAAATAAAACATATCAAAAGAGGGTTTTGAAATTGCTGTTTTGGCAACGGACTTCGGTAGACTACTCTTCCGGTCAAATATCAATATTCGCGACTGTAGCCTCGTTCTGAAAAATCCATATTGGACTCTTGCCCTGTTCTGAAAAATCAGTATTGGACTCTACAGCGTCCAATTTGGAATAACATATTCTGTACTCACGTGGTAGTATTAGAGCAGTTTCATTGGATGTTAAATTGTAGGTGTGAAATAAAAATGGATAATGATGACAAAACATATATACAAGATCTTAATAACAAAAATCAAAAGAAAGAAAAATCTGTATACATGTATATAAAAAAAAAAAAACATGAAAGAGAGAGAAGAAAACAAAAAAAGAAACGGTAAAGAGATGGGGGAAAAATGATCGAGATAGAGTGGAAACAGAGAGAATAGAAAAGAAGGGAATGAGGAATTTGGTTACCAAGCTCTGTGATGGACACCTGCTATTTTGATAAGAAGCTGTTAATTTTACAATTTAACTTGTAATTATTTCTTAAAGCTGTCTAACTGTTTGATGTATAAGTGAAGTGCTTCAAATAATAAAAGGTTTTCATCATTGTTCAGGTTGTCATCATCAAATAACAACATTTCAATGTTTAGTGGATGCAGTGCCCTTGTTGATAAAGGAAAAAAGCATGATTCTAATATCAGAATACCTGCTACACTTGAAAAAATACAGTTCAGCATTTTCAACGCCTTTTCTGCAGTTTCAAAATGGATGTAATCTCAAATGGTTCAGAAAACGGTCATTATTTAAATTACTGCAGTTATTTCTTATTCTAGTGTGTATGACAGACAAGTGTCTATTTCCGACAGGTATTCTATCTGGTTAATTTTGACTTGAAGGAACCAAATGTTTCTGTGTATCAGGCTGAAAATGTGGTCTCTACAGTGTGCAAAAGGTTTTTCTAAAATCTGGCACTGTGACCTACTTTCTGAACTGATGTGGCCCAATTTAAAACTTGTTCAAGATATCAACAAGATAAACATTCTGACTTAGTTTCATGGGTATCAGGCTGAAAATATGGCCTCTACCTGCACACAGTTTTTCGAAGATTTGGCCCAGTGACCTACTTTTTGACCCCACATGATCCATTTTCAAACTCATCCAAGAAATCATCAAGACAAACATTCTGATCTAATTTCATGAGTATCTGGCTGAAAAAGTGGCCTCCTTGGTGCACACATGGTTTTTCTAAGATTTCGCCCAGTGACCTAAATTTTGACCAAATGTGACCCAATTTCAAACTTGTCTTAGATATCACCAAGACAAACATTCTGACTAAGTTTCATGAGTATCAGGCTGCTGACAATGTGGCCTCTAGATTGCACTCAAGGATTTTCTTAGATTTGGCCCTTGACCTACTTTCTGACCCAACATGACCCAATTTAAAATTGTCTGAGATATTATTAAAACAAACATTCTGACTAAGTTTCATGAGTATCAGGCTGAAAATGTGGCCTTTAGAGTGCACACAAGATTTTTCTAAGATTTAGCCCACTGTACTACTTTTTGACCAAACATGACCCAATTTCACATTTGTCCAAGATATTATCAAGACAAACATTCTGACAGAGTTTCATGAGTATCAGGCTGAAAATGTGGCCTCTTAAGTGCACACAAGGTAAATGTTGACGCTTTCATGATGGACGACGCATGCCGGACACAGCACAATCACAAAAGCTCACATTGAGCACTTTGTTCTCGGGTGAGCTAAAAAATTGGGCTTGTTTTACACTGTTAAACATTTTGAGCCAGATCATAAAATTCCAAAATGAATCAAAAGAAAATAAGACAAATAAAAAAATAATACAAAAGGGCCGTTGGCCCTAAAGCACTCACCTGCGTGAAGTTATCTAGGGCTGATAAAGCTGAAGATATCCTGACTTTAATGATGTAAAACACATGAGTATAAGACATCTACTTTTTAACCCTAAATGACCAGATTTAAAACTTGTCCGAGATATCAACAAGACAAACATTCTGACAAAGTTTCAAGAGTATCAGGCAGAAAATGTGGCCTGTAGAATGCACACAAGCTTTTTCTAAGATTTGCCCCGGTAACCTACTTTTTGACCCTTCATCACCCAATTTCAAGTTTCAAGAGTATCAGGCTTAAAGTGTGGCCACTAGACTGTGCACAAGCATTTTCTTAGATTTGGCTGACTGACCTTCTTTTTGACCTGATATGACCCAATCTCAAACATATCTGAGATACTATCGAGACAACTACTCTTAGTTTCATGAGTATCTTGCTGGGAATGAGGTCTGCAGACAGCACACAAACTTTTTCCAAGATTTGTCCAGGTGACCTACTTTTTGACCCTACATGACCCAATTTCAAAAATGTCCGAGATTTAATCAAGACAAACATTCTGGAAAAGTTTCATGAATATCAGACTGAAAATGTGGCCTCTAGAGTGCACACAAGCTTTTTCTCAGATTTGCCCTGGTGACCTCTCTTTTGAAACTGCATGACCAAATTCTGAACTTGTCCAAGATTTTAGCAAGACAAGCATTCTGACCAAGTTTATAATGAGTATCTCACTGAAAATGTGGCCTCTAGAGTGCACACAAGGTAAATGTTGATGACCGCATGACAGATGATGCACGAAAGACACAGCACGATCACAAAAGCTCACCTTGAGCATTTTGTGCTCAAGTGAGCTAAAAACTCAACTTCTTTTGAAGGCTGAAAAAACAATCCATTGGAACTCAAATTGTTACCTTGTAGGCTTGAATAAAGAAGCCAACTGTACAGATTCAAGATCAGTCTGCATATACTATGCAGACTGATCTTGATCTATACTGTCTACAAAAGCTCCTGTTTTCTGTCTATGGCGCTGGAAGGCTGAATATCTTTATCTAAACATCAAGGTCATGTGACTGTATCGGCCAATGAAATTTTGTGTCAAGTTTGTCCCTCATGGTAGTAATTTTGCCATTTCATTGGTCACCATATCTTTATTGAATAGCAAAAATATTGTGATTCTACACCAGCAACAAGAAATTTATCTGTTGCCTTATTCCTTAAGTCTTTACCTAAAGACAAAATTTTAGACTCGTCCATATTGGAGGGATTTGCTGACAGTGAATAAGATATATCTTAAATGATTGGATTTTATCATTGGAAGCGAAGAAAATATGGTGGGAAAAGGAGAAAATCCTGATTTCAAGCACTTTCTCCTTTCCCATTAGATTCTGTAAAAGCTTTATTTTTCAGGGTTGTTAAAGGTCGGGATTGTTTGGTAAAGATTAATCAGACTGTCCTATGCTTTAAAATTTAATGACCCTGAGGAAGAAGGCATTTGAAAACATGGAGGGCTAGGGGAAAAAAAATGCTGTTAACCAGTGTTTTCTCCTCTTCCCAAAATGTTTTCATCTCTTTCAAAAGTAAATCCTATCATTTAAACCACATTTATTTTGGCATCTGCATATGTTTTCAAATTGGAGAAGTCTAAAACTTTGTTTTCTGGAATAGAACTAACTCTGTTCTTTGTAACAGAATTAACAGACATATACTGTAGCAAACTATCTGTTCTACTATTGTATATTTGAAATAAAACAACATCAAAAGAAATAAAAAAAAAAAAAAAAAAATTACCCTATTGCTTCACAAATTATGACATTTCATGCCCATGAGTGTGGCAACTTTTGTGCAAAACATTGTGGAGGAAACCATGATGGGAAAAAGGAGAACATGCTTGTAAGAATCAATTGCTAATTTTTTAACACTCGTTTTCATACAAAAATCATTAAAAAATAATTACTACATGTATTTTCTTCTCTTAAGTGTCCCTAATGGCATTTTCAAAAAACCTTGTTTTGTAACAGGTTTATCTAAGTATCTCCAGTGGACGACTTCCTCCCTCCTGCAGCTGATCTAGTGGCTATAGGAAAAATTCCTATTACAGAACAAATTCTCGATTTGCCGAAGTATTTTAATATGTAGGTCTAATCATGTTTTAAAACTTCAGATTATGCTAAAAATACATTTCTTACAAGGATGTTTACAATATTGCCTCCTGCAAGCACATTTCAGGGGTAAGATGAGTAAAATCTTATTACAGCAAAGTAAATTAAAGAGGCACAAAAACTAATATACTTTTATTTTGATCTCAAAATACTGTAAGTCACTTTTTTTTCACGAGAACTTAATTTTCGCTAATATTCGCGAGTTTTTCTCTTCGCGAATTCAAGGTTCTAGTGAAATATTGATGACAGAAATAGACTTACAGGAAGTTTATGTACTATCCGGAAACTTTCCTATCCGAAATTGTATCTACATATTACCGTACCGCTAGACCTCAGCTCTCCATTGTAGGTCCAATTCATTTCTTTCCAACTCAATATATGTGATAATTATCTTCTTCTCAAACTTGTGAAAATAAAGACGCTGTCGTAATGTGTGAAAAACGAACCATTTGAAGTGACAAACAATACACACTACACAAATGGGTGAACGCAATTATCTACATTACTTTAGCGAAAGAATCCAGTTAAAACCCTGTTCCGTCAACCATAGATCACAGGAAAGAAAATGTTTAGGCGGTGGTACACCCTGATTTAGAGGTCTTGTTCTTATCTTTAGGAAAATAAATGAAGAGTTAGAGAAAAGTTGCAAAAAATACAGAAAAAAATCATTCTTAGTCCCAATTTTTTAAAAAATTTAATTGTCTGCTTAAATACACCAACGGTCATCTTTGTGTGAAAAATATTTTAACAGATTAGCTCTATTTATGATAGATCTATTGCATAATTTATTTTCTGTTTCTGCATATTCCTCCGTATAATAACCTACATATTTTCGGCAAAATACTTCCTGAAATAAATGACCCACTTCCGGTTTTGAGCACATTGATAAGTCGCTAATTCAAAAACACGCGAAAAAATAAAAATGGGAAAAATGGGACAAACTCACTAAATAAAGTTCTCGCTAATTTAAAGTGATTTACAGTACTGTGAAATGTTCATATAAAATTATATATATGTAGAAAACAAAATTATATACATGTAGAAAACAAAAGCCTACAACAAAAATATAACTATAAGAATATGTACAAACTGTACACAAAAATACTATTAACCAGTGTACAATCTTTTTTCTTGTACATATCGAAAGCATTTCAACACAAACTTGTCTTAAACAAAAGAATTTGTCTTTGATAAGGTATATAGGAAACACAGTGAGAAAATGCCGGTTACCAAATCAATGAATGATCAGACTTGCTGCTATATCTAATAATGTTTGGGTACCAGCATAGTGTGAATGACCAGCGTTGTATTATCTCATGATGACTCAAGGTCAGGTTATTTTAAA
Organism: Hippopus hippopus; assembly: GCA_946811185.2. Classification (NCBI taxonomy): domain Eukaryota; kingdom Metazoa; phylum Mollusca; class Bivalvia; order Cardiida; family Cardiidae; genus Hippopus; species Hippopus hippopus. The sequence goes on along the minus strand of OX328102.1, from coordinate 37,093,968 downwards.
TGGTGATTAGAATTGTTTCACCTTATGACGTGTAGCCAGGAGCATAATATAAATGACGATTAGAATTGCTCTCATCATGAGTGGATACCAGCTAAGTTTAATTGAATCTAAATTGTTTCACTTCTTGATATTAGATGATGATCAGGATTGTTTCATCTCATGATGAGTGGGTACCAGCATAGTATAAATTATGATCAGATTTTTTTTTCCACCTCATGATGAGGAGGTACCTGCATGGTTTAACCCTTTACCACATAATCCCCAGTTTAACATTCCTGAGAAAGAAAGCTTTAAAAACATTGTGGTAAAAAGAGAAATGCTGGTAAACAGCATTTCTCCCTTTTTTTCACGATGTTTTCTACCTTTCCACAAGCACATTTATCATATTGCAAATGCTTTCAATCTAGATATAGTGCAAAATCTTGTCAATTGGTAAAGAGTCAGACAATGATTAGAATTTTTTTTCTCTCCTGGTCAATCTCCCTCTTGCATAGAATTATTTAAGTTTGCCAGTTTTCTGTCCAAATGAAGGTTCTTTGTATCAGTATTGTTCTCCAGCTCTTCCATGATCTGTGAATATTTGACAAATGATTCCATACTTAGTTTCAACCCATTCATTTGACATTAATACTTTTTTATTCCATCAAGTTACAAGAGCATTTAGACCTATTACCATGACCACTTATAAACAACATGAGAGCCATGATGGCCCTTTATGGCTCCACTGGCTTTCAGAGAAATGTTTCATAAAGACTGAGAAAGACATAAATGATCAGAAGTCTGTATGGCAATAAGCTTACATAGAGAAAATAGCACCTCCCAACCATTTTTTTTTCAATTGCAAATATGATGTCAATGAATACAATCATGAAGAGAACAAGAGCACCACATGGCGTGCAAACGCTTGGCTGTAGTTGCTTTTAGAAATACACTGGAACCATCTTACAATGCTGTACTTGGGAGCCACCGTTGAGGACAGCTTTATATTTGTGGTCAAGAAATATAATGCTGTCACCACACACACAATCCACGACCAATGATAAACTATAACATCAAATAATTCTAGGTCTAAAAAGATGCATAACTGTGTCAAAATATTTTGATGGTTACCTGCCCTTATTGTGTAGTTTCCCTTTTGATAATTACCAACTTATCCAAGTCTGAAGTAAATATCTTCAGTAATGACAGAGATATTAGAAAAAGATTGATTTTTAGTGAAAATTCTAAGTGGGAAAAGGGTATAACTGTGTCAAAAATATTTTGATGGTTACCTACCCCTGTTGTATGGGTTCCCCGTTTGATACTTTAAAACAAATCAGAGTTTGAAATAAATATCGCAAGTAATGACAGAGATATTATAAAATGTCAATTTTTTTCATGAAAACGACACATACGACAACGAATTTGCACACAACAACAAGACTATGACAATACCTTAATGTTTTCTTCGAAAACAGCCATGCTGGAAATCTAAAATAATAAGAAACCAACACACCTCATCCATATATGGTTGCAACTGTAAATATAGTGTGTAAAGAGCTGTTTGTTTGTTGAAACTCATCTGACTGCTTTGGAACTGAAAATAATTAAATGTTTAAATACCAAAAAAAAAAAATTAACTTTTGCTACTAGTAAAGATCAAGGCAATTCAGCTTAATTAGTTTAGTTTAAACATGTTTATTTTACATCGATTGAGAAACAAGTTCTTACAACTTATACTAATCTCTCTCGATTCTGCTTCCTGGCAACTACACCAGTAATCTTGGCTCTAAACTGTCTATACTATCTAATATTTTCTGATATAATCTCCAGAAGTAACCTTGAAATTTTAACCTTTTTTTTTCTTCCATAGCCTGATTGGGACACGACCTGCACGAAAATTTGAAAAAATCAACAACAACTTATAGTGAATATGAGCCATGCTCTGGTAAAAGGGGCTTAATGCTCCATAATGCATGGTACCAAGCGATTCATCTTATAATTATGGATTCATAAAAGCCAGTTTGTCCAACATCTGACTGCATAGGGTACACTGGTCCTTTAACATGCAGAAAATTGACCAATAGCGAAAAGTTTCAACCCATTTCAGCCTGCGCAGACTGTGCAGGCTGACAAGAGTCAATACTTTTCGCAGATGCATTAAGCCCCCTTTCCACAGAGCATGGTTCATATTTTGTAAAAGAGTTCCATATCTTACCTTTAACACAATGTTTTATCTTCCTACAAAGACAAACCTCACTATTTGAGCCACATTAAATTTGTTGTCTGCAAATGCCTTGAATTTGGATAAGTCTAAAAAGTTCTTATTTTGAAAAGAGTTAAAGGTAATAAATACCTTTACGATAAAAATTACCTTGTTTAAAGCTCTAAGATAATCTCTAAGTTCCTCTGGAGTTTGCAAAGTATCTCTAGCATGTGTATAGTAGTTCTTCACTTCTTCTCTGTATGTCATCATGTCAGTCTTAAAGATCAGCTTCCCTGGTGAGGAATCCTGGTAAGAGATGTGTACAAAATGTATACCCACATAAACTTCTCAGCAATAAAACTGTTCATATCTAATGAGGCCAAAGGACACTTTTGCATATAATTTATAGAATAATACAGAAAAACTTAACCCAGATAGACTAACACAAATTTTTTGGTCTCTATAGGAAAGTCAAGTAAAACTAATGAGCAGAGCAAACACACTAACAAAAGGATTGCAGCATCTGCAGAATCTCTCTAAGGTATTATTTGACATCCTGTAGGATATTTGCCTGACAACAATGAGCAAGTGATCAACATCAAAACATCCAAGCCTGCCATGTAACTGAGTCCCTATTCATCAGCCAGTCTTTGCTTCAATCTTAGTCTTATTCTCCAAAGTTTTCTAAATTTGAAAGTAATGCTATGTATGATTGGTTAAACAATTTGGTTTCACCAATCAGAAGTTGCCTTACTTTCTAAATATAGAATTAGACTCAGAATAATGATTGGTGTATTTGGCCCTAGACTCCCATTTCTTCTTTTTCCCACAATGTTCTCCATTCAAATCAGAAAGGAAATTTCTCTAACCTTTATGTTTACATTATTTGTCACTGTACTAATCTTTGACGGGGCTAAAATCATAATGCATAGTTGTGTGCAAATAAACTGCCCAAGTGGAATTCCCAGAAACAGCAAGGATAAATATCTTCATGCACTACTTAGTACACATTCATGAATCATTATGCCTCAGCAGTCAATATTATTTAACCCTTTACCAGAAGACAAAATTTTGTCATTCTTCAAACTGAAAGTATTTGCAGACGACAATTTCAGTGTGGCTCAAATGGTGCAATATTTCTTTGATAGAGTAGAAAACAGTACGGGAAAAGGTAAAAATGCTGTTTACCAGCATTTTCTCCTTTTCTTACAATGTTTTCAAAAGCCTTCTTTCCAAGTGTTGTTAAAGGTCAGCATTGTGCAGTAAAGGATTAACCCTTTATTATGTGACAAAATTTTACAACTGCTTAAATTGAAAGCATTTGTAGACAACAAATTACATTGGATGCTTGATAATGAATATGTCTTTGGAAAAATAGAAAACAATGTATGAAAGGCCTCTAGAGTGTACATAAGGTTTTTCTGCAATTTGACCTGGTGACTTAACTTTTAAACTGATGTGACCCATTTTGCATCTAGTTTGAGATACCATGAAAATAAATCTAATCAACTTCCATGTGTAATGGACAGAAAACGTGGCCTCTACAGTGTAAAATGTACACAAAGTTTTTCAAAGATTTGACCTGGTGACCTAGTTTTTGACCATACATGACCCATTTTCAAACCATCTTAGACATTATCAAGACAAACATTCTAACCAACTTTCATGAGTATTGCACAGAAAATGTGGCCATTATAGTGTACATAGTGTATAATGTTTTTCTAAAATTAGACCTGGTGATCTAGTTTTTTCACCAGATGAGACCTATTTTAAAACCTAAGATATCACCCAGCCAAAAATTTTTATCACCTTTAATGAGTGCTGAACTGAAAATGTGGCATCTAGAGTTTACACAAGGTTTTTCAGAGATTTGATCTGGTGACTCTAGTTTTTTAACTGAAGAGGCCCATTTTCAAATTTGTCTGCGATATTATAAAGACAAAGATTCAGATCATGTTCAGATCAACTGTTTCTGTTTCATGAGTATTGGACAGAAAATGTAGCTTCCAGAGCATACACAAAGTGAAACCTGACAACGCACGACAGACACAGCATGATCACAAAAGCTCACCTTGAGCACTTTGTGCTAAGGTGAGCTAAAAGTTCAGACCTTTTATATTAGAAGTATTTGCAGATGTCAAATTATATGTGGCTCAATTGATGGAGTTTGCCTTCAAATGGATATAAAAGGTATTGTTGGAAAAAGGGAAATATTTTCAAAATTTTCTTGTTTGGTCACAGAGTTTTTAACCCTTTACTACACAATGCCGACTTTTAACGGTCTTGACAAAGAAAGCTTTTGAAAATATTGTGAGAAAAGGAGAAAATGCTGGTAACCAGCATTTTCTCCATTATCAAAATATTTTATACCCTATCAAGAGCAAATTTCATCACTTTGGCTACCTTCAATTTATCGTCTGCAAATGCTTTCAATTTGGACCAGTCTGAAATTTTGTCGTTTGGTAAAGGGTTAAGTGTTCTTCCTTGGGGCTATAAAAATATGGGATCATTTGTTACAGAATTATAACCCTCACGTACTTTGGTATATTGAGAAGCCTTTAAGGAACAACTTTCAATCAGGACCTGACTTAAAACTTCCATACTGGTCTCTACGTAGGGGGGGATCCTTTGGTCAAACAGATTGTAAGGTTTGCTTATCAAAGTACCCCAAAACCTGATCAGGTAGCTACAATAGAGAATGCAAAACATAGTAAAATCATGTATGTTATGAAAACATTTCTATGCTGCAGACTGTCAGGATAGTATTTTCATTTATTCATTTATTATATACCTATAATGATCTGAGCAAAATACGGGCATTATCTAACTCACAAATACAACTGACCGAAAATTTTTTGCATATCAGTTATGTACTGCATGTAGAACATATTTGTGCCCACAGAGTACTTTTGTATTTCAACATTTGGGTCTTTCAGCCAAATCCCTAAAATGTTAGGCTTGCATGACGAAGCACAAAAACCTCATTTTAGTGTATTTATAGATACTTTGTATGTTATTTGTAATGCACTTTTTCAAAAATTGCTTTTATGCAGAACTTGACTTTGTCCGATATCAATGCCCATTACATAAACATATGGGGTTTCAAAAGGGAATTTCCAAAAGCTACACTTGTGAACTTGAGCATCAGAATTAATAACCAAAGCTTGACTTGACTCCTGTATTGAAACGAAAAAGAACCGTATTGTTCTTGACAGTGACAATGAATAATCAAAGGGTTGAAAACACTGGAATGGCATTTGTCAAGGAAGCCATTATGTGGAATTAATAATTTGAAAGAAAAAGAGAAATATTATTCAAATACTGGCTTGAAAGTCAACCTACTTAGCAAATTAATACCTTCTTGTTTGAAGGGAGAGTACTCATGACAAAATTAGGATTATTTGTGTATTGGTGATCTCCCTTCGCTCATTCAGGAGGAGTCAGGAATAACGTCCCTTGACAGTAGGATGCATGATGGGTATAGAGAGAGACCGTGTAAATATATCCAATAAAATTAAGTTTGTACCTGAAAATTATGATTTTGAGATATCTTTGGCCTTACAGATCTAATTCCCAACATTACAATCAATTATTTCGATCTATAAATATTTATGCACAATCAAATGGAGTAGCACACAATCATGGGGTGAACAAGCCCAGGGACGAACTGGTTTTGGAACGAAAAAGCCCGGGACCAAGCGGTCAGTAGACAAATTTTGTGTATATAATTGCGCCAATAGAAGGCTATGAGCGAATGAAGCCATTTTCAATCATAAGGAAGTGTTTCCACGATCGATGGCCTCACCCAGTGTATTTTAACATGCCATTTCCAATTACATATCTGAGTGCTATCAAAAAAACTCATTTGTCTGAGAAAAATTGAGTTTAATTGGGTTTATTTCCTTCCGCTTTGCACAAAATACAATACATGGTCTTCAAAATTCAATTTTGAAATCATAGTGGCATTGTCTTCGACATATGCCACAAAAACTACTGACTATCTTTTCAGTGTTTAAGAAATCGTTTCAAAGCTGCAGTTCTTGTACTTTTTCCATTTGTAATGACCCAAGGACCAGCAACTGCCATTTTTAAATGCATTGATTGATCTATGTGACAAATGCCACAAAAACTACTGACTATCTTTTCAGTGTTTCAGAAATAGTTTCAAAGCTGCAGTTCTTGTACTTTTTCTATTTGTAATGACTCGAGGACCAGTGACTGCCATTTTTAAATGCATAGATCGGTAGGCCTAAAGTACGCAATGGAAATATTATGGAGCAATGGGCACAATGGAAAAGAAAGTACGCAATGGGAATATATTATGTATTATGTAAATAAAGTAATAGTAAATGATTTGAAACGTGTTTATTTGTACCCATTAAAGGTACATATACAAGTAAAAACCAAAAATTATGTTTTTGTACCACTGAAAAAATATACCTGTAGTGGTATTTTTCCATTATGCAGGTATTCTTAGATGGCGAAATGGAAAATTTATCAAATTCAAACTTATACAATATATTGTACCCAAAATGTAACAGGTCTATAGTGTATTTTCTTATGGGTAGTGAATTGAAGGATATGATTGGAAAATCTTTATGCTTATAAGTACAAATGTTAAAACCTTTTAAATTTCCATTGCGCGGGACTGGCGCAATGGAAAACAAAGTATACGCAATGGAAATATATTATATACTTGTTTTTAAATAAAGTAACTATGTATGATTTCAAACGTGTGTATTTGTACTCATCTATCTTTTATAGGTTATATCTACAGGAATATAGAAAAAATAACGTTTTTGTACCGTTTAAAAATGTATTTGTAGCGATATTTCCTCCGTTATGCAAGTAATCTCAGAAGGGGAAATGGAAAGTTTACCAAGTTCGAACAAGTACAATATAATGTACCCAGAACAGGTCTTAAAGTCCAGATTGAGTTTTAAAATGGATAATAACTTGATTTAAATAAACTGAAACTTTTTCCCCATACCTATTGAGTATCCAGATGATAAAACTTCCTTCTAAATTTCCATTGCGCGGGACTGGCACAATAGAAAAGAAACTACACAATGGAAATATACGATATATAAGTTGTAAAATAAAGTATTTGGTAACCACGTATGATTTCAAATATGTTTATTTGTACTCATTGACCTGTTATAAGGTATATCTCCAGTTATAAACCAAATACAATATTTTTGTACTCACGGCTGAAAAATGTATTTGTAGCGATATTTTTTCCATTATGCAGTTATTCTCAGACGGCGAAATTGAAAATTGGAAAGTATGCAATGGAAATATAGTCAAAAAATTCAATTTTTGAAAATGTGTTTCGATGTAGTTACTGAACCACTAAAAAGTATACATCTCAAAGAAAAAGAGGGGTGGAATAGAACTTAAACATGACGATGTATTTGTTACCCATAATTGATTGATTCAAATGTACGCTAAATTTCCATTGCGCAGGATTGACGAAATACAAAGGGAAACACACAATTAAATGTGTCTGACAAACTACAGATTGTAATTACAGATTAATATGCGAATTCCTACTCAAGTAAATGGCTTAAATCGATTGATTGTTACTTTAATTAATGTACTGAAAGTGTAAGTGTAGGTGTAAGTGTAATAAACTGTATGTCTGCTTGAAAAGGGAATAAATATTCCCGCAAAACGTAGTTAATTGTGGAAAACATTGTGGTAAGAGTAGCTAAATATGTATTTGCTTACAAGAAGGGATAAGTGTGCAAGTCACAAGCAGAACATTACAAAATATATTATGGAAAGGGTAGCTCCAATTGTGTGTTTGCTTGTTAGAGAGCATAAATATTTCCGTCATAGGCAGTTCATTAAGGAGAACAATGTAGAAAGAGCAGCCGATTTTGTGTTTGCTTTATAGAGAGGATAATATTCCCGACATACCATATTATAATTTACGATCCCTGATCATACGCAGTTCATTGTGAAAAAACATTGTGGAAAGAGAAGCAATCTGTGTGTTTGCTTGTGAAAGAGGATAAATATTCACATCATAAGTTCATTGTGGAAAACATTGTGGTAAGAGTAGCCAAATGTGTCTTTGCTCGTAAAGGAAGGATAATGTTTCCTTCATACGTAGTTCGTTGCGGAGAACAGTGTGGAAAGAGTAATCAATTGTGTGTTTTTTCGGAAGAGAGAACAAATATTCACATCATACGTAGTTCATTATGGAAAACATTATGGCAAGAGTAGCCAATTGTTTCTTCGCTTGTAAGAGAAGATAAATATTCCCGTCAAATGTAGTTCATGGTGGAAAACGTTATGGAAAGAGTAGCTAATTGTGTGATTTTTGGTTTATACCAATAGATGAACATGATAAAAGATCGTTGAGTAAGAATAAACACATTTGAACTTGAATCATACATAGTTGTTTTATTTCATAACATATACATAATATAGTTCCATTGCGTACTTTCTTTTCCATTTTCCATTGCGCCAGTTCCGTGCTATGGATGTTTAAAAGAAAGTTTCAACCGTGACCTGTATATGTGCTTAAAAAAATGCTTCAATTAAGTATCCATTTAAAAAAACATTTTACACTAAAAGACACATTTAGGTTACAATAGATGGTAGTTTGAATTTGGTAAATTTTCCATTTCGACAACTGAGAATACCTGCATAATGGATTGAATATAAATACAAACCTAGTTTTTCAGCGGCACAGAAACATTATTTTTGGTTCATACCTGTATATGTACATAAACCCTATTAAAAATCAATGAGTACAATAAAACTATTTCTAAATCATACATAGTTACTTTATTTAATAACATGGCTATAATATATTTTCATTGCGTATTTTCTTTTCCATTGTGCCAGTCCCGCGCACTGGAAATTTACAAGGAAGTTTCAACATCTGAATGCATAAGTATAAAAAAAGGTTTCATAATTTACGCTTCAAATAACTATCTATTTTAAAACACACACATACACATTTTACACTATAAGACACCTTTTGGGTACAGTATATTGTACTAGTTTGAATCTGGTACTTTTTCATCTCGCCATCTGGAATACCCACATAAGGTAGAATTATCATTACAAATACATTTTTCAACGCTACAAAAATATTATTTCTGGTTTATAGCTGTAGATTTACCTTTTTAAAGATCAATGGGTACAAACAAACATGTATGAAATCATACATGGTTAATTTATTTCATAATATACCTCATAGTATATTTCCATTGCGTACTTTATTTTCCATTGCGCCCGTTGCTCCATAATATTTCCATTGCGTACTTTAGGCCCACCCTGCATAGATTGATCTATGCAGACATACTGTTATTCACATATTTATCCACCATCCATAAATTTTGTACAAATATGTATCACTAAATGTAGTTCTATGATTTTTCAGTTACTAACAATTGATTTTGTGATGTTTCTATACAGTTATAATGCAAGGTATATCATAAAAGGAACATTACAACAGTCTGCATTTCTGCATGGTCGGATCATGTCTCATTCTGTGTGTAAAGAGGTGTGCATCCGATTCGACCTTCAGTCTTATCCGATACACACCTCTTTACACAAGCAATTCAATATGATCCAACTACGTAGAAAAGCAGACTGTTGTAATTTTCTATATAGATCAAAGCTCTTATGAAAGTGAACAAAGACAATACACACACTAGGTAGTTAAACATTCTATTCTCGTTTTTCAGAATTATTTTTTAAGAACACATCTGTATCTAGCTTGTGTTATGTTCTCTTTTTTACTCTGTATAATATATTTAAACACACAATGCCAGGAAAAGCAATGAAAAAGTGTCAGCTTTTACAGCATTATTGGAGGGATAGAAACAGATGATAATGTATATTTCCGAAAACAAAATGAAATTTCTCAAATGCCAAATGCAAAAGCTATACAAATACTTCCTGGCCAGATTCAATGAGTTTTGAATAGTTTTACGACATTCATAGAGATCCAGTTACAAAACCGTGTTGATATCTCATCATTCAAATAAAATTAAGTTTCATCTCTTTTTTTCCTTAGAAATATTAGTTTGGCCTAGTCTGGGATGAAGTTAAATATGGTTAACAAGTTGGTAACATGTATTTAATTCTTGATTGCTTTTAAATGGTCCAAGAGTAGTATGTATCACACAATGTTTTCTCTCTTCCAAGAGTTATTAAAAAAGTGGACTTTTTTGTAAAGGGTAGGACCCTTACAAGTGACTTTTAAAGGCATGTACTTCATCTGAATTCCTCTTTGTTTTCCTAACCAAGACAATCCAGTAGATTAAAGAAACATGATTGATTAATTTTGTCTTGGTGGGATGGTGTTGTATCACAGATAATAGAATTTCTCTTTTACTAGGTCTAAAACATTGGGGGACATAAGAAAATGCTAGTTACCAAGATTTTCTCCTATTTCCACTATGTTTTTTAAAATCTCTTTCTTCAAGATTGATAAACCACTATAAAACTTAAAAAAGTAAATGGTTAAGATCCTTACCAATGACTTTTCCAGGCATGAACCACATCTGGATCCACTTTGTTTTCCTCACCAAGACGATCCAGTAGATCAAACAAACTTTTGGCTGGTGGTGGGACAGCGTTGTCAAAAATGGATTTGATCAGATTCTTCATGAATTCCAGTATAGATTGCTGGAGATATAAGACACACTATGGTAGTCTTTAATCATTAGGTCTTGTTCAATCCAAAAGCATTTGCAAAGGACAAATTAAATGTAAATTATTGATGGGAACGGTCTCTGAATGGGTGGGAAACATCATAGGGAAAAGAGAAAATGCCGGTTATCAACATTTTCTCCTTCACAACAATGTTTTAAAAAGCCTTCTTTCTTTGGTTTGTCAAAACATAGGAGTCTGGATTGTTAAGAGAGGGTTAACAAGAGTTCTGCATGCAGGTAGAAAAGCTGAGCTGCAGATGCTTTTTCAGAATAGAATCTAAGGTGGAAAAGAGGAATAACTGTATCAAAATATTTTGACTGTTATCTGCCCCCCCTCAGAGTGGGTTTCCCTTTTGGTGGTAAACAAATTGCCTGTGTTTAAAGTAAACAAGCAATTTCGTTGAAATGATATCCCCTACCGAAAAAGACGTTTTCAAAAATTTAGGCGACCATGTAACTCAAAATCGCTCCCAGTCGGCCATTTTGCATCGAATCAAGAAGAAAAAAAAAAAAAAAAAAAAACTATACTAGTGGAAAAGGTTATTGTACACATGTATAAAGTTTTACCAAATTCAGTCCCATGTATTAGAGATATTGTCCCATACAGACACACGGACGGACAGACAACGCTAAAACAATATCCCTCTGCCTTCGGCGGGGGATAATAATGTTCACTAATGACAGAGATATCAGGAAATTTCAAAGTTTATGCATGACAACACAGTTGAAAATGGGGCCATGACTATACATCAACATTTTCTTTGAAAACAGCCAAGCTAAAAATGGAAGGTAAGATGAAATGGCTATGAATATACAAATACATATAAAACGGAGTCATAAAGAAAATAACATGATTGTTTAGAAACTCTTAGATTTGTGGAAATTAATTAAAAAAAAAAAAAAAAAAAAAGAAAAGAACCACCGTATACAGGTACCAAAATGTAGATGTAGTTACTTTATGGTAAATATAGTGCATGTTTGATTCCGATCAACAGTACTGCTTAAGTCAACCAAGAGGGCCATTGGCCCTGAAGCGCTCACTTGATTAAGGTCATCTAGGATTGATAAAGCTGAAAAGATCCTAGTCGTGATGATGTAAAACACATAAAAGTGACATACTCTTTGAAAGACTTGACTTATTTTTGAATTTGCCAAGAGATATCATCAAGACAAACACTCTGACAATGTTTCATGATCATCAGACTGAAAATGTGGCCTCTAGACTGCACATCAGGTTTTTGTAAGATAGGTTAGATCTACCTACTTTTTGACCTAACATGACAAAATTTTGAACCTATCTGCTACATCATCATAAAAAGCATTCTAAGCATCATGATTATCAGACTTAAAATATGGCCTCTAGGATGCACACAAGGTTTCTTTAAGATTTAGCTCAGTGACCTAGTTTTTGACCCGACATGACCAAATTTTATACCACTTATAAGTTTTCATTAAGACAAACATTCTAAGTAGGTTTCATGATAATCTTGCTGAAAATCTAGCCTTTAGAGTTATAAGGTTTTTCTTAAGTTTTGGCTCACCGACCTACTTTTTGACCCGACGTCACCCAATTTCAAAGTTGTCCCAGACTGTATCAAAACAAACATTCTGACCAATTTTTATGAGTACCTGGCTAAAATTCTGGCCTCTAGAGTGTACACAAGGTTTTTCTAAGATTTGCTCCAGTGACCTACTTTTTGACCCGATATTACCCAATTTAAAACTTGTCCCAGATTTTATCAGGACAACTATTGTGACCAAGTTTCATGAGTATCTGGCTGAAAATGTGGCCTCGAGTGTGCACACAAGGAAAATGTTGACAATTGTACAACCCACGCTGGACCCAGGACACAGCACAACTTTGTGCTCAGGTGAGCCAAAAAGGGGCACAACTGTGTTGAAAATATTTTGAGTGTTACCTACCTTTTCGGTATGGGTTCCCCTTTTGATAGTTAACAACTAGCCCATAGTTGAAGTAAATTTCTTCAGTAGTGACAGAATTAACAGGAAATGTCAACATTATTTGCACCATAACAATGATGCAGATGACAAAATGACCAACTATAATACCCTGAGACTGTTTTAAAAGAGTAATCATTCAAAGCACCTTTAACAACTATACATGTAGTTTCTTTTGCTGCCAGTATAGATCAAGATCAGACTGCATAAAACATGCATACACAGTATAGACAAAAGCAAGCCCAAATTGCACTTGATTGGGTCTTATATCTTGACTAAAAACATCTATTAGGTTTATTTCATGCTCTAATAGGTTAAAATAATAATTATAAAACTAGAAGGTTGCAAATATTAACCTAGCATTACCTTAGTTGTTATCAGCCTGCTAAGGTATAACTCATCAGTTACCGCTGACTTATGCTCCTCTGTTACTGGTTTTACCTGCAGCACATTGGTTTTAATTACAGACCAGTTCAAATCAGTACTGTTTGTACAATGGTGAGAAACCGTTCACAACAAGACAAGACAAAGTTGGACAAAGATATTGTTAACCCTCTACAACCTGACAGAATTCTAGACCTGTCCCAAACAAAAGCATATATTGACATTAAATGTGGCTTAATTTGTGGAAGCAATCTTTGATAGAATAGAAAACATTGTGGGAAAAGGAGAAAATGCTGGAAACCATTTCCCACAATATTTTTAAAAGTATTCTTTCTCAAGGTTGTTAAAAGAAGCTCAATAGATAATAAGTTATTACTTTCATCACTCCTAAAACAAATTTGTTACAACAACTTTCTTGCAAAATTAAGACAACTGACATGAATCAAGGTTAAATACGCAAATGCATGTGAAAACATTGCAGCAAAAGACACAGTCTTCAACATAGACTACTAATTGAGGGAAATGTTTCCATAATGGATAATGTTTTAAAACACCCTGACACCAATTAATGACTTCTTACTTTGTTCTGTACAATCCAAAGTTTTAAGGACCCTTATGGAGAAAGCTTTTATAAACATTTTGGGAATAGAAGTAAATGCTAGTAACAAGCATTTTCTCCTCTTCCCATAATGTTTTCGACTCTTTCATAAAAATCCCATCATTTGAGCCACATTCTGAAGATGTCTGACAAAATCAATGCTTTCAGTCTGGGCAACCTTCCATTTATTTTCATCTGAGCCATACCCTGTGAGAAGGGCGCTTAATGCATTTGCAAAAAGTACAGACCCATATCTACCTGCACAGTATGCACAGGCTGACATAGGTTGAAATTCTTTGTTATTAGTAATTTTTTGCAGGTCAAAGGACCGTTCCACCTAATGATGCAGTCTGTTATTCAACAAAAATGAATTTTATAGATCCATAGTCATGTGAAGTCTTGCTTAGTATCATGCACCACAGAGATGCATCATGTATTTGTGTCATGCATGCGTCATGTAATTGCAAGAGAAAACAAATGATGAGTACCAGATGCCATCGAGTGACAGGTCCACCCACTTCTTCATCTTGTGGATTTTCCATCTGATTGCTATCATTATTTCCAGAATCTATGTTTACCCTAACCTGAGCCAGGTTCACTGTAGAATAAAGAAAATGTCTTCATGGCATTTGTAGTAGACCAGAAGTACAAGAAGGGCACTTCAAAAAGTTATGGCCCTCACATAAGAAAAGTCAATATTGCCGAAAATTTTTCCAATGCAGTTGTAATACAAGTTTTTATAACTTTATCCATCAAATCTGCTGCATGAGTCAGATGATGAATTTTAATACAAATAGAGTCAAAACAATCTGTAAAATTAAAAAAAAAATTGTAAAATAGTGATATATGGTAAGTGACAGTGCAGGGTTTGAATTTTGTTTTTTTATCTACGGGTATTTTTTCTTTTTCATCGGCTTTTTTCCACTGGAAAAAGCAATTTAGGACTTTCAGAGGCATATTTTGTTTTTGACATCACTCTTTTTAGCTCACCTGAGCACGAAGTGCTCATGGTGAGCTATTGTGATCGTGCTGTGTCCGGCGTCCGTCGTCAACTTTTACCTTGTGTACACTCTAGAGGCCACATTTTCAGTCCGATTCTTGTGAAACTTGGTCAGAATGTTTGTCTTGATGATATCTCGGACGACTTCGAAAATGGGTCATGTCGGGTCAAAAACTAGGTCACTAGGTCAAATCTTAGAAAAACATTGTGTACGCTCTAGAGGCGACATTTTCTGTCCGATACTCATGACACTTTGTCAGAATGTTTGACTTGATGATATCTCGGACGACTTTGAAAATGGGCCATGTCAGGTCAAAAACTAGGTCACCAGGTCAAATCTTAGAAAAACTTTGTGTACGCTCTAGAGGCGATACGTTCTGTCCGATACTCATGAAACTTTGTCAGAATGTTTGCCTTGACGATATCTCGGACGAGTTCGAAACTGGGTAATGTCGGGTCAAAAACTAGGTCACTAGGTCAAATCTTAGAAAAACCCTTGTGTACGCTCTAGAGGCCACATTTTCTGTTCAATACTCCTGAAAATTGGTCAGAATGTTTGTCTTGATGATATCTCGGACGAGTTTGAAAATGGGCCATGTCGGGTCAAAAACTAGGTCACCAGGTCAAATCTTAGAAAAACTGTACGCTCTAGAGGCCACATTTACAGTCCAATACTCCTGAGAGTTGGTCAGAATGTTTGTATTGATGATATCTCGGACGAGTTTGAAAATGGGTCATGTCGGGTCAATAACTAGGTCACCAGGTCAAATCTTAGAAAAACCTTGTGTACGCTCTAGAGGCCACATTTTCGGTCCAATACTCTTGAAAGTTGGTCAGAATGTTTGTCTTGATGATATCTCGAACGAGTTCGAAAAAGGGCCATGTCGGGTCAATAACTAGGTCACCAGGTCAAATCTTAGAAAAACCTTGTGTACGCTCTAGAGGCCACATTTTCCGTCCAAAACTCTTGAAAGTTGGTCAGAATGTCTGTCTTGGTGATATCTCTGACAAATTTGAAAACGGGCCATGTTGGGTCAAAAACTAGGTCAAATCTTAAAACAAGAGGGACATGATGGCACTGAAGTGGCTCACCTGAGCCTTTTGATCAAATATGACCCATTTCCAATCTCTTCAAAGATATTAAGACAAACACTCCGACAAACACTCATTAGTATTGGGCTTACAAATATGGCCTTTAGAGTGCACACAAACTTTTTCTAGAATTTGTCTCAGCAGCCCACTTGACATGTAGAAATTATTTAGACATACATTCCGACAAACTTTCATGAATATTTGAGAGAAAATTTGGCCTGTAGGGTGTATAAAAGGTTTTTCCAAGATTTGACCTAATGACCTAGTTTTTTATCCAACATGACCCATATTCATACTAGTCTAAGATATTATCAAGACAAACATTCAAAGCAAATTTCAAGATTATTGGACTGAAAATGTGGCCTCTAGAGCGTACACACGGTTTTCCAAGGATGAAATTTGGTGACCTAGTTTTTATTCCACGTGACCCATTTTCAAACTCATGCAAGAAATCATCAAGACAAACATTCTAACAAAAGTTTTAAGAATACTGGACTGTAATTATAGTATAAAAGGTTTTTCCGAGATTTGACCTTGTGACCTAGTTTTTTTTATCCAAGATGACCCATTTTCTCACTAGTCTAAGAAATTATCAAGACAAACATTCTGACCGAATTTCAAGATTATTGGACTGAAAATGTGGCCTCTAGAGCTTACATAAGGTTTTTCTAAGATTTGACCTGGTGACCTAATTTTTGACCTGACATGACCCATTTTCAAACTCATCCAAGCTATCATCATGAGGAAGATTCTGAGCAATTTTAAAGAGCATTGGACTGAAAAAGTTGCTTCTGGAGCGTACACAAGGTTTTTCAAAGATTTGACCTAGTGACCTAGTTTTTGACCCAACATGGCCCACTTTCGAACTCGTCTTGCGATATTATCAGGACAAACATTCAGCCAAATTTCAAGAGTATTGGACCGAAAATGTGGCTTCTGGAGCATAGACAAGGTTTTTTTAAGATTTGACCTAGTGACCTAGTTTTTGACCCCACATGGCCCGTTTTCAAATTTGTCAGAGATATCATCAAGACTAACATTCTGACCAACTTTCAAGAGTTTTGGACTGAAAATGTGGCCTCTAGAGCTTACACAAGGTTTTCTAAGATTTGACCTGGTGACCTAGTTTTTGACCCGACATGGCCCATTTCCGAACTCGTCCCGAGTTATTATCAAGACACATTCTGACCAACTTTCAAGAGTATTGGACTGAAAATGTTGCCTCTAGAGCGTACACAAGGTTTTTCTAAGATTTGACCTGGTGACCTAGTTTTTGACCCGACATAGCCTATTTTCGAACTCGCTCGAGATATCATCAAGACAAACATTCTGACCAATTTTCAGGAGTATTGGACTGAAAATATGGCCTCTAGAGCTTACACAAAGTTTTTCTAAGATTTGACCTGGTGACCTAGTTTCTGACCCGACATGACCCATTTTCAAACTCGTCCGAAATATCATCAATACAAACATTCTGATTAACTTTCAGGAGTATTGGACAGAAAATGTGGCCTCTAGAGCGTACACAAGGTTTTTCTAAGATTTAACCTAGTGACCTAGTTTTTGACCTGACATTACCCATTTTCGAACTCGTCCGAGATATCATCAAGGCAATTATTCTGATCAAGTTTCATGAGTATCGGACAGAAAATGTGGCCTCTAGAGCGTATACAATGTTTTTCTAAGATTTGACCTAGTTTTTGATCCGATATGACCCATTTTCGAACTTGTCCGAGATATCATCAAGAAAAACATTCTGACCAAGTTTCACAAGTATCAGACTGAAAATGTGGCCTCTAGAGTGTACACAAGGTAAAAGTTGACGACGGACACCGGGAGACGGACGCCGGACACAGCACGATCACAATAGCTCAACATGAGCACTTCGTGCTGAGCTGAGCTAAAACCCTTGTGTATGCTCCAGAAGCCACATTTTCGGTCCAATACTCTTGAAATTTGGTCAGAATGTTTGTCTTGATAATATCGCAAGACGAGTTCGAAAGTGGGCCATGTTGGGTCAAAAACTAGGTCACTAGGTCAAATATTTGAAAAACCTTGTGTACGCTCCAGAAACCTCATTTTCAGTCCAATGCTCTTTAAAGTTGGTCAGAATGTTTGTCATGATGATAGCTTGGATGAGTTTGAAAATGGGTCATGTTAGGTCAAAAACTAGGTCACCAGGTCAAATCTTAGAAAAACCTTATGTAAGCTCTAGAGGCCACATTTTCAGTCCAATAATCTTGAAATTCGGTCAGAATGTTTGTCTTGATAATTTCTTAGACTAGTATGAAAATAGGTCATGTTGGATAAAAAACTAGGTCACAAGGTCAAATCTCGGAAAAACCTTTTATACTATAATTACAGTCCAATATTCTTAAAACTTTTGTTAGAATGTTTGTCTTGATGATTTCTTGCATGAGTTTGAAAATGGATTACGTGGAATAAAAACTAGGTCACCAAGTTTCATCCTTGGAAAACCGTGTGTACGCTCTAGAGGCCACATTTTCAGTCCAATAATCTTGAAATTTGCTTTGAATGTTTGTCTTGATAATATCTTAGACTAGTATGAATATGGGTCATGTTGGATAAAAAACTAGGTCATTAGGTCAAATCTTGGAAAAACCTTTTATACACCCTACAGGCCAAATTTTTTCTCAAATACTCATGAAAGTTTGTCGGAATGTATGTCTAAATAATTTCTACATGTCAAGTAGGCCGCTGAGACAAATTCTAGAAAAAGCTTGTGTGCACTCTAGAGGCCATATTTGTAAGCCCAATACTAATGAGTGTTTGTCGGAGTGTTTGTCTTAATATCTTTGAAGAGATTGGAAATGGGTCATGTTTGATTAAAAGGCTCAGATGAACGACTTCAGTGCCATCATGGCCCTCTTGTTTGTTTGTTTTTTTTTGTTTTTGTTAAAGTTATGAAACAAATGATAGAAGTAAGTAATAGCAAGTTCAAAACATTTTTTACTTGTATAGTTCACTAAAATAGTATATTTATTCTTCTGTGTTGAATTTGAGCAATAAATTTGAATTTCATTCTATTCTGTTCTATTCATTTCTCATTTTTCCCCCATCCTCAACCTATGAGAAAGTTGCAATAAGTACAAGTTCACGATTCAACATGGAGACGGTTTTTAAAAATCTTTATTCTGGGGGACATTCAATTCACAGATGATGTGTATTCTACTGCCTGCTTGCGACAGTAAGTGCATCAAATTTTGTCAATGTTGTGGTGTTCAGTTCTGTGACGTAGAGCAATAGTGACCTTTTTTTTAACTTCAGCAAAGTTTTTAAAACGATGCTGTAGTTTATGAAGGATTTCTTCTTGAAAGTGGGTCTTGATTTTTCCATTGGGCCCTGTAAATCCTGATGTTATGATGGATTTTTTGTTTGTGAAGCTATATGAACACATTTCTTATGCACCTTCAATTGACAACGACACTTCTTTGGCCTTCATTTTATTTCATGTGATCACAAATTTGTAAAAAAAAAAAAAAGTCACTAATCTTTTCTGACACAATGATCAATGTTTGATTCATCCGCAGGTGATGATATGGTTCTGGTTTTTCAGACACTACATTCAGTTGAATGGAGTCAAGAACCTGTTTACATTTCTTTTAAATTCCCCAAAAATATATAAATAGCAGTTGGAGGACTTTCTCAGAGTGACATGACATGACGAAAAGGATTACCTTCTTTGTATTATTCTTTGTATTCATGAGTACAATTTATTTTATTTGCATTGTTGATCATCGATAATTTGCACTTTTATTTGATTGAGGGCTTGACAATTCAGCTCGAGTTTTCCATTTTTGACTAGCTTTTCACAAGTAAATATATAGGAATTTCAAACCATGCAGTTACATCATTTGTGTTGTGTCAGAGTATATTGAAGCACGTTGCAAAACTTGACCATCCATGGACCAAGTGGATTGGAGTTCATGGAGACCATGTTGAAAGACAATTCATGAACTCTTTACCATAAAATCCCATGTTTTAAGGATCCTTATGAAGAGGCCTTTCAAAAACACTATGGAAAAAGGAGAAAATACTGGTAACCAGTAATTTTTCCTGTTCCCAACATGTTTCCTACCTTGTCAAAGTAAAAGGTAATCATCAGCACCATATTTAATTCATTGTCTGCAAATTCTTTCAATTCGTACAAGTCTAAAACTTTCTTGTTCGGTAAAGAGTTGAAGACCTCTCCTTGGTGCTTTTCTAATAAGGCTGAGAACTTTTTGAAGTGCCCTGATATTTTTTTCTCACTTTTGGACAAAGAAATTATGCTCACTTTGAAACAAAACTGGGCCAGTGCTTGAAGTTTATGGTCCTTTTCCTGCAATTCTTTCTAACCTTTATCGACGTTCGTGACACTTTCCATTTCCACGCTTCGTGTAACTATCACACTCACCTTTTACCCAACACAATTGATCCTACCACACTTGTCAATGTCTGCAGAATGGATAAACCAAGAACTAAAACGGATCGTTTAATGTCAGCAAAATGAAGAAGAAAGTATTTGAATCAAGCCAAATAATTATATGCGAGGCAAGAATCCAAAATTACGCTTTCAAAAGATGGGACTGAAAGTCAAAGTGAATCACCTAACTACGCCACCTAACAACGGAAATATGGACACAGGTCATGCTATTACTAGCACTCTATCTGGCAGACGTATCGTTGAGCTAAAACATCCTTCAGATGCAGATGCTTTCAGTTTGGTCTGGTAAAAAATTAAATCATTTGGTAAAGACGTGCAGAAAACGAGGGGCTGTACACAACTCTTTCTCCTTTACCAGGTTGTCCCTTAGCTTGATGCGTCTGCAGCAGACAACATTAGAAAACATTGATGTCAAAAGGAGAAATTGCTGCTAAGGATTGATTTCTCTTTTTCGCACAATGGTTTCTGACCCATCAAAGAACTGTGATACATGAATACCAGGTTTTCGTTTAGTGTCTGCAAACGCGGCAAATTTAGAAGAGTCTAAAATTAGTCGTTTGGAAATGGGTTAAATGCCAACATCAGTATTACATTTATATGCTATGAATTGCTTTATTATTATCAACAAACTTGATTCTTATAAAAAAATTGTGTTATTGAAAAAATTGAGATAATTTACTTCTTATTATATCTTTGTCTTTGAGAAACCCTACATTTATTCATTATACATTATTCATTTATTCATCAACAAACTTAAAATGTATTTTCTTAAAAAATAAGGCTGGTGACCTATTTGTTTTAAGCCTGATTCTTTTAGTTTAGTACCTGAATATTATTTATAGAAAAAATAAGAAAAATCTGAATGTTAGAACATTTGAAAAAATAACTTTAAAAGATACTCTTTGGTTTTTTTTTTTCCAAAATAAAGGTATTTTAGCCATAAGTTAAGGGGTTTTTCTTTAAATATTGATACTCAGTATATTCTAAATTATTTTTTTCATTAAATTTTATGTTTCACCAATACAAAGACATAAAATTTGCTTATAATTGTTGTGATTTAAAAAAAATATACATAGACTTAGTTTTCATAGGTGAAATTTCATCCTGAACTGCCGCAATGCAGGGTGTACTAAAAGAAATATTCATAGAATTTTCCCAAAGCTGGTGACCCCCTCTTTTTATCTCCTATTTTTGTAGATCAGATAATAAACTATCAACAAACAAAGTTTCATGAAATTCTGAATGTTATGAAAAAATGGTGAAACTGTAGCGATCGTCTTTAAAAGTCAAATCTATTCATGTGAGCAAGAATTTTTTCAATTTAAACATTCTCTTAACTTTGATGTCGGGTAAAGCCTTAATCATTAACAAAACAACAATTTTTGTACCTGCTTCAAACTGAAAGTATCTGTTGATGAAAATTTCAAAATTTATAAAAATTAACTGAAGAGCTCTGATAGGGTCGCAATTATTGTGGAAAAAAGGAGAAAATGCTGGTTACCTGCATTTTCTCCTTTTCCCACAATGTTTTCAACAGCCTTTTACCTCAGGGTCATTAAAACATAGGACTACTTGGTAAAGCGTTAAATACATACTATAGTCTTCTTGATCAATCATTCCACATGGGTCCACTAGGGCCATACTGCTTCCATCTTGTACACGATAATGTTCCAATGTGTTCAATTGTAGCAATCTGCCTTCCCTTTTACTGCTGGTGTCTTCATCTTTGATAACAATGCGTCCTCCAATACCCCAGTGCCACTCTAGTGTATATACATATGTACATGTATATTATAAAATAAAATCTATACAATAAAAAAAAAAAGCAATAGCAATGGAACTTCATATACTCAAGTATTACTCTAGTGTAACAATAATATCACTGAATGGAATTTTGATGGCAAATTAACTTTTAATATCCAAGTGCCATTGTATTGTATATATAAAGGTAATAACTTTGATAGCAATGCAGCTCTGAGTACTCTAGCGCCACTCTGGTGTAACATCAATATCACAAATTGAAATTTTCATAACATTTCAACTTTCAATTTCCAAGTGTCACTGAAGTGTTATATTTATCTTATACAAAAGTACTAGGTGGGATAGCATTGCAGCCTCCCATATCCATCTGCCTCTGCTGTCTATATTCACATTATGGAAAGGTAATAACTTTTATGGCAATGTGACCCACAACTAGTGGTGGGACATCGGCTGGAAATCATAAGCGATCATCGGTTGGAATCGGCTGCTGCTGTCGATGCGATTCTTTCGATTATAATTGGCTCCTGATAAGTTTGCTTATGCATGCATGTTTCACTGTTAATCCTTGTAAAACCCATGTATTATGGACTAAAAATAGCTGCTTTTGTCTGTGATAGGGTAGAACAAATTTTTTGAAATGCATTTTCTTCTTTTCTCACAATGTTTTCATAAGCTCCTTTATTGACGTTGTTAAAAAGTTGGCATTGTGTGGGTTCCTAAAACAAAACAAAAAAAAAAAAAAAAAACCACACACACACAATGTAGTTAAATTCTCTTTAAATCTAGAAGTAGACTTGTGCTACAAGTACACAGTATTTTTTCCATGAACTTTATACGAGAAATTAAAGTATGTGATGCAAGAATTTCTGTATGCCTACCATGAGTGAAAAACAGTTGAATCTACCTATCACTTTTGGATATGATTTGCTTAACAAAGAAAAAAAATGAAAAAGGATTTTTTTCTACTTGTTGACTCAAAAGAACATTATCTGACCATTGGGTTTTGATGGCTTTGTAATTTATGACCCCATTGATGCAGAGTCACACATTACTTCAAACCCTAACATTTCTCATCAGATTACAAATAATGTCCAGAGTGATGAGAAAGGAAAAAAAGAAATTCTTCACGGCTGTAACGAGAAGCAACCATATTCTTGTTTCAAAAACATAGCTAGGACTTTGTAAAATTTAAAAGGACTAAACTTAACAAGGTTTACAGAGACTTAATCTATATAGTCATTAAACTAGCTGATAGGGAGGAAAAGGTGTAGAGTATTCTAAAAATAGAATGCTAAAAATAGAACACTGCACTGTAGATTTTGCTTGAGTTGCCGATGTGAGGAAGGCAAATGATTGTTTTCAAGATATTTTAATCCTTTGGTTTTCTATCTAATATTTATTTTTTATTGAAAAATATTTGTAAAAAATATCTCCAGCTGTAAGAAGAGGTAATTCTGCCTTATTTTACAACTACTTATGTACTGAGAATCAGTACTGATCGTCCGACGTCATTTAGCCAAATAAGCAGACGCTTTACCTATGGAAGGAAAGACAGGTTTTCGTGGGATAAAGGGGTGGATTAAGCGAGTTAGTAACAGATAAGGATCATAACACTCTGCTGTCTTGTCTAAACTGACAAAGTTGTTAAAGGGTAACTGGTGTCACATTTGTCTTAGATTGCCAATATTTCATGAATGTAAGCTAGGTCGGGAATTTTTTATGGCGAAGTTTTTTCGCCTTGCAAGCTTGACGAGGCGAAGTTGAGCCATTGAAGGCGACTTCTCCGCCCACGTGGCCCTGTAGCTTTTGTTTCTTGCTTCACCCGTTCTCCACTTATCTCGTGAGTTGAGACAAAAACTGAAGAAATTGCCGATTAAAAAAAAAAAACCTTCGCCACCAGACGGAGCAGAGACGGCTCGCATACCGCTCCTCCATTTCATGCCGATGATCGATTGTGACAAAGTTCAATCGATAATCGGAATCGGTAGCTTCCAACACGCCGCTAATCGATACCACCTGATCATCGTTACACCACTACCCACAACACACCTGTGCCAGTCTAGTATAGTAAGCATATTATCTCTTTAACAAAGTTCAAGACTTGTCCACTTTCAAAGCATTTGCAGACAAAAATAAAAAATGTGACTTGCATATAAAAGGGTAGATGACACTGTAGGAAAAGCAGAACATGCTGGTTCCCAGAATGTTTCCAAAACCTCTCTTCCTCAGGGTTCTTAAAACAGAACTTTAGCTCGTATTTGCTAAAGGGTTAATCAAAGCACACTGATAGCACTGCAACCTTCAGTATCAGAACACTGCTCTTGTGTGATGTTTGTCTTATAAATACAACAGCATTGCGTGCGGGTGCTAACGCTAACAAGAAGGCCAAAATGGCCCTGGATCGCTCACCTGAATTTTTGAGAGGACCATAGCCAATTTTTCTTGAAGTATTGAAATTTTGGAAACAAAATCATTATTTTGCTAAGCAATTTTGAAAAGGTCACCAGTAAAAATCATTTCAAAATCTGTCACTAACCCTACAATCATCACCACAGCCAAGTTTTTGACGAATCAGGATTCTGCAAATAAATTTTGGGAAAGGTCACCCAAGGACCATTTCTTGAACAACAGCATATGCCCAATAGTGGCTAAAAATATTAAGTCGAACAAGAACACCGCATGCGGGTGCCAAAAATTGGCTGTTGTGTGCTGGATAGTGAGTTAAAATTCTAAGTCAAAAAAGGGGCATAATTTGAACAAAATGATTTTAGAGTTATCTGCCCTTGTATGGGTTGCTCTTTTACATATCAGCATTTCTCATCAGTGCACTCACTTACCTGGTTTAGGTTGATGTCTGCAATAGCCCTTTTCATCAAAATCCCTATACAGTCTTTTTATGTACATTAAAAGGTCACCAAAGGATCATTTCTGGGAAATTATTTTCAAAATCTGACCAGTGGTTTCAGAGAAGAAGAATTTCTAAGAATTTCTCCATGTCCGTATAGTGCAAATAGCCCCCCCCCCCCCCACCACCACGATCATGTTTTTCGACGGATCAAAATTTCGCGAACATCGAAGAACATTTCTCTGAAATTATTTCAAAATCTGACCAGCGGTTTCAGAGAAGATTTTTGAAGAATTTCTTAGAAAATTCCATTTGGTTGCCATGGCAACCAGAGTTTTTGATGGAATCAAATTTTGTGAACAATTTTTAAAGAGGACCTCCCAAGGAACATTCCAGCCAAGTTTTGTCCGAATTGGCCCAACGGTTTAGGAGATGTTTAAAAAATTGTTGACGACGCACGGTGCACGGCGACCGACGCACGACAGACGACGGACACAGGGTGATCCTAAAAGCTCCCCTTGAGCACGTTGTGCTCAGGTGAGCTAAAAAGGGAACTAATCTGTTAAAAATATTTTGCTTGTTACCTGCACCTACCTTGTAGGTTCCCCTTTTGATAGTTAATAACCTGTTCAAGTTTAAATTAAATCTTCAGTAATTAGAGAAACCAAACAACATATAAAAGTATTTTGAAACTTCTAAGTCAGAAAGGGGGCATAACTGTGCCAAAAATATTTCGATGGTCACCTTGATGGGTAACAATTTGATTATGTTTTTTTCCCAATATCCTTGAACCACTCTGGTGCAATACCTGTATTATACATAGGTAATGAAATTTATAAAAATGTTAGCTCAAATATCCTATAATAACCTCTAATGTAATATTTTTATATAAGGAAGGTAAAATAACTTTTGTAGCAAGGTAACCTCAAATACCAAATAGCCAGTCTGGTATAAACGTCATAACTTTGATAACTATGTCATCTCAAATACATGTATCCTAGTTCTAATTATAGTGTATAATATACGGAATATCATGCAGTAGTGATTTTCCTGGTGCTTGTATTTACTTCGAGCAGTGTGAGAAAATTTGGTATCGCGCGAGACCGAAGGTCGAGCGAGATTCCAAAATTTTCTTACGCAGCGAGAAGTAAATACAAGCACCGTGAAAGTCACTACAACATAATATTCCTTTTATTATATACCTACACCTTTTCAGCGACAAAATATTACAAATTATTGACATTTTATTCGAAAACTGTAAGCAAAATAAAACAAATAATGGTGTAGTAGCCAGTAACTTCATTTTAATGAATGGCGGATAAATATTACAGCATAAAATTTTGACCAATGAACTTGCAAATGAATGCATACATATTCCGCCCGTGAGTTACGTCATTATGACGTCATCATACCATATTTGGAATCATATTCCACTGAGTGTAGATACAGATTTTTTTTCCGTCATGTGTGATTTTATTCGCATGCCACGCATGTATTTAACCTGGAAAACTTACAGGTATATAATAAATATAAAACAAGAGCATTGCATGTGGGTGCCAACGCTTGACTGCAGTCACTTAATTTTCAGGAAAAATTCTAAAATGAAAAGGGGCATAACTATGTCAAAAATATTTTTGTGGTTACCTGTCTTGTTGTATGGGTTAAACCCCTCTTAACAGTTAACAACTAGTCCTATTTTGAAGTCAATAACTTTATTAATAAGAGAGATATTAAACAATGTCAAAGTTTTTTCAAGACGATACAGAAGATGACAGGGCTATGGCAATACCTTGAAGTCATCTTCAAAAGTAGCCAAGCTAATAAAGGTCACTATCATGGAAGCTCCAAAATTGCAAAGCAAATCTAGTGTAATAGTTATATTCTTGAAAAAATAATAAATTTGATAACAATGTGACTTCCAATATCCTAATGCCTCTTTAGATCTATGTCCATGTCATATGAGAGTAATATCTTTTTCAGCAATGCAATCTCCAGCATCCAAGGGCCACCCTAATCTAATGGTTGTATTAGTGAATGTAATGAATTTTATAGCAATTTAACATCCAATGTCTCATTGGTCCTCTACAGTAGTGAAATAGTTATATTTGGAAAATAATGACCTTGATAAAAATAAGATCCTTCAAAACCCTACTGTCATTCTAATGTAATATTTCATCTGACTAAAGGTTACAGGTTGTATGGCAATACACCCCCGCCCACTAACCAACTGCCACTCTAGTGTTGTATCTATATTATACAAAGGTAATTAATTTTGTAACAATGCAATTCCAATGTCCCATTGCCACTGTTCTGTAATAATCATACAACCTCCAACACCACAATGCCACTTTAGTGTTGCACTTCTGTAACCTACAAGATCCTAAAGCTGCTGATCTGCAATAATGCAACAACCAAAATCAGATAGGTAAAGTTAGCTACTAGTAGCCAGCTACTAGTAGCCAGCTACTTGTTCAGGTAAAGTTAGCTACTAGTAGCCAGCTACTAGCAGCCAGCTACTTGTTCAGGTAAAGTTAGCTTCTAGTAGCCAGCTACTAGTAGCCAGCTACTTGAGCTGGTAAAATTGGTTATTTGTAGCCAGCTACTGGTAGCCACTTTCTAGGAAGCAGTCACTTGTAAAGGAAAATCTGGCAATTCGTACCAAGCGACCAATATATAGGTTATTAAAATGGAGGTTTTTATTATTTCCCTAAATGTACAAGTAGCTGACGAACCAAATGTCGACGCTTTAAACGAAATGTTTTTCTTCCATCCAGAATACTATATAAATGCATCAGAAAAATCAAAATCAAATAATTTCCTGTATTAAAGGGTCAAGCTGCGAGATCTGTCACTAGGAATTTTTTTTCACATTTGCTTTTAATTAGGGATCCAAAATGTACAAGTAGCTGACGACATTAAGACAGACATTTCAAAATATTTCAAAGAATCACATTCACTGTACTACAGAGAAATGGAAAATATCATTTTCAATTCATTTTTAATTATTAAAGGGGCGAGCGACTCGTCATGAAAATTGGGACATTTTTCAATTTCACTTAGAAAGGAATTGAAAGGTACAAGTAGCCGGCGAGTCTATGAGCTGTTTTTGTAATTAAGTACTTGTTTTGAATAAAGTAGACTATAAATGCGTCAGAAAACTCAAAATTGAAGCATTTCCGTTTATTAAAGGGGCCAGCTACTTGATCTAAAAACTAGACAACTTTGCTGTTTTTCGAAGTAATGATTTAAAATGTACAAGTAGCTGGCGAGATTAAAAGAGATTTTTCAAAATATTTCAACAAATCTTTTTGGGGACACTTAGGAGAAATTAAAAATATCAAAATCAGTCCATTCTCATCCATTTAAGGGGCCAGCTACTCGTCATGAAAATGTGGATATTTTTCAATTTTACTTAGAGTGAAATCAAAAGGTACAAGTAGCTGGCGAGCCTAAGAGCGAATTTTGAAATTAAAAGCTTGTTTTGAATAACAGATACTATAAATGTATAAGAAAACTCAAAATTGAGTCATTTCCAGTTATTAAAGGGGCCAGCTACTTGATCTGAAAATTGGACAATTTGGCACTTTTGCAAAATCATGATTTAAAATGTACAAGTAGCTGGCGAGATTAAGAGATTTTTCAAAATATTTCAACAAATCATATTCAGGATACCTAGGGAAAATTAAAAATATCAAAGTCAATCCATTCTCATCCATTTAAGGGGCCAGCTACTCGTCATGAAAATGTGGATATTTTTCAATTTTACTTAGAATGAAATCAAAAGGTACAAGTAGCTGGCGAGCCTAAGAGCGAATTTTGAAATTAAATGCTTGTTTTGAATAACAGATACTATGAATGTATAAGAAAACTCAAAATTGAGTCATTTCCAGTTATTAAAGGGGCCAGCTACTTGATCTGAAAATTGGACAATTTGGCACTTTTGCAAAATCATGATTTAAAATGTACAAGTAGCTGGCGAGATTAAAAGAGATTTTTCAAAATATTTCAACAAATCATATTCAGGATACCTAGGGAAAATTAAAAATATCAAAATCAATCCATTCTCATCCATTTAAGGGGCCAGCTACTCGTCATGAAAATGTGGATATTTTTCAATTTTACTTAGAGTGAAATAAAAAAGTACAAGTAGCTGGCGAGCCTAAGAGTGAATTTTGAAATTAAATGCTTGTTTTGAATAACAGATACTATGAATGTATAAGAAAACTCAAAATTGAATCATTTCCAGTTATTAAAGGGGCCAGCTACTTGACTTGAAAACTTGACGACTTTGCTGTTTTTCGAAGTAATGATTTAAAATGTACAAGTAGCTGGCGAGATTAAAAGAGATTTTTCAAAATATTTCAACAAATCATATTCAGGATACCTAGGGAAAATTAAAAATATCAAAATCAATCCATTCTCATCCATTTAAGGGGCCAGCTACTCGTCATGAAAATGCGGATATTTTTCAATTTTACTTAGAGTAAAGTCAAAAGGTACAAGTAGCTGGCGAGCCTAAGAGCGAATTTTGAAATTAAATGCTTGTTTTGAATAACAGATACTATGAATGTATAAGAAAACTCAGAATTGAATCATTTCCGGTTATTAAAGGGACCAGCTACTTGACTTGAAAACTGGACGACTTTGCTGTTTTTCGAAGTAATGATTTCAAATGTACAAGTAGCTAGCGAGGTTAAAAGAGATTTTTCAAAATATTTCAACAAATCATATTCAGGATACGTAGGGAAAATTAGAAATATCAAAATCAATCCATTCTTATCCATTTTAGGGGCCAGCTACTCGCCATGAAAATGCGGATATTTTTCAATTTTACTTAGAGTGAAATCAAAAGGTACAAGTAGCTGGCGAGCCTAAGAGCGAATTTTGAAATTAAATGCTTGTTTTGAATAACAGATACTATGAATGTATAAGAAAACTCAAAATTGAGTCATTTCCGGTTATTAAAGGGGCCAGCTACTTGACTTGAAAACTGGACGACTTTGCTGTTTTTCGAAGTAATGATTTAAAATGTACAAGTAGCTGGCGAGATTAAAAGAGATTTTTCAAAATATTTCAACAATCTTTTTGGAGACATTTAGGAGAAATTAAAAAAATCAAAATCAATCCATTCTCATCCGTTTAAGGGGCCAGCTACTCGTCATGAAAATGCGCATATTTTTCAATTTTACTTAGAGTGAAATCAAAAGGTACAAGTAGCTGGCGAGCCTAAGAGCGAATTTTGAAATTAAAAGCTTGTTTTGAATAACGGATACTATGAATGTATAAGAAAACTCAAAATTGAGTCATTTCCAGTTATTAAAGGGGCCAGCTACTTCACTTGAAAACTGGACGACTTTGTTGTTTTTCAAAGTAATGATTTCAAATGTACGAGTAGCTGGCGAGATTAAAAGAGATTTTTCAAAATATTTCAACAAATCATATTCAGGATACCTAGGGAAAATTAAAAATATCAAAATCAATCCATTCTCATCCATTTAAGGGGCCAGCTACTCGTCATGAAAATGAGGATATTTTTCAATTTTACTTAGAATGAAATCAAAAGGTACAAGTAGCTGGCGAGCCTAAGAGTGAATTTTGAAATTAAATGCTTGTTTTGAATAACAGATACTATGAATGTATAAGAAAACTCAAAATTGAATCATTTCCAGTTATTAAAGGGGCCAGGTACTTCACTTGAAAACTGGACGACTTTGCTTTTTTTTGAAGTAATGATTTCAAATGTACAAGTAGCTGGCGAGATTAAGAGATTTTTCAAAATATTTCGACAAATCTTTTTGGGGACAGTTAGGAGAAATAAAAAATATCAAAGTCAATCCATTCTCATCCATTTGAGGGGCCAGCTACTCGTCATGAAAATGCGGATATTTTTCAATTTTACTTAGAGTGAAAACAAAAAGTACAAGTAGCTGGCGAGCCTAAGAGCGAATTTTGAAATTAAATGCTTGTTTTGAATAACAGATACTATGAATGTATAAGAAAACTCAGAATTGAATCATTTCCGGTTATTAAAGGGGCCAGCTACTTGACTTGAAAACTGGACGACTTTGCTGTTTTTCGAAGTAATGATTTAAAATGTACAAGTAGCTGGCGAGATTAAAAGAGATTTTTCAAAATATTTCAACAAATCATATTCAGGATACCTAGGGAAAATTAAAAATATCAAAATCAATCCATTCTCATCCATTTAAGGGGCCAGCTACTCGTCATGAAAAATGCGGATATTTTTCAATTTTACTTAGAGTGAAATCAAAAGGTACAAGTAGCTGGCGAGCCTAAGAGCGAATTTTGAAATTAAATGCTTGTTTTGAATCTCTTTTAATCTCGCCAGCTACTTGTAGATTTGAAATCATTACTTCGAAAAATAGCAAAGTTGTCCAGTTTTCAAATCAAGTAGCTGGTCCCTTTAATAACCGGAAATGATTCAATTTTGAGTTTTCTTATACATTCATAATATCTGTTATTCAAAACAAGTATTTAATTTCAAAATTCGCTCTTAGACTCGCCAGCTACTTGTAGCTTTTGATTTCACTCTAGGTAAAATTGATAACTATCCGCATTTTCATGACGAGTAGCTGGCTCCTAAAATGAATAAGAATTGATTAATTTTGATATTTTTAATTTCTCCTACCTGTCCTCAATATGATTTGTTGAAATATTTTGAAAAATCTCTCTAAACCTCGCCAGCTACTTGTACATTTTAAATCATGATTTCGCAATAGTAGGAAACTGACCCATTTTGTGATCAAGTAGCGGGCCCCTTTTATAACCAGAAACTCTTCAATTTGGAATTTTCTGACACATTTATACTCTCTTTTATTCAAAACAAGCATTTAATTTCAAAATTCGCTCTTAGGCTCGCCAGCTACTTGTACCTTTTGACTTTACTCTAAGTAAAATTGGAAAATATCCGCATTTTCATGACGAGTAGCTGGCCCTTTCAATGGATGATAATGGATTGATTTTGATATTTTTAATTTCTCCTAAGTGTCCCCAAAAGGAATTGTTGAAATATTTTGAAAAATCTCTTTTAATCTCGCCAGCTACTTGTACATTTTAAATCATTACTTCGAAAAACAGCAAAGTTGTCCAGTTTTCAAATCAAGTAGCTGGCCCCTTTAAAAACCGGAAATGATTTAATTTTGAGTTTTCTTATACATTTACAGTATCTGTTATTCAAAACAAGCATTTAATTTCAAAATTCGCTCTTAGACTCGCTAGCTACTTGTACCTTTTGATTTCCCTCTTAGTAAAATTGAAAACTATCCGCATTTTCATGACGAGTAGCTGGCCCCTTAAACGGATGCGAATGGATTGATTTTGATTTTTTTAATTTCTCTTTCGTGTCCTCAATATGATTTTTTGAAATATTTTGAAAAATCTCTCTAAACCTCGCCAGCTACTTGTAGATTCGAAATCATTACTTGAAAAAAGTGTGAAATTGTCCCATTTTCTGATCAAGTAGCTGGCCCCTGTAATAACCGGAAATGATTCAATTTTGAGTTTTCTTATACATTCATAGTATCTGTTATTCAAAACAAGCATTTAATTTCAAAATTCGCTCTTAGGCTCGCCAGCTACTTGTACCTTTTGATTTCACTCTAAGTACAATTGAAAAATATCCGCATTTTCATGACGCGTAGCTGGCCCCTAAAATGCATGAGAATGGATTGATTTTGATATTTTTAATTTTCCCTACGTATCCTGAATATGATTAGTTGAAATATTTTGAAAAATCTCTTTTAATCTCGCCAGCTACTTGTACATTTTGAATCATGATTTTGCAAAAGTGCCAAATTGTCCAATTTTCAGATCAAGTAGCTGGTCCCTTTAATAACCGGAAATGATTCAATTTTGAGTTTTCTTATCCATTCATAATATCTGTTATTCAAAACAAGCATTTAATTTCAAACTTCGCTCTTAGGCTCGCCAGCTACTTATACCTTTTGATTTCATTCTAAGTAAAATTGAAAAATATCCACATTTTCATGACGAGTAGCTGGCCCCTTAAATGGATGAGAATGGATTGATTTTGATATTTTTAATTTCTCCTAAGTGTCCCCAAAAAGATTTGTCGAGATATTTTAAAAAATCTCTTTTAATCTCGCCAGCTACTTGTACATTTTAAATCATGATTTTGCAAAAGTGCCAAATTGTCCAATTTTCAGATCAAGTAGCTGGTCCCTTTAATAACCGGAAATGATTCAATTTTGAGTTTTCTTATCCATTCATAATATCTGTTATTCAAAACAAGCATTTAATTTCAAAATTCGCTCTTAGGCTCGCCAGCTACTTGTACCTTTTGATTTCACTCTAAGTACAATTGAAAAATATCAACATTTTCATGACGAGTAGCTGGCCCCTAAAATGGATAAGAATGGATTGACTTTGATATTTTTAATTTTCCCTAGCTATCCTGAATATGATTTGTTGAAATATTTTGAAAAATCTCTTTTAATCTCGCCAGCTACTTGTAGATTTGAAATCATTACTTCGAAAAACAGCAAAGTCGTCAAGTTTTCAAGTCAAGTAGCTGGCCCCTTTAATAACCGGAAATGACTCAATTTTGAGTTTTCTTATACATTCATAGTATCTGTTATTCAAAACAAGCATTTAATTTCAAAATTCGCTCTTAGGCTCGCCAGCTACTTGTACCTTTTTATTTCACCCTAAGTAAAATTGAAAAATATCCGCATTTTCATGACGAGTAGCTGGCCCCTAAAATTGATAAGAATGGATTGATTTTGATATTTTTAATTTTCCCTAGGTATCCTGAATATGATTTGTTGAAATATTTTGAAAAATCTCTTTTAATCTCGCCAGCTACTTGTACATTTTAAATCATGATTTTGCAAAAGTGCCAAATTGTCCCATTTTAGATCAAGTAGCTGGTCCCTTTAATAACTGGAAATGATTCAATTCTGAGTTTTCTTATACATTCATGGTATCTGTTATTCAAAACAAGCTTTTAATTTCAAAATTCGCTCTTAGGCTCGCCAGCTACTTGTACCTTTTGATTTCACTCTAAGTAAAATTGAAAAATATCCACATTTTCATGACGAGTAGCTGGCCCCTAAAATGGATAAGAATGGATTGATTTTGATATTTTAAATTTTCCCTACGTATCCTGAATATGATTTGTTGAAATATTTTGAAAAATCTCTTTTAATCTCGCCAGCTACTTGTACATTTTAAATCATGATTTTGCAAAAGTGCCAAATTGTCCCATTTTTAGATCAAGTAGCTGGTCCCTTTAATAACTGGAAATGATTCAATTTTGAGTTTTCTTATCCATTCATAGTATCTGTTATTCAAAACAAGCATTTAATTTCAAAATTCCCTCTTAGGCTCGCCAGCTACTTGTACCTTTTGATTTCACTCTAAGTAAAATTGAAAAATATCCACATTTTCATGACGAGTAGCTGGCCCCTAAAATTGATAAGAATGGATTGATTTTGATATTTTTAATTTTCCCTAGGTATCCTGAATATGATTTGTTGAAATATTTTGAAAAATCTCTTTTAATCTCGCCAGCTACTTGTACATTTTAAATCATGATTTTGCAAAAGTGCCAAATTGTCCAATTTTCAGATCAAGTAGCTGGCCCCTTTAATAACTGGAAATGATTCAATTTTGAGTTTTCTTATACATTCATAATATCTGTTATTCAAAACAAGCATTTAATTTCAAAATTCGCTCTTAGGCTCGCCAGCTACTTGTACCTTTTGATTTTAATCTAAGTTAAGTTGAAAAATATCCGCATTTTCATGACGAGTAGCTGGGCCCTTTTAATGATAAGAATGGACTAATTTTTAAAATCTTTAATTTCCCCTACATATTCTCAATATGATTTGTTGAGATATTTTGAAAAATCTCTCTAAATCTAGCGAGCTGCAAAAGTGCAAAATTGTCCGATTTATATTAAGTAGCTGGCCCCTTTAATAACTGGAAATGCTTCAATTTTGAGTTTTCTGACGCATTTATTGTCTACTTTATTCAAAACAAGCACTTAATTACAAAAATAGCTCTTAGACTCCCCAGCTACTTGTACTTTTGAATTCCTCTCTAAGTGAAATTGAAAAATGTCCCAATTTTCATGACGAGTAGCTGGCCCCTTTTATAATTAAAAATGAATTTAAAATGATATTTTCCATTTCTTCGTAGTACAGTGAATGTGATTCTTTGAAATATTTTGAAATGTCTGTCTTAATCTCGTCAGCTACTTGTGTATTTTAAATCCCTAATTAAAAACAAATGTAAAAGAAAATCTATTGACGGATCTCGTAGCTTGACCCTTTAATACAGGAAATTATTTGATT
The DNA here is from genome assembly GCA_946811185.2 of Hippopus hippopus. Taxonomy (NCBI): domain Eukaryota; kingdom Metazoa; phylum Mollusca; class Bivalvia; order Cardiida; family Cardiidae; genus Hippopus; species Hippopus hippopus. Next base: position 37,058,682 of record OX328102.1, on the reverse strand, counting down.
TTGATTTTTCTGATGCATTTATGTAGTATTCTGGATGGAAGAAAAACATTTCGTTTACGGCGTCGACAATTAGTTCGCCAGCTACTTGTACCTTTAGGAAACTACTAAAAAACCTCCATTTTAATTACTTATACATTGGTCGCTGGGTACGAATTGCCAGATTTTCCTTTTATAAGTGACTGCTTACTAGAAGGTGGCTACCAGTAGCTGGCTACAAATAACCAATTTTACCAGCTCAAGTAGCTGGCTACTAGTAGCTGGCTACTAGAAGCTAACTTTACCTGAACAAGTAGCTGGCTACTAGTAGCTAACTTTACCTGAACAAGTAGCTGGCTACTAGTAGCTGGCTACTAGTAGCTAACTTTACCTATCTACCAAAATCACTTAGAAGCCAAAAGTTAATTAGTGCTTTCACTGTGATTTTTTTCTACCAATAAAGACTTACCTAGACTTAATTCAGAGGAGTCCACAGTAAGCTGGGATGCAGGGTAGTTCACATAAATCTGATTCAAACATTTGGCTTTCACTTGTGAAATGGTGTCACAGTCCAGCACTTTACAGTCTTGGATTTCCTCATTGTTCTCAACCATGATCCTCAGGGTCTAAAAATGTTCAATTCTAACACTGTTTAGTTATAACCTTTACACAGTACAGTGGATTCCACTTAATCGCAATCCTGTATTATCGGGATTATCGGTTATTCGCAAGAATTGGTCCAGCATCAATCCTTTTCCTATTTAGACAACGTAAATTTCAACGCTTATTCGGGATCCCGTAAATAGAAAATTTCGGTTTTTTGCAATGAAAAATTAGCAAAAGATTCGAAATTCTAGCGTTTATTAGCGATTCTGTGGGGTAAGACAAAGAAAAATTGCGATCTGTCCGGAAAATAAAAAAAGATAAAAGTCGAATTTCGAAGTGTACAGAGAACCGAAGTTATAAACAATTGCAGCAGTACACATATGACGAGTCCACGTTGATCCGTTTTCATAATTTAGTAATTAAACTAGAGCTGTCACTGAATGTGACTTAATACCCCCGCCAGCGCTTTGACTGAAACAGGCAATTACTAGTATTTTGTACACAGACGGACACACGGACGGACACACGGACGGATAGGCTGATTCCAGTATAACCCCGAAAACATTCGTTTTGCGGGGGTATAATATATGAATTCTTTCCTTGTTTCATGTAATTCTTTTCATTTTAGAAAGTGTAATGACGGTTACAAAAACGTCTCAAATTTGCCGACATTTTGAAACAGAAGCTCCTTAACTCAGTGGCTGTTTGACAGCATTGATGCGTTAATTTTCTATGCGGTTTACTTCACCGGTTGTCCATTTTCATATCAACTGTCGGACGGTTACGCAAGATATCAGGTATCAGGTTGAGCACGTAACACTAGGAGCACTGATTAATGAAATGGTAATTTTTGGACAGGAAAAATGGTAAAATATGGCTACTTCAATCTTGTCTTGGTCTCATTTGAACAAAAAGACTGACATGGTCGATTTAAGATCAGACTACACGTTCTGTACAGTCCGATCTTGATCTGCACTGTCTGAAAGCAAATGTAGACGAAATCGGCACTTCACCTTTCTCAAAGAAAGACCGATCGTAATAACGTATCACCCGTCAGATCATTACAAACTGTGAAACAAGAGCTTTGCAAAGCGGCGCATATACGCCCGAAGGGGCTTGTAAGTGAAATGGGTTAAAATCTGGAACGCCTGCAGATATCCAAATTCTAAAAGTCACATGCACAACTACACATCATAGAGATTCATTGTGGTAAATTTGAACTTATTCCAATGAAAACTGTAGAAGGAGTTGCGCGCACAAGAAGTTGCTAAAGGACGGACGGACGGACAGACAGACAGATGGACGGACGGACGGACGACCGGGACCATAACATGATACGACCCTTCGGGCGTATAAAAAATGAACTTAACTGTTTGTCTCTGTTGGTATTTCGTTGATAATCCAATTTGTGACAAACAATTTAACGACTGGTGTGAATGCAAACTGACTTAAAATTCATGTGTAAAAAACACAGAAAATTGTTTCGTAGTTTCGTATGTAGGTCTGCTTTGAATAGTATGGCTTAAATTGATACGTTAAAATGGAATCGTCTGTACGGCAATCAGTCTATGACGTCACACAGAATTTATCCACCCATTCAACCGAACAGGTGGCAAGTCGGGGGTTACACAGGTGTGCAATACACGATCATGTTGGGTTAAGAATATACATGTACATATGTAGCAATTGTTAGACAACCGGAAACTGGAGATATGCGTCGAAACTTGTGTTTTCATTGAGTTTGTGTTGGATTTCATGTCAAACGAAGCATTATCATAGCCAACAGCCAGGATCGTTTCCTGGTGCTTTATGCACTTGATAGGTAAATAAAAGAAGAGGCATCGGTTTATGGGGCCGACCACTTTAATGCATTATTTTCTCTGACAAATAGGACTTGCGAATAAGCGGAATCCACTGTATTGCATCAAGGATTTTCAACTGGTAGGACCTATAGATGTGCTCCAGAAAATCTTTGGGGACAAAATATACCTTTGAGGGACAGTATATTGAAAGTAACAAAAGCCAAAGATTCCAAACAGCAGGAAATAAAACAAGTTTTGCATAGCATGCTACCATAATTTGGCAAATTCCTGCTTGGAACAATTTAAATAAAGCAGATTTGCTTGTGAATGTTCTGCATCCAAATCCAATTTAAGACAACAACAATAACAAAATGGTGGGGAAGCACTGCCATGCACTCACAGGGTTGTCTTTCATTACGCCTTGTTGTAAATGATGAGGCGCTTTGAGCGGGAATAAGGCATTGGTATTTCTGGATGAAACACTTGTCCTGCAGAAAGACGACTGGCACCGACTAATTTAGGTGAGGGTGTAGGCTGTTACTGGCCTGGAGAGTAATTGCCAGCAGTAGTTTATTGTACGCAGCAGTATAGTTGCTATTTGCTAGGAAAACAGTTTACTGTCCGTACCGACCATTCAAGCATGGCATGGTTGTTTGGTTTCAAAGAACGACGGGGTCAGCTGGCTAAATGACCAGTTTACCTTGTGGGGATGCGAGGGAGCAGACAGTTGATGGGGAGCTATTACCCAGGAAGTTGACGACGCAGCTCCGTTGACATCGCAGGCGATGGCTTGAGGTTGGAGCTGGCCACTCCATGGACTTCGCCACTTGGGTCAGGTGTCATGAGCGGGAACTGGTTGCCCCACGGCAAAAGTGTTTGCTGTTTTGCGATCCAAAACAGGAAGAGTGGAGCTGCGGTGCCAGAGACCAGGGATGTCCATTGATTAAGTGAAATTCAGTGGTGCCCCACATCTTTGGATTTGAGACAGATGCTCAACACTTGGGACTGAGGCTGGATCTGTCTGAGAATCAAATATACTAGGCAAACAGCCTGTCTAGTATGAAGAACAGGAAAAGATGCCCTGGGAAGAAGCTCGAAGACATGCGCCCACAGAGAAGAAGGCCCCTTTTCCCTCATATGGGAGCAAGTGGTGCTTTCCTGAAGAAGAGACCGAAGTTCAGGTATCACTTATACTGGGTGAACGCCTGATGTTTGCAGAAGTCACAGACGGGACTCCCTCCAAAAGATAAAGTGGGGGAGTGGGTTTAGGTCAGTCTACTTGGGGTTTCCCCAGAAGTTTCCAGAGATTGCCGAGTTTCCTGTGACGTCACGGGTGGAACGGAAGTCTCTTCCGGTAAGCCAGAGATGAAGGATAGTCACCGCTGCAGAGAGTGGCTGTTATCCTTACCATCGGGACCACTGGACTAAATACAGGTAAACGATTGAATTGTGTATTGTCTCCGAAGTAAACACTAGTTACTCTAACTAGTCAATCTTATTGTGATCCGTTACGTATGCTTGCGGTAATGCAGAGGTCGTGGGAAATAGTGATAGCGGATTTAGATAAGTGACAGTGTATAAGAAAAGTATCTAAATTCAGACATTAAAACAATAATATGTATGTTATATTGATGATCAGGAATATGTTTTGGCTTCGCATTCTGTCGGGTTACAAAACGTATACCCTGATCATAAGATGTTAAACTTTATAAACTTAATACACGATATAAAATTTTTAAATGTCTTGTGCATAATACAGGATTATTGAACTTTGCAGATAAGGATAAGGAGATCATTTACATTACAAAAAAATCTTTAAAATAAACAGGTTAAACTATTGTTTCTTATAAAGATTACTACTTTTATCGAGAATTCAGAGGCAGAATACTTGGGTAGTGACCAACAATATAACAGTCTGATCTTTTGTTCATTGTCCGAAGTATCCCAATGACAGACATTTTTGTCATGCTGTTCGGACACCTCGCAGCATAAACAGTAATTTGGTACGAGGATGGATCAGGGTTTTACCTAGGAAAATTTTCACGATATATTTATAAACGATATATTCCCAGTTTTGTTCTTACACTAGAGCATGTATATTTAGTTGAGATCCCTAGACACAGAAAAGGCCAAAAGTACATTTTGTTTTGCAATGCTTTGGCAAAAGGCTAGTCTACTATATACTTTTATTTGAAAAGAGCATGTTTTTTAGGTAAAAATCAACAATTCACAAACAATTAGTATAGAACTTTTCATCATCTTTCCCGGGATATTTGCAAGTACAAAATGCCAACTCAATACTGTTGTATGCTAAAATTGTAGCTTGAATGTAAGAATACATGTGTTTATAGACGTTGTTAACCAACTGAACCCTTGTTTTTTCTAGTTTTTGGACTTGGTTTTTATTGCAATCTGATTTGGCAATTCCTATTTCTAGGGACAACAGCTGATGGTGTCAGGAGAAATCGTCCCCAAACTGCTTGGGGACCATTTCTCTGGAGAAATCGTCGCCAAATAAAGTTTTGGAAAAATCGTCCCCAACTTCAAATTTCATATCGTTGTTTAAGTTATCATAGAAAAATATTTTTTAAGTTTTGTTTATGTAATGGTATGTTGATTGTTTAACTATGTGATTTATATTTTATTGTGAGAGAAAAAGGTGTTATATATATATTTTTCTGTAATAGTAGATTTATTTACACTTTGTAACTTATGATGTATATTACATTGCTTAAAAAAAAAAGTTTCATTTCACATTTTAATTTTGATGTACATTTTATTAAAAAAAACCCCAAAATGTTTGATTTTACATTTTTAAACCCCCCTTTACATAAAATTGCTTTACAGATGTTGTGTTTTGATGTATTTTTTTCACTAGAATACTTGAATTATTGTCTGGTCTTATATCCATATTTCTTATGTTTTGATAAATATATTTGATGGTACTGGAATTTTCTCAGGTCGATTAGTGTTGTCAATTATTATTTGTGTTTGTGTTTAACTGAATTCGAAATATTCATACTTTGTTTTGACATGTAGCAAGCAAGGAAGATGAAATACGCTGACTTACAGCAGGGATCGTATATAAGATCCCTGCTTACAGTAAGCAAAATCGATATAATGACTAATAAAGCTGAGTAATAAAACTTACATTGGACAAAGAATCATACCTTTCAGTGAAAACAAAGTCCTCAGAAAACAAGTTTTTTTATTAAAAGTAGCATACTTTTTCCCAAAATTTATCGTAATCAAACACATGTTGAGTTGATTAATGACAAGTTTCTTTATTGTCAATTGCGTAGCATAGTAGATTGACGATCGTAATAAAAGATGTTTTATCACCATTTTAATTGTCAATCATCTACCGCTATTTAATTCCCATTGATGACCCGCGTGTTTGTCATGAAATTAGTTATCACTTTATGAGAGATAATTGGACCAATATATACATAATTTACAATTGAAAATTGACATAAGCAACTGTTACAAATGATTTATTAAAAGGCTTCAACCGAAGCAAAAATTAACATGATGTTAGCCGAGAAAGCCTTTAAAAATATTGTGGTTTTGCTTCAAGAACAGGATGCTCTGTGGACAACATGCTAAATCAATCTAGCTGGTGTTGCGTAATTTTGAAAGAGAGAGAGAGAAAATCGGCTGCTTGAAAGATTTTTGTAGAATCAAGTCGCTACGATGTAGCGTGCACTGGTCAGTATGCCTAGAGCTAATCCCCAGATTTTCAGAATTTCCACATTCAAGCATTTGCACACAACTTAAGTGTCGCTAAAATGATGGTTTTGTCAGTGGAAGAGTAGAAAACAATTTTGGGGAGGGTGAGGGTTAAGGGGAGAGTTTGAAGAAGTAAGGAAATTTTAAAGAATCAACTTTACAACAATACAGGATTCTCTTCCCCCCCCCCCCCAGTTCGTACGACGAATATGGTCGGGGCTCCATAGTTCAGTTGGTACAGAAAGAGGCTTGAGATCAGAGGACCACCAGCTCGGTCAATTTCTTTCTGAGGATTGATGATAGTTAATGCGATAGGACTCAATCCTCTCTCATCGCTGACCAAACATACCTATGAAATCCAAGTTGTTCGATTCTCTGCAAGTAAGTGTTTTCCAAAAATATCCCTTTACCGAAGGACATTCTGGGAAAAAATTGAAAGCATTTGCAGAATACAAATCAAATGTTAACAAGATGTCTGTTTGTAAAACAGTCATGCCCGCCTACTGCCACACTGATACAGGAAGTGGCACAGTTCATAAACTGATATCGAAATAATTTATTCGGAAATATCGATGTCATCTTTTTGATTTATAGCCCACTTCAATTGTTAAACGTGATAATCTGTCAGCAGTTCGCATAGTTATACACACCACCGTGTGTATACATACAAGATTGTAAACAGTCGCCAATACACAGACTGTGTTATCGATTTTCTTCTCGGCACGCGCGTTCGATTTCCGCTTTTTCCCAGTCGACTTCGATGCTTACTACGTCCCGGATAATACGTGAATAAAATGTTGGAGCCACAAGTTGAGCCACATATGATGATTTTTGAGACACTTTAATTTTTTTTTAGCAAATGGCTCAAGTGGGGAACGGCAGCGCGGGCCCTGAATCATCTGGTGGTCACTGTGACCTTGACCTTTCACGGATTAACCTTAAAATTGATAGGGATCATTTACACTCCAAGATAAATATCTGTACAGAATTTGAAGGACCTAGGTCAATTCTGTATGTAGTTATCATCTGGACATGGTTTGGTCTATATATCATTAAGTTGAAGGCCACTGTGACCTTGACCTTTGATGGATTAAACTCAAAATCGATAAGGATCATTTGCACTCCGAGATAAATATCTGTACAGAATTTGAAGAACCTATGTCAATTCTGTGTCTAGTTATCATCTGGACAAGGTTTGGTCTATATATCATTAAGTTGAAGGCCACTGTGACCTTGACCTTTGATGGATTAATCTCAAAATCGATAGGGATCATCTACACTCTAAGACAAATGTCTGTGCCAAATTTGACGAACCTAGGTCAATTCTGTGTCTAGTTATCATCCGGACAAGGTTTGGTCTATATATCAACATGTTGACGGTCACTGTGACCTTGACATTTGACCGATTGATCTCAAAATCAATAGGAATCATCTACACTCCAAGACAAATGTCTGTGCCAAATTTGACGAACTTAGGTCAATTCTGTGTCTAGTTATCATCCAGACAAGGTTTGGTCTATATATCAACATGTTGACGGTCACTGTGACCTTGACATTTGACCGATTGACCTCAAATCAATAGGGATCATCTACACTCCAAGACGCATGTCTGTGCCAAATTTGACGAACCTAGGTCAATTCTGTGTCTAGTTATTATCCGGACAAGGTAAGGTTAACCGACCGACCGACTGACGGACCGACCGACATGTGCAAAGCAATATACCCCCACTTCGTTGAAGGGGGGCATAATAAAAACAACATTCGTCCTTCAAAGGGTAGAAAATACTGTAGGAAAAGGAGGAAATGCTTGTGTGGTAAAGGGTTTCAATATACAGTATTCAGTAATCTGAGTCAATAAAACACTCTCAATGGGATCGAACCAGTGACCAGTCACGATCGACCGCCAGAATTGAACCTCATATTAGGCGATGGAAAACATACAAGTAGGAAAGGGCAGGAAAATGTACGAGAGAGAGAGAGAGAGAGAGCAAGAATGAGAAAAAGAGATCTTCGGACAATAAATCAAAATATTGGGCATGTAAGAATATAAAAATACATTAAATGACAAGCGAACGACTACACACATATTTTATAAGTATATAAATTGGTTTCAAATCAAATTCAATCAAAAACATATTTTGAAAATCAAACAGGTGTAACCTACCTGTGACAGGTGTTAAAGGTGTGAAATACATCCTATCAGTGTGAAACTGGCAGTATAAACAATGGCAAAACTACCAAATAACTCTTGGGTTAAGGTAACCAATACTCAATGTACGTACTAAAGACAAGGAACATATTCAAAAATACTTTTTTATAGACAACTTGAATAACAATATAGATGAAATTCGACATTGGGGACGATTTCTCCAAAATTTTATTTGGGGACGATTTCTCCGGAGAAATCGTCTCCAAGCAGTTTGGGGACGATTTCTCCAGGGGACGATTTCTCCAGCATTCCAGTTGATTAATTTGGGGATTCTTACAATGTACATGTATTCAAGCTCATATACAGTCATACCTGTGTTAGCAACTAAATTGTGTTTAGCAGCCATTTGTAAAGGCTAACCACCAGTGTAAGTTCTCAAATCATACACCAGCATCTTCTCATTTAAAGTACCAAGTTGCTTAGTAAAAGGTTAAAGACAAAACAATAAATCATGCCTTGAGACCAACTCTTACCAATGTATTTGGTTTATCATCCTGTCTGAGCAGTTTCTCCTCTGATAAAGTGTACTTTGAGTTGCCAGTGATGGCATCAATTGGGCCTGATTCCATGGTTAGTTGTGTCCCTTTTAGTAACATATACAATGGAGAACCAGAATGTATCTAGAAAAAAAGTACACAAATTTAAGTTTTTCAAAGCGTATTTCACCTTTTAACTCTCTGCCAGATAATCACTTGTTTTTTTGGATGAAAAGGCTTTTGAAAACATTGTCGGAAAAGGAGAAAATGCTGGTAACCAGCATTTTCTTCCTTTCTCACGATGTTTTCTGCCCTATGAAAGACAGAAATCATCATTTGAGCTACTTTGAATTTGTCGTCTGCAAATGCTTTCAATTCGGTCCAGTTAACTCTTCACCAGACCACAAACTTTAGACTCATCCAAATTCAAAGTATTTGCTCATGGCAAATTAAACGTGGTTCAAAGGATGACAACCTTCTTTGATGCAGAAAAGATTGTGGGAAATGGGGGAAAAAGGCTGGTTTCCTGTTTTTCCCTCAACAGAATCACTCCTCATGGCCACTAAAAAATTGAAATAAAATACGCAGTAGTGCTGGCTCATTTGTACTTTTTTCAGACATCATAGACAAAAATCAGGCTGTAAAGAATTTGCAGTCTGATCTAGGATCTCCAGTCAACTTCTTGAGATTCGAAGCTCTCAAATTAGTCAAATTAATTCATTTTGAAGTAGTAAGGAGCCTACTCTAAAATGACATGTGAATTCGGCTCTATAAACACAGTGCAACAAAAGCGTGGTAAAATCTACGTTATTCTATGTAGAGCAACGTCATTCTATATGGAGTGACGTCATTCTGTATAAAGTAAGTAAGTTATTCAATGGAATATAATCTGCATCCGCGTTTTTACTCTGAGTATGAACTTGTTTTCCTTTGATTAAGAGGTGGTCATGTTAGAATCGAAATAATCTTCTTTCTATCATGGTTTATCGTTCAGTAAACCACGTTGTGAGTTATGAGGCACAATGAATAAACCACTCGGGCTATCGACCTCGTGGATTATTTACTGTGCTTCATAACTCACAACTGTGGTTTATTGAACAATAAACCACGATAAAAAGAAGATTATTTCTTAATTCACCATTAGTGCAATATTACCTGTATCTGAATTCATCCATTATTTCATATTCAGATTATTGATGCAGAAAAAAAATTGTGAAAGAAAAGAGTTACCTTTCAGTACATTTCCTGTCACATTAACCCTTCACCACATTTTGAACTTGGCCCAATATCCAGACAAATTCAATGTGGCCGAAATGACAGTATTTCAAATAAATGTGTTGAAAACATTGTGGGAAAACGAGAAAATAGTGAGTGCCAGCATTTACTCCTCTTGCTACAATGTTATCAAAAGCCGTTTTCCTACGGATCATTTTAACTCTGGAGTGTTTGGTAAATGGTTAATGAAATACGATGATGTACATGTGAATAGTTGAATTAGCAATAACATTCCAGAGTTTGCTATATCAGCTGTTTAGTGCAGAATACTGCATAGAATGTATGGCCTGCAACCCGCAAAAAGGGGCATTTGGACATTTGCATAAAGTGTCGTCTCAGATTAGCCTGCACGGATTGCACAGGCTAATCCGAAACGACACCAAGTTTTTATGTAATTTTCTGTATTGCGCGAGCGTACTGTAGGAAAAAATCTGATGTAGTGGTAAGGTGCAGTCTTGGATTAGCCTGCGCGGAATGCGCACGCTGATCCGAGACGTCACTTTACGCAAATGTCCGAATGCCCCTTTTCGTGTGTTACAAGCCATATGTATTCATGTAGAAAAGAAAAATGCTGAAACTAAACTTTTCATAAGTACAAATCAATACCTTGACTTGGTGATATAAACTCAAAGCCAGCCAGTTGCTGAGTAACTTTTCTGTGATGCTCTCACACCTAGAGTACACAACAAGACAGAGCCTTTATAACTAATTATTTTATCAACCATTTACCATACAATCTCATTTTCAAGATTAAAACTGCAAAAACAATGTGAGAAAAGAATAAAATGGTGGAAACTAGCACATTCCCATTTTTCCACATTGTTTCTATCCTTTTTCTAAAGGCAGATCCCATTGTTTAAGCTCCTTCTAATTTGTTGTTTACAAAATTAATGCTATGAATATGGACAAGTCTAAAATTTTGTCATTTAGTAATTGATTAACTCTTTACCAAACAATCCCTGGTTTTCACAATTCTGGGAAAGAAGCCTTTTGAAAACCTTGTGGGAAAACGAGAAAATGCTGGTAACCGGCATTTTCTCCTTTTCCCACAATGTTTTCCACCCTTCTCAGAAGAAATTTCAATTTTTGTCACATTAATTTAGTCGTCTGCAAATGCTTTCAGTTTGGACCAGTCTAAAATCTTGTCATTTAGTAACTGATTAACTCCTTTATTAAAAGTGTAGCAGATGATTTCAAAACAAACTTGTCAGAAGAAATAATCAATAAAAACTAGAACTTGTTTTTCTACAAAAAAACGGATGTCTGCCCCCGTTTTGGTGTCAGAAGGATTAATAATCCATAATAAAGTTAATAACATTTTCTTCCAGATTTCTACTGCGGACACGAAATTGTACGTAAAATGAGTTAGGAAAATAATCAAAGGGAAATATAAGCTAGAGTTATGGTTCTTGTGCATGACACTTTGTCTCATGGTGCTTTAGAAATGTGTGAAGTTTTATCAAAATATCTTAAAAGGTTTTTGAGTTATAGAGCGGACATGATTTGTGACGGACAGACAGACGGACGCAGGGGGAAAAACAATATGTCTCCTGACCCTGACGGGGGGAGATATACTTAAGCTTTGATACTTAAATGCGTACTTTACATTAACTTTAACAATTTAAGGTTAAAGACCTGAAAGCATGTAAAAACACTGTGGAAAATTCAGAGACTGCTTCATTGACCCAGCTTCTCCTTTTGCTACAGTCTTTTTAAGATTAGTTCCCAAAAAAGTTGTCTGCAGGGGGTTATATATAAACCCTTAATCTGTTAAGTAAGTAAAATGAAACTTTCAAGCCTGTGGTAAAAATTGAAACATTGTTATTTCAAAGGTTTTTTTTTGGAAAAGTATCTTCTTATCGGACAGTATAGATTCAAGATCAAACTGCACATTCTGTGCAGTCTGATCTTGATCTACACTGGCCACAAAAGGTCCTTGAGTTGCGCTTAGCAGCCTAAGGGTTATATTAATTTACACAATAGTTTTCATTGAATTTTTCTCCAACAAAAAAGAGAGGCCATACTGAAATCAGAAAGACAAGCTCTTAACCCCAAGAGTGCCAAATAAACCTATCAGACATTTTCATCCTAGAATTACTACCCTGAAATAACTGAAATTTCCTCAGCAAATTAGCCACATAAAGTTTGTTGCATGCAAAGGCTGTCAATTTGTACATACTTTTGAAATAAAGATTTACCTTCTAAAAAGCGTTTTCTGTGACTTGGCTGGAGTTTCGCTCACCAAATTGGAAAGAAGTTTAGTCAATATCCTACAATGATCATACAGAATCATGATATTAACTCTTCTCCACACAATCCCGAGTTTTAACAACCCAGAAGAAGAAAGCCTTTTGAAAACATTATGGGAAAAGGAGAAAATGCTGGTAACCAGCATTTTCTCCTTTTCCCACAATGTTTTCTACCCTATATGATACAATTTTCTACATTTGAGGAACATTAAAATTGTCGTCTGCAACTGCTTTCAATTTGGATCAGTCAAACATTTTGTCGTTTGGTAAAGAGTTAACTCTTAACTACACAATCCTGAGTTTAAACGACCCCAAGCAAAAAGACTTCTAGAAACATTGTGGGAAAAAGGGAAAAATGCTGGTAACCAGCACTTTTTCCTTTTCCCATAATGTTTACTATTCTAACGAAGCACAAAAGTAATTTTTTTAAGCTACATTTACCCTGATTTGGTCTTCTGCAGCAGCTTTCAATGTGACAAAGTCTTAAATTTGTCATGTGGTAAGGAGCTAAACAGAATGTATTATTACATTATTGTAGATTTATGCCATACTTGAAGGGTCAGTACTCATCAACCATTCTTAAGACAAAGCATAAATTCAAGAACTTTCTAAATTCAAAAGTAACATAACTTCTGATTGGCTAAATCAGATGGTTTAGCCAATCAGAAATTGTGCTACTTTCAAAATCTAGGTTTAGACAAAGAATGTTCTTCAGAATGGTTGGTGAGTAGGGATGCTGGCGAAGAAGGCGGCACATAATTGCATTTCCTGGCAGACATATAAATGCTGCTAAAATACCCTAAAATTCTGAGTCACACCCTTATTTAACCCTTTACCAAACAATCCCTGGTTTTTAAGACCCTAAGATAGAAGCCCTTTGAAAACATTGTGGGAAAAGGAGAAAATGCTGGTAACCAGCATTTTCTCCTTTTCCCACAATATTTTCTACCCTGGTGAAAACAAATTTCAATTTTTGAGTTACATTTATATGTCGCCTGCAAGTGCTTTCAATTTGGACTAGTCTAAAATTTTGTTATTTGGGAAAGAGTTAATTTTTTGCGGAGCTATACAAATCTGAAACATGTGACTGTTTATCAAAATATGCCATGTTAACTGACCATAAAGAAAAAAGCCCTAGAAAGGCTTTTGAGAACATTGTGGGAGAAAAAGAAAATGTTGCTTACCAGCATTTTCTCCTTTTCTTACAATGTTTTCAAGCCCATTTAAGGTAGGCTATCAATCTGGAGAAGTCTTAAATTTTGTTGTCTGATAGAGTTAATACAATCAACACTAATTACAGTTGTCGATAACTGGATCTTTGAATGAGAGCAGAAGGTTAACTCTTTGCCACACAATCCCAGCTTTTGACGACCCTGAAAAAAAAGCCTTTTCAAAACAATGAGGGAAAAGGAGAAAAAGCTGCAACATTTGTCATCTGCAAATGCTTTCAATTTTGTCCAGTCAATAATTTTGTTGTTTGGTAAACAGTTAAATGTTAGCCTGCACAACCTGCACAAGTAAACATCTCTCTCTCTCTGTGTCTCTGTCTGTCTGTCTCTCTCTCTTCCCCCCACTCCCCCATCTCTCTCTCTCTCTCTCTCTCTCCCCCCCCCACTCCCCCATCTCTCTCTCTCTCTCCCCCACCACTCCCCCATGCCAAGTTTAGAACAGAGTAGAATTACCGGTATCATAAGACAAGTTTACTTACTCTTCATGAAAATACTCCATTTTTCCCAAAAGTATCACACTCAAATAACCAGCCATGTTGCATCTGTTTACATAAAAAACAATGAACCATTGGACAAGTTAAAAGATAATTATTTGTTTTAAGGCAAAAGTTAAGATTTTCAGGGAATGAATACCAGAGTTATTTCCAAAACTGAACATACTGATAATTAGAACTAACAAATAAATGCATTGCCTAAATTCTTTATCTGGTGACAACATGTAGGCTTTTCCAAATCTAAAGCATTAAAAGAGGTTAAGTTAAATGAGGTTTAAATTATGAAATCTGTCAACAAAAGAGCAGAAAACATTGTGAGACAGGAAAAAAAAGGCGGCTGCCAGCATGTTCTCTTTTTCCACAATATGCTGTCAATAACCTGTGTTCTGGAGTTGTAAAAACGCAGGGTTAGAACTGAGATTAAAGAATGCCGAAATAAGATTGCTGATTGAAAAACGATACAAAACTACATGAGATGTGAATTTATAAAATTCAATGGTTTTACTTTTTACTATATATAATTATGTAGTACATCATATTCAAAAAGAGCCTTGCTTGTGAGCTTGCTTTTAGAGCCATGTTCTTTTGTACATATCCCGCTGTTAACCCTTTACCGAACAATCCCTAGTTTTAACAACCATGAGGAATACAGCTTTTGAAAATATCATGAGAAAAAGTGAAAATGCAGGTAACCAGCATTTTCTTCTTTGCCCACAATGTTTTCTTACCTCTCAAAATTTCCAAGTTTTGAGCCACAATTTCTCTGTCGGCTGCAAATGTTTTCATCATGAATGAGCCAAGGATTTTGTAAAGTGGTTACCTCACAGTCCCAAGTTTTAATGTCCCTGAGAAAGAAAGCTTTAGCAAAACATCACAGAAAAGGAGAAAATGCTGGTAACAAGTATTTTCTTTTTTTCCCACAATGTTTTCTACTCTTTCACGGTCAAACTGCATAATTCCAGCCACATTCGAATTGTCTTCTCCAAATGCTTTCCAATGTAATGATTCCAACTGTTTGTTGTTTGATAACCTTTAACCTTTTACCTCACAATCCTGAGTTTTAACGACCCTGAAGAAGAAGAAGGCTCTTGAAAACATTGTGTGAAAAGGAGAAAATACTGATAACCAGCATTTTCTCATTTTCCCACAATGTTTTCTACCTTATCAAAGACATAATTCATCATTTGAGCTGAATTTAATTTGTCATCTGCAAATGCTTTCAATTTGGACTAGTCTAAAATTTTGTCATGTGGTAAAGAGTTAAGCATCATGTATTGTTGTCATAGTAAATCATACTTTTCCTTGAGAAAAAACTTCTTCTGTTTCTGCATGGTTGAGATCACTGACAGCAGGAAAAATTTATTCAGCAGTAGTTCCTCAAATGTATCCATTCCTCTTTTTAGGGCAGTTTCATCTGGGACCTAAATATAGAAAATACTAGAGCTCCATGTCAAGAAATAACTCTTTGTCACAAAAATGCAGAATGCCTTGGTCCAAAATGTAATACAGTTTTACTCAGCTAATGAATACTGTAAAATACATTAAGAAACTTTGAAAAGCAACCTGAAATGGGATCCTCTTCCATTCCCCTCATGACGCATTGCACTCTAATCTACATTCTCAAGCTTTACCAGTACAGAAAAAGTCAAATGCAGATTTGTAAGAAGAGGCCAGAGAAAAAGTTTAAAAAGAGGGCCTTGATGACCCTAAAGTTGTTCACCTTAGCCTTTAGATCGAAGATGACCCATTTCCAGTCTCTCCCGAGATATTATGGCAAAAATTCTAACAAGTTTTCATAAGTATTTGACTGAAAATTTGGCCTCTAGCGTGTATAAAACTTTTTTCTGGGATTTGTCTCAATGACCTACTTTTTAGCCCAACAGAGCCAATTTTGTAATTGTTGCAGAAATTATTAAAACAAAGATTCTGGTTACCTTTTATGATAATTGGACAGCTAACTGTGGCCTCCAGAGTGAACACAAGGTTTTTCCAAGAGTTGACCTGGCCAGTAACTTTCTGACCCGTTTTGACCATTTCCAATATCATTTATTATCAAGGAAAAGGTGTTGACTACTTTTCATAAGTATTGAACATAGAAGATGGCCTCTTGAGTGTACACAAGATATTTTACAGATTTTACCAGGTGACTCATTGTGGACCTGATGTGACCATTTTTGATTCATAGGAGATATAGTCAAGAAAAACATTATGACCAACTTTCATGAGCACTGGAATGAAAATGTGGCTTCTACAGCGTACAAAAGGTTTTTTAAGATTTCACTCAGAGACCTAGTTTTTTACCTAACATTACCCGTCCTCAAACTCATCTAAAATACCATAAAGACATACTTTATGACCAAATTCTAAGAGTATACAACTGAAAATGCCACCTTTACAGCATACACAAGATTTTTCCAAGATCTGACCCAGTGACCTAGATTTTGACCCATTTTCAAAGTTGTTAAAAATAACATTAAAACAGTCATTCTGACAAAAATCCATGCCTATCTGACAGAAATAATGGCCTCTAGAGAGTACAAAAGATTTTTGTAAGATCTTAACTACTGACCTAGTTTTTGACCCAATTTGTCACCCATTTTTAAATCATCTGAGACATCACCTAGACAAACATTCCGATCAACTTTCAAGAGTATTTGACTGAAAATGTGCCCTCTAGAGTGTACAAAAGGTTTTTGTAAAATGTGACCTAGTGGCCTACTTTTTGATCTGACGTGACCCATTTTCAAACTTGTCCAAGACATCATAAAGACAAACATTTGGAATATCTTTCAAGAGCATTGGACTGAAAATGTGGCCTTTATGGCACATGCAAGGTTTTCTAAGATTTGACCTAGTAACTTAGTTTTTGACCTGATGTGACCAATTTTTAAAGTTGTCCAAGATATTATCAAGACAAACATAATGACCAACCTTCAAGAGTATTGGACTAAAAATATGGCCTCTAGAGTGTACAAAAGGTTTTTGTAAAATTTGACCTAGTGGCCTAGTTGTTGACTAAACATGACCCATTTTTAAACTAATTTGAAGCAACATGTAGACAAACATTCTGACCAATAAAAAAAGAGCATTTGACTGAATATATGGCCTCTAGAACTTACACAAGGTTTTTCTTTGATTTGACCTAGTGATCTAGTTTTCAATCAGACATGATGTATTTTCAAACTCATCTAAGATACCATCAAGACAAACATTCTGACAACCTGTCATGAGTATTTGACTGAAAATGTGGTCTCTACAGTGTACACAAGTTTTTTTCTGTGATTTGACCTAGTGACCTAGTTTTTCAACAGATATGATCCAATATCAAAATCCTCTGAGATATTGTCAAGAAAAACATTCTGACCAAATTTCATAAATATTGGACTGAAAATGTGGCCTCTAGAGCTTACACAAGCTTAAAGTTGAAGACGCATGGAGAAAACACACAACACATGACGGACGATGGACGACAGACACAGTTTAATTACAAAAGCTCACCTTGAGCACTTTCTGCTCAGGTGAGCTAAAAAAAGTTGTTCAAAATTGTTTGATGCAAAATGTATTTAGTTCAATTGAGAAATTCTTAACTCTTTACCAAACGACAAAATTTTAGACTGGTCCAAAATAAAAGTACTTGCAGACAACAAAATAAACATAACTCAAAAATTGAAATTTGTTTCCAGCCGGGTAGAAAACATTGTCGGAAAAGGAGAAAATGCTGGTTACCGGCATTTTCTCCTTTTCCCACAATGTATTTAAAAGGCTTCTATCTCAGAGCCGTAAAAACTAGAGATTGTTTGGTAAAGGGTTAAAGAAAGAGAAGACTAAGTGAAAAATATTCCATGACTAAGTGGAAAATCATTCAAACATAATGACAGAACTATGAGCAAATCTGTGATTGCTGTTTAATATTTGACCAAAATCCTTTAAGTAAAAATTGAGAAATACCATGGAGAAAGATTAATCAGTAAAATATACCCATGGGTCATAACTTAGTAGAAAATCATCAAACCATGATTGTATAATGAGCACATCTGTGTTTACTGTTGAAGATTCCAATGAAGTTTGTTGAATCCAGTAAATACTTAAGAAATACCATGGGCATAATTTGATCAAGAAAACACACCAAAAGGCCACAAAATCATTCAACCAAAAAAGTATAAAATGCACACCTTTGCTTAGTACTGAAGTTTGATTAAAATCTGTTCTACATTTATAGAGAAATAGCTTGGACAGGGTATGCTTAGAAAATTCATCAAAGGGCAATAACTCATTAGCAAATCATTCAACAGTAACCAATTTACAATATGCACATATCTGCTTCACATTAAAACTGCCTAGAATTTTTATTGAAATGTGGCATCTACAGTGTACATAAGGTTTTTCTATGATTTGACCTAGTGACCTAGTTTTTGTTCTGACATGACCGATTTTCAAAATCATCTGAGATATTATCAAGACAAATATTCTGACCAACTTTCAAGAGTTTTGGACTGAAAATATGGCCTCCACAGTGTACACAATGGTCTTCTACCATTTGACTTGGTGACCAAGTTTTTGACCCAACCTGACCCATTTTACAACTTGTACGAGATATTATCAAGAAAGACATTCCGACCTATTTTCATGTGTATCAGACTAAAAATGTGGCCTCTACAGCATACACAAGGTAGATGATGCATGACACACACGGTACTACAGACTACGAACGACGGACACAGCACGATCACAAAAGCTCACCTTGAGCTCTATGTGCTCAGGTGAGCTAAAAAGTTTAATTTTATGTAACCATTTAAGGCTCAAATATCTAAAATATTAGACTTCTTGAACAAGTGTCTTTTTTATCTTGAAGTTCATCTTGTTAGTTTTCTTGTAGTAGGGCATTTTTTTTTTTTAAATTTATCCTGTAAGGAAAATGTACAGTTTGGGTTTCTTCTTTTATACCACTTTCTACATTATTTTTGACTGTTATATTTCACCAGCCAGTTCACCTATTCACACTTTCCTTGAGTTTTTTTCCCCTTTCAATAATTTTAATGATATTCTCTCAAGCCACTGATTGCTTTTCAACATAAACATCATCAAAACAGTGTTGAAGGAATAGAGATGAGTGAATCCTGTTGCATTATGACTATCATTTAACCCATGAAAGATTTGAGCTGAGAAAACAGCCACCCTTGGGTTTCTAGCCCTATACATGGCTAACTGAGCTACCAAGCCTGGCCAACAGTAAAATACTCATATGCACAGATATCAACAGAAAGTAAAACTCAAAATAAAAAACCCTGAATCAAACACAACTAAACAAGACTAACTCACGTCTTCTCTACTTTGCAAATTGAAAGTACAAGATTAGAATAAAAAATTGTCATGTACAGTACTGACTGTCCAAACTACGAAGGCTGAGCGAAATATTTGTGGAATTCGTTGATGAAAACAAAACTACTATTGCTATTACACTCAAATTATCACATTTAAGATTCATTCATAAGGGACAAAAGTAAAAAGTTTCAGCCAAATTGATCTGTCAGATCATCTTCAATACTACATGTATTTTGTCATTTTTTAAAATGTATGTGCCTCTTGCATACTGCAAATTATTTTCAATTGTGTCTCAACCGAAGCTTCTTTAAAGACATCAACCTTTCAGAAGGACCATGTCCTAAGCTTACAAAGAATTTTATCACTGCTCCAGTTTCTACCACTTCTTAAACTACAATTTTTTTAACCTCATTTTTCCTTCAATAGATCTCACAAAAACTATTGGACTAATACTGTTTTCTGAAGGAGACTTCAGAAATTTCGCACAGAATGTTATATGGAGCCATTCATTACTTTGACGAAATTTTAGGAGATTTGAATAATAGAAGTTTGAAATATGATCATTTTTAAAAGCATGACAACAGTGATTTCAAAGCATACTCTGCGGTAGCTAATCTTGCACTTTTTTGGGTAAAAAAAAATGTATCTGAAGTAAAATCAGACTGGTCATTTTTTACCTGGAAATTGATATAAGACTATGATTACACTAGTAAAAATCTGAAAACAGACATCAAATTAAAAAGTTATGAAGAAATTCCACTAATTTTTGCTCATCAATTGCATTTGTTACTCTTTGAAAGGATTTCTGAATCTTACCTATTACTACAAGTATATAAGCTACATGTACCTTATTCTATTTACCAAACATTCCTGTGTTTTCATGACTCTAAAGAAGAAGGCTTTTGAAGAAATTATGGGAAAAGTACTAAGTGCTGGTAACCAGCATTTTCTCTTTTTCCCTCAAAGTTTTTTAACCTTCCTAAGACAATCTGTATCAATGAGCCTTATTAATTTTGTTGTCTTCATTTTTCTTTCAATTTGGGCTAGTCTTAATTTTTGTCATCTTATGCAGAGCTAAAAAGTACAACCAAAAACGACATGACTGCAACACAAAGATACATGTAAATTAATTGATGACAGAGAAAATTTCTTTTATAATGATGTTGAAAATATTGTGGGAAAAGATCAGTAACTTGTAGCACAAAATTTCCGCTACTAGTACATGTACCTATTTTCAATAGAATTATTGCTAATATTAATATCTTACTGTACATATACATGTATTATTTTCTATGCTACTATAGTTAAGAAGCTCTTGCCTCTTTTCCTGTAATATTTCTTCTCCTTCCAAGAAACATATTTTTCTTTTTCTTCAAATGTTTATCCTTAGTTTTATTTGTATCATTTTTTATAGGTTTTACATGTTGGCGGAACAGCAAAAAACAAGAAAATCAAACTCAAACAGTGGCTTAAATATGCCTGAATGGCAAGCATCAAAATCAAACTTAAAAAAAGGTGTGCTAAGCACCAAATTCTTGTCTAGAAAAGATGTTACAAGAGGAGGCAAAGATTTACAAGCTGCATGCATACTTAAAAAGTTCTTACATCTGGCTTATGCATCAGTGGGTGTTCTTCCATATTCCACTCCCCAGGAAACATCATGAGGAATGAGTAGCGCTGATAACTGTTGTATGGAAAGCCTATCTCTACCAAGCTTTCATTGACACGTGACAAGGTTGTGTGCATGTCAAGGAATTCTGAAAAATCAAGAATGCACTCAATCATAAACCTCTTAACAAACAATCCCATGTTTTAACAAGAGGGCCATGATGGCCCTGAAGTTGTTCACCTGAGCCTTTTTGATGCAAAATGATTAATTTCTATAAAGACAAGTAGTTTAGCAAACTTTCATGGATATCGAAATGAAAATGTGGCCTATATAGTTTAAAAAAAAAAGTTTTTCTATGATTTGACCTTGTGGCCTACTTTTTTTTTACCAGATATGACACATTTTCAGACATGTCCCAGATATTATGAAAAAATGCACTCTAATGTTAAATATTTCCGCTTTTGCCTTTTTCAAGAGTTAGAAACACTTTATCCACTAGAACATTTTTTTAGCGTGTAGCATGCAGCCATATTGTTTTACTATTATTTAGTAAAACAATATGGCTGCATGATACACGATAAAAAAATGTGCTAGTGTATAAAGTGTTTCTAACTCTTGAAAAAGGCAATAGCGGAAATATTGAACATTAGAGTGCTATTTTTTATAGTGTTTAAATTATTCCCTAAGGAATTCAAAGTGTCAATGTGTTGTCCCAGATATCACCAAGAAAAAGGTTCTGACCAACAATCATCAGTATTGTACAGAAAATGTGCCCACTGGAGCCTACACAAAGTTTTTCAAAGACTTGACCTAGTGACCTAGTTTTTGACCTGATACAACCCATCTTCAAGTTCATTTGAGATATATCATCAATACAAATATTCTGACCGAGTTTCAGGAATACTGAACTGAAAATATGACACTTAGAGCATACACACCGTTTTTCAAACATTTTACCCTGTGACCTAGTTTTTGTTCCAATGAGACCAGTTTTCAATCTTAATTGAGACAATATCAAGACAAATAATTCTGACCTTCTACAGCGTACACAAGTAAAAACTGATGCCTGATAATAGGCAAAGCATGATCACAAAAGCTCACCTTAAAACTTGATGCTTAACTGTGCCAAAAACCCTAAGTGAGAAAAGGAGAAAAGGCTACTTCCCAGCAATTTCTCATTCTTCCATGATATTTTTTACCACATGAAAGATAAATTCTATCATTTGAGCTACAATGAATTTTGTCACTTGCAAATGTTTTCAATATGAGCAAGTGTACATTTTGGTCTTTTGGTAAAGAGTTAGCCCTTTTACTAAACAACCCTGACTTTTAAAAACCCTGAGAAAGAAAGTTTTTGAAACCGCTGTGGAAAAGGAAGAAACGCTTGTAACCAGCATTCTCTCCCTTCTTACGGTTTTCTACCTTAACTAAAAACAAATTTTAATTTTTTGGTTACATTCATCTTATTGTCTGCACATGCTTTCAATTTGGACAGGTCTAACATTTTTCGATTTAGTAAATGGTTAATAGAGCACTAGAAATTGTAGATCAAGGCTGCATATATCTATCAGATGATCTTGATCTATACTCTCTATAAAATACATCTACAATTGAAGGATATAGGGGTGATCTCTTAATCAGATGACTGAATTTCAGACTCGCAGAAATTAAAGGCATTTGCAGACGACTTATTAAATGCAGCTCAAATAATATGATTTGTCTTTGAAAGAATAGAAAATATTGTATGAAAAGGAGAAAATCTAGTTTTCCAGCATTTACATCATTTTCTCCTTTTCCCACGATGCTTTGGTGTAAACATATTTATTTTACTTCAACTGAGAAACAAGTTCTTATAACTTGTACTAATCTCTCTCGATTCTCAGCTTCCAAGGAACTACACCAGTATATGTGCCGAATGTGTGGGTCTATTGAACAATCCCAAAGTTGACACCCACTCTCAGGTATTGAACTCAGGATCTAATGGTTACGAGGCCGACACTCTGCCTCACAACCAGGGACACCACCACAACACCTTCAAGAGCTATTATCTCAGAGTCATTAAATTTCTTGATTAGATTACCTAGGATAAAATGCAAACTTACCTTCGAGGACAACTTCCTTGATTTTCATTTCCATAGTGGCTAGACTTTTTTCAATCTTTTTTGCCTTGCTTTTAACTCTGGTATACTTAAAAATGCCAAACACACCACCTAGGAACAAGAGAACCATGGAAATGACATAGGCCTAGTATAGTTTACTGCTTTTAATTCATTTAACCCTTTCCCAAACAATCTCTGAATTTACGACCCTGAGATAGAAGCCGTTTTGAAAACATTGTGGGAAAAGCAGAAAATACTGGTAACCAGCATTTTCTGCTTTTCCCACAATGTTTTCTTCCCTGCTGGAAACAAATTTCAATTTTTGAATTGCGTTTATTTTGTAGTCTGCCAGTGCTTTCAATTATGACCAGTCTAAAATTTTGTCGTTTGGCAAAGAATTAACCATTTACCAAACAATCCAGAGTTTTAATGACCCTGAGAAGAAGGCCTTTTGAAACCTTGTGGGAAAAGGAGAAAATGCTGGTAATCAGCATTTTCTCCTTTTCCCACAATGTTTTCTAGACTACCGGTAATAAATCCCATCATTTGTGCCACATACATGTTTTGTCTGCAAGTGCTTTCAAACTGGACCCTGTCTAAATATTGTCGTTTGGGAAAGATTTAGGGCTTCCTAAAATCTTTTTTTGGAATTTCAGAATTTGTCTTTGTACCAAACAACAAATTTTAGACTTGTCTAAATTGAAGTAAGTTGCAGAAGACAAATTAATGGAACTTTACACATGAACTTTGTCTTTCACAGAGTAGAAAACAGTGTTGGAAAAAAAAGAAAATGCTGTTTACCAGCATTTTCTCCTTTTCCCACAGTGTTTTCAAAAGCACTCTCTCTCTCTGAGTGTCCACATCATCTTTACCCCGTAATAGCAAAGTATACACTTTGATTTGCAGTACAATTATATACTTGGGGATATTGTGAGTATCTTTATCAAAATGGAGTAAACTTTTGAGAAGAAAACTAGAGCTGTCACTGAATGTGACGTAATACCCCCGCCAGCGCTTTGACAGAAACAGGCAATTTAACAGAAAATGTTCTAAGTTCAAGGGGAGATTACCCTTGAATTATAGGGAGAAGATGATTGAAAACTGCGTCTTGCACAACTTCAGTATACGATCAATGTATGAACAAACTTTGAATACAACACCAGCAAAACTGTAGGAGGAGTTCGCGACACAAAATTACTTGTATTTTGTACACACACGGACACTCAGACACACGGACGGACACACGGACGGACGGACAGACAGGCTGATTCCAGTATATCCCCGAAAACAAACATTCGTTTTGCGGGGGTATAATTACCAAAGGGCAGTGATCCTAATCAACTCTTTACAAAATGACTAAGTTTTATACTCACTCAAAATGAAAGAGTTTGCAAAAGAATACATCAAATGGGAATAAAATTGTTAGAATATCTTGGGAAGGGGCAAAAACATTGTGGGAAAAATGTTTTGGACAAAAATACCTAAGGGCAATAACTCTATAAATTTAAGTCAGATCTAAAGCACTTCACTTGTCCTCAATGGGATCTAGCTGTATTTTAAGTTTGAAAGTTATGCTTTGGACAAACTAGAGCTATCACTAAACATGATTATACCCCCCACCAGCCCCTTGTCACAAAAACAGATCTTTGTCACAGAATGCAGAATGGTGTAGTACAAAAGTAAGAGTTGAAAAAAATTCAAGGGGAGATAATTCCGCAACAAATCGCAGCAAGGTCGTGAAAATTACACATGCACAACTTCATATATATAGGAACACTGTGTGTAAATTTGAGTTCAGTGCCTTAAAAAGTGTCGGAGTATTTCCACGGACAAATTTTGGTACTATGGACAGACTGACGGACGGACGGATGGATGGACTGACGGACGGACTGACGGACACACGGACGGACAGACAGACGGACAGACAGCCGTGGTGATTCCAGTACATCCCCCTCCACTTCGTTGTGGGGGGTATAAGAAAACTAAGGACAATAACTCCAGAAATAATATACACAGAGTTATGGACAATGTGTACATTCAATGTGATCTACCTGTATCTGATGTGTTAGGTCAAACACCCAAAATGTAAAATGTTTAAGGGCAATAGCTCCAAAAATACTTATGCCCGAGTTACAGATAATGTGCACTGGTCTTGTCCACAATGTCATATTTCTACAACATTTCTACAATTATAAAGTTTAAAGTCGATAGCTTTAATACCTTGAAAGTTATGCTATGGACAAAAAAAAAAAAAAAGTGAAAGAACAAGCAAATAATTCCAAAAATAACGAGGACGGAGTTATGAATATTGTGCTTTGCACTTGTCCTTAACATGATCAGTATGTAAGTGAAGCTGCAAAATCAAGAGCTTTTATACTTTGTGAGTTATGCTATGGAAATAAATCTAATGTTTTAAGTAACTAAGGGATAAAACTTTAAAAAGAGTGAGGACAGAGTTAAGAATCTCGTGAACTGCACATGTCCTCAATGTGATCTATCTAAAGCTGAAGTTTAAGTCAATAGCTTTCATACTTTGGAAGTTAACTTCAAGACAAAATGCAATTTGCAAATAAAAACAAAGAGCAATTTAATTCCAAAAATAACGAGGACAGACTTATGGATCTTTGGTACTGTACTTGTTATTAACGAGCGACAGCGAGTTTTACGGGTGAAGCCCGTAACGAGCAAAGCTCGTTTTGCGGTAACACCGTTCCAGATGTTTAAAAATAAATATCCGACTTCGTTCTGGGTTTTAGTCTAAATCTAGAAGGGGATGACTAAAAATTGAGTGTCTTCCGGTTGGTCGTACAGCATCACACCTATCACAATCTTTCGCACATTTACCTGATTGGTCAAAAATGACAATAATTACCTGCCGATCGGATTGTTACTTAAAAATCATCGTCTGTTTAATAAGTACAGATTATCTAATTTCTTACTTACTTAAAGCGTATTAAACGCATATTTTTTTATATAAATAAATGTAATGACCTGTGCTAGAAAATGATGACGTCAATTATACTGTTTTTACGTCATCCGCGAGCCATTTTTTCGCGGAAAGTATTGTGTCTAAGTAATCATGACAAATTTGGTTTTTGGCTGTTTCAAGATGCCATTCATAGAGAAAGCCTAGCCTGATTTAAGTTTGTTGTTGTTGTTGTTGTTGTTTTCTTTCTTTTTTGTGTGTGTGTTTTTTTTTTCCTTAAACAAATGAGTCTGATCTGTGAAAAGGGGGTTTAATGCACCTACAAAAACTATCGACCCAGGTTAGACTGTGCAGTCCGTCCAAGCAGTTCTGGGTCAATACTCTTTGCTATTGATCAATTTTCTGCATGTCAAGGACCAGTATGCATGCATGCATTGTGAGTCTGTCGGTTATCATACAAAATGGATTATGGATCTACAATTACGTGATGACTTGCCTGGTAGATCTATCATGAATCACAGAGATGCATTAAACCCACTTTTTTCCAGAATATTGCTCAAATATATTTATTCAAATTTTATGAAAGCTTGTTGATAGATCTAAAAGTTCTTTACTTTATCAATAAGCTGGATATCTAGATTCTATCCGATAACTCAGCAAATTTCTGTCCTAACAATGAGGATAGATCTAGATCTACTCATTGCGATAGAAATCATTCCTCTCTCTACACTGATCACTGTTGATGCATACGAAAGCAGACGTGAAGAAAAAAAAAAAGCTACAAATAATTTGACTATGGCAATCTACGCAATCTCATCTGATTAAAGAAACTCCGGGTAAAGCATGAGTAGATCTAGGTGCACTTGCCGCCATGACAGGTCTACAAATGAAATAATACCGAAGAATGGCATTAAACACCCTTTAAATAAATTAGAGTGCGTAGATCGCCTTAGTTGGATTATTTGATTTTTTTTGTCTGCAATTATCTCTTACTAGAATCTAGCACAGCATCTGATTGTAAAACTTCAACAGGAATAATTATAAAGTCCTCGTCAATCACCGGTAGATGTACAAGACATCTGTTTCAACCCATATAGACATGTAGATCTATCTCTAATTATCCGGATACCAAATGAAATTTTCCAAAGCAAGTCAGATGTATTTCAATTTGAACGAAAGTATCTGGGAATTTTCTTCAAATCTGTCTCCCATCTTTGAACACATTATCAATGTTTGATTGGGTATTTTAAACTCTTATATTGCTATTTTATCGATAATTCAAATATTTTTTTAAAACAAGCCGACTGCTTACAATCCATGCAGAATTGTTTGTTTATATGCTGCCTGATGTCCATTTCAACCTTATTTCATATATAAATCTATAACCTTTAAAATGTTGATGGTCACAAATACGGATTGGTACATCTGAAAGCGAAAAAAACAAAAAACAAAACAGAGAATCTTTCTCCAGGACATTTGCTGAAGATCCCTTACAAGGTCGAAGCCGGTAATGTTAGAACTTTCGTTCCCTTCTCCTTTTCACATACAATGTGATTTCAAATGTGACCGTGAACTTCTTCCTTCCTGTCTTCGTTTTTCTTCTCTCTAATAGATCTAGATCTGCATGCAGTGAGGAAATGTCTCCGTAAAATGTTCTTTAAAAATATGTTCACTCCAAGTTATTTGATGCTGAACCTAAGTTAACTAAATTGTTGGGGATCTCTCCATATTTGTTTAGAAAATCCGGGACCGTTCGCCTCATTTCACACGGTGATCTCTGAAGAAGATTACATTCTACTTTTTACAACGCTCAAAACTAGTGTTGGCAAAGCCGGTATTCGAACTCAAAACCCTATGATTTCAAGATCTAGCTCGTCATTCGAATTACATGTACAAGATATTTGTTCCACAAATCAATCATGTCGCTGGTATTGAGGCTTTGCCTTTTTCATATTAGCATTATCTTTTTGTATATGAAGTTCAATGACTTTCATACAATGGAAGTTATGCTCCAGAGAAAAATCTAACTTGTAAAATAATAAAGGAAATAAGTCTAAAAATGGTGAAGACACAGTTATGGTTCTTGTGCACTGCACTTGTCCTCAGTGTGGTCTACCTGCAAATGAATAGCTTTTATATTTTTAAAAATGCACCGAAAAAAAAAATCCAATTTGTAAAATGACAAAGGGCAATAACTCAAAAGGTTCTAAGGACAGAGTTTCGGGTGTTGTACACTGCAATTTGCCCAAATGTGATCTATCTGCATAATTATACAGTTTTAAGTTCACAGCTCTTATACTTTTGAAGTTAACGTTTCTGACAAAAATCGAAAATGTAAAACAATAGAGGGCAATAATTTCCCCCCCGCCCCCAAAAAAATATGGTTCCAGTGCACTGCACTTCTTCTCAATGTGATGTATCGGCATATGAAGATTGCAGCTGACAGCTTTTATACTTTTGCAGTTATGCGCCAGACAAAATTCCAACATTAAAAATAACAAAGAGCGAATATTAATGCTAACAGTGTAATGGATCTTGTCTTCTCCGCAATATGATCTATGTGAATATGAAGTTTGAAGTTGACAGGTTTTAAACTTTAGAAGTTATAGTCTGGACAAGGTTTTAGCGGACAGAGAGACGGATGGACAGATAGGCAAGGTGACTCCAGTACAGTTACTATCATTTGTGGGGGTAAACCAAGTTGCTTTTCAACCCTTTACCACACAATCTGGTAACACGTTGTTGGAAAGAGGAAAATGTTGGTAACCAGCATTTTCTAATTTTCTCACAATTTTTTCCACTCACTTACAAACAAATTTTACAATTTGTGCAATGTTAAAATTGTCATCTACAAATGCTTTCTTTCAAATTGGGTCAGTCTAAAACTTTGTTGTGTAGCAAACAATAAACATGTGGAACTTGGAATCTATACTTACCAATAATACTAATGAGTACCAGACCCCCTATTATTGCAAGCACAATAACTAAAATACTATTCTCCTTCTCTTTGTCAGCCAAATCATATTTCACATATCCTACTTTCTGTGTGAAAAAGCCAAGCTCAACCTGAATGAAGAAAACAGGGCAGAAGTGTAAACTTCTAAATCTTTTACTGCACAATCCTGAGTTTTGATGACCCACAGGTCCCGAAAGAATGTGGGAAAAGAAGAAAAAGCTGGTTACCTGCATTTTCTGTTTTTCCTACAGGGTTTTCTACCCTTTCTAAGACATATTTCATCATTTGAGCCACATTCAATCTGTGGTCTACAAAATGCTTTCAATATAGGCAAGTTTATATTTTAACTCTTTACCACACAATTTTAACAACTTTTAACGACCCTGAGAAAGAAGCCTATACAAAACATTGTGGGAAAAGGAGAAAATGCTGGTAACCAGCATTTTCTCCTTTTCCCACAATATTTTCTACCCTATCATAGTCAGAAATCATCATATTACCAAGATTTAAGTTGTTGTTTGCAGATGCTTTGAATTTGGTCCAGTCCGAAAATTTGTCATTTGGTAAAGGGTTTATCCATTTCTGTTCATATACAACATTTTACCCAATCACCAAACAGCTTTCAAAAACTAGGAAAACATTTCAAGAACAGGAGTAATTGCATGTAAAATGCAAAAGGTCATTTTACAAACTATATTTTTGACAACATTTCCTGTACTGTTCATGTTTTGGTTCTTTGTATGATTTATTGTACTTTGGATTAACTTAACTCTTTACCAAACAACAGAATTTTAGATTCCTCCAAATTGTTTCGGTGATATTTCGGTATTTCGGTGATTCGTCCGACCGCTCCAAATTGGAAGCATTTGCAGACAACAAAATATTGATTTGACTCAAAAAGTAATGTTTGTTTCGGGAAGGGTAGAAAATATTATGGGAAAAGGAGAAAATGCTTTTTACCAGCATTTTCTCCTTTTCCCACAATGTTTTCAAAAAGCTTCTTTGACAGGGTCATGAAAACCAGAGATTGTTTGGTAATGGGTTAACCCATTACCAAATGATCCAGTAATTTATCGACCTTCAAAATGGTAACTTTTGAAAACAATGTGGGAAAATGAGAAAATTCTAGTAACAATCTTTTTGGCTTTTGAAAACAATATGGGGAAAGGAGAAAATGCTAGTAACAATCTATTTCTTCTGTTCCCATAATTTTCTAAACTATCACAGCGATGCAAAATTAGCTTTTGGGCTAGTTCAAAATTTATCACCTGCAAATACTTCCCACTCTTGTGCCCTTTGGTGAAGAGTTAACTCTGTACCAGGTGTCGGAATATTAAACTAGTCTATTTTGAAAGCATTTGCAGAAAACCAAATTTTAATATGAAAAAGGCAAAGCCTCAATACGAGCGACGTGAATGATTTGTGGAACATATATAGGTATTAATTAAAATGACGAGCTAGATTCTAGATCTTGAAATCAAAGGGTGTGAGTTCGAATTCCGGCTTTGCCAAAACTAATTTTGAGCGTTGTCAAAAGTAGATAGCATTTTTCTTTCGTAGATTTGTACATGTGAAATAGGGCGAATGTCCCTGATTTCCTTAACAAAAGAAAGACAGTTCCTTGACAATTTCGTTAATTTATGTCCAGAAAAATAACTTGGAATAATTAGTGGTTCACACACTTGTAAGGACCATTTTACGGGAACATTTCCTCACTGCATGTAGATCTAGACCTATATTAGAGAGACTTTGACTTTAACGAGGAATCGGTCAGTAGGTTGAGAAGAATATTGAGCAGAATACTGGTAAAAGGAACTTCAGTCCTGAACGCATGGTAGGCCGCAATGAATATACACACAAAAGGAAAAAAAAAAAACAAACAAACAAAAATCTTTAGCCATGTTGCGGTAAAAGATGGTTTAATGCATGTCCGTGATGCATAATACCAAGAAAGTCATCACATTAAGATACATCCATATTGTATGATAACTGACTGAATCAAAAGGCATACATAATGGTCCTTTGACATTCAAAACATTGAAAAATAGATCTAGCAAAGAGTTTTGACCCAGGTTAGCTTGCGCAGACTACACAGGCAGACCCGGGTCAAAAGTTTTTGCAAATGCATTAAGACCCCTTTTCACAGATCATAAATCAGGCTTTCTCTCTAAATGGTATTTTGAAACAGTCAATAAACTAGTTTAGTCATGATTTCTTCGACAATGTTTTCCGCGAAAAAACGGCTGATGCATGACGTAAGAGTACCTGTAGTATGATTTATGACGTCATCATTTGCTAGCATAGATCATTGTGTATGTTTATATGCAAATAGATGTTTAGTACGCTGAAAGTGAGTAAGAAATGAGATAATCTTTACTCATTAAACTGATAATGATTTTTAAGTAATCATTCGACTGGTAGATAATTATTGTCATTTTTTGACCAATCAGGTACTTGTGCGAAAGATTGCCATACGTGCGACTAACCGGAAGACACTCGGTTTTTAGTCATCCCTATTTAGATTAAGACTAAAACCCAGAACGAATTTCACTTTTAAAAATCTAGAACGGTGTTACCGCAAAACGAGCTTTACTCGTTACGGGCTTTGCCAGTAACTCGCTGTCGCTCGTTATGAGGCTCAAATGATGGAAATCAAAGATGGAAACATTGTTTGAAAAGGAGAAAATGCAGGTTACAAGCATTTTTTTCTTTCTTACAATGTTTTCAAAAGCCACGGGCCTGGGTTTCATGTAAAAAAAAAACTTAAGTCTCTTATTTTGCTCAAATCCGCTGACAGGTTAGTTTTCCGATTTAAATAGTTAACAGACTTACCAGTAAGTTCACCATTCTAAAACATTGATTGACCAAAAACTATTGAGTAAGCACCAAACTGAATGTATTTGAACAAAGTGACAAGAAGAAAATGCTTACATGAACTTCAAGTTTGTCAACGCCATCAGGGTTCTGTGCAGGAAGATCACATGTCAAGTTTGTTTCTGTTAGTAGAGTCACATGACAGCTACCAGTCTTCCCAATGGATACTCGATAATCTGCTTCTTCAGCAGCAAGATTTAAATAACTTCCCTGGAATCAAAGTATGATCAGTTAAACCTTCACCTAACAACCTTGTATTTTCATGACCCTCAGAAAGACAGCTGTTGAAAACAAAGTGGGAAAGAAAGAAAATGCCAGTAACCATCATGTTTTTTCCACACTGTTTTAACCCTTTCAAAATAAAATCCTAGCTCTCGGTTAAACTGTCCTCTGCCTATTCTAATTCTAAAGGACAAAATTACGGTAGATACTTTTGGTTGATATTGTAAAGCGAAATCAGACTGCAGAGGATCATATTGTGTATGACTCATCAGAGATTGAAGCAATCAATCAAGGACACCTACTCAGTATGTACAGGCTTGTGTATCTGTGTATATACTATCTTTGACTCACATGAGGAATCAGCGCAGTATTCACCAAACTCTCTGCATATGACATTCTTATGAATTTGGTAAATTTAGAATTAACATAATTTCTTATTGGCTAAACCAAATGGTCTAGCCAGTCAGAGACCCTATTACTTTTTAAATTCAGAATTAGACAAAGATGTAATTTACCTCTTTAATAAATGACAACATTTTAGACTTGTCCAAATTGAAAGCTTTTGCAGACGACAAAATTAATGTGACTCAAAAATTGAAGTTTAATTTGGGGAGGGTAGAAAATATTGTGGGAAAAGGAGAAAATGCTGGTTACCAGCATTTTCTTCTTCCCACAATGTTTTTAAAAGGCTTTTTCCTCAGGCTTGTGAAAACCAGGGACTGTTTGGTAAAGGGTTAAAATGGTTGGTAAATACAGGTAGGGAGTACTGAACTTATTATCTCCTAATACAAATTTTCAGCCAAAGACTTCAAAAACATTGGAAAAGAGTGATTAATGCATGTCCCCGGAGCATTGTACCAAGCAAGTCATCACATAATTATGAACCCATAATATCCATTTGTCTTACAACCAAATGACTGGTCTATTTTTGCAATTATGTGTAATCACGATGAATTACACTTTCATAAAGTGAATTAATTCAAATGATGGGCTTTGTATTCAAAAGTATAGAAAACAGATGGGATTGTGAAAAACAGCATGTCATCTGCATTTTTTTATCACAAAATTTTCAAAAGTGTTCTTTCTTATTGTTGTTGAAATATGATTGTATTGTAAAAATATAGAATCACTTTGGTAAAATGTAGAGTTTCAACATGAATTTAAGTTTTATTCATAAATATACCAGTATGTGGAAACTTTCTGGTAACAAAAGAGATTGTTCATCATGAGCATTTTCTTTCAAAATAATGCTGTCAAAGTGGCCTGCTGAAAGACAAAGGTCAAGTGTAGGGGGCTATGTGTAGCTCTCTACCAGACAATAAAACTTTAACCCATCACCACACAACCCAAACTTTGATGACCTTGAAAGAGAGGACTTCTGAAAACATCGTTGGAAAAGCAGAAAATGCTGGTAACCAGCATTTTCTCCTTTTCCCACAATGTTTTTTACCCTTCCAAAAACAATTTCAATTTTTGAGTTACATTCATGTTGTTTTCTGCAAATGCTATCGATATGGACTGGTCTAAAACTTTGTTGTTTGATATAGACATAAAAACATTTGCAGATGACGAATTAAATGTGTCTCAAAATGTGAAAATTGTCTTTAGAAGGGTAGAGAAACATTGTGCGAAAGAGAGAAAATGCTGCTTACCAGCTTTTTCTTTTTTTTCCTCAATGTTTTCAAAAGCTTTCTTCTTTGGGGTTGTTAAAACACAGGATTGTGTGGTGAAGAGTAAAACTCACTTCTATAATAATTTTTTCATTCCTTGATCTTATGATTTTTGTGGTTTCAAAATCTGAAAATTCCTCAAACACTGGGTCTTTATAGTAGGTGTAAGGATAGGTTTTTTCATAGCCATCCATCCTAATGGTAACTTCCACTGTAATGCTGGGATCAAAGGTTGATCGCTTTCTTCTTCTTCTCCTTTGTCCACTTTCATTTTCCTTTAGTTCCTGCAATACAGCTTTTGGAGCCGGAGGTGAATGAAATGTAAGACTGGAAGGGGTGGCATTCGTAACGTTGCCTTCCTGTAAAATATATCTGCTATATAGAAATTTAACTCTTTACAAAACATAGATTCTAGACTTGTCCAAAACAAAAGCTTTCACAGACAACAGAGTGAATGTGGCTCAAACTTAAACTGTCACAGGCAGACAAATACCCCCAACTGATGCCCTGCCACTGAATGACTAACCCTTTCCAAACTAAAAATGTAAAACAAGAGGGCCATGATGGCCCTGAAGTCGCTCACCTGAGTTTTTTTACCAAACATGCCCCATTTTCAATCTCTTTCGAGATATTATGACAAACATTCTACTAAGCTTTCACAATTACTGGCCTGAAAATTTGGCATCTAGCTCGTAAGTACTAGATAGAAAATGATTACTCTAGAGCTACACAAGCTATTTCAAAGATTTGACCTGATGACCTAGTTTTACATCCGATGTGAGTCATTTTCACACGCATTCAAGATATCATCAAGACAAACCTTCTGACCAACTTTCATGAGTATTTGATTGAAAATGTGGCCTCAAGAGGGTACACAAGGTTTTAGTAACATTTGACCTAGTGACCTAGTTTATGACCCAACATGACCCATTTTCAAATCATCAAGACAAATATTCTGACCAAGTTTCATGAGTATAGGACTGAAAATGTAGCCTCTAGAGTGTATACAAGGTTTTTCTAATATTTGACCTAGTGACATAGTTTTTGACCTGACATGACCCATTTTCAAAGTCATTCAAAATATCATCAAGACAAACATTCTGAACAACCTTCAAGAATTTTACACTGAAAATGTGGCCTCTAGAGGGACACAAGATTTTTCTAGGATTTGACCTAGTGACCTTCTTTTTGACCTGACATGACCCATTTTCAAAGTAATTCAAAATATTATCAAGACAAACATTCTCAACAAGTTTGGTGCTGATCGGTTTATATTTGTAGATGCTAGAGTGTAAAAAATGTCAAATATTGCAAATTTTCAAATTCTAGGGCAGATAACTCCGGTCATTCTGGTCTGATTAGATCCGTACTCAAACTCATCCAAAATCTTATTGTCATATACATTTTGACGAAGTTTGGTGCTGATTGGTTTGTATTTGTAGATGCTAGAGTGTAAACAACAAATGTGAACAAACGGACGACGGATGTATGGAAAGAGAAGATGATGCCAATATACGTCGCTTTCAGCGGCGTATAAAAACACTATTGCAACAGCATTGATATTGCCTGTTACTATTGCAATACTATTGCATTTCTATTGTAAGAACTGCAAGAGATGAAATTTCAAAGAATTACCACCGAATTACATCTTGAAACCATCTTTTATACTAACTAATACTTCCTTTGAGTAGTTTAAATTCTAACTTAGTACATGTTTTGAATAACAAAACTAGAGGCCCTTGAGGGCCTGAAATCGCTCCATCTACTGGCCATGATTTTGCTTTTTATGCCAGCATACATTATGAATTCATGATACAAAAAGAAAAAAAGGCAAAAAACACAAAAATGTGTTCTTGCAACTGGGCTTGAACCCACTAAGACAGCATAAGTAGAAATGGTGAATTGTACAAACAGTGAAAAAAAAATGCACTTTCTCAAAACTAAATGTTTGGAATCCAGGCAAATTTCATAGGGTTACAGTACCCCTTTTATTAAACAATCCCAGCTAATTTCAAATAAATGTGACTGATAATGTGGTCTTTGTTGAGTAAACGATACTAAGTCATCAAATGGCTGCTTTTCCTGAACAGTTTACTGGATTTTCTTCACTTTTAATAGAGTTCAATCCCTTGACGAATCTGCAAGTTTCAAAAGAATTTGATCAATACTGTAAACTTCATTGTCTAAACAAAAACTGGAAATTTTCACCTTTGAATTTCTACCTTTTCCATACTGATGGTTAAATTATTTTTCAAAATCAATAGGGTTCAAGCTGTTTGTGATACAAAGCAACTGTGCAAGTTTCATGAAAATCTGACCACAAATGCTTACATCATCGCATAAACAAGAAATGGAAATGGCTATATTTTCCCATACTGATTGTCAGACTT
The DNA here is from genome assembly GCA_946811185.2 of Hippopus hippopus. Lineage (NCBI taxonomy): Eukaryota > Metazoa > Mollusca > Bivalvia > Cardiida > Cardiidae > Hippopus > Hippopus hippopus. Next base: position 37,022,569 of record OX328102.1, on the reverse strand, counting down.
TATTCAATATCTATAGGGTTCAAGCTGTTGATGAGACAAAGCAACTGTGCAAGTTTCCTGAAAATCCAACCATAAATGCTGACTTCATCATGTCAACAAGAAATGGAAATTTTCAACTTGAAAAGGTAACTTTCCCATACCATTCGTTGGATTTTTTTTTCAAAGTCAATAGGGTTGAAGCTATTGATAAGATAAACAATTTGTGCAAGTTTCACAGAAATCTGACCCCAAATGCAGACTTTATCGTGTAAACAAGAAATGGAATTTTTCAACTTTAAATGGCTACTTTTCCCATACTGATTGTTGGACTTTTTTTTCAAAATCAATAGGGTTGAACATGCAAATCATTCAAAGAAAAAGGCTTGTAATATACCTGTTTATTGTGCACACAACAGTACTGTTCTACTTCAAGAAACTTAGACCTCACTGCAAGCTGGCCTCCAAAATGACCACACAATAATCCTTTTTCATGCACCCTTTACACCAGCTGATAGTGCTTTTTTGCATTTAGAAATATAGCTGTTTCAAGAACACCCAAGTTGTGTCACATGTTTTGAGTAGTATGCAAAAGAAGAGGGCCATGATGGCCCTGAATTTGCTCACCTGAGTCTTTTGACCATACATGACAAACAAACATTCTATCAAGCTTTCATAATTATTGGATTGAAAATTTGGCCTCTAGCTTGTACACAAGCTTTTTCTAGCATTTCCCTCGACGACCTACTTTTTAACGAAACATAGCCCATTTTCCCATCCTAGATATTATCAAAACAAAGATTCTTACCACCTGTTATAAGTATTGGACAAAAAACGTAACCTCTAGAGTGTATTACTCAAACAAATTGACATGAAATAGATGACCTCTATTACTATATATTACACGCTTGAATTATTGTCCAAACTTAGCTTCGGCTAATGTCATCTGCATGCGGAACTTAGTGCACGATTTTTAACTCTTTATGCAGCTAATATAAAATCGTGTCTTTAAAAAATACTGAAAATACCTGAAATAAACATGATTTTGTTGGTTTAAATTGGTAATACGTGGCCAGTAACATAGATCTAAGGTGCACTTTCTATATAGTCCAATCTTGATCCATGTCATCTGCAAATGCTCTCATGTTTTGACAATGGCACTGTAAGGGTCAAACCCAACATTTACCGTTAACGGAATTTCCGTACCGTCCGATTATACCCGATGATATAAATATTCCCTCTTTAATTATTATTTGCATCAAGGTCAATTTTAGGTCAATTTGTTCGAGTAATACACAAGATTTACCCAAGATTTGATATGGCAACCTAGTTTTTCACCCAATGTGACCATTTTCAATTTCATCATATTGATCATCAAGTAAAACACTGTGACTAATTTTCATAAGTATTTGACAAAAAATGTTGACTCTAGAGCTACACCAGCTATCTTAAAGATTTGACCTGGTGACCTAGTTTTTGACCTGATGTGACCCATTTTCAAAATCATATAAAGTTTCATCAAGAAAAAAATTCTTACCAAGTTTCATGATTATCCAGAGCGTAAATAAGGTTTTTCTAAGATATGACCTAGTTACCTAGTTTTTGACCTGATAAGACTCATTTTCAAACTCATCCAAGATATTATCAAGACAAACATTCTAACCAATTTTCAAAAGTTTTGAACTGAAAATGTGGCCTCTAGAGTGTACACAAGGTTTTTCTAAAATTTGACCTAGTGACCTTCTTTTTTGACCTGACATGGCCCATTTTGTAACTCGTCCGAGATATGATCAAGACAAACATTCTTATTAAGTTTCATGTGTATTGGACTCAAAATGTGCCCTTTAGAGCATACACAAGGTAAAAGTTGATGACGCATGATGGAAGACACACGACAGACACATCAAAATCGCAAAAGCTCACCTTGAGCACTTCGTATTCAAGATATCCAGAAAATTTACAAATAGCAAAATTTTCAACTCATGTCAGCCTGCAAGGAGGGTGCAGACAGATATGGTTTGATACTTTTTGCAGATGCATTAGACCTCCTTTTCACCGAGTATGGCTAAGACAGAAATGTCTCCAATTATTGGATGTGTTTTTGAAACGGTAAAAAAAATTGTGGAAAAAAGAGAAAATATGGGTTGCAAGCAATGTCTCCTTTTTCCATGATGTTTTTGAAAACTATCTCAGGGTCATTAAAATGCAGGATTGTTACGTAAAGGATGAAAAAGTAGCATCCCCCTTTAAAAGTTATGTTTGAACTAACATAGTGTATTTCTCCTAATAAAAAGCACCCTCCCTAATAGTAGCTCCCCCCATAGAAAAATCCGTAAATCATGATAACCTAATGTACATTAGTTGATTAAAATGACAATATTTGAATAATTTGATGAATACTTCCTCTTAACAATCACTAAAACACAAAGAAAATACAAAATTGGACACTCTTTTTGCTTTGCAAATTGGGTATAAAATAAAGGCTCCCAACCTATGTTTTGCATAGCTGCGGGAGCTTTTACTAGAAGAAATACGGGAGGTTGATTGAATAATGTTTTACGCTGCTTTCAACATTAATTCAGTCATATCACGGCAACAGCTTACATATTCATGTATATCGTGGGTTTCACCTGCACTAGGCTAGGACTCCAAAGTGTATTGCCAAAGGACACTCCCACGAAAGACCCAGTGAATCCAGTGAGACTCGAACCCAGGGTCTCCAGGTCACGAGTCCTAAATTTAACCACTGAGCCATGCAGGACCCCTTACTAACATATGAAGATTAATAGTTTATATCTATGTGACACGAAAATTTCCTCCTATACTTATGTATATCAACATATTTTACAAATGTTTTGACGTACCGATGTTTCTCCTGCATAACTTGAGCAAACTGTCACTTCAGCAGCATTGAGAAGATTTTTACCTCTAACAGTGAAGTTAGATCCACCACTGAAATTTAAATAATTAATTTTACTCTTTTTTTTTTCATTCGCTACAAAGTGTGCCATTTTATCCTTTTCTAAACTCAAAAAGAACAGCTTGACTGTTAACTCTTACTTTGACAACCCTGAGGAAAGAAGCTTTTGAAAAAAATAGTGCAAACAAGAGGACCATGATGGTCCTATATCGCTCACCTGAGAACTAAGCAGTAAAGGTCTACAATGAAGAAAAATACCAAATATGGAGGTTCAAGGCCAAATGATAATGAAACAAACAATTTCGTTGAAATGAGATCCCTCGCCAAAAAAGACCTAATTTGATACAAACATATTAGAGGTTTTGTGTGTTGCATGAACATGTGGCCTTTTTGTTAATGGTCCATGAAAAAATTACACATTAAGCCCCCTTTTTCCATGGCACAGCATTTCATTAAATGAAAAATATATAAGCGGTCCATATGAGATCATACATTAAGTCCCCTTTTACCATAACATGGCATTTCATTAAATGAAAACAAACGATGAAAATATACATCAAGCCCCCTTTTTTCATGACACGTCATTATATATAAAAGAAAATTGTATCAACGGACTATCCTAAGGAAGACATGTATGAAGTTTCATAAATGTTCGTCAAGGACTTCAGAAGATATCTGTCCAGGCGGACAAATGGGCGAACTGTTATTGGTCCATAATGAAATTATACATTTAGCCCCCTTTTTTCATGACATGGCATTTCATGAAATAAAATCATATAACTATTGTCTGTGGCTTAATAAAGATGAAGTTTAATTGCATTTTGTCCGGTAGTGAAAGAGATATTGGTCCATAATGAAAATATTTGTAAAGCCCCCTTTTTCCATGACATGACATTTAATGAGCGGCAAATTGTCGCAAGATACGCCCATCCCACCGCCAGTTGTCGAGGGGGGATAATAATCGTAAAGGGCAGGTACAGGAAAACAGTAGTGCAGCAGAAATCATGTAAGTGATTGAAATAGGCATGAATTTCTCCTCTAATGTTAAGGAAACATGCATGTAAAGTTTCAGGTCATTCCAACATGAAAAGACAAAGTTATATTGTAGAGAAGCATGAAAAGCTGTAAAAAAAAATAATGAATCGGGAATAATTCCAAAAGGGCATTAGGTAACGTTACGGCTCCAGTGCATTGCACTTTTCGTAACTGCAACAAACATGTTTACCAAGTCTCAAGTCAATTTGACTTGAGGTGACAAAGTTCCCTTCCGGACAAGCAAGAAATACTGTAAAAATGAAGATAAAAGTGGAATTACTCAAAATCCGCGCTAGGTAGAGTTATTGTTCTTGTGCACTGAACTCCGTAATATTGCAACAAACATGCATACCAAGTTTGAAGTCGTTCTGACTTCAGATGACAAAGTTATATTCCGGACAAGCACTAAATACTGTAAAAATGATGATCAAAGGGAAATAACTCAAAGACAGCACGAGGTAGAGTTATGGTTCTTTTGCACAGCACTCCGTATTATTGCAACAAACACAAATGCCAAGTTTCAAGTCAATCGGACTGGAGATGACAAAGTTAAGCTCTGGACAAAGAACTGGACTGTAAAAATGAAGATCAACGTGGAATTACTCAAAATCCGCGCTAGGTAGAGTTATTGTTCTTGCGCACTGAACTCCGTTATATTGCAACGAACATGCATACCAAGTTTGAAGTCGTTTTGACTTGAGATGACAAAAGTTATATTCTGGACAAGCACTAAATGCTGTAAAAATGACAATCAAAGGGAAATAACTCAAAGACAGCATGAGGTAGAGTTACAATTCTTGCGCACTGCACTTCCAAATATTGCAACAAATAAGCATACCATATTTCAATTCATTCCTACTAAAGATGACAAAGTTATGCTCCGGACAAGCAAGAAATGCTATAAAAATGAAGATCTAAGGGAGAATAACTCAAAATTCGTGCTAGGAAGAGTTATGGTTCTTGTGCACGGCACTCTGTAATTTTTCAATAATCATGCATACCAAATTTAAAGATGTTCAGACTAAAAATGACAAAGTTGTATTCCGGACAAGCAGAAAATGCTGTAAAAATGACTATCAAAGGGAAATAACTCAAAGACAGCACGAGGTAGAGTTATGGTTCTTTCGCACTGAACTCCGTATTATTGCAACAAACACAAATGACAAGTTTCAAGTCAATCGGACTGGAGATGACAAAGTTATGCTCCGGACAAGCAGAAAATGCTGTAAAAATGAAGATCAAAGGGAAATAACTCAGACAGCACGAGGTAGAGTTATGGTTCTTTTGCACTGCAATCCGTATTATTGCAACAAACACAAATGCCAAGTTTCAAGTCAATCGGATTGGAGATGACAAAGTTATGCTCTGGACAAAGAACTATTCTACAGGATTTCCTAATTCAAGGGCAAATAACTCCAGTCATTCTGGTCCGATTAGACCCATAATCGAACTCATCCCAGATCTTATGGTCATAAGTATTTTGACTAAGTTTGATGCTGATTGGTTAAAAATTGTAGATGCTAGAGTGTAAACAAAGTCAAATATAACAATTTTTCTAATTCAAGGGCAAATAACTCCAGTTCTTCTGGTCCGATTACACCCATAATAGAACTCATCTGAGATCTTAGGGTCATATATATTTTGACCAAGTTTGGTGCTGATTTGTTGATATTTGTAGATGCTAGAGTGTAAACAAAGTCAAATATAGCAATTTTTCTAATTCAAGGGCAATTAACTCCAGTTGTTCTGGTTCGATTAGACCCATAATCGAACTCATCCGAGATCTTAGGGTCATATATATTTTGACCAAGTTTGGTGCTGATTGCAGATGCTAGAGTGTAAACAAAAAACTGTGAACGGACGACGGACGGACGGACGGACGGACGGACGACGGACGCCGACGGACGGTGAGTGATCACAATAGCTCATCCTGAGCACTTCGTGCTCAGGTGAGCTAAAAAGAGGAAAATTATTATTTCCAACATTTTTTCCTTTTCCTATAAAGTTTTTCTGTCCTTTGAAATACAAATCCCATTATTTGAGCTACATTTTATTTGTTGTCTGAAAATATCTTTACTACGGAAAAGTCCAGGCCCCTGTTTTACTAAGGTAGTTATGAACAAAATTTGCCCAACTTTTACCTAACTATAGATGGTGGCATATTTGTGCCACGAGATATGAGATAACTCTCGTGATTTTTTCAGAAAACTATTGCAATGAATCAAAGTTTTCTGATAAAATTTCTGGGTACTTTCATTTATCGCAATAGTTTTCTAAAATAATCATGATCTTGTGGCAGATGTATGCCACCATACTATAGTTAAGTAAAACAAATTTTGTTCGTAACTACAGTTGTACCTTAGTAAAACAGTGCTCAGATATCTAGTCATCTAGTAAAGGATTAACTTGTCCAGACTGAAAGGATTTGTAGACAAACTATATGTGGATCAAATGAACAAAGTTGTCTTTGAAAGAGAAGAGAATGTTGTGGGAAAATGAGAAAATGCCAAGACCAGCATTTTCTTTTTTTTCAACAATGTTTCAAAACCCTTACTTTTAAGGGTTGTTAAAACTCAGGATTGTGTGGTAAAGAGTTAATGAAGAGACTTCCCTACAACATACTAATCATTCTTATGAACATTCTTAGTCTTTTTCTTCAAGTTTTTCTTAATTTAAAAATAACACAATTTCTAATTTGCTGAACTAAATGGTTTAACCCTTTACCACACAAAACCCACTTTTAACAACCTCGAGAAAGAGGACTTTTGAGAACATTTTGGGAAAAGGAGAAAATGCTGGTAACCAGCATTTCCTCTTTTTCCGACAATGTTTTCTATCCTACATGTATAAATGACAAAATTCATTATTTGAGCCGTAAGTTAATTGTTATCTGCATATAGTTTTAAGTTTGAATAATCTACATTTTTGTTGTGTGGTAAAGAGTTAAACATAGATTTTCTAAATTTAAAAGTAACACAATTTCTGATTGGCTAAACCAACTGCTTTAACCAATCAGAAGTTGTGTTACTTTTAAATTAGAAAATTGTGGAGAATAAGACCAAGAATTTTCTTAGATCTTACGCTGCTAAAGGGTTACTCACTGGCCTTTTGCGGACAGCGTAGATCAAGATCAGAATGCACAGAACGTGCAGTCTGATCTTTGGTCTACACTGTCCCAGAAGGAGATATCTTTCCTCCAAAAATATCCTTGAAATAGGAAAATTTGGGTTTTTACTATCGGCTTGAAAGTTTCATATCTTTTATTTAGAAGGATAAGGGGTAAGAATGGTGGTTGAATACAGCCCTGATAAAATACCACAACGTCTAGTCTTCTTCCAGTTTTAGCAAGTAACATGATACAGTCAATCAGAACTTGCGTCCCTTTGAAACGTCGACAATTTTTGAGAAAATGACCAAGAACATTAGTAAGAATGGTTGGTGAATATAGACCATGAATTCACTAGTCTTGTTTTGTAAGTCCAGACTGCTAGCATCCGACCTCTTTAGACTTAGCATCTTACCTTACAGCTGATTTAGCCGATACCAGTCCTTCTATATCTGGTGAGGGCAGAAACTTGAACATTACTTCAAAGTCATAGTTTTCATCATCAATCTTTAATCTTATTGTTGTTGTATTTAAAACTCTAGTGATTTGGGGTGTTGTGCAGACAATGCTGAAACAAGAATATGACAGGTGTAAAAATTGTGCCTAAAATGCTGAAATAAGGAAGTTAAGAACAATGAGAAAGAGTGATCAATAAGTTAAATGGACTTTTTTTTTTTTTTACAGATTGACAGTAATTAAAGTATGACCAAGATAATGCATATCTTTGACAGGAAATAATAGACAGTGTTGACAGAACAGCTCTGAAAATATACCATTTATAAACATGTACATTAACTCTTTTCTATACAACAAAATACCAGACTGATCCATATTGAAAGTATTTGCAGATGACAAATTAAATATGATTCAAATGATAGGATTTGTCATTGAAAGGGAGGTTAACATTGTGTGAAAAGGAAAAACAATGCTCCCCACTTCAAAGTTGCTAAAACACATGATTGGTTCGTAAAGATTTTACTTTCATCAAAACAATACCATATTTTACAGCATTGAAGAAAAGAAGGCTATTGAACACATTGTGTAAAATAAAGAAAATGCTGGTTACCCACATATTCTCCTTTACCCAAAATTAGGCTGGTAACCGACATATTTTCCTTAACCCATAATGTTTTGCGATTTTGCAGAAAATCTCATTTTCTGAATCATATTTAATTTCTTCTCAATGAATGCATTTAGTTCAGATAAATCTAAATCTTATTGTCTGGTAGAGTTAATACCTGAGTACATATTGAAACACTGTGCTTTTGTGGCAAAAAGGGAAATGGACTTTTTCCCTTTTTGAGATCATGTTTTTGGAAGTAGTCTGCTGTTTGACCAAAAGATCACCAGCAAGTTCTACATGTTAACTCTTTACCAGCTGACAAAAATTTTAGACCAGTCCTAAAGGTAAGCCTTAGCAGATGACAAATTATATGCATCTAAAATGACAAATTGTCTTTCGAAGGGCAGAAAACATTGTGCTGGTAGATGAAGCTAGCTATCAAAATTTTCTACGTCCCCACCATGTTAAAAAAAGCCTTGTTCTTCAAGGTTGTGAAACCAAGAGATTGATTGCCTGTAGGTCAAACATTGTTCAAAGAAATATTTCTTTGTATGAGTAAAAAAACACAGTGGAAAAAGGAGAAATAACGGTTATCAGCATTTTCCCTTTGGAAAACATTGTGGGAAAAGGAGAAGATACTAATAACCACTTTTTTCTCCTTTTTTTCTCCTTTTCCCCACCTGCAATGTTTTTTACTCTATCAAAGACAGATATCATTATTTGAACTGCATTTATTTTATCTCCTGCAATGCTTTCAATTTGCATAGGACTAAAATTCTTTAGATTGGTAGAGAATTAATACAAATTGGACTGTTAATGATTATGGCAACTTTTGCAAGCATTCTTTCATTCTTCAAAGAAAGCTAAAAGACCTTTGTAACATAGTCATAGAAAATGTCTCTTACCTTGAACTCCTATATTCGTGATTTGAGCAAACAGTTGAACTTCCAAATTTGACTTGATTAAGTGTATTCCCAACATCAAGGTCAGTCCCACTCATGGTTATAACTGTTCCACCAAACAAAGAGGTGAAGTTTGGAGTCACTGATGTAATATTAGGGTTCTGAAATAAGATTCAACAGGAGTTGTAATTCAACCTCAATTTCAGTGGATGGTACAAACCTCAGATGGGCACTGCCTAAAGTTTAGAAGCCTGTATAAATGGAATGACCCTGTTTTTTTGTGTTGTCTTAGAAGCAACATCAAATCTTGTTTTATCAAAAAGTGCATAATCTTTCTTGGATGAATGGTTCAGTCAGTGAGTTTTTGTGATGATAAACCCTTTATCAAACAATCCCATGTTTTTAACTACCCTGATGTAAAACTTTGAAAACATTATGGGAAAACAGGAATGCTACTACTTTTAGGATCGGGAGACAGTGGTGTAGTGGTAGAGTGTTGGCCTCTTATACCAAGGGTTTGGGTTTGATCCCGTGATGAGAATGCGGGTCAACTTTTGGAACTAACCATATCACGGCACAAGTACAAGTTGAAGTTTCCAGGAATCAAGAATTATTAAGACTTATTAATAAAAATTGTAAGCATTTGTTTCACTTATCAATGTAAAATAGATTTAAGGTTGCTTCTTTCCAGAATGTCCAAGAAAGGCAAACAGTGTAGATGTAAGATCAGACAGCATGTTTTGTGCTGTCTGACCTTGATCTACACTGCTTGCAGCAGCAACCGAAGCTGTAATAGGTGGTACAAGGGTTCTTAGAGTCATGATATTTTAGTAAAGGATTACTGCAAATCTGTAACTTCCAGTCTTCACAACAGTTCCTTTGAATTTAAATGATATTTCCTCTTGTCCTACCAGTGAGGTATTGGCAAAAGTAGGGTTTAATTTGCACTGAATTCTGAAAAAATATAACATAAAAGGATATTTCAAACTGTCCACTGCAGTAATTTTGATCTGATAACAGGGTGCCGCATTTTCTTCTGTTATCTGTCAGTTGGTCAAAAGTCAAACTTTCAAACAATCAGACAACCTAGAGCTTGGATAGGATCATTCATTTGTTGATTCCAAGCTTTCTTACAGTGTTGAAAACATGTCAACAAACATCTAGTCTCACAAAAATTAAGTGCAGACTTAATCATATAAACAAGAAATTTTAATTTTCAAATTTAAAAAGGTACTTTTCCTTTACTTAACATCAGATTTTGTTTTAAAATCAATAGATTTTGAGCTTCTGATGATAAAAAGAAAGCGTGTAAGCTAAACTTTAAATGCTTACTTTTTCTTTAGTAGTTGTCAGATGTTTTTCAAAATCAATAGGGTTCAAGCTATTGATGACATATAGTGATTGTGTAAGTTTCACACAAAGTTTGACCATAAATGCAGACTTTGTTGTGTAAAGAAGAAAAAGACTACAAGACAGACAGTCGAGTAAATAACGCCATGACATAAGCTTTGCTGTCTATGGCCAGTAGAGCTAAAAATATAAAACTGATGTGCGTTATGTAAAAGATTCTGTAAACACAGTATTCCTAATAGGAGTGTATTTGCTCAGCACTACCTGATTAACCCTTCACCAAACAATCCCTGGTTTTCATGACCCTGAGATAGAAGCCTTTTGAAAACATTGTAGGAAAAGGAGAAAATGCTGGTAACCAGCATATTCTCCTTTTTCCACAATGTTTTCTACCCTACGGGAAACAAATTTCAATTTTTGAGTTACGTTTATTTTGTCGTCTGCAAGTGCTTTCAATTTGGACCAGTCTAAAATTTTGTCGTTTGGTAAAGAGTTAAGCAATCATGACAAGGGAATTCACATTGGAGTGCTTGTTAATTTAACATCATTTCAAATCAAACAAATCAAACTGTCTTGGTAAAAATCCTTAAGAAATTTTTGTGATGCAAAATTTCATAACACTTTTACGAATACATTATGAACATTCATTTCTTGTGAAATAATTTCCACTAAAGCTGTACATTACTAGGTTAGTAGATAATATGAAAAACTTACAATTGGATAAATCCTTCAAAATCTTGTTTGCTAATTTCAGGGTTTGTAAGCTTATTACATTCAGTATTTCCAACCTTGACCTCAGAAATTTCACTCATATTAGTTCCGAAATTCTTGCCTTCCATAGTTATGCTTGTTTGGCCTTTATATCCACCAGCTAGGGGCACAACCTTTCAAAAATAGTCAAAGTACTCAATGTATAGAGAGCATGGCTTGAGATAGTAGAGTCTGAGTGCAAGAATGTATAGAGAACATGATTTGAGTGCAAGAATGTATAGAGAACATGATTTGAGTGCAAGAATGTATAGAAATCATGAATTGAGCGCAAGAATGTATAAAGAGCATAGCCTGAGTGTAAAAATCTATGGAGAGCATGGCTTGTGTGTAAGAATGTATTGCTGATATGGCTTTAGTGTAAGAATCATATAGAGAGCAAAGCTTGAGGTTAAGAATGTAAAGACAGCATAGATTGGGTGTAATTGTCACAAAGCAGACAAATACGTACTACCAGCACCTTGTCACTGAAGCAGCACAATAAGAGAATGGAAATGGTTTTCAAAACAAAGACTACCTGTGACCTTGTCCTTTGACCCATGTGACCCAAAAACAATAGGACACCTCCTTGGTATTAAACAACACTTGTATAAAGTTTCAGGGTCCTAGGTCAAACAGCTATTGAGTTAGAGTACAGAAATGATTTTCAAACAAAGTTCGCCTGTGACCCTGACCTTTGACCCATGTGACCCAAAAACAATAGGGTACCTCTTTTGGTCATGAGCAACACTTGTATAAAGATTCAGGGTCCTAGGTACTTTTGAGCTAAAGCACGGAAATGAAAATGTCTTCAGTCGGATGGAATGACAGATGGATGAATGGACAGACAGATAGACATGGTGAAACCAGTATACCCCACTCTACTTTGTTGGTGGGTAGTATAACAAATAGAATTTTACTGAATAGAATAAAAAATATTGGTTACCATCATTTTCTCCTTTTCTTAGTATGTTTTTAACAGCTGTCTTCCTCAGTGTCATAAAACATGCAAACATTTCCTATAGGGTAAAATGCTTATTTATTTGAATGGGGTTTTAATCCACTTTTAACAATATTTGAGACCTATCATGGCAACAGCTCACATATTCATATCTTCCTTGGGTTTCAACAGTACCTACACAAGGACAGGCTCTACTTTGCTTTGCCCACATTCTCTCCTATATGACAAGCTTTGCCAAAGATCAGTTTAACATGGACTTATCCATGTTGATAGCATTTGCAAATGACAATAATATGTGGCTCAGATAATGGAATTATAGGAAAATGAGAAAATGCTTGTTACCAGTATTTTCTCCTCTTAACCATAATGTTTTAAAAAGCCACCTATAAGTTGTTTTATGTCATGAACTTTTACTTAAAGGTTAACTAAAACAACAAGAGCCATGTTGACATGGCCATACCCCGCCGAATGCTTACTCAATAGAAGATGTGTGTCATCTTATAGGTTGGTTTAAAGGCTAAAAGATCTGGATTAAGAATTATTTTCTGTCAATGCTAAATACTAAGTACAATAAAAAATTCAACAAGGTACACTTTTCTTATATAGCGTGTAAACATATGAAATCAGACAAAAAAAAAAAAAAAAAAAATCTGAAGAACAGCAAAGAGAAATAAATAAAAAAATATGGAAGGCAGAGTTATCATTCTTGTGTACTGCACTCCTCTTCAGAGACAACTATCCAGCTGTGTAGTTAATACAGGTCGACATATGCTCCATAGAAATTTTGAGACTCAAAAAAATAATAAAGGGACATAACTCAAAAAGCATGGTACTTCACTTCTCAATAAAATGTGCCTATCTCTGAAGTTTCACATTGATATGTTTTTTGATATTTTTTTTTTATAATTTTCGAGTTATGCTCCGGACGAAATTATTGTATGGAAAAGAAAAATGGGCAATAATTCCTAAATTATGAGGCTGAAAGTTACGGTTCTAGTACACTGCAGTTCTCCTCAATATCATTTATCAACCTATGAAGTTTCATGTTTATATAGTTTTTATTTTTTAAGTTATGCTCTGGACAAAATTAAAATAAGAACAATGAACAAAGATCAATAATTCCTTAACTATGTAACCAAGAATTATGGTTCTTGTGCATTGCACTTTTCCTCAAAGTGCTCTATGCACCTGTGAAGTATTATGTTTACACCTCCATTAATTTTCAAGTTATGCTCTAGACAAAATTTAAGTAAGAAAAATATCAAAGGGCAATAACTCCTAAACTATAGGGCTGAAAGTTATGGTACTTAAATACTGCACTTCTCCTTAATGTCATTTGTCAACCTGTGATGTTTCATGTTTATATCTCTTGTAATTTTCAAGTTATGCTCTAGACAAAATTTAAGTAAGGAAAAATAACAGAGAGCAATAACTCTTAAATTATGCAACCAACAGTTATGGTTCTTGTGCACTGCACTTCTCCTTAATGTGATTCATGCACCTGTGAAGTATCATGGTTACACCCCAAATATTTTTTGAGTTATGCTCCAGGCAAACTTTAAGTATGAAAAATAACAAAGGGCAATAACTCCTACGTTTTGGCTTTGGAAGTTATGGTTCTTGTACACTGCACTTCTCCTTAATGTCATCTATCAACCTGTGAAGTTTTATGTTTATATCTCATTTAGTTCTCAAGTTATGCTCTGGACAAAATTTAAGTAAGAAAAATAACAAAGAGTAATAACTCATAAATTATGCAATCAAGAGTTATGGCTCTTGTGCACTGCAATTTGCCTAAATGAGATCTATTTACCTGTGAAGTATCATGTTTACACCTCTGATAGTTTTTGAGTTATGCTTCAGACAAGAAAGTGGGATCGAAAGACAGACAGACAGACGGAAGGAATGGATGATAGAAGATAGAGGGACGGAAGGACAGACGGCTACTATTACTATATCCCCCACTGCTTTTTCGGTGGGGGATAAAAATAAATTCTGTTTAAGCCTTTACCACACAATCCTGAGTTTTAATGACCCTGAGAAAGAAACCTTTTGAAAACATTGTGGGAAAAAAGAGAAAATGCTGGTTACCAGCATTTTCTCCTTTTCTCATAATTTTTTTTCTACCCATTTGAGGACCGATTCCATCACTTGAACCACATTTAACCCTTTACCAAATGCCCAAATTTTAGACTGGTCCAAGAGGAAAGTATTTATGGAAAAAAATTTAAATGTGGTTCAAATGATGGAATTTGTTTTTGATAGGGTAGAAAATATAGTGAAAAAAAGGAGAAAATGCTTGTTACCAGCATTTTCTTCTCCTTTTCCTACTATGTTTTCAAAAATCTTCTTTGTTAAGGTCATTAAAACTCGGGATTATGTGGTAAAGAGTTAAATTATCATCTGCAGATGCTTCCAAGTTGGATGAGACTAACATTTTGTCATACGGTAAAGAGTTAAATAATTGGCATTAACAATGATTTTATGACTGAAACACATATATAGAAGCCAATATTTTGGACCAAGATCAGACTACACATAATATGCAGGCTGATTTTGTTATGTACTCTGCAAAATACATACACAGACAGATCTATCTCTCATAGTAGGATGGTAGTTTCAATTCTGTCATAAATTACCTTTGTAACTGTTGGTAAAGGACAAGTGTTATTGGCTAAACATGTAGACTTATGACCACAGTGATCTCCCACACACCAGTGACAGTCATATCTATCTTTTTTTAATGCATTACACATGGTGCAGTCTGTAGCTAGCTTTTCACATTTGTACACTATAGCTGGAATAAGAGTATCTCTGAATATACTTGCAACAAGTTTGAATAGAAGAATGTTAAAGAATATTTCTGTTATGTGACATGGGTCATTACAATTCAAACTGAAATAATATATAGCTTGGTTGTTAACATTTTTACTTTATAACTGAAAAAAAAAAAGAAAAAAAAAATTACAATGTAAATTTGATAATTTTTTTCCTGTCTATTTCACCAAAAGAGTAAAAAATCAACGACAAAATAAAAATGACATTCAACACTTTACCAGACTTCAATATTCTGGACTTGAACAAATTTCATTGAATGTATTGGCAAATGCCAAGCTGTATGTGGCTTGAATAATGTGATTTATCTTTGAAAGTGTACAAAACATTGTGAAAAAATGGCAAAATGCTGTTTACCAGAATTTTTTTCCTTTTACCACCATATCTTCAAAGCACTGTCAAAAAAAATCATTCTAGGGTCTGCAAATAACAAACTAAACCATAAGCCCATCTACATTCAGCCCATGATAATAGACACCAGTGCCAATACAAGCACATCTATTTATCAATTCTAATGCCACTGAAAAGTGCCTGGATTCCATAATAAACACCACAGATCCACATATGTATCTAAGACAGTCCAGTAGGAGTCCTAAATAGTTATCCTACCTCCAACTATTACATATTTTGTAAAATTTCACAGCATATTCAGCACTGCCATTAGTAGAGGCACATTTAAAACAAATGTTCATCTAATATCCATTGAAAGCAAATTCAAACATTAATCTCCACAGTTTTTGCATTCTCCAACCCACTAAATTGAATAATGCATCAATAGTAACGGCGATGCAACAGTGACAGTAATGGTGATGTCATTAAAACTTCATTTCAACTTAATGAACTGTTGAATTTGAAAAAATATGAGTAGAGACCCAAAGACTGTCTTTTTGTAAACTATTTGCTGAAAATTTAATCCAGTGTTGATAGTCTGTACCGATCAATGTGATGAGAAACCACATTACAGATCTTCCTAGTTGCCCTGTTGTGGGACTCCAGATAAGAACATTTTTATTTAGGTATAGCATCTGGTCATGTTATAATGAGAATCTTACACTTGGGTTCATATTAAATTGAATTTATTAAACCTGTAACTAAAGACAAGTTAAAAATAGGAGGGCCATGATGATCCTAAAGTTGCTCACCTGAGTCTTTTGACCAAACTTCACCCATTTTCAATCTCTTTCGAGATATTATGACAAACATTCTACCAAGCTTTCATAATTATTGGACTGAAAATTTGGCCTCTATGTTGTACACAAGCTTTTTCTAGAATATCCCTCAGTGACCTACATTTTAGCCAAACATTCCCATTGTAGATATGATCAAAACAAAGATTCTGACCACCTTTTATAAGTATTGGACAGAAAATGTGGCCTCTAGAATGTACACAAAGTTTTTCCAAGATTTGACATGGCGATCTAGTTTTTTACCCAATCTGACCAGTTTTAATTTCATCATATTGATCATCAAGAAAAACATCCTAACTAACTTTCGTAAGTATTGGCCAGAAAATGTTGACTCTAAAGCTACCTAAGCTATTTTAAAGATATGACCTGGTGACCTAATTTTTGACCTGATGTAATCCATTTTCAAAATCATTCAAGATATCATCAAGATAAACATTCTGACCAAGTTTTATGAGTATTCCGCAATTAATATTAGACTCATTCTCAATTTGTTTGGCCATTCAATGTTGCCATACTTTTAATGAAAATTAAATAAGATTCATGGCCTTCAGGGGATAATGGTAAGCGAAATTACCAACTGTAACATGCAATGACAAAATTCAGATGTATCTTGCCCTTCCTGAGGCTGTCCAATCAACACCCATGCACATTATGTGTAACTTGGTCACTGAAATCGTCATGTTGCCAGGACATAATAATTACTGATGTAGACTAATGCCACTAATTAAAACAAGTATTTCGAGGTAAACAAGCTTTTTACACAAAGTTTTGATGGAAACCTTGCTACATTTCAAAAAAAAAAAAAAAAAAAAAAAAAAAAATATAAGGAATGCTAAAATGATGACGAGACTCAGTTGTGACGCCAAATTTCTGTAATAAACGGGACAATCACAATAAGTCCCCCAGCTTCGGTAAAAGAATCCAATGTTGTTCCATTTGATGAAACAGATAGCTCCATGAGAGATGTTTTTAACACTATTACCATTTTTTCAACACACTGCACCTTGTAAGATGGGAAATAGACGAAGAATTCATTTAAGTGGAACTGCAATAATTATGTAGTAATCTACGAGTCATGTCAAAAATTCCGAATAAAATTAGTGCATTTAACTCTGAAATGTAAATGAATCCATATTCGAGACCAGAAATGACGTGCAGGATATGTGCAAAGTGATTCTGTTGGCTAGTATACTAGACCTTTTCAAAATATTATGCAAAAGCTGGTTCATACTTGTAAACAGTAATAAACGAGTTGTAATAAACGAGCCCTTGACATCAATCATGTTAAAGTCATGATAGCAAAATCACGTAATTCAACATTATTTACCTTCGGTTGTTAAAATCCCTTCGATTTCAGTGAATGTTGTGTCTGGTAATGACGTAAACAGCACGATTCTGAGATTACGTTTCGGAAACTATGATGCATTTCTAAAGGGTCTCGTTGACTGCATATTGCGTATCATTCTGTTGTAATTTATATTTTAGCCATGCTCTGTGAAAAGGGGTTTGATGCATTTGCAAAAAGTATCGTCCCATGTCAGTCTGCGCAGTTGGCACCGGCTGACCAGTGTGGAAACAATTTGCTTTTTGCAAACTTTCTACAGAGTCAAGTATCACTCTACCTCATGATTTGACCAAATGGATTTTATGGATCCATTACAATATAACGACTTAATTGATTTAACACATTACGGAGATGCATGAAACCCACCTTTGCCAAACATGGCTCATTTTAATTTATACCAAATATGTATTTATTCAATTTTTGCCTGATATTAGTCTTAGTTCTTAGAAATGATGATCATAAAACAGACCTTTGTCGATGTTTGCAGGGTTAGGGGGAGCGTCTATGGTGAATTTAAGTGGTGTATTTTTTTAAACACATTACATGTACTCTAGGATAGATATTTCTTCGCCAATAATAATGGAAATATACAAAAATAACGCAGATTAACTTCAAAGATTTACTATAAGGTGTCCGACAGTGGTGAAAACCTGATATTTCAGCATTGGAAAAAGGTGAAGCTGTGAAATGATAAAGAGGTGCAGAAAAAAGATGTGATTGGATCCATTGATGATCGTATTTGAACCAACAATGAAATTGGGTCGAATTTTCACAGTTCAAGATCACGTTTTGAAAAGTTACCGATTTAAAGATTTTTACAAGTGTTCATAACTTTAACACTCTAAGTGTAATAAACAGGACAAAGTATTAAAGTCAATAAAAATGTTCCTTGTTCACTCTTCACAGCTGTATGTCGAAATGGTTTTTGGTTGTTAACTCTGTTGGATTTCCTCATAATTCGGGTAAATCACGTTAAAATAGCATTCATTTAGGTTTTTATAGACACTATAATAGACGGGACAATCACTAGTAATAAACGGGACAGTGGGAAAAGTTATAACATAATTATAAGTATTCATTCGAGGATAAAAAATGTTTTGGCTATAACGAGTAAACATGTTTACTGTGTGAAAGTATAGGAATCTTGAAAATTATTTCACCTTTGATATATTTTATGAAAAAGAATAAAATAGTTTTCAAGCATATACTGCATCATTTTCATGGAAATATATTTTTCAATCCCAGCATAGTGCATATTTTTCTTGGTAACATACACATATTATATACCAATCGAAGTGAAATTTTATCAAAATTATGATAAAAACTTTCAAAATTGTCCAAAGCTGATTAAGCTTGGAAAGCGGCTTCTATTCTGTGCAGTGGTAGTTCTTAAAATCATGCAGAGTTGATAATGCATGTTTATTCAAATTTCCAACAATAAGTTCAAGGCTGGTGAAATTCAAAATTCGGTAGCTTTAAACTTGGAACTACCAAGCGAAATGAAGCAAAGTAATAAAATATGACATAAAAAATTCCAAATTTTTATATGCCCAATGGTCATGTTTGGTGAGAATAAGTCATAAGTGTTGTGTCCGTGGTTGTGAGGTAGAGCGTCGGCCTGGTAACCATAAGGTCCCGAGTTCTATACCCGGGAGCGGGTGTCAACTTTGGGATTGGTCATAGGCCTACACATTTGGTGTGAGTACCGGTGTAGTTCCCAGGAAGCAGAATCAAGAGAGATTAGTATAAGTTGTAAGAACTTGTTTCTCAATCAATGTAAAATAAATACATTGAGTATTGCACTGAAAATGTGGCCTCTAGAACGTACATAAGGTTTTTCTAAGATTTGACCTAATTACCTAGTTTTTGACCCAACATGACCCATTTTCAAACCTGTTCAAGAAATCATCAAGACAAATATTCTTACCAAGTTTCATGAGTATTGCACAGAATATGTGGCCTCTAGAGCTTACACAAAGTTTTTCAAATATCGATTCAGTTAATCTGTTCTAGGCACGATCTCTTTTTCAATTATTTATTTTACTGAGTTCCCGGTCGACCCCTTTTCATGTAACCAAATGTATAAAACATTATTAATAAATGTCATATTATTTCTGTGAAATTGAAAAAAACATGTTTGTATAAAACATTATAAATAAATGTAATATTGTCCATACGGTAAAAATACTTATTAGCTCACCTGAGCACGAAGTGCGAGTTAAGCTGTTGTGGTCAGTCATCGTCCGTCGTCCGTCCCCCAGTCTGTCTGTCCACAATTTCTTTAAAATTCTTCTCCTCCTAAAGCAGTGGGCCAGTCAGCTTGAAACTTTGCAGGGATGTTCCTTTGGTGAAGCTCTACCAAATTTGTTTAAAAAAATTATATTCAATCAAAAACTCCGGTTGCTATGGCAACAGAATGGCTGAAAATGGAATACTAGGTTTTGCTGCTATTTTCCACCACAAACGTCCCCTGACGCTGAGTGAATGTTGGCTGAGCGTTACCCAAGCGTTACAAAAACGTTATAACATCGTTGACTTAGAAACTTATTAATTTGAAGAACGTCGACTTTCCCCGGCGTTTCTCAATTTTTTCAAAACGCAACCAAACGTCGAACAAAATGCTATAGTGTGACAGGGCCTTAACTCTTTTATTACATAAAAAATCAAATTAACATACATGAACACTCCTGTAAGATCCTCTAAGCAGAAAACATGTCATTTATTGAAAATTGATGGACAGAAAACAGTAAATCATTTTTCTCCTTTACTCCTTTTTATCCATCTTAAGATACTTACCAAACAGCTTGTCTTTTTTTTAAAGTGAAAAACCCTGAGCTAGTGCAAGTAACACAAAAGAATCACATTTGCAGGAAAGAAAATTTTCATATAAATCAAAATGGCATTTACAATACCATGTGGAAAAAGGGGCAATTGCTTACTCCTTTTCCTGTAATGTTTTAAAAGGCTGTTTACACATAATATTTACAAAATTAGATTTACTGGGTAATCGGTTAAATTTTGACCAGACAATAAACTTTAGACTAATTCAAGTTGAACACATTCACAGATGACTAATTAAATGTCATATATATATATGACAGCATTTGTATTATAAAGTGTGGAAAACATTGCTGGAAAAGGCGAAAATGCTTGTAACCAGCATTTTTCCTCATCCAACAATGTTTTCAGAAAGGCTTCTTCCTCATGGTTGTCTAAACAAGGGACTGTGAAGAGTTAGTAGAAAGTTGATGAAATTACCAGAGTTGTTAAAGTCATCTTTTAACTGTGCTTCTGTTCCCCTGACTGCTTCAACTACTGATATTGGCATTTCATTTTTAGCCACATTTTCTTCATATGAAAACTGCAAAATAGCATCAACTCTTGCTATGAACACGTAGGAGTTTAATTTCTTCTTAAATTCTCCAACAATACCAACTGTTTGTCAAAAAGAGGAAGAAGAAAAATTAATATTATGGTCAACTCTTTACCAACAATCGAATCGCCCAAATTAAAAGCCTTATCAAGCAACAAATTCAATATAGCTCATATGGTAGGATAAGTCTCTGATAGGATAGAAAACACTATGAGAAAAGGAGAAAATGCTGGTTATCACCATTTTCTCATTTCCCCAAAATATTCTTAAAATCCATCTTCTTCAAAGTCAATAAAACTTCCCATTAAACAACTGGAAGGAGGTTCTGGCAGTTGGGGAACCAAGAGGGCCATTGGTCCTAAAGCACTCACCTGAGCAAAGTCTTCTAGGGTTGATAAACTGATGAGATCCTAGTTTTTAATAATGTAAAACATGTGAGGGTAAGTGACCTACTGCTTTACCAACTTGAAGTATTTTTTCAACTTGTCAGAAAAATCATTAAGACAAAAATCTGACCAAGTTTCATGAGTATTAGGCTGAAAATGTGGCATTTAAGTTCGCATAAGGCTTATCTAAGATTTGGCCCAGTGACCTGCTTTTTAAACGCAGCATGACCCAATTTCAAGCTTGCCTCAGACATCATCAAGGTAAACACTCTGATCTAGTTTCACAAGTGTCAGACTGAAAATGTGGCCTCTAGAGTGCACACAAGGTTTTTCTAAGATTTTGCCCTGTGACCTATTTTTTGACCTGATATGACCCAATTTTAAACCTGTCCTAGATATTATCAAGACAAACCGTCTGACCAAGGTTATCAAGAGTATCAGGCTGAAAATGTGGCTTATAGGGTACAAATAAGTTTCCTAAAATTTGTCCCAGGGACCTAGTTTTTGACCTCACATGACCCATTTTCACACTCATCAGAGATATCATTATTACAAAAATTCTGACCAATATTCAAAATTATTAGATGAACAAAGTGGACTTTAGAGCCTACACAAGGTTTTTCTGCAATTTGACCTCGTGACCTTGTTTTTGATTTCGCATGTGCCAATTTCAAGCATGTGTGAAATATTATCAAGATAAATATTCTGACCAAGTTTCAAGAATATCTGACTGAAACTGTGGCCTATAGTGTGCACACAATGTTTTTCTAAGATTTGGCCCAGTGACCTACCTTTTGACCTCGCATCAACCAATTTCATACTTGTCCGAGATTTTATCACGAAAAACATTCTGACAAAGTTTCATTAGTATCTGATTGATAATGCAGGCTAAAGAGTGCACACAAGGTAAATACTGACGACCCATATGACAGAGGACGGATAACGACACATCACAAAAGCTCACCTTGAGCACTTCGTGCGCTGGTAAGCAAAAACTGGCGTTACAGTATTGATTTTTTCAGAACTTCCTGAAGAAATTTGAAGCAGATAATTTTTGATATCCATAGGGTTCAAATTTTGTACAGGAGGGCCTTGATGGCCCTGAAATCACTCACCTTAATCCTTTGACCAAGCATTACCCATTTTCAAAGTCTCCTAAGATATTCTGACAAACATTTTAACAAATTTTCATGAGTATTGGGCTGAAAATGTGGCCACTAGAGAGTACACAAGGTTTTTTTAGAGCCTGTCTCATTGACTTACTTTACAGCCCAACATAGCTGATTTTCCAGCTTTATGTTGATAATATCCAAACAAAGATTCTGACCATGTTTCATGAGTAATGGACAAAAATGTGGTCTCAAGAGTGTACACAGGGTTTTTCAAAGATTTAATTTTTTGACCCAATGTGACTCACTTTCAATCTCATCTGAGTTGTCATCAAAACATACACTCTGACCAACTTTCATAAGTACTGAACAGAAAATGCCTGTAGAGTGAACATAAGGCTTTTTCCAAGATTGAAACTGGTGACCTATACAAACCCATACAAAACATCATAAAGACAAAGTTAACATTCTAACTAATTTTGCTAAGTATTGGACAGAAATTGTGGCCTGTAGAGTATACACAAGGTATTTCAAAGGTTTGACCTGGTGACCTAGTTTCAGACCAAATGAGACCTGTTTTCACACTCAATTGAGATAATATCAAGACAAACATTCTGGGTTAAAAATGTGGCTTCTAGAGTGTATACAAGGTTTATCTATAATTTGACCGGTGATCGAGGTTTTGATCCCCAACTGACCAATTTTCAAACTTCTCAAAGACATCATCAAGACATACTTTCTGTCCAATTTTCATGAGTATTGGACAAAATATGTGGTCTCTGATGGGTACTCAGGTTTTTTCACAGATATGGCCCTGTGACCTAGTTTTTTGCCCAATATGAACCATTTTGCAGCTTGACTGAGTTATTTTCAAGACATACATCCTGACCAAATTTCAGAAGTATTGAACAGAAAATGTGGCCTCTAGAGTGAACCCAAGCTTTTTCTAAGATTTGATCTAGTGACCATGTTTTTGAACTCACATGATCAATTTTCATTCTCATTCAAAACATCATCTAGAAAAACATTTTGACAAACTTTCATGAGTATAGGATTGAAATTGTGGCATCAAGAGCGTATAGAAGTTTTTCAAAATTCAAGATTTGACTCAGTGACGTTGTTTTTGACCCTATATGTACCATTTTCAGACTTGTCTGAAATACCATTTAAAGAAACATTCAGACTGACCTTCAACTGTAATGGACTGAAAATGTGGCCTATAGAGTGTATACAAGGTAATTTAAGACTTAACCAAGTGATCAAGTTTTTTACCCAACATGACCAATTTTCAAATTGTTCCAGATATTATCAAAATAAACATCCTGGCCAAGTTTTATGAGTATTAAATTGCAAATGTGGCCTCCACAATTTGAGCTACTTTCATCAGTATCAGGCTGAAAATGTGGCCTCTAAAATGCACACAAGGTTTTTATAAGATTTGGCCCAGTGACGTGCTTTTGACCCGACTTTACCCAATTTCATAATTGGGTGAGATATCATCAAGACAAACACTCTGACCTAGTTTCATGAGTATCAGGCTGAAGATGTGGTCTCTAGAGTGCACACTTGTACGGATTTTCTGAGATTTTGCCCGATGATCTACTTCTTGACCCAGCAATACCCAATTTTGAACTTGTGCAAGTTATCATCAGGACAAACATTCTGACCAAGTTTCAAGAGTATCAGGCTGAAAATGTTGCTTACAGAGTGCACAGAGGGCTTTTCTGGGATTTGGCCCAGTGACCTGCTTTTTTACCTGGCCCTACCCAATTCTAAACATGTTTAATGAGTTTCATGAGTATCTGACAGAAAATGTGGTCTCTAGAGTGCACACAAGGTAAATGCTGATGAACTGACAATGGACGATTGATAACAGACACCGCACAATCACAAAAGCTCACCTTGCTCAAGGTGAGCTAAAAATGCTAGTAACTAGTATTTTCTCCTTTTACTTAAATATTTGCAAGAGCTTTTTCTTCTCAGGGTAGTTAGAGGATATGATTGATTGGTAAAGGGATAAGAATACTTAATGCTACAAAGCATGATTTAAAGTAAAGACAATCCTTAATCAGTTACAGTAGATGATTAGGATTTTACCTAATCCTTTTGACAATTAATCCTTCAACAAACAATCCCGCAATTGTTTGACTCCGAGGAGAAAAGATCCTGAAAACATTGTGGAGGGACAAAGGGAAAATGCCGGTGACAAGCAATTTCTCCTTTTCATATACAGTTTTTTGTTTTCTCACAGAAGAATCCCTTTATTTGAGACACACCAAATTTGCTATCTGCAAAACCTAACAAGTCTAAAAGTATCTTGTGTGATGGAAAGCTATGTCTTTACCAAGTGACAAAATTTTGGAAAGTGTTAGCAGATTATAACATAATTGTGGCTCAAATCATGAGATTTGTCTTTGAAAGGGTAGAAAACATTGTGGAAAAAAGATAAAATGCTGAATACTAGCATTTTTTTCTGTTTCTCACAATATTTTCAGAAGCATCCGTTCTAAGGGTCGTTAAAATGAATGGTTATTAGTAGAGGGTTATTTTAATACTGGGATAAGATTGCATCACAAAACCAGATACACATACAATAATATAATGAGCTTACTGTTACTGAACAGTTTATTGTGCGTCTGTCAAAGCCTACTGAAGCATTTCTATCGACTGTGGTGTCCTTCAAGATGCAGCTGTAGGAATGTCCATCAAGCTAAAATATGCAAGCAAAATAGTGCATTTACTTACTTTTTGAGAGACATGGAAAACATTGGAAAATTTTGTAAGTTCATAGTACATAAATGAAACTGAATAATAATTTCAAAAATCATCAATCTTGTGACTTAAACTGTAAAGAAGTATCTTTAATAAAGATGGACGGCAAAAGAGATAATGGAATACGAATGTTGAAACCCTTTTGTGGCTTAAAAGTAAAATAATGAAAAATAACAACATACACAATGGCCTCTTTTTCATCACCATTTTTCATTCTGTTGAAAAGTAGTAATGGGTTATGGGGTATGGCTTATGAAAATATCAAATTTCTAAATAGAACAAGAACAGGATCATTCTCTATTACATTCATTTTGCTATGGTATGAATCAATACCCCGGTGTATCAATTAACAGTAGCCACACATGTAAATAGTGGTCTTATACATGTGCAAGCAAATATGGCAGCAGGGGCCAGCCGAATAAACGTGTGGACATTTTCTACTAATTAAAATTACCATATGTTCATTTTTTATCAGTACCAAGAAGTAGGTCAAAAGCCAGCACATTCAGCTATGCCAAAAAAGTCATAATTGACCAAATGACAGGTGTCAATAAAATTACAGTAAGTGGTGTAGAAGAGTTGATAGCATATAGGCAAATTAAGTCCTTACTGAACAATTCTTTCAATGACCTTGAGGAGAAGTGGTCTTTAAAAATTGTCGGAAATGAGAAATTGCATGTTATAAGCAATTTAACATTTTCTCAGTGTTTTCTATCCTGTCAGAGAACTTCTGCTTACTTCAACCAATTTCAGTTCTTTTAATTTGCAGATGTTTTCCACATGTCTTTGAAAGAGTCAGAAATCTATAATTTAGTAAAGAGTTAAAGGCTTATCAAAATCCATAACAAATCACAGGAAGGAAAGAAAACTGATTCCTTTAACTATTCACTAGACAACAACAATTTTAGAATTGGCTGTATTTAAAAAATTTGCAGACAATAAATGTGTTTTAAATGATAGGATTTGTTTTTGTGAGGGTAAAAACATTGTGAGAAATGGAGAAAATGTTGGTTACCTAGACATGAGGTCTTTCATACCAATGTTTGCCCAAGTTTTCCACTTCATTGGTCATATTTCTATGGTGCAGCCTGAAACTTACCATTTTTTTCCCTTTGCAATCCTTTAATTTTCCCAATTAATACGGTCTAGCGTTTTTATAAACCTCTGTGAAAAACCTTTCGTAAACATAGTGGGAAAAGGAGAAGATGCATTTTCTCCTTTTCCCATATTGTTTTCCATCCTTTCAAAACAAACTCCCATTATTTCAGCCATATCCATATTGTCCTCATCATATTCTTTCAATAATGACAGGCAACAACCTCCACATTCGGCAAAGATTTAACTTTGTACCATACAGGACAATTTTAGATGTCTCAAAATAAAATGGATTTTTAACAAAGAATTTGATATTGCACAAATGATAAACTTGTTTTAGGAAGGGAACAAAAAAACTGAGGGGAGAAGAGAAAATGCTGGAAAACAGCATTTTCTCCTTTTCCCACAATGTTTTCAACAGATTTCTTCCTCAGACTTGTTAAAGCTTAGAATCATTTGATAAAGGGTTAACCACCACACATGGATCATGGAGCATGGATCTGATTTATCCATGCAATTTGTTTTTTGGATAAAAATGCAAAATTTCTCCAGGCTATTAACAAAGCCAAATGACTTACTTGTTTCAAATTTGTAACATTCAATGAAATGGTCTTTTCTATTCCATTTGGTATGTAAATACCTGGGGTATCCACCAAGCTTGGGCAACTGTCTCTCTGTGAAAAAGAAAGTAGAAAGAAGTCCTCATATAATTCAATGGCTAAAGAAAAACAATAAAACCTATACTGGGAATTTATACACCCTCTATGTGAGGAAAAAGGTTGAAGTTTTTTCTTATTTTCTATTCTAAGTCAAAAATATAGCACTATTCCAGTCTGGTGAACAACTCTATTCATCTTTGTCAAACTACAAAATTCTAGACTTCTTCACATTAAAAGCATTTGCTGACAACAATGATGAATTTTTCTTTGAAAGTGCAGAAACGATTGTGAGAAAAGGAGAAAACAATAGTAATCGGCGTTTTCTCCTTTTCTATTCAACCATGTGTTCAAAAGTTTTCTTTTTTTTAGGGGCATCGAAACTCAGGATTGTGTGGGATAGGTTAAAAAGCATTGTGGCAAAAAAAGAGAATATTTAACCTTAATTTATGTTGATTCAACATTTTTATCGAGCCACTTGTGGTGAGCGAGACATAGTTGTCACAATGTAGCTTTGGTGTATGTGCGTTTGTGCATGTGTCAGTGAGTGCATGCACCATTCCGTCCGTGTGTTCATCCGTCTGATTTTTGTCCAGATCAGAACTTCTACATTTATGGTGGGTTTCAAAATAATCTGGCACATTTGTTCTCCTTTATGAGTAGAAGCGCATTGAAATATTTGGTCAGGTAGGTCCAAGGTTAAGGTTACACTTGAGGGTCATTTGCCCAAGGCAGGTAATCTTCTAGTTTATCAGCATGTTCATTTAGCACCTTAAACTCAGGTTAAACCTTTGACAGACATTGCCATTTTTATCAACCCTGATGAAAGCAGACTCTTGAAAACATAGTGGGAATAGGAGAAAATTGAATTAACAAGATACTTTTCTTTTCTCACAATGTCTTCTAACCACTCGAAAGTAAAATCTGATTATCTGAATAACAATTTATTTGTCATATGCAAACTTTTTCAGTATGGTGGACCATAAAATTTGTCTGGTAAAGAATTAAACTTCATGGTAAACTTACCGAGGAAATAGAATCAACATCATCATCACAGGTTTCTTTACACTGTAAGTCTGCTGAGCACCATGTACAATTTACCTCAGGAGAAACTAGGCATGAGGAGCAACTGCAAATATATAAGCATAAAAATTTAAGTGACATATTAAACTAATATCTAAAATGATTTCATTTCACAGGTTTTTTTTTTATAAACTATTCACCATTTACCACACAATCGAGAAAGAAACAAAACAGAAAGAAAACTACTGAAAACATTGTGGGAAAAGGAGAAAATACTGGTAACCAGCATTTTCTCCTTTTTCCACAATGTTTTCTATCCTTCCCGAAACAAATTTCTAGTTTTGAGTCAGATTTATTTGTGAACTAGACTAAAATTCTGTAGTATGGTAAAAATTTAACAAAGGCTGGTAATTTCAACTCATGGGCAACAATGGCTTTAAAACTTAAATACAGATAGAAAGATAAGTAGAAAACAGAGTGTACATAAGGTTTATCTGAGATTTTACCTAGTCACCTAGTTTTTGACCCAATGTGACCCGTTTTCAAACTTGTTCAAGATATTATCATGACAAACATCCTGACCAAGTTTCAAGAGTATTGGACTGAAAATGTGGCCTCTAGAGTGTACACAAGGTTTTTCTAAGATTTGGCCTAGAGACCTAGTCTTTGACCCCACATGACCCATTTTCAAACTTGTTCAAGATATCATCAAAACCAAATAAGAGTGCCGTCGTCACAATATACACAGCCACATGACTGCTATTTCAAGCAGCTAGCTATAGAGACTAAGTGTTGGAATTTCTAGCACCTGCCTGGGTAGCTCAATGGATATATTGTGTTACTTGTGATCTAAAAGGTTTACACACGGACTGATGGATGGAAAGACGGACGCACTACGGATGACAGGCCATGACATAAGCCCTGCTAGACTTCGTCCAGTGGAGCTAGAAACTTGAAAAATTAAATTGGACATGAAGCCCTATTTTTCCATGACACAGCAATAAATTCTTAAACCCTGACAATATGCACTAGGTCATATAATCTCTGAAAATTTCATCGAAATCCGTTGAGATATGTCTAGTAATTAAAGAGATATTGGTGAAAATGAAATATAACATGAAGACTCCTTTTTCCATGACGCAGCTATAAATCGCAAAATCTTGAAAATATGCGCTAGGTAACACGATGAGAAAAATTCTGTGAACGTTTTATCCGAATCCGTCAAGAAATGTGGGAGGAGTTGCGTTCACAAGAAATGGACATACGTACGGACGGATGCAGCTTGAATTTGACATGAAGCTTCCTTTTTCCATGACACAGTAATAAATTCCAAAACCCTGACAATGTGCGCTGAGTCACATGATCTGTGAAAATTCCATCGAAATCCGTTGAGATATGTCCAGTAATTAAAGAGATATTGGTGAAAAAAAGGAAATATAACATGAAGCCCCCTTTTTGCATGACGCAATAATGAATCGTAAAACCTTGACAACATGCACTAGGTCACATGATGAGAAACATTCTGTGAAAATTTTATCCAAATCTGTCAAGAAATGTGGGAGGAGTTGTGGTCACAAGAAATGGAATGAAGTGTAACATGAAGTCTTCTTTTTCCATGACGCAGCTATGAATCGCAAAACTTTGACAATATGCGCTAGGTCACATGATGAGAAACATTCTGTGAAAATTTTATCCAAATCCGTCAGGAAATGTGGAAGGGTTGCGTTCACAAGAAATGGAATGAAATATAACATGAAGCCTCCTTTTTCCATGACGCAGCTATAAATTGAAAACCTTGATCATATGCGCTCGGTCACATGATGAGAAACATTCTGTGAAAATTTTATCCAAATCTGTCAAGAAATGTGGGAGGAGTTGTGGTCACAAGAAATGGAATGAAGTGT
Source organism: Hippopus hippopus (assembly GCA_946811185.2). Lineage (NCBI taxonomy): Eukaryota > Metazoa > Mollusca > Bivalvia > Cardiida > Cardiidae > Hippopus > Hippopus hippopus. The sequence continues at coordinate 36,992,824 of OX328102.1, read as the reverse complement.
AACATGAAGCCTTCTTTTTCCATGACGCAGCTATGAATCGCAAAACTTTGACAATATGCGCTAGGTCACATGATGAGAAACATTCTGTGAAAATTTTATCCAAATCCGTCTGGAAATGTGGAAGGGTTGCGTTCACAAGAAATGGAATGAAATATAACATGAAGCCCCCTTTTTCCATGACGCAGCTATAAATTGAAAACCTTGATCATATGCGCTAGGTCCCATGATGAGAAACATTCTGTGAAAATTTTATCCAAATCCGTCAAGAAGTGATGGAGGACTTGCGTTCACAAGAAAAGGGACAGACGGACGGACGAACGGTCGGACGGACGGAGATGACGCCAATATACGTCGCCTTCGGCGGCATATAAAAATCTAATCAACTTTCAAGGGTATTAGACTGAAGAAGTGGTCCCTAGTGTGTTCACAATGTTTTTCTAAGATTTGATCTAGTGACCTAGTTTTTGACCCGACATGATCCATTTTTAAACTCGTCTGAGATATTATCAAGACGAACATCCTGACCAAGTTTCATGAATACTGAACTGAAAATGTGGCCTTTACAGTTTACACAAGGTTTTTCTAAGATTTGACCTAGTGACGTAGTTTTTGACCCCACATGGCCCATTTTCAAACTTGTCCGAGATATCATCAAGACAAACATCCTGACCAAGTTTCATGAGTATATCAAACTGAAAATGTGGCCTCTAGAGTGTTCACAAGGTAAAAGTTGACGACGGACGGCGAATGACAGACGACGAACGACGGACGGCGGATGATGCATGACACACGACGGACACAGCACGATCACAAAAGATCACCTTGAACACTATGTGCTCAGGTGAAGAAAAAAAACTGGATCAAAATAGCCGACTTTATTGAATAAACAAGAAATGCAAATGTTCAACTTGAAATGGCTACTTTTCCCTTACTACGTTTTTGATTTTCATCAAAATCAATAGGGTTCAAGTTATTGATTATATAAATGATCTGTGCAAGTTTCATGAAAAATACCACACATGTCGACTTTATAATGTAAACAAGAAATGCAAATGTTTAACTTTAAATGGCTACTTTTCCCTTACTAGGTGTTAGATTTGTTTCAAAATCAATAGGACTGAAGTTTTTGGTAGAAACCTTTTTATTTACCATAAGTGGCCTGCTTTCAGACTTGAAATTTAATGATTAAACAAACTTTCTTACCGAGTTTCATAAGAATTACAATGTAATATTACCTTTGAAGGCATACACACAGTCTTTTTTAAAGATTTAATCTAGTGACATACTTTTGACAAAGATGATTTCAAAACAAATATTCTCACCATGGTTCATCAGAAATGGACTTAAAATCTGGTAGTTCCAGTGTCCACAAAGTTTTTCTACAACCTGGTCACTAGTATTTAAAGTATAGTAACGGTTACTTTGTTGGTCACATACCAGAATTTTTGTTTCTTGAATATTCAATATTTGATATTATCTAAACACTCTTCTTCTTTACAGTTTCTTTGAAAATGGCCTAATAATTTACACTGAATCCCTATTGATACCTGTTGATATCTTTTCTTATGATGATTTTTTCCCGGTATAACTCTATGCAAAGCATGTGACCCAAGGTACTGAGTACCAATCATCATTGCCAAAATTTAATGTATGCCTTCTGATTCTGGAGACCAGGATTTTTATAAGATTTTGATAAATATAATAACAGTGATCGTCTTGGTCACATGAACATTTTTTATGAGACTACCATAGGATTACTTCTGTAGTCATAAGTAAACAAACAGTGTAAGTAGAAATTAATTCTAGAACTATCTTAAAAGTTACCAGGTCACTCTATCTTTTGTTTACTTTTTGCCTAATTTTAAAATTTATTTTTCAGCTAGACACAAACACTTGAACTAACCACACAATAACAGATAGTCATCTTCACAATACCATATTTTCGATACTTTTATTTGTAGGGGGGGAGGTATTTTTTAAAGGAACAAAAATATTTCAAAACATCAATTATGTACAAATTAGTTTCTCGCAGTTATCCTTTCACAACTTTTTTTTTGCATTTATGTTTGCAAAAAGTATTTGTTATTTACTTATAGCAATAAAATTCTGTTCTGTTCAAAAAGAAAAAAAAAATTTCCATGCTTTTAAATGGTATTACTTATGTTATGTAGATAGGATATACAATGACCTGATTTCAGAATATTCTAGAAACATGAAGAACATTTTTTGGTTTTTCCATTGTGGCTATTTTTAGAAACAGGTTGTTAGTAAACAAGCTGTTTACTAATCGATGATATCATCTTTCTAGAAAAGACTAATCTAGAATATTCCAAGCTGGTATAAATAGGAGTGACTTACTTGGTGATTTTGGATTTTGAAGTTAGCCTTGCGGCTTTGAGGATACAGAATTAGTGAAAAGTGTTGGATTTAATTTGGAATATACATCTGTAAGTTGGAATTATCTTTTTATTAAACAGGTTGCTCATATCTATCTGCAAGTTGAAACTAGTGTTAATTTAGGTTTTAGGAACCAGAAATTCGATACTTTTTGTAGTCTAAACTTAATTCTTAATTTTGAGGGACTTATTCTATTTCTTGTTCTCAGATTAAGAATTGTCAAAATTTCATTCAAACTTAATTCTTATTGTACTATTTCGTCTTTATTCATTAATAAATATTGTTAATTGTTAAAGACTTGTTGCTGGTTTTCTTTCTCGTTACGCTTGTCCCGTAACAGAAATTGAGGGCTCGTCCGGGATTGATCATCTAGTCATTTTGGATATAGTTGGAAATTATTTTGAACTTGTTACAGTATTAAAGTTTATTAGAAAATAAAAATAATAATAAAAAAATAAAATTTGATTTTTGTTCTACTGAACCAGCAAAAAGCAATCAGGTCTTTTGATCTTGAAAAATTTATTGCGGAACCGTCTCAGGAGTTGTTAAATTTGGCAAAAAAGTCTGATTTATTAGATCTTGCTTTTCATTTTAAACTGACTGCCATTAAAGGTACTATATTAAAGCATGAAATTAAGAATCCTATTGTCCAGTTCTTGGTTGATGAAGAAATACTTGACTCGTCTGCTCTGTCTCTTATTCTTGTGTCTCAGACAGACGTTAAAACTAATATTGAATTAGAAAAATTAAAACTATAGATAGAAAAAGAAGAAAGGATGAAAGAAAAAGAATCAAAATTAAAATTAGAGCAAAAAGAAAAAGAACTAAAAATAAAATTAGAGCAAGGAGAAAAAGAATTAAAAATAAAATTTGAGCAAGAAGAAAGAATGAAAGAAAAATAATTAGAGTTAGAAAAAGAAAAAAATGTACGTTGAATTAGAAGAAAGAGAAAAGGATAGGCAATTTCAGATGAGAATGAAAGAATTGGAAATAGAAAATAAAGAAAAACAATCTTTGCATGTGATTAAATGACTTTGACATAATAAAACACCTCAGACTTGTTCCGCCATTTCAAGAACGTGAAGTTGATAAATAGTTTTCATATTTTGAAAGATTTGCTGAAATCTGAAATGGCCAAAAGAACACTGGACCTTACTCTTGCAAAGAGTTGTAACTGGAAAGGCTCGTGATATTTTATCTCAACTAAGTAAGGAATAATTTTCTAATTATGATAATGTTAAAGAATTGATTCTGAAGGCTTATTAGTTGGTACCTGAAGCATATAGACAAAAATTTAGGAATTGCAGAAAAGAAAATGGTCAAACCCATGTTGAATTTTCTAGAACTAAAGAACAATTATTTGATAAGTGGTGCCATTCAAAGAAAATAAATTCAGATCATGGAAAACTAAGACAATTATTGCTAGTTGAAGAATTTAAAAGGTGCATTAATTTCGATATAAAAACTTTCTTAGACGAGAAAGAAGTTGAAACTTTAGAAGAAGTTGCTTCCTTAGCAGACAACTTTGCCTTGACACATAAGGTCTCTTTCATAAATCAAACCCTCGAAAACTTTCTTATTCATCTACTGGTCCTAAACCAAATTTCAATTAATATAATGACAATTCCAATCAGAATAGTCCCAAACCCAAGTCTCCTTATGAAGCCAAAGGTCAAAATCCCTTATCTCGACCCACGTGTAATTATTGCAAAGAATCAGGCAATATTATTTCTGAATGTCCTGTTTTAAAAAGAAAACGGGAAAAACAAGAAAGTTTTAAGCCTACAGGTTTTACTTCATTAAAGTCTACACCTCAGTCATGTTTTAAAGACCAAACCTTTGTCCAGGCCAAAGTACCTGAGACTGATACTGTTATGGAGATTTATGAACCATTCTTGTCAGATGGTTTTGTGTCACTAAAAAGTGATTTTGCCCAGTCTACCCCTATCAAAATTTTACATGATACTGGAGCTTCTCAATCTCTTATTTTAGCAGATGTCCTGCCTTTTTCTGAGAAGATCACTTCTGGGACAAGCCTCCTTATTCAGGGTGTAGAATGTGGATTTGTTAATGTTCCGCTTCATAACATTTATTTGTCTTCAGACTTAATTAATGGTCCAGTGACTGTTGGTATTAGAAAAAAATTACCTTTTAAAGGTGTTCATTTGTTATGAGGCAATGATTTAGCCGGAGATAAGGTAGTTGTTAATCCACTTGTAACTGACACACCTTGCATGGATGAAACATCCGATCCAATTGAGGAAGACATTCCTGACCTTTACCCGTCATGTGCAGTTACTAGATCTATGGCAAAGAAAGCCATTTTGACTGAAAATCAGTCTGATATATACTTATCTGATTCTTTGTTGGGTCATTTATTTAAAAATGAAATTAAGAGGTATATTTCACAAAACCCGTCTGAAAGTCAGAGAAATTCTAAACATAATTCATCAGAATTTGATTATATATCTTCACCTTTAGTTAATGAAGGCTATGATACAAGGTCAAGGTCAAAACTAAGTGAAGACCAACACAATGATTCAGAACTTGCACCTTTATTTCAAAGAGCTGTCAGTGAAACTGATCTTTCACAGGAACCTGTCTGTTTTTAAATCAAAAATGGAATATTAATGAGAAAGTGGCGCCCTCCTGAAGTTTCTGTTCATGATGAGTGGGCTGTCAATCATCAAGTTGTCATTCCTAAATCTTATAGATTAGAAATATTAAGCTTAGTTCATGAAACACCTATGTCAGGTCATTTAGAAATCAATAAAACCTATCACACAATTCTTAATCATTAAGAGAAAACTCAACGTAAAATGAAAGCAAGATATTTTGGTCCTTATTCTTTAGAAAAAGAGGTCAGTGACTTAAATTATGTGATAGCAACTCCTGACAGGCGAAAGCAAAAGCAATTATGTCATATTTATATGTTAAAAGAAAATGTTGGTAGGGATAATTCAAATATTTCACCAATAAATGTAGTTTCCTCAGTCCCTCAAAATCAAAATCACATTAACCCGGAAGACATAAATTGTGAAGAAATTAAATTTGATAAGTCTATTTGTTCAAAACTACAGAATTCTAACATTTTAAGAAATTTAGATTAAAAACTTTCATATTTAGACAATAACCAAAAAGATGAATTAACAAATTTAATTTCTGAATATGAGCACCTGTTCCCTGACATTCCAACACGGACAGATACAATATACCATGATGTGGACATCGAAAATTCAAAACCAGTGAAACAACATCCATTTCGAATGAATCCCAAGAAACTGAAGCATCTTAGAGAGGAAATCAGGTATCTATTGGAGAATGACTTTATTGAACCTAGTCAAAGTGAATGAAGTTCTCCCTGTATTCTTGTACCAAAGCCAGATGGAAGTTTTCGTATGTGCACTGACTATAGAAAAGTTAATACTGTGACCAAAATTGATTCGTTTCCAGAGCCAAGAGTAGATGACTGCATTGACAATATTGGTCGTGCAAAATATATTACCAAATTTGATCTTCTGAAAGGATTTTGGCAAATTCCTCTCACTGAAAGAGATGAATAGATCTCTGTATTTGTAACTCCTTATGGACTTTATCAGTGCAAAGTTATGCCGTTTTTGGGATGAACATCTAAAGACTATCACAGAATTTTTTGAAAGACTGACTAAAGCCAAATTAACATTTAATCTTGTTAAAAATGAATAGACTTGTAATTAGTTAACATTTGTCTTCATGTATAATATTTTAATTTGTATTTAGTTAACATTTGTCTTTATGTATTTTCATGTACATTTATGTGTAATGATATTTTCTATCTTCAGACAAAAGAAAGTTTTACTTCTTAAAACTTTCTTTTCCTTTAGGAGGGGAAGTGTTATGCTGTTACGATCCAAGCGTAACGAGAAAGAAAACCAGCAACAAGCCTTTAACAATTAACAATATTTATTAATGAACAAAGACAAAAGAGTAAAATAGGAGTTAAGTTTGAATGAAATTTGACAATTCTAATCTTAGAATGTTGAAATAAAATAAGTCCCTCAAAATTAACAATAATGTTTAGACTACAAAAAAATGAAATTTCTGGTTCCTAAAACCTAAATTAACAATAGTTTCAACTTGCAAGTAGATATGAGCAACCTGTTTAAAAATTAAGCAATTCTAACTTACAGTTCCATATCCCAAGTTAAATCCAACACTTTTCACTAATTCTGTATCCACAAAGCCACAAGTCTAACTTCAAAATCCAAAAATCACCAAGTAAGTCACTCCTATTTTTATCAGCTTGGAAAATTCTAGATTAGTCTTTTCTAAAAAAAATGACATCATCGATTAGTAAACAGCTTGTTTACTAACAACCTGTTTCTAAAAATAGCCACAATGGAAAAACCAATAAATGATCTTCATGTTTCCAGAATATTCTGAAAACAGGTCACTGTATATCCTGTCTACATAACACTTCCCCTTCTAAAGGAAAAGAAAGTTTTAAGAATTAAAACTTTCTTTTGTTAGAATATAAAACATATCATTACACTTAACTGTACATGGAAATACATTATACATAAAGACAAATGTTAACTATTTACAAGTTAGACTCTAGACAATGCATCAGGGATAATATTATCCCTACCTTTTATGTGTCTGATATCTATGCTATATTCTTGTAAAAACAGACTCCACCGGAGTAAACTTTGATTCTTGTTTTTCATTTTATGGATAAAAATCAGAGGATTATGATCACTATATACAATGATGGGTGCAGGAGAAGATGACAAATATATTTCAAAATGCTGAAGAGCAAGAATAAGAGATAAACACTCTTTTTCTGTTGTTGAATAATTTTTCTGATGTTTGTTAAACTTTTTAGAAAAATAACTAACTGGATGATCTACACCATTACAATCTTCTTGAAGTAAAACACCACCTGCACCAGTATCACTAGCATCTACTGCAAGCTTAAATTCTTTTCCAAAATTAAGAGCTAAAAGAACTGATTCACTTTTTAGTATGGCTTTTACTTTATCGAAAGCTTTTTGACAATCATCATTCCATATAAATTTTTTGCGTTTGCTGAGAAGACTTGTCAGTGACTCAGCAATGACAGAAAAATTACCACAGAATTTCCTGTAGTAACCAGCCATACCAAGAAATCTCATAAGTTTTCTTTTGCAAGTAGGTACAGGAAAATCAGAAATAGCTTTAACTTTAGCTTCTACGGGTTTTACCTGTCCTTGTCCAACAACATGACCCAAAAATGTTAAACTAGCATGACAAAATTCACTTTTAACAAGATTAATTGTTAATTTGGCTTTACTCAGTCTGTCAAAAAATTCTCTGATAGTCTTTAGATGTTCATCCCAATCATCGCTGTGAATGATGACATTATCGATGTAGGCCCTACAGCCGTCCAATCCAGATATTATCATGTTGATAAGATGTTGAAATGTAGCTGGCGAGTTTTTCATCCCAAAAGGCATAACTTTGTACTGATAACGTCCATCAGGAGTTACAAATGCAGAGATTTCTCTAGCTCTTTCAGTGAGAGGAATTTGCCAAAATCCTTTTAGAAGGTCAAATTTAGTAACATATTTAGCATGACCAATATTGTCAATGCAGTCATCTACTCTTGGCACTGGAAACGAATCAGTCTTTGTCACAATATTAACTTTTCTATAGTCAGTGCACATACGAAAAGTTCCATCTGGTTTTGTACAAGAATACAGGGAGAACTCCATTGACTTTGACTAAGTTCAATAAAGTCAATCTCCAATAGATACCTGATTTCCTCTCTAAGATGCTTCAATTTCTTGGGATTCATTCGATATGGATGTTGTTTCACTGGTTTTGAATTTTCGATGTCCACATCATGGTATATTGTATCTGTCCGTGTTGGAATATCAGGGAACAGGTGCTCATATTCAGAAATTAACTTTTTCAATTCATCTTTTTGGTTATTGTCTAAATGTGAAAGTTTTTGATCCAAATTTCTTAAAATGTCAGAATTCTGAAGTTCTGAACCAGTAGGGTTAGACTTGTCAATGCTAATTTCTTCACAATTTATGTCTTCCGGGTTAATGTGATTTTGATTTTGAGGGACAAAAGAAACTACATTTATTTGTGAAATATTTGAATTATCCCTATCAACATATTCTTTTAACATATTTATATGACATAATTGCTTTTGCTTTCGCCTGTCAGGAGTTGTTATCACGTAATTTAAGTCACTCACCTTTTTCTCTACAGAATAAGGACCAAAATATCTTGCTTGTAGAGGCCTACCAGGAACTGGCAGAAGAACTAAAACTTTATCTCCTGGTTTAACATTTCTTTCTTTAGAATTCTTGTGATATCTTTCTTTCATTTTACATTGAACTTTCTCTAAGTTTGATTTTGCCATTTCACAAGCTTTAAATAATCTGTTTCTAAAGTCAGCTACATACTGAAGTAAATTTAAAGGAGTGTCTTCTTGTGAGAGAAATGTTTCTTTTAAAAGTTTTAAAGGTCCACGAACTGTGTGGCCAAAAACAAGCTCAAAGGGACTAAAACCAAGAGATTCTTGTACAGACTCTCTTACTGCAAAGAGTAAAAGATGTATACCTTCATCCCAATCCTTTTGTGTGTCAAAGCAATATGATCTTATGATATTTTTTAAGGTCTGGTGTAACCTTTCAAGGGCACCTTGGCTTTCAGGATGATATGCAGATGACCTACGTTGTTTAATTCCCAACTCATGCATTACTTGTTGGAAAATGCCAGACATAAAATTTGACCCTTGATCAGATTGAACAGATTTAGGAAGTCCTACAAAAGTGAAAAAATTCACTAAAGCTTTGACAGTTGTTTTAGATTTTATATTTCTTAAAGGTATTGCTTCAGGAAAACGGGTGGAAGCACACATAATAGTCAGAAGGTACTCATTGCCAGCCTTAGTTTTTGGCAAAGGACCTACACAATCAATTATGATCCTGCTAAAAGGTTCATCAAATGCAGGGATAGGCTGTAGTTTAGCCATAGGTATGACCTGATTGGGTTTGCCTACCATTTGACAAGTACGACAAGACCTACAATAATCTGATACATCTGCTTTTAGACCAGGCCAATAAAAATGGTTAAGAATTTTGTGATAGGTTTTATTGATGCCTAAATGACCTGACATAGGTGTTTCATGAGCTAAGCTTAATATTTCTAATCTATATGACTTAGGAATGACAACTTGATGATTGACAGCCCACTCATCATCAACAGAGACTTCAGGAGGCTGCCACTTTCTCATTAATATTCCATTTTTGATATAAAAACAGACAGGTTCCTAACAGTTTTTTGAAATAAAGGTGCTATTTCTGGATCATTGTGTCGGTCTTCACTTAGTTTTGACCTTGTATCATGGCCATCTTCAACTAATGGTGAAGATGTGTAATCCAATTCTGATAAATTTTGTGTAGAATTTGTCTGACTTTCAGACGGGTTTTGTGAAATATACCTCTTAATTTCATTTTTAAATAAATGACCCAACAAAGAATCAGGTAAGTCAATATCAGACTGATTTTCAGTCAAAATGGCTTTCTTTGCCATAGATCTAGTAACTGCACATGACGGGTAAAGGTCAGGAATGTCTTCCTCAATTGGATCGGGTGTTTCATCCATGCAAGGTGTGTCAGTTACAAGTGGATTAACAATTACCTTATCTCCGGCTAAATCATTGCCTAATAACAAATGAACACCTTTAAAAGGTAATTTTTTTCTAATACCAACAGTCACTGGACCATTAATTAAGTCTGAAGACAAATAAATGTTATGAAGCGGAACTTTAACAAATCCACATTCTACACCCTGAATTAGGACACTTGTCCCAGAAGAGATCTTCTCAGAAAAAGGCAGGACATCTGCTAAAATAAGAGATTGAGAAGCTCCAGTATCACGTAAAATTTTGATAGGGGTAGACTAGGCAAAATCACTTTTTAGTGACACAAAACCATCTGACAAGAATGGTTCATAAATCTCCATAACAGTATCAGTCTCAGGTACTTTGGCCTAGACAAAGGTTTGGTCTTTAAAACATGACTGAGGTGTAGACTTTAATGAAGTAAAACCTGTAGGCTTAAAACTTTCTTGTTTTTCCCGTTTTCTTTTTAAAACAGGACATTCAGAAATAATATTGCCTGATTCTTTGCAATAATTACAAGTGGGTCGAGATAAGGGATTTTGACCTTTTGCTTCATAAGAAGCCTTGGGTTTGTGACTATTCTGATTGGAATTGTCATTATTTTGATTAAAATTTGGTTTAGGACCAGTAGATGAATAAAAAGGTTTTCGAGGGTTTGATTTATTCATAAAAGAGACCTTGTGCGTCAAGGCAAAGTTGTCTGCTAAACAAGCAGCTTCTTATAAAGTTCCAACTTCTTTCTCGTCTAAGAAAGCTTTTATATCGAAATTAATGTACCTTTTAAATTCTTCTACTAACAGAAGTTGTCTAAGTTTTCCATGATCTGAACCTATTTTCTTTGAATGGCACCACGTATCAAATAATTGTTCTTTAGTTCTAGCAAATTCAACATAGGTTTGACCATTTTCTTTCCTGCAATTCCTAAATTTTTGTCTATATGCTTCAGGTACCAATTCATAAGCCTTTAGAATCAATTCCTTAACATTATCATAATTAGAGAGCCGTTCATTACTTAGTTGCGAAAAAATATCGCGAGCCTTTCCAGTTACAACACTTTGCAATAATAAGGTCCAGTGTTCTTTTGGCCATTTCAGATTTCAGCAAATCTTTCAAAATGTGAAAAGTATTTATCAACTTCCTGTTCTTGAAATGGCGGAACAAGTCTGAGGTGTTTTGTTATGTCAAAATCATTAATCATATGCAAAGATGGTCTTTCTTTATTTTCTAATTCTAATTCTTTCATTCTCACCTGAAACTGCATCTTTTCTAACTCTAATTTTAATTGTAATTCTTTTTCTTTCATTCTTTCTTCTCGTTCTAATTCTTTTTCTTTCACTCTTTCTTCTTGCTCTAATTTTAATTTTAATTCTTTTTCTTCTTGCCCTAATTTTAATTTTAATTCTTTTTCTTTCATTTGTAGTTTTGATTTCTCTAACTCAATATTACTTTTTATGTCTGTCTGAGACACACGAATAAGAGACAGAGCAGACAAGTCTGGTATTTCTTCATCAACTAAAAACTGAACAATAGAATTTTTAATTTCATGCTTTAACATAGTACCTTTAATGACAGTAAATGTATAATGAGAAGCAAGATCTAACAAATCTGACTTTTTTGCCAAATTTAACAACTCCTCTGACGGCTCAGCAACATATTTTTCAAGATCAAAAGACATGATTGCTTTTTGCTGGTTTAGAAGAATAAAATTCAAATTCAAATTCAAATTCTAATTTTTTATAACTATTTGTTATCTAATAAAATTTAATACTGTAACAAGTTCAAAATAATTTCAAAATTTCAATATTCTGAAAACAGGTCACTGTATATCCTATCTACATAATAATGTAGATAGGATATACAATGACCTGATTTCAGAATATTCTAGAAACATGAAGAACATTTATTGGTTTTTCCATTGTGGTTATTTTTAGAAACAGGTTGTTAGTAAACAAGCTGTTTACTAATCGATGATGTCATCTTTCTAGAATAGACTAATCTAGAATATTCCAAGCTGATATAAATAGGAGTGACTTACTTGGTGATTTTGGATTTTGAAGTCAGACTTGTGGCTTTGGGGATTCGGAATTAGTGAAAAGTGTTGGATTTAATTTGGAATATACATCTGTAAGTTGGAATTATCTTTTTATTAAACAGGTTGCTCATATCCGGTATAGATAAACAGCAAAAGGAACTTCCTTTCGCGAAAGGAAGATGACGACCACGAAAGGAAGATTGTATGCTATGAAAGAAGTGTTTTACTTACAAAATGAAGCTTTCCTGAACTTAGTATATTTTCTCCATAGAGATAAAATTTTGATGTTGAATTTAAGTATTTTAGACAGAAAAACTCGTGTTTAAGTATCGCTGTAAATAGCGTTACTATAAATAGCATTCCTGATGTGAAAATTAGTTTCTTTCACGAAAGGAAGATTTTTGCTACGAAAGTAATGTTTAGTCTACGCAAGGATTTTTTTAAATCTAAAAAATATCATTTGAATATGAATATATTTTAAAATTTAAATTTAGGAGTTTTTAAATGAAATTGCGTGTAGTAGTATTTGTCATGGATGGTGTTGCTGTTGAAGCGTGTCTTTAGTGAAAGGAAAAAAAAAGGAACTTCCTTTTGCGAAAGGAAGATTCCATCCACGAAAGGAGGATTGTTTGCTGTGTCAGAAGTGTTTTCCGAACGAAAGGAAGGTTTCACTCCAAACTTAGTACATATTCTCTATACGACTAGAATTTTAATGTTAAGTTTAAGTGGTTTAGACCGAAAAAATCGTGTTTTAGTATAGCGCTATTTCAATGAAAGGAAGCTTCTCTTACGAAAGGAAGTTTTTCTTTTATGCTACGAAAGTTTTTCTTTTTTTAACTAAGGATAATATTTCCGAAATGGACTCATTTTATCCATTAAATTAAGGATTTTTGTTTAGTAAAACTGTGTTGTTAGTATTTGTTATGAATGGTGTTGCCAGTTAAGAGTTCCCGTTTTGTAAGGAAAATTCTTTTACGAATTTTTTTTATATAAAAGAAGTGTTTCATCCACGAAAGGTTTCTTTTCAAACTTAATTCATTTTTCTCGATACGGATACATTCAGTTACACGTTAAATTTAAGCCTTGTAACTGAAAATGTGCGTATTAGTGTTGTAAAGTATTGTGTTGAGCACTAGGTTCATTGCCACACTGCCTTGAAAGTAAATTCCTTCCACGAAAGAAAGTTCTTTGTGACAGAGGTAGATGATGATGCTATCTATAGCATTCCTTTGGTAAAAGAAAAGACTTTCATAACGAAACGCTTCACATTTTCGGGGCGAGTAATTTATAAGAAAAAAAAAAAACGAAAAAAAAAAAAGATGTCTTCTGATTATAAAATTTAATGTTGATTTTTGATACTTGAGTTTCTTTTCTATGTTAACCTCGCGGGGCGGGTCATTTTCGTACTTTTTTTTTCTGTAGAGACGTTTCTGTCCCGGCCAGTTTTATTCCTGTTACAGGTCTTGTTCATCCCTAATATTCTGTGAAAAAGAGAATATAGGTTTACTTTAGCTCTCTAAAACATGATATCCTCTTCTTGAGAAATGTAACTTTTAATTATAATAATGTACACGAGCTTTCGGCGGTACAACCGCCTTCTTCTAGTGTGATCCTGTGATACAATGCCTGCAGTAACAGTTGTTTACGCAACGTCAAGGTAACGTTGACGTCACGTAAACAATTAATACCAAGTCCCGGGATGAAGTCATTGCAGCTTTAATCCCGCCAAATGGGCCCGAACCCAGACCAAAAATGCATCCGACCCACGCTCCAGCAAAAGGGGGCCTAATGCATCTCCGTGATACAGAATACCAAGCAAATCAGTACATAATCACGGACCCATAAAGTCCACCTTGTCTAACAACCGACTGAATCAGGAGGTAGAATATTACTTGGACATGCAGATAATTGGAAGATTTTAGCCCATGCCAGCCTGCACTGTCATGGGTCGATACTTTTTGCAGATGCATCAAGACCCCCCACCCCCCCACAAAGCATAGATCATACCCACCAATCGGCAAAGGATCGAGCCCACAATAATGGACCAGGCCTACGTTTGGACATTACCAATATAGATTTACCAAATATAAATTTATTGCATAGGTTTAACTCTTTACCAAACACCATTATCCTAGACCAGTCAAATTCAAAGCACCGGCAGACGACAAAACCAATGCGACTCAAATATTGAAATCCGACTTGGGAGGGGTAGAAAACATTGTGGGAGAAGAATAAAATGCTGGTTACCAACATTTTCTCCCTTTCCCACAATGTCCTCAGAAGGCCTCTTCCCCAGGGTCGTGAAAACCCCGGTTTGTGTGGTAAAGAGTTAAAGAAGGAAATGTACATTCTAAAACAACCAACAATTTTATACAACATTGAATGTGTTTGTTACTTCATCACCAAATCACAAAATTGTAGACTTCTCCAAATTGAAAGCATTTACCGACGGCAAACCAGATGCGACCAAAATGATAGAATCCGTCCATAAAAGGGCAGAAAACACTGCAGAAAAAGAAGAAAATGCTAGTTTACCAGCATTCCTCCCCCTCACACAGCGCTCCAAAAAGGCCTTCCTCCCAGGCCCTACGACATTCACCCGATCTCCTATTTCATTTAATCCTTTACCGAACAATCCCAATATTTAAGGATCCCGAGAGAGAAAGTTCCTAAAAACATCACGGGAAAAGAAGAAAATGCTCTCCCACTCCCACACTGCCATCCACCCGTCCCAAAACAGACTCCAACCTCAGTCACACACCCAATCTGTCGTCCGCAAATGCCCTCCAATAGAACAAATCCGAAATCCCGTCGCTTGACAAGGTGTTAAAGAATGAGTATAGTACCGATCCAAGACAGCCTGCGTTAACTGTGAAGGGTGGCCTTGGCTCAGTACAACACACATAACAATCTCTCCAACTCGAACAGTAAAGAAACAATGACCTGCGACAAGCATACCCGGGCCTCCAGGCACCTACCCAAAGTGCCGCACCGGATCAGTCTGCGCATACCTCACAGGCCGATCCGAAACAACATCGTCCAAAACCGTTCGACTCACCGTCCCACAAAAGCCCACACCAAGACAAAATCCAATGTAGACGTACTGCCCCGCCACGGATCAGCCCGCGAGGGATTCGTAGGCTAATCCGAGGCGACACCGCGCAAATGCCCAAAGAACCAGACCCACCAGCCGCAGGACAAATACATGTATAGTTAGCAATGTTTAATGTTCATCTGCCTAATGTTAAGACCTTGTTCGGCCAGGCAATGTTTCTCTATTAATCGAGCCTCTCTCTGGCGTCGGTAGATGGTCCTTTCTTCTTTCATCCGCTCCAGCCCGACATAGTAGAAATCCTTTATGCTGTGGTCATTTTGATTGAAATGTCTCGGAACAGGTTCGTGTATATTTTTGCTTCTTATATTAGACAGATGGTTGTAGATTCTGGTCTTTAGCATATTCCTCGTTTCACCAACGTACACCAGACTTTCACATTCGGCACAGTAGATCCCATATACAATATTTTGCGTACGGCAGTTGGTTGATAAATCTGTTTTGACCGGATTACCTGTTTTATCTACGATGGGCGAAATAACATGCATTGTACAGATTTTACAATTCCTCCCACATCCCTTTATCTCATGTTCCTTGTATTTCATAATTGGTGATTTACCTTTTAAAGATTTGTTTGTTTTCTTGTGAACTAACAGGTCAGCTAAGTTTTGGTCTCTTTTGTAGGAAATTATTGGTAAGTCCTTGAAAATTTTCTTTAGCCTATCTGACTTCTTTAGGATTCTTTGATTGCTTTCTAAAATCTTTTTGATGTTTGGTAGGGATCTACAGTATGTCAGTACCAATGGAACTCTTGTCATTTTCGAGCTACTTTTCTTTCGGTCTTTCAGGAGACAATCTCGGTTCTTTACATCGGCCTTTTTTAATCCGACTTCCACCTCGTATCCTTTATACCCTCTGTGAACCAACCTCTCTTTTATCTTTTTTCTTTCTTTAACATATTCCTTCTCTGTCTGACTAATTCTTTTGGCCCTAATAGCTAATCCATATGGTATTGACTTTTTCACTGATCTCGGGTGGTCTGATTTACGATGTAAGTATAGGTGTCTGTCTGTTGGCTTTTCATACAGTCTTGTAGTAATGAATCCATTTTCTATCTTCGTCAAGGTATCTAGGAACTCTATCTGGTCGTAAGCATATCTAAGGTCTACCTTTATTCTTGGATGGATAGAATTAGCTAACTCGTGAAATTCTTTCAAAGATTGTTCCCCATGTAACCAAATACCCCAAACATCATCCACATATCTGAAGTATGCTTGCGTATCCATTTTAGCTTTAGATAAAAGGTTCTTTTCCCATTCCCCCATATATGTGGATGCATAGTTCATTCCTAGCCGACTGCCTATTGCTGTTCCATCAATTTGTAGGTAGTATTTTCCATTGAATTCGAAATTATTATTTTCTAATGTCAAGTCTATCATTTCTATGACCTCCTCCGTTGGAATTGTTTGATCACTCCTGGTGTTAAGGGCCATCTCGCAAGCTCTTCTCCCTTCTGATTTTGGTACACTTGGGTAAAGGGACTTAACATCCATACAGAAAAGTATCGCGTTATTCGGTAAGGGTTGTGGCAAAGTTTTTAGTTTATTAATAAAATCAAAAGTGTCCTGAATAAAAGAAGGTAATGATTTAACATGTTGGTCGAGCTCTTTTTCTGCTATCTCTGCTATCTTTTCTGTAGCATGCCCGATACCACTAATAATAATTCTGTATGGTATATCCGGCTTATGGATCTTTGGATTGCCTTTAACCTTTCCCGGCCGTGCATTTTTAGGTAGCATATAATTTTTCATGTCTTTAGTTATGTATCCATTTCTGTGTAGTCTATTTACTATTTTTTCTGCTTTCTTAGCGACATCCTTTGTGATATCTCGATCCATTTGTTTGTATGTTGTTGTATCCTGTAATTCTTTTTCTATTTTATTAATGTACTCATCTGTGTCAATAATTGCAATGCCACTACCCTTGTCTGCTGGACGTATTACAATAGAATTGTCCATTACTAGTTCTTGTATTGCTCCTAACTCTTTGTCAGACATATTGGTTTGTGGATGTCGATTTATATTTTGGATAATTTCTTTCGAAACAGATTCTAAATATAGATCAAGCCATTTATCCCTTCCTTCTGGAGGTGTCCAATCCGATTTCTTTCTGTACTGGTTTTCATTGAAGTCTTGGCTACTGTCATCCTTATCGGCAAAGTATTCAGCTAACCTCATTCGCCTTTCCCATTCTTTTAAATCCGTTATAAGCTCTGTCAAATCAATATTCAAGTTTGTAGGAACAAACTTAAGGCCGTAGTTGAGTACTTTCTCTTGATGATATGTCAATTTTTTTGAGGAAAGATTAAACACCGTTGGTTCATTATTGCCAATATTACGTTTGCGCGTGTTCTCCTTCATTCCTTTAGAAAATCTGTATGACTGGTCAGTTTTGGTACCTGTTTCACCAGATTCATTTCGTGCAAAGTTTCTTATTCTTGCATTTCCCAGTGCAGGCTCTTTCTGGTTTCTGGAGACATCTCCTCCCTCATCAATGTTACTGGATCTTATTAAATTTTGACCATGTTCTACTGAATTATTTGGATCAATGCCATTAGTTCTTTGTGTCATATCAGGTCGAACAGATACACAGTTGCATAACTCTTTATTTTTCAGAAGATCAAAGTGGCCAGACTTATACTTAAGGGTAATATGGTAGTTTGAATACTTTTTATAACCAGTATTTGGGACATATTTAGTCCATTGCCATTTACCGTTGTTGTGGTAATACTTGATATAAATATCACACCCCAGGAAATCACAAGTAGCAAATATTTCAGCCTCTGTGGCCCAAGAATCATATCCGCCGTCTGTCTTACCCATGTTTTGTAAATGTATTTTAGAATCTCCATCTATGTAATTTTTGTACATTTTTATATTACTTGCCATATGTTCTGTGATGGACCGTCGCATAAATTCATGTGAAGACCCACTGTTAGTCAAGGCTTGACTTATGCTTCTGAAAAAACAGTTCCCATCCCCAAGGATTTTAATTTCAAACTCGTCTACTGTTGATGTAAATCCTTCTCTATGTTTCATACAGGTTCCTTCAACATCTATAATCTGCAGAGACCGTAAGATTTCATCTTTTTCACACACACACTCAATGTTAACATTACGCCTTGATTTGGTTTCTTCAGTATCTACCATAGCTTCCCCCGAGTTGGTACGCCTTAGCCTATCAAAGAGGTCCGTATTCACATTCACTCTCTAAGGTTGAATGAAAAGAACCTTTCCTAAAATTTTCCCCTCACACACAAGGTCATATCATCGAACTTAAAGGGCAAGGTAAACATCAGGACGGGTTATCTAAAAAAAAAAAACTTAGATCTCTCTCTCTTTGAGTCTGTCTCTTTGGTTGTCCATTTACCTGTCTGAGTCACTACAATGTAACAATGTTAGAACTTTCGGCAAAACAAGAATAACTTCTCTCTCAAACACTGTTATCCATCGCTGGGAAGAATCTCTCTCTCTCTCTCTCTCTCAGCATGGTTTTAAACATCACGCAAGCCAGCAGAACTTTTGATGCAAGGCGTCTTGCATGCAAAAGGATTAACATCGAAAGGACCAAGTCTGATAATTGGTTTATTAGAATCATTGGACTTTTGGTATAAATGCATCTAAAGGGTAAGGGCGTACTTTTTTTTAAACTATTCAGTCTTAAAACATTACCTCCCGCTAGATGGCATTCTACAAATACACATTTATCTAATTTGGGCATTCTGGGTACAGAACCGGACTACTTTTCAAAACAATCGTTACTTTGAATTTCAAAATGAAATAAACGTTTACTAAAAAAAAAACAACGCTACCTGGTGCGATTCAGTCAGCTGTGATCAGCTAGCATGTAACCTATGCACCGGCCATTTATTCAAACAGCCCCTACATGCTTGGGTAATAGGCTAATAGTTTCGGTATAAGCCCAACTTTTCCCTAATATTCGGGGGTGGGTGATGCGTCATAGCAGACAGGTCGAATCTTCGAAGAATATGAAATGCGCAGACAACGGTCTTAAAAAGAATTTCACAGACCATGTTCAACAGACTCTAGTCAAACAGTTACCTGGGTTCAAGTCCGTTCATGTTTTCAAATAACGTATCAAATTCAAACATCTGTGAATTTGACAATTTCTAGTTGATTTGATATTGACTTCTTTTAGTGGTATGAACCAGATCCTTTTACTTCATCATTTTAAACCACCTATACAGAGGTTGAGACCAGCCATCGGCGTATAAATGTGGTGTATGAAATGTAGGTCGTGGGAAATGGCGAGAAACTAAAACAGCCGGTGACATTATTTATACCAAGGAAAAATCATAATTTGTATGCAATAATACTCACAGAAGTATTGCATGAATATGATTTTATTTTAAGAAGTACAATCGAAAGCTCAAAATTTGATTCGATATGATTCTTTGTGATCTGTTGAATCTATGAAATAGTTATATAATCTCCAGTCTTCATTTTCTCTCATATCAGTTTAATTTTACTCTTCTTTCAACTTTTAAAGTGTTCGTAGTAGTTAATATAGACCCTTATAGGTTTTGACTACTTCCTGGTAACGAAACAGAAAAAATGCGCATGCGCACTCATGTAGGGCAAAAAGGCTAAAGAAAACAGTGGCCGATTATTGATTATGTGCACAAAAACGTTACATTATGAATGATTACATGAAAAACGTTCTCTCCAGAGGCAAAGAAACGATACATAGACAAAATTATTTGCTTAGGGTTCAACCACGTTGAAAAAAAAAAGAAAAAATAATCCGTATTTAAGTGACAGTAAGACGAAGACGTTAAAGAAAAAACAAGAAAACGCGTCACCGTTGTGGATTAACGATAATATTCTAAATGGCCAAGTGTGTAATTTGGTTCAATATACCTTTATCTAGTAAACTGAACAATCAGGACAGTTTCAGAGAAATAATATGCATGCCTACAAATCCTTTTTTTGTTAATGGTTGGGTCCTTACATGTGCTTGTTACATGCGAACGTCAGATCTATACGAGCTACAACATCATCAAAGCAAAGCAAGTCCTGTTGTCGTGTATGGTTGCTCTTTTTCCATAATTGTTTTTCACGAGGAATAGTAAGCCCTATATAATATGTAATTTATGTTCCCGAATTCCACAGAAAAAAAAAAAAAAAACTGTTGGGAAACATTGTTGAATGATAAGTAACCCTTAGCCTGCAGTGCGTTATCTGTAATGGACTCCGTGAAAAGCGTAATAAGAGAAAAGGGGAAGTCTGATCTTGAATCCTCACAAGTTCTTATGATACCGGGTTTGAGTGATACTGATTACGGTAAACGACGCAAATTCCTCTCAAGTTGGTCAAAAATATAAATTCGGCAGGATAGATCTATGCCTTAATAATCGATAACCTATAAAATAATAACAATAGGCCTAAAATATAAAACAAGAACTCTCGAGAATCTCTTTAAAAAAAAGGACGATACAATATTGAACAAATGATTTGAAAAAAAATACGGGGACGGTTAATGGGGAAGTGTCACCGATTCGTAATGGAAATTTTGGACATTTAAATCAAACGTGTGGTGTTTTGACTGTGGGACGTTTATCTGTTTATTCATCCCAGTGCACAGCATGACGACACCATCCTGTGACACTATTATTCTTCACAGATTTTATCGATAAATTCTTTTGACAAGTCCCAATATAACAGACTTTCAACAGTATGATACAGGACTTTTTGCCCTACAAGCAGTGCGCATGCGCGTAAAGCGGAATTCTGGGATCGAATTTCCTTGGCAACGAACGGCGTTCTAAAAATGTCTATACAATGTCACGGTTGCAGAAACCCCATCATTGTCATCATTAGCTGTATTTTATCTCGGGAAAAAAATCGCCAATAGGCTATATTTTATAGGGAAAAATTAAAGAATTGCGGCATGTTTGTCTTAAGAAAAACGCCCGGATGTAGGCATAGAAAAAGGTGCACGCAGATGATTGATTTTGATTGGATAGTACGTAATTTATCAGCTATCAATCCACAGTAGTAGACGGAGCCATCTACTGGTCAATCGTAACATTATGTAACAATCAGTCGCCCTGCTGAGAATTTACAATAAACTGACCATCCATGTATATCTGGCGTGTATCCAGTTTATTCGCTATACGCAAGTCGGAGCGCCTTTAAGGACACTGTGGATTAATATCGGACTGCACAGAACATGCTGTCTGATCTTTGGTTTCTACTTTTAGATACGGCAAAATTTACTTGCCAAAGAAATTTGAAATTGCAGAATTTGAGCTTAAATTGTCAGTTAAAAATTTGGAATTCAGTGTTCTGAAGTTAAGGATTAGATTTTGATTATCTGATTGTCTGATACAATAACTGATCCCAGCGGTTTAACCCTATGGCTGATCGGTGCCACTAGGTGCACTTTGGCTGATGGTGTAGATCAATTACGGACTGCACAAAAAAAGTAGTCTAATCTTGGACCTAATCGGTCCAATAGACTGATTTTTTTCCCGGTATAAAAAAAGGTGTCGCAATATTTGGGTTTAAAATATCGAAATATTAAAATACTGGCCTAGGATTTAAATTTGTGAGGTGGTTTAACCCATTAGTAAACAGTCCACAGTTTTACGACCCTGAGGAAGTGGCTTTTGTAAACACCGTGTGAAAAGGAGAAAATGCTTGTTATCGGCAATTTGCCATTCTCCCACAAAGTGTTCTATCCGTTTCAAAAATAAATATCAGTTTAAGCCACATTTAGTTTGATTTGTCGTCTGCAAATGCTGTCGCTGTATACATGTAAAAAAAAAAAAACTAGAGTTTTGTCGTCTGGTAAAGAGTTCAGTATAGATGGGATGATTTTGTCAGAATTTTAAAACTGTATTTATGTACACGTGTTTCGGGAGTAACGTTTTTGAGAGAGGGGTTGATAAATTTGATTCGGCTTTAACAATTTCCTATCATTTAAAAATATAGTGGGGAGAAGGAAACAAAATTCACTTATAAAGCATATGTTTATTTTGAATAAATACTTCATAGAACTTTATAAGGGCATGTTTTTGTAAACAATAAAAGTTACAGAAAAAAGTATCTAACGTTTGTTTTGGTGGAAGAAAAATAATCGATTGTATGGTGTTTTACACCGTTTTCAACATTATTTCAGTCATATCACGACGACAGCTCACACAATTCATGTATTTCTTGGGCTTCACCAGTGCTAGGCTGGGGCTCTGAAGTGTCCAAGAACACTCCCACAAGCGAGCCCGGTGAATCCAGTGCGGCTCGAACCCGGGGCCCTTGGTCACCAGTCCTACACTTTATCATAAAAGTTATTTGTTTCCAAATGATGCATTGATAGTGTAGCGACGAATTCTTTTTGTTCAAGCAGGGATCTTGTGTATATACGATCCCTGGTTCAAGCTTAAGAACTTCTCGACGAGCAATTTCCTCTTTTTTTTTTACAACTTCTACTGCTGTACATAGTGGAGAATTTACAATTATTAATCATTAGTTCTATCTAGATGTTTTCATGGTTTGATACCCGGTTGCAGTAAACTTTCTTTTCGGCGATTTTTGCCTCTCACCTCTAATGCATTTGAGAAAAGTAGTTAGTGGCATGGAAAGAAAGTAGTAGGCCTATCAGTACTGGTGTAAAAAAGATAGGGAACATGCGTAAGAGCACTGACTGCCGTGAAACAGGATGTTAAACTCCAATACAAACAAACAAATTCGTAAGAGTTCAAAAGCTGCACACACCAAAAATAACGACATCTGCAAATTGAGTAGGATACAATCACATACTTAGATTATTTGGGTTGCAAAACCGACACTTTGAGTTACGACCACAGACACCACCAATCTTTTCACCATACTTTAACAAGCTTAAAATATAAACCTTGTTCGACCACCTTGTTTCACGTAATTTGTGAAAAAAAAAAAAAAAAACGCGATACATATTTTGATCAGATACTTAGTTGTATAAGTAGTTCAAAATTTATTTATTTCTGTCCATTTTGAAAGGTATTGGTTAAAAAAGGGGAGAATTTGGGTAGATCTGTAAAATATTTGGATAGATTTGGAAAATATCTGGGTAGATTTGTTAAAAACTTGCGCTAGATTTTGGAAATTTGTGCCGCCCATAGATGAATAGACAGACTCGCAAAGAGAGGGAGAGTGGTCCATTTTTCTTCAACCAGGCAACCTTTTTTTTTTATTCCCTTACAGTTTTATAATTATAGGATCTGTAGGAGGAGAAGAATATTTGGAAAAAAGTTCCTTTCCATCTGCACGAATTCATTAATAATTTATCCTACACAATTAGGAAGAAGAGGGCCCTGGAAAACATTGCTGGTGAACGGCATTTTCTTCTTTTCCTAAAGTGGTTTCTAATATTTCAAAGCTTAATCTCATTGGGCCACTTTTAATCTTGGGCTTGGTCTTTTATTTTTTTGACAAGTCTGTGATTTAGTCTTTTGGTAAAAGGGTAAAATATAGGTAACACAATCTTTGGAACTGAAATACACCTTTTTTTTTTAATTTCAACAGAATATGCCTTTCCGGAAACTAGGTAGCCTCCCCTTGAGTACTCTACGATTACGCATGCGCACAAGCTTATCTTCTACTTCCGAGGACTACACAAGCACGGAAGCAATATATGGAAGTAGAGACTAAGAATGAACTTACCCTCTGTAAATTGTGTTAAATTTCAAATCTGTCCACAAATAAACAACATAAGGGTGAATTGAGATCAAAAACAATTAAGAAGAGTCTGTTTAATCCTATACCAAACAATCCCCGGGTTTTAACGACCCCGAGGAAGACGGTTTTCGGAATTATAAAGGGAAAAGAAAAAATGCTGGTGAACAAACTTTTCTCCTATTCCCACAATATTTCTACCTTTTCAAAGAAATAAAAATCCGTAATTCGAGCAGTATTACCCCATTGTTGGTAAATGCATTCAGTTTACACTAGCTTAAAATTTTGTCGTTCGGTAAAGGGTTAATGTGACACGTGCGCGTTAATTTGTACGTTAGGCTATTCGGTGGCCCATCCGGCAGTGCGATACCGAGATCAAAGGAACACACCGAATTAACCGTTCACACATTTAAATGAAGAATAAGTTTGACGTATGTCTTTTTAACTCAAACAGATGATGGAATATCAGTATTTTGTGAAGGGAGACTAGAAGATTTAAAATTTGAACTAAAGCTACATTTTGTTATGTTCACAATCTATACTAATAGTTATGATATTTGTCTGACGAAACATGATAATTTTTTGAGATCAGGATTTTCTTGACAATTCAAGGTATGCATGTAGTGCTGTAATTTCGGTAAATGGACTGTTCCTGCCTCTTTAGAGACACTTGTTTACCTTCTACCAACCAAACAATCCGGAGTTATAACGACCCTGGGAAAGAAGGCGTATGGTATGGATTTTTGAAAAATATTTGAAAAGGAGGAAATGCTTGTAACCAGCATTTCCTCATTCTCCGCAATATTTTCCACTTTTCCAAAGGCAATTACCACCATTTGATCCACGTTTAACTTGTTGGCTTCAAATGCTTTGGATTTGGACTTGTCAAAAGTTTTGCCGTTTACCGAACCCGGTAGCTAAGTCGGTAACGTATATGGTTTGAAACACTGGGATCAGTAGTTCGATTTATTTATATAAAATATTGAAAGTGATAATATTTTGTAATCTAAAAAACAGAAATGGATAGTCCGTTTATCTAAACCTAAAACCCCATATAGTTTGAATTTATTTGAAAAAAAATCCATACCCCCCCCCAAAAAAAAAAAATCAAAATGTCTAAATGCTTTTTTGTCATCCTCCTGTTTGAACTACCAAATATATGACTTTTACAACAAGGGCAATTCAAATTTCAAACCTTCCATTCTTCCTCCAAAAAAAAAAAAAAGTAATTCCAGCTTCATTATGAGTGGCGAAATATGTTCTGTAATTGCTTTCGTTGAGAAGCTGGTAAAGGGTTAGCTGTGTGTTCTTTGATCTCGGTATTTCACGGACAAAGTGGGTGACCTATAGAAACGTTTCAGCAGCACATGCTAGGTGCAGATTAACTCAGACGTGTCATATTAAAGTCTCGTTTCTTTTCAATCTTATGTTGATCGTTTGTAAATATAGGATTTGGAATTATTAAAAAAATGTTACAGAGGGTAAGTCCATTTTAAATTCGACGCCAAATGATGTATGTTTCCTGTCCGAACACATTCTGTTCGCATATGCAGTGTTGTAGGTCACTGTGTTAACTGCATGTCGGAATTCATCGGTGTTTTTTTTTCTTTTTTAATTCCTTGTCCTATAAAACCAGGGATCGTATATTTTATGATCCATGGTAAAACCAAGGAAGTCTGCGAAAAATCTGTTATTTCTGTTGCGGGGCTTAGTTTTGGTCAGTAATAACATTTTTTGTGTCTTTCGAAAGTGATAGTTGATGCAACTACCGACACTGCAGATTTTGGGCACATAAATGACGTTAGCTTAACTGCAACAAGATTAAACGTCTTTTTCACCATTGTCCGAGAAATTCAACAGAATTTAATTGAAAAAATCCGTTACATTTGCCAACAGTGTGCGCAACAGAGCAGCAGGTCAGACGTGTTACTTATCTCCGAGTAATAATTTTTAGGAGCGAGGTATTGCGATTGTGGAAAGTTAACTGGATGACGAAAATCACGAATTATTTCTTTTTTGTTTTGTTCAGCCATTGTTATCACAGGGACTCGGCACATGATAATTTGTGTTTAAAGACAACATTTCGATAAAAAAAATCCTGATATCTGTATACAAATCTTTATATACAGATAGATCTATTCGGATTTTTTATCGAAATGTTCTCTTTAAGCACAAAGTAGCACAATCATCATGTGCCGAGCCACTATGATCGTTGTGATCGTAGTCCCCCAGAAATGGGGATTTCCACAAGGGAGATAATCTTCGAAGGGAAGTAACCGAGTTTCCGTAAAGGCCTATACATGTACAGTATTTAGGACATACAGTACATTACAATTACAAACTGGACAAAACGTCTAAAGTGACGAAAAAATTAGGTACGAAAAAGCGTGCCCCCCCCCCTTCCCAAAGTAAACAACACGAATAGTAAGAAATTTACCTTAAACATTCAAATACAACATTAATACATGTATAGTAGATTAGACATCATTTTCATATTTTAAATATATCAATCCCCGAATCAAAAGAGCCTTTGTACTTTTGAAAGGAACTTCCTTTCACAATAACTGATTAAATGGTATATATCATATTTCATGTGTCTATTTTTAGAAATGTTATGGGTAAAGAAATGTCGTAATTTAAGCTGGGGGGAATTATTTCCCCGTCACAGTGAATACTTTCCTCCTGCCGAAAATCTGGAACTACTTTTTTAGTTTTTTAAGTTTTTAAGTTTTAAAAGTGGCATTCGTTGACAAAATAATCAGATGAAATATAATATATAATTTATTTCATCAGCTTGTGGTAATATGGGGAAATATTTGCCTCAAAAGGGAAAGGTCCGCGAAAATAACTCGTGCCTTACGGCACTCGTTATTTTTGCATACCTTTCCCTTTTTCGGCAAATATTTCCCATATTAACCACAAGCTGATGAAATAAACTCTATTTATAGCACCGCTGCAAGACAATAAAAATACAAGATTATTTGCTTTAAAATACTTAAATTGAAAGTGTAAATTTTATCTACACCAAGAAAATAAATTAAGTGTGACAAGGAAACCTTTCTTTTATGAATTAAACCCATCTTTCATAGCAAACAATCTTCCTTTCGTGGTCGTCATCTTCATTTCGCTAAAGGAAGTTCCTTTCGCTGTTTAGCTATACCCCTCTTATCTGTCTGCAAGTTAAAACTATTGTTAATTTAGGTTTTAGGAACCAGAAATTCCATACTTTTTGTAGTCTAAACTTAATTCTTAATTTTGAGGGACTTATTCTATTTCTTGTTTTAAGATTAAGAATTGTCAAAATTTCATTCAAACTTAACTCTTATTGTATTATTTTGTCTTTATTCATTAATAAATATTGTTAACTGTTAAAGGCTTGTTGCTGGTTTTCTTTCTCGTTACGCTTGGCTCGTAACACTTAAATTTAAATGCATTTTAACACTGCAATTGCTTTTTTGGACATTATTGGACCTTTAAGGAGAAAGAACTGATGTCATCTCGAAACAGACAACACTAACTGTCACTAGTTTGAAAAACCCTAATGGAGAAGCTTTTGAAACATCATGGGAAAAGGAGAAAATGTTGGTGACCAACATTTTCTCCATGTTCCACAGTGTTTTCTATCTTTTCAGACAAATAAAGCTCATTTGTACCAATTTGTGTTCGTGCATTTTGAATTTAAGAGGATCATTTGGGAAAGGGTTAATATATAAGAAAAAAAATCTTACTTTAAAAACTGATCACACTGGTATACTTGGAAAGTAGATTCTGCTACAACTTTTTTTGAACTTTTCAATAATAGTTGAACCCTCATTTCACTAGCCTCTGAAAACATATTTATGTACATACTTACAAAATCATTTTCACATTAATTTTTTCCCTTGTTGTGCTAAAAAATATAACTGTGAAATACATAAATACAAAACTAATAGGTTGAGTTACTAAATGCACATTACAACTACATGTATAGGCTGGAAGAATTGTCCCGGCAGGGCATGGCTAACCTTGATATTAGTGGACCTATTTATTTTTCATTTTAGCGGCCTCCAGCCAGTTCAGAATTGTTCATCATAAATCCATGTTAACACATGCATCATAATAGTCTTTTTATGACGGAATAAAAAAAGGTGAACTACTCCTGTTGCAACAAAATGCCCTCAGAGGTCAACAATATATTCTTGGGGGTTAATGTATGGAAATGAAGAAGAATTGCCTGAATAAACACAAAGACTTTATCTTGTAACGCTGATCAAATTAGGTTAATATTGACATATAATAAACAAAAGCAAAAACGTAACTTGTCATGACAAATCAGCGTGAAGTCTGCATGTGATGGTGTGGTTCAACACAACATCCTCAAATAGAGAAGTAAAGTTAGATATTGGGAATTAATTCTATGACAGGCACAAATGGTAACCACACCACTGAAAATAGAGATTTAACAATGACTATTGTCACAACAAGTCACAAACACATACAGCTTGCAACAAATGAAAAGGAAATGTAAAGGTAATACTTTGAAACAAAGTCTAACATAATAAGAATATCTTGCAAGATGACAAATACAAATCCAACTTTAAATTGCAAAGTTATAAAAAAGGAGTAAAGGATTACAACAGTATTTTGTGAAATACGGTAATTATATCTATGGTGGCATGTTTCTGCCACGATATATGAGACAACTATCATGATAATTTTAGAAAACTATCATGATAAATCAAAGTTTCCTGGAAATTTTATTGAGATAGTGAGAAGTTTCCTGAAAAAAATACCATAATAAACTTTGTTATCTAGAAATTTTACATTGATCAGTAAATATTTTAATGCAAAATTTCTCATTTATGCACGAAGCTGACATTCGAGATGAAATTATCACGATAGTTCCATCCGTTTCTCGATATCTATAAATAAAAAATTTACCATTTTGATGAACTTGGTAGTTTTTGACTTCACAACATTGCAGTAAGTAAAAACTCGAGTTATTTACAATTGTAGCTTAATTGGTAACTTTTGACAAGACTCGAAATGAACAGAAGTCTGTAAAATCACAAAGCCTCCTACGAACAACTTTAAAACCATTCAGCAAAAAGGAGAATTCATAAGGTTGTAGACGAAGATGTTTCGAACCGTATCTTATTATAGATACAGTGAATGTCAGTTGTAGGCATGAAAGAAAAAAAAAACCGTGATAACCGTTTGAACTTTCGCGATATTCTTATCGTGAATTTTTTTTTTTTTTTTCATCTAGATAGTATTTCTAGGAAAGTTTGTTTTATCACGATAGTTCTCTTAAATTATCGCAATAGCTACATGTATCTCGTATCTCACGGCAGAAATATGCCACCATATATATTAGAGAGCAAAATGTTGAGATATAACTGTTTTACATTTTAACAAAACTAAGTTGCTAAGTCACAATACTAAATAGCAAGGCAAATAATGAACTCTCAACAGAAAAAAGGACATTCCCATAAGCAAACACAGCTTTGTGTGAGAAAGACCCAGGACTGCAGAAATATCAATTATTGATGTTGAATGCGGGAGAAATCGTCCCCTGGAGAAATCGTCCCCAATCTGCTTGGGAACGATTTCTCTGGAGAATTCGTCCCCAAATTTAATTTTGGAGAATTCATCCCCATATTCAAAATTCATATACAATTTTGCTATTAAAGTTGTCTTTGAAAATATTTTTGAAGTTTTATTCACTGTGTGTTATGGTTTTCTTTATGCAAGAGTTATTAGATTACACTGTCATTGTTTATACAACAAATTTCACACTAACAGGTTGCTGTTCATATCTGTCACAGGTAGCTAACACCTGTAAGATTTTTTTCTGTTTCTTTTAATTTGATTTCAAACCAATCATGAAATATATATGTTTGTATAACAGCAGTCATTTGACCATTTTACATGATTTTAATACTATTTTTATACTATGATAATGAGTCCGCATCTCTCCCTCTATCTATCTATCTATCTATCTATCCATCCATCCATCCATCAATCAAAAAATCCTTAAATTGTTTTAGAATTCAATCTAAGGTTTCCCCATTTTGAGCTATAATGAACACCTTGTTTGCCAGAGCATGACTATACTGAACCAAAAAAGAAACTTCCCCTGTGTTTAAGTGCAAATGCAATGTTATTTAAAAAAAAATCAAAATATCAGATGACCTACATATATTCGGGCGAACGATTATGTGTCCGATAAAACAAATTTTAACTCGATTGAAAGCATTTTGCAGAAGAAACCCGCTGAAAGCGATTTTCACGTGCATGCACGGACCAGTATAATTCGTGTATATTTTTTGAAACTTTTCAGTCAAATTTTATAGACTTTCATGTCAATAAGAAAAAGACGTTGAAAAAAATTAAATTCTTTTTAGGTTTCTTTATTTTTGATTTGCCTAGAATTCCGCAAAATTTACGCGAACGTGCCATTGGCACGCTTAATGCTGTTGCTATGAATATTTGATGTTCTACTCGTGCTATTCGACACCTTAGGCAACGTTTTCAAGCAACAGGGCGTACGGAAGATCGATCACGTAGTGGACGTCCTCGCGTCACGACGCGCGGCCAAGACCCCTATATTCGGAACACCCACCTGCGCAATCGCTTCCAAACTGCCACAGCCACTGCTGCTAACACCCCTGGTACACATAACAACCGTATATCTGCCCAAACTGTGCGCAATCGCTTGCGCGAGGGTGGGCTACGTGCACGTCGTCCATACGTTGGTTGTGTTTTGACGCGACGTCACCGCGTAAATCGTGTTAATTGGGCACGTACACACCAACGCTGGCTTAGACAACAATGGAATAGCGTTCTTTTCTCTGACGAGTCCAGGTTTTCCATTCATCGAGGTGATGGCAGGGTTCGAGTATACCGTAGATGAAATGAACGTTATGCCGACTGTTGCGTACGTGAACGAGATCGTTTTGGGGTTGGGGGTTCTGTCTTGGTCTGGGCGGGCATTGCACATGGCTTTTGCACTAATCTCGTCGTTATCGAAGGGAATTTGAATGCCCAACGCTACCGAGATGAAATTCTTGCGAGGCACGTTATCCCACTGTTTCAAAATAATGCCAATATCACTCTTTTTCAGCAGGATAATGCCACAAGCCATACAGCTAGGGACAATGTGAATTTCCTCAGGGCGAATAACATTGCATTTATTAATGACTGTCCTGCCAAAAGCCCTGATCTGAATCCCATTGAACACCTTTGGGATAATTTGGACCAGCGTGTTAGACGTCGCCCTATTCCACCGTCAAACGTCATTCAGCTAAGACAAGCCTTAATTCAGGAATGGAACAACATTCCACAAGCCGAAATCAATACACATATCCGTTCTATGCGCCAACGATGCCAGGCAGTCCTTCATGCTGAAGGTGGTCATACCCGGTATTTGTGATTTTGGTGAGCGACCCCTTCCGCATTTTAACTACCATTTCACTACTTTTGGATAAACCCTCAGCAATAATTTTTTTCACACAAAGTCGCAATAAAATACTCTTTCAATGCATATAAATCTAGTTTAATCCTGATTTTCATATTTGTGTATATCTGCACTTAAACACAGGGGAAGTTTCTTTTTTGGTTCAGTATATTTGGAAGAAGATCATAATAGAAAATTTCCAGCTAAATTATTTCAAAAACCATCCAACTGGTTTTGGTGAAGTTATAAAACCTTTCTGAGTAATTATTTTGTCATCAAATATTTACCAAACAAAAAAAAAATTAGACTCTTAATTACAAAAAAGTATTTATAGACATGATGTTTACCAGCGATTTTTACAGCAGGGTCATAAATGCAGGGGTTTGTATGATTAAGTGTATGATGCCATAATTATATTAGGGTGTAAAAACAACTCACCATCAAAACCTGGAGCTGAGCAAAAGAAATTTTCATTTGATGATAAGTATGATGAATCGATATAGGCCCCAATTTTCCGGTCTCCTCGCCAATAGCCACAGACAAAGTTAGATTGAAGTAAACTTGTTGGAAAGTTTTCACTAAGACTGATGGTAATGTTTGTTGTCTGTAGGAATATAAAACTGTATATTCTAAACCATTTGCCTTCTCTTCAGAAGTTCATAGCTGTTTGTATCATGGTGACACAAGCATTAATTTTGATGATACAATCTGATGTAAAATATATTGTTGTAACCCTTAGCGTGCATATTTCATCAAATGAATCTTTTCAATTAGTAAAAACAGCCAAAATATTGCCATATTTCAAACCTGATTGGGTCAGACTATGTAAAAATGTATAGGACAGTGCAGATAAACGATCAGACTGCTCTTCATGAGCAGTGTCTCATTTTGTCACAATGTTTATGAAAGAGATCTTTTGCTGTAGGAACTTTTGTGATGTTTAACCAAACAACAAAATTATAGACTTTTTGAATTTAACCCTTAACCAAAAGACAAAATTTTAGCCTTATCGTCCAAATTGAAAGTATTTGCAGACGACAAATTGAATGTGACTCTAAATATAAAGTTTGTATGTCATAGGTAGACAAGAATTGGGGGAAAAGGAGAAAATGATGGTTACCAGTATTTTCTCCTTTTCCTACAATGTTTTTAAAGGCCTTTTAAATCAGCGTTGTTAAAAGTTGTCATTGTGTGTAAAGAGTTGAAAGGATCTCCAGATGACAAATTAAATGTGGTTCAAAGGATAGGACTTGTGTCTGAAAGGGAAGAAAATATTAATATTCTTGTTATCTGCATTTTTTCCTTTTTCCATGATGTTTTCAAAGGCCTTAACCATCAGTGTTGTTACAACTCAGGATTGTTTGGTATAGAGTCAACAAAAGTATCTGAAACTCACAGCAGTGCTTGATCTCACAGGCATATATTTTGGAGTTACCTCTGCACTGACACAGGCTGACAGGGAGGACAGCCATGTTGTATGGTCCGCACAGTCTGTCCTCTTTGAACTCCTGAAAAGGTGTTTTCTAAATCTGATACAAAAATAACTTGAACTGACATTAACCCCTTAACCCTTTCCCAAACAACAAAGTTAAGGTGATTTCAAATTTAAAAAAAAAAACGGCAGACAACACATTCAAAATTAGTGCAAATGAGCTGAAGCTCTCTGATAGGAAAGAAAACATGGCAGGAAAAGGAGAAAATGCTGGTAACCAGCATTTTCTCCTTTTCCTACAATGTTTTCAAAAGCCTTCTTTCCCAGGGTCGTGAAAACCAGGATTGTTTTTGGTATAGGGTTAATTGCTTTAGCAGATTAGATCAAGATCAATTCACACAGATCATGCAATCTGATTTTGGATCTCATCAGTCCTCTTCTGTGCCAGATATTCTGACCAAAACAGCTTTGAAATAGCAAAATATGCATCTTCAGTGACTACAGAGAGTGTCCACTCAATTTATATGGTCCAACTGGGGTTAAGTTCTTTGACTTATCACCCTTTTTTATTTTCCAAAACCCTCAATTGTTTAGAGTTAACTTACGGTATTCCTTTATACCAACATCATGATACAGGGGCTTTTGCAGATGTCATAGATCAAGATCAGACTGCACAAAAATTGTAGTCTGATTTTGAATCTATACCATCTGCTTGTTTAGTCAAGTCTATATGATAAAAATCTTTGCTGGTGAATTGTATTTCAGAATGTTGAAAGACTATTATCATTGCTCAGACATTTTGTACATGTATATAAGCACATGAAGTAGAAAGCATTCAGCAGGGGTAGTTTCTCAGTTTGTCACTATAAATCATTGCTTCATCCTAAATATACTTTATACTGGAGGTCTGGCTTCCTGCCCCTACTGTTGCACTAGCCTTGTAAAAGTGCCCTTAGGCAAAGCTCATCAAAGGCAAAGCATAGTGCAGGCAAAACCCAGAAACACACAAATCAGTGAGGGTTGAAAACATCATAAATACAAACAATTACATGTACAATCATTACCTTCTACAAAAATAACTGCTGACAGTCATGAAAATATCCTTGTAAAACAGAGGATAACAGTTTGTTTTCGACTATGGTCAAAATATATTTTCGCTGAGTGAACTCCAAAATTGATATTGCTGAGTGGCAAAGCCACAAAAGAAAAAACATGTATTGAGTTTTGATGTTCATGAATGAAATCTTATTTTGACCTTGTATCAAAAGAAACAGTTTCCTTTTTTTTTTCATTATATGATAAAAGCTGACAAAGATGAACATCTTGACATTATACTCAATGCCTTTTAGTGGGAAAGCATCACATTATTGACATCATTTTTGTGATATCATCAATATGTTTTGACCCAGCATCAAAAAAGTCAAAATATCCTACTGGGCTGTATTGGGATACAAAACTGCACAGTAAAGTTACAGCAATGTAATTATCATGATATAATGTACTGATATATTTCTGTAATCAGTAAAATATTATGTAAAAAATACGGATATGGGTCAAGCTAAGATTTAAATCAGGAAAGCTTGTGAAAGCATTGTTGGAAAAGTCTTATTCTCCTTTTGCTGCAATAATTTTAAAAAAGATATGCTGCTGGAATGCAGAAGGGAATGAAACTCTTTACCTCAAGACAAAATATTAGATTCAACAAAATTAAAAGCATATACAGGCAACAAATCAATGCAGCTCAAAAGATGATTTCTGTCATTGACATGGTTGAAAACATTGTGGAAAAAGAGGAGATGCTGGTTACTTATATTTTCATCTTTTACCAAAATGTTTAAAAAAAAAGAAAGTCATCTATGATATTTCAAAGCACAATAGGATTATTGTAAATAAAGAGATAATTGACAAAATTTATCTAAGATAATTCTATACCTGTCTTCAATAACACACCAACCACAAGAGGGGTTCTTGTTTTTCATGGTATCTTCACATGTTTTAAACTCTGAGCACTCTTTGTCTTTAAATTTGAATACCTGGAAATAGATGCCTCACCCATTACAGGCTATTAATATACCTAATATAAATGAGCCATGCTCTGTGAAAAGGGGGTTTAGTTCATCTACAATAAGTATCAACCAAGGTCAGCCTGCGCACTCCATGCATGCTGACCTGGGTCTAAACTTTTTGCTTTTGGTCAATTTTCTGCTTGTCAAAAGACCAGTCTTCCCTATGATTCATTTATTTTAGACAAAATGGATTATATGGGTCATATTTTATGATGACTGGTTTGTTATAATGGATTACATAGATGCATTAAACCCCCTTCTGCCAAACTGCTACTCAATAATTGAAAAAAAAAAAAAAAAACTGAAAGAAATGTGCAAATGATAGAACAGCTGATGAAAACAAAAATACTGTTTGTAATAGTTGAGAAAACATTACTGAAAATGGAGTAATTTTTCCTTCCACATAGTGTGCCCATTTCCAATGATATTTATCTTCCATAGCCATCATCTGCAGCTTCATTAACCCTTTGAGTGTTTTAGGTAAAGACTTATGCAAATTTTGTGGAAAGCATAGATCAAGATCAGACTGCACAGAATGTCGCCAGTCTGGTCTTAGATTTACTGTCCACTTACCTAATCAAGCCTGTCAAATTAAATCTTTCAGAGTTTCAGTGGACTGTATAAGCTGTTGAAAGAGGATAAGTTTCTCTTTTTAACACTGAAAGAGTTAAATGTTTCATGTCCGTATGGTTATATGGGTATATCTATTTCTGTTCTACAATTTTTATGGCATTACTTGAAAAGTTTTGGTTTAATCCTTTGTATGCCTTTTACAACTTAAATTGTTTTTGTGGACCATGTAAATGAAGATCAGACAGCACTCAGCAAAAAACATGATCTTGGGTTTTTATAGTCAGCGCTTTTGTATAATATTTGATGACAAAACTTTAGACTTGTCCAAATTGAAAGCATTTGGATACAATAAATCAAATGTGGCTTTCATGATGGGATTTACCTCTGAAAGGGTTGTAAACATTGTGGGAAAAGGAGAAAATGCTGGTTACCAGCATTTTCTCCTTTTTCCACGAGGTTTTCAGAAAGAGTTTCTCTTCACAGCTGTTAATACTCGGAACTGTGTGATAAAGGGTAAAATTCCATAGCATATCGGCATCATTTGCTGACTGATTGTGTCTATCATATTTCTATGGCAAGGTAAGGTTTAAGTCTCTACCAGACAATAAAATTTCAGACTTGTTCAATTTCATAGCATTTGCAGATTAACAATTGAATATCGCTAAAATGTTGGAATACATCTTTGACAGGGTGAAAAAATGTGGGTATACGAGAAAATGCTGATTGCCAGCATATTCTCTTTTCCCCACATTGCTTTCAAAGCCCTTTTCTTCAGGGTTATAAATGAGATTATGTAGTATAGGGTTAATTCACAGGGTTAGCCAACACTGTTTCTGTTGTGCTGTCTTAACACCCATCATAAAGACAAAACCACACAAAACAAGCCTTTTTTGGAATCTTTCTTTTCTCTCAAAGCAAGAGTCTGTAGGACAGCTATCCCCTATTGCCAATTTTTAAAGAAAATCCTTACAGGAGTTAATGTTTTATCAATGTAAGTCCTTAATTTAAACATATTTATTTTACATCGATTGAGAAACAAGTTCTTTCAACTTATACTTTTCTCTCTTGAATCTGCTTCCTGGAAACAACACCTGTATTCAAGCTGAATGTGTGGGCCAATGAACAGCCCCAAAGTTGACACAAGCTCCCAGGTATCGAATTCAGGACCTTATGGTTACAAGGCCAACGTTCTCACAACCACAGACACCACACAATGAAAGTCTTTGAAAGGGCTCAGAAGACATGAAGCCACAAAAGGTGTTTTGGACATACAAAGTTATCTGTCCTTGTATGGTTTCCTTTGATAGTTACAACTAGTCATAGTTTGAAGTAATGTCTTCAGTAATGACAAAGATATTTTAAAATGTCAAAGTTTTTGCACAGTGCAGACAAGGATGCAGACAACAACAACAGGACTATTACAATACCTCAATATTTTCTTCAAAAACAGCTGAGCTAAAAATCAGGCCAGAGGGTGCAGGGGATTATGGAGTGAACACAATTTATGACAATCTGACCCTCCATCCCCTGCTGTGACCTTGACTATGACCATCTGAAACCACCGTAATAAACATTGTCGTCAAGATGCACACCTGTGCAAAATATTTTGAAAATCAGGCCAGGGCTTCATAAGGAGGAAGTGGTAGTTCTCTTTATCCCACAATGTTTTCAAAAGTCATTTTCCACTGAGTTTTGTTTCATTTATTTATTTGTTTGGTGTTTTATGCCATTTTCAACATTATTTCAGTGATATTCCGGCAGCCATTGGCCAGTGCGTCTATCCATGCTTTCCTTGTTTTTCTCTTACCAGTACTTTGTATATTAATCTTCCCAAGTCACTGGCTGCTTTCCCAAATAACTATCATTTGATTATTGATCAGTGGTGAGGGAGGAATGAATATTTGTTGCAATGACTATCACCAAACATTGGAAAGAAAATCACCAAGCGGTGGATTCAAACTAGCAGTGCCCCAGCCTTTAAGTCCTGTATGTGACTGCCCGCCTTCAAGTCCTGTATGTGACTGACTCTGCTATCAGGCTTAATCCAGGGTGTTTTAAACACTTTATTGTTTAGAAAAGAAGAAAGAGGATATGTACGAGGTTAAGCAATTTTTAGCTCTACTGGCCGAAGGCAAGCAAGCTTATGTCATGGCCTGGCGTCCACCGTGCTAGCATCTGTGTGTTTGTCCATGTGTTCACGTATATTTTGAACATCTTTCCTAAAACTACCAGTTTTGATGAAAGATCATAGAAATAATCCTTCCATGGTCCTCTTCAAAATTCCTTCAAAGAAACTGCTTCAAAAATTTTTGTTGCTATTTCAACAAAACAGAAGAATATTCAAAATGTTTCTAAAATTCTCTTGTATGAAAGAGTAAGGCCTAGGGCTACCAAATATGGCATGCAGCTTCATCTAATAGATCTCTATCAAAATTCTTGAGATTATAGCCATAAAGTCAAAACAGGCGCCATCCTTGGGATCACAACTTGAACATTGGCTTAAATAGTGACTAAAATTTGTATAATGCTCAAGGAAGTAACTCCTGATATAAGAGGTACATACGGAATATTATGTTGTAGTAACTTTCCTGGTGCTTGTATTTACTTCGAGCAGTCTGAGAAAATTTGATATCGCTCGAGACCGAAGGTCGAGCGCGATGTTGAAATTTTCTTAAGCAGCGAGAAGTAAATACAAGCACCAGGAAAATTACTACAACATAATATTCCTTTTATTATATACCTACAACTTTCAACGACAACATTTTGCAATTATTGACATTTTATTCGAAAACGGCAAACAAAATGAGACAATTAATAGTGCAGATGGTAGTAACTCTGTTTTCATGAATGGCAGATTAATATTACAGCGTAACATTTTGACCAATCAAATCGCAACTCAATGCATGCTTAGTCTGTGTGTGAGATACGTCATCATACCATATTTGGGACCGTATTTCACTGCGTGTAGATACGGATTTTTTTCTGTAGTGTGTGTTATTTCATCCGACTCAAGGCATGCATTTGATCCAAGAAAATTTACTGGCATATAATAAAAAGCTTTATACTATTTACCTCCCTTGATTGTCAAAATGCACAATTACATGATTGGTGATTGGTATTCAAGTTTTTTGGATAGATCATGTCCACTTTTCAGGGAGATTGATTCATTTTGGTGCTAAATAGTTCTGCTCATATGAGTGGAATATTAAGTATAAAGATAGGTTTCTATCATTCAGTTTTTTTGTTCCAGAACTTTACCTTTCATGTAATTGAAAAAGAAAAACCTGTAAGTACTTCCTGACATTGTCTTTGCATTTGAAAAAGGATATGACTTTTTTGGGGGGAGGTGGGGGAAACAGGTAAATTTTTTCTATGTAAGTTTATTTATGTACAGACTTTTTATGCTGTATGTCTCTGTCAGTGCCAATAAAGTCAATGATAAATTTATTTTAATCTTCACAAAACGACAATTTTTTTCACTGGACCAAATTAATTAAAAGCCATTGCAGAAGACAAATTGAATGTAGCTTAAATGCATGTAATTATTTCTATCTGGAAATATTGTGGAAAAAAAAAAAAAAAAAAAAAAAAACTGGTGGTTTCCCACAATTTTTTTTTCAAAAGTCTTCCTTTTCAGGGTCATTAAAACTTGGAACTGCTTGGTAAAGGGTTAAAAGGCAGTGGAGTGATACGACCCCCTTGTTAATTTTTGCATGGGAATTTCGTGAAGGTATACTGGAAGGTTTTATGATCTGTCCATCTATTAACAAATGGCAGCATACAAATACTAAGTATGATGACTGCATACCAAGTCATGTAAAGATAGACTCCGTTCTCAACTATGAAATGCCTCCGCAATTAGCATTTTACCATTACAAAGTTTAACCTTCTTTCTAATTGAAAGCAATTGTAGATAACAAACCGAATGTGCTTTAACCCCTTACCGCACAAAACCAACTTTTAATGACCCTGGGGAAGAAGCATTTTGAAAATATTGTGGGAATAGAAGAAAATGATGGTCACCAGCATTTTCTCCTTTTCCCACAATGTTTTCTACCCTATCAAAGAAAATTGCTCCATTTGAGCCACACTGAAATTGTAGTCTGGAAATGCTTTCAGTTTGGACAAGGCTAACATTTTGTTGTCTGGTAAAGAGTTAAAACATTATAGGAATAGGAGAAAATGCAGGTAACCAGATGCAATTCCAATCATTTGAGCCACATTTAATTTGTTGTCTACAAATGCTTTCGGTTTGACCAAGTCAAAATTTTGACATCTGGTAAAGACTTAAACACATCAGTGTAAACTTACAAATTTGTAAATAAGCAAACTATCACATTTCAAAAAAGATTATCACAAATATATATAAATGTACATTGCTATGAACCTTTTTATATAAATTCTACTACAAACTAGCTTTACATGGATGCATGGGCATGGGAGCATGTCCTTTTCTCTGATTGTATGTTGTTTAACACCGTTTCCAACATCAGTTGTATCGTGGTGGCCAGTTCACCTATCCATGCTTTCCTAGACTTTCTTTTACCAGTACTCCGCATAATATTCATTCCAAGCCACTGGCTCCTTTCCCACATAACTATTGTCAAAACAATAGTCAGCGGTGAGAGAGGATTGAACCCTGTCACAATGACTATCATCAATCCTGCGAAAGAAATTGGCCCAGCCGGGGATGGAGCCAGTGACCAGCTATTCTCAAGTCCTGTACGCTACCACTTGAGCAAACAGGGCTGGGCCCCTTTTTTCTAGGACTTTCCCCAAATTTCTGATGTGTATTGCATGATTGTCAAAACACTTCCTTGATTAAAGTGATTCCTAGACAATATCTTAGGCGTAACTGGTGTAACTAAAATACTTCCTTGTTTAAAGCAGTTTTAAGATTTTATCAAGTAACAAAGATCTGATAACAATGTATATGTGTATACTAGTAAACAGTGCATAGGATTTTAACCCTTACAGCACCTTTCCCTACTATGGTTGCCTCTGTGGTCAATGTAGATCAAGATCAGGCTGCACAAAATGTGCAGCCTGATCTTTAATCTACACTGTCCACTTTGCTGATTAATTGTAGACAAAATCAACCATAAAATTGCAATTATTTGAGCCATATAAATTTCTAGGATAAAAAAATCTGTTGGGGTTATTGGGCACCCTAAGGGTTATGGTAATTTAACTCACAATGCTTAGAGCAGCATACAATTAGATTGCAAAAAATATGAACAGAAAGTTTTCAAAATAGTACAGTTTGTGTTGTTTTGATGAAAACTATTTTACTGACAAAGATGCATCTGTGGAATTAAAAAAATGACTCAGAAACAGGAAGAATGAGAAGCTTTTCACAAGAACTACCTTCACCTTTTAACCCTTTACCTCTGCCCAAACAATACAAACTGAACAATATGCTTACATGTATATGGAAAACAAACAAGATCTTTTAAAAATGAGGGCCATGATGGCCCCAAGTCGCTGATATGAGCCTCTTTGAACCAACACAACGTATTTCCAATCTCTTCAGAGATATCAAGACAAACATACTAACAAACAGTGATGAGCCTCACTATTGACTAACAATGTGACCTCTAGATTGTAACAAGCTTCTTCTGACATTTGTCTTAGTGACCTACATTTTGATCCAACTTGACCCATTTTCAAACTCAAAGATATTGTCATGACAAAATATTCTGACTGACTTCCATGAGTTTCGGACTGAAAATGTGGCCTCAAGCGAATGCACAATGTTTTTTTTCTAGGATTTGTCACAGTGACCTACGTTTTGACCTGATGGATCCATATTTAACCATGTATATCACTGAGACAAAGATTCCAACTACTTTTTATGAGTCTTTCATTGAAAATGTGGCCTTTTGTGTATACACAAGCTTTTTCTACGATTTGTCCTAGAGACCTATTTTAGACCCCATATGACCCATTTTCAAACTCTTAGTAGATTTAATCAAGAAATTCCATCTAACCAACTTCCATATGTATTGGACCAAAAACGAGGCCTCTAAAGTGTACATAAGATTTTTGCTAAAAATGCTGGTGGCCTATTTTTTTATCCGAGGTGACTAATTTTAAAACTGCCATGAGAAATAATCAAGAAAAACATTCTGAACAACTTTCATGAGAATTTGGACTGAAAATGTGGCCTTGAGGATGTACAAAAGTTTTTTTTTTTAAAGATCTGACCTGCCTGGTGGCATAGTTTTTGACCTGACATAATCCATTTTCAGACTTGTCTGAAATATCTTAAAGAAAACTATTTTGACCAACTTCCACGATTATTGAACAAAACATGTGGCGACTAGCATGTTTTTTGAGAATTTTTTTATGATAAAATTTTTCTAAGATTTGACCTCATGACTAGTTTTTGACCTGATAATGACCAATTTTCAAGTTTGTCTGAGAAATCATCAAAACATACACTGGCCATTTTCGCGATTATTGTACAGAAATGTGGCCTATAGAGTGTACACAAGGTTTTTTAAGATTTGAACTAATCTGCGATATTATCGAGACAAACTTTGTGACCAAGTTTCATAAATATAAGACTTAAAATGTGAAGTCACAAGCGTACTCAAGGAAAAAAGTGATGACAGACGCCGGACACAGCAAGAAAAGCTCATCTTGAGCACTTTAAAAAAAGATATATCGAATAACATGGTACTGGAATATGAATATTAAAACTCTTTATCTGTAAAAGAGTGGTTTGATTAGTGAAAAAAAAAATGAAAGTAACCAAACCAGCAGTTGTCTCTTTTTCCTCATTGTTTTGCGTATTGTTGGAAAGTGAAATTTTCAAATAGCTAATACATTTTTTTTTTTTTAAATTAGGCCCACACAATAAACATGTTCACTTATTTTCCTAAGTGTTTACTCATTCTAGACCAATACCAAGAAGTAGGTCAAAAGCAAGCTTCTACAGATACCCAAATTATTACCTTGTTATTTGTCCAGCTTTAACGGTATAACTAGACACTGGATACAAATGTACTAGTAGTTACCCTGATGGAAAATTAGTATTATACATTTGGAAAAAAAAGTATAATGTTTACAGGAATCAGACATATTTGATACATGAGTGTTCTACCTTATAAGTCAAAAATGATTTAATCCCGACAAGGTGACACAATATCACCATTAATCCTTTACCAATCAATGTTAGTTTTAATGAACCTGAGGAAGAAAGCTTTTGAAAACATTCTCGGTATTCTTGAAACAAGCATTTCCTTCTTTTCTAAAAATGTCTTCCGTCTTTCAAGGAGTTTCTGCCTAACCTGTTGACCTACATTAGTTTTCAACCCTACATGACCTATTTTCAAACACGTTTTAGACATCATAAAGACAAACTCTTTGACCAATTTTCTTGAGTGTTAAACTGAAATGTGGCCTCTAGAATGTACACAAGGATTTTCTAAATTTTGACTTGATAC
Source organism: Hippopus hippopus (assembly GCA_946811185.2). Classification (NCBI taxonomy): domain Eukaryota; kingdom Metazoa; phylum Mollusca; class Bivalvia; order Cardiida; family Cardiidae; genus Hippopus; species Hippopus hippopus. The sequence continues at coordinate 36,949,988 of OX328102.1, read as the reverse complement.
CTTGTTTTTGACTCAACATGACCCATTTTCAAGATCATCTGATATATCATCATTCTGACCAAGTTTCATGAGTACTGAAGCTAAAATTAATGTGGTCTTGGGAGGGTACACAAAGTTTTACAAAGATCTGACATTTTGACCTAGGTTTTTACTTGACATGGCCCATTTTCAAAGTGGTGCAAAACAAATATTCTGAGTAAGTTTCATGAGTGTCGAAGCGAGAATGTAGCCTCTATAGTGTACACAAGGTAAAAATTGACGCATGACACACTAGGCATGATGAACACAGAATGATGACAATTAAATGCTCACCTTGAGCACTTTGTGCTCAGGTGACCTAAAATCATCCTGGAGAACATCATGACAAAATGCGAAATATGCTTGTTTCATCATGTGACAAATACAGGTGTTCACAAGGGAGGCTTGCTCTATTTTCATAACAGAATAAGATCTGACTCAAGGGTGAAAACTGCTTTTTCACTACAAAACATATTTTTCAAACATTTTCCGATTTTCATCAGTGTCGTAACAGTTATCTTGTTGTTGATAAAAAGGGATAAAATCATGGAACAAGAAATGAATTGTCATTCTCAATTTGTATGTTGCTTTAGTAAATAAAATGAACAATTTTCTGTCACTAAAATTCAAGAAATTAATAGATCCAGGTGGTACTCTTCAGACATAATGTGTCACAATATATTACATATTACACTGTGTCCATGCAAGATGAGCTTTAGAGCTTGTTCTGTGCAGTCTGGTCTTTATTCACTCTGCCCATACATACAACTTTCAAATGTTTAAACTTGAGATTGTATGGTGAAGGTTTAATCATTTATTGCTAAGTAAATGAAATAGACATTCACAGTCAGTATAAAAGATGAAAATATTACAATTTCAAAGTTGACTTTGTCAAAATATCTGGCACAGAAGCAAACAGTGCACATTCTTAGCAGTCTGATCTTGATCTACTCTGCCCACATAAGCAAAAAAATTAGGGTTCAAGACTACACTCATTAATTAACCCTTTACCATACAACAAAAATGTAGACTTGTCTAAATTGAAAGCATTTGCAGATGTCAATTCAAACATGGCTCAAATGATGGAATTTGTATTTGATAGGTTTGAAAATAGTGTGGGAAAAGGAGAAAATGCTGGTTTCCAGCATTTTCTCCTTTTCCCCACAATGTTTTCAAAAGGCTTCTTTCTCAGAGTCCTTAAAAGTTGGAATTGTGTGGAACAGGGTTAGGCTGCATTTTGCACTTCAATGGGGACTTATTTTCTACAAATCAATCTTTCATGACTGTGAAACCTTAATTAATATCACATTCTTCATCTTTCTTGAAAAGTATTAAAGAAATCTTTGCAGTTAAACAATGACAAGGTTCAATTTTGGGATGGTTGTTTTGTAGTTGGTAACTCTATCATTGTATTTCTATGAGGGCAGATATGAAGTCTTATTTCATGCTTTCTGGTAGTTTATTGAGAAATAAGGTGGAATATTTTTCGATATTTCAAGCTTACGACCACTGAAAAATACCAAGTTTTCTAACTCTTTCTTTGAAGGCAGAAACAGTAGTTCTTGTGCACTAGTTACCTAGGTAAAATGCGCGTGCCACACAACCAGATGGAAATGTGATGTAATTTACCAAACATTTCTCGCGCTTTACGTAATATTAAAATGCTTTATGTGGGGGGGGGTATGCCACGGGGAATTACAGAAAAGAACTGTACTGGATTTTAATGTAAGTCATCCCAAAAGAGTTAGAAGCATGAAATAAATAGAATATTTGTTTTTTTCAGTGAAAGATCAAAATTTATTTCATCATATGAACATCATCGGTAATATTTTCACGAGTGGCTATGCACCACTTTTGAAAATATTACTGATGAAGTTCACTCGATGAACTAAATTTCGATCTTTTACAGAAGAAAACAAATATCCTCTATATCATACTCATTTGAATAAATAATAAAATTCCAACATAATCAACATGCATCAGTGATCATGTGGCATTCCAATTAGCCTTTGTATGTACAAAATGGGAAAAGTTCATACTTATCCAAATTGAAAATATTTGCAAACGATAAATCAAATTTAACCAAAATGAAAGGATTTGCATGTGAAAGGGTAGACAACATTTTGGCAAAAGGAGAAATTGCTGTATACCAGCATTTACTGTCCCCATCGAAGGCCAAGGGATATAGTTTTTGCGTTCCCGTCCATCTATCTATTTGTCCGTCTGTCCGTTCTTTCCTTCATCCATCTGGACAGATATCTTCTACAATCCTTGTCGAAAACTGATGAAATTTCATACATGTGTTCCCTATGATAGTCTGCCGATATACTTTTTTTGTTCTTTTGATTTAGTACCCTGTCAAAATGACCACATGTATATGCAAAACACAATACCTTTTGTATCTTTCTATCGAAAAGGTCGTTTTCAGACGGGGATATCATTTCAACAAAATAGCCGTTTTCTTCACAGTCATTAATTTTAAACACTAGATTGTTTGGTAGGAGGGTTAAAAGGCTACATATTCTATTCGGAAATACTTTTTTTTACACATTCTTTTCTTATTTATAGACTACTTCCCTAACTTCAGTAATAAGATATCTCTTTGATCTGGCGTGATTGCAAATATTTGATCCGCCCCCTTATACCCTTTATCACAATTTCTAAAGTTTTAACAACCCTGAGATAAAAGGCTTCTGAAAACATGGTGGGAAAAGATAAAAAAAATGCTTGTAACCAACATTTTCTCCTTTTGTCATTATGCGTTCTCAGTACTATATCAAAGACAAATTTAAACATTTGGACAAATCAAATCTGTTATCTATTATTGCTTTAAGTATGGACAATCTTAATTTTTGTTGTTTGGTGAAGAGTTAAGGGTAATTACAGTATGACTGTGTCCAGCTTTGAAGACATAAAAATTTGAAAGTATTGTGCCAAAACTAGTGCTTTCCCAATTATTCAGAACTGAAAAAATATATGAGTCATACTCTGTGAAAGACAGGTTTAATGCATCTGCAAGTATCTGTGCAGGCTGACATGGGTCGATACATTTTGCTACATTGCATTTGTAAATATTATGTATGCCTAAGGACCATATAACCTCATGATTCAGTTGGTTTCTAAACAAAATGGTTTTTTATCAATTATGGATCCATAATTATATGATGTCTTGCTTGCTATAATGCATCACAGAGATGCCTTAAATCCTCTTTTACCAGGGCATGGTTCATATTTATATAGCCTTGCGGTTTGTTGGTTCACGGTAGTTACGGTCCGATCAAGAAAAAGTTAAAATTTTTACAGAGTATAGAATAAATCACCAAATAATTTTCGTTTTTCAACTTTTACTTAGCGTAATAGAAAATATCGCGCAGTTTCATCTAGACATTTGATAGAAAAACAACCTTGACCTTCACCACTGTCCCGGTGCCATTCTGAAATTGATTCATGTGACCTCGATGGTTTTCGTAAAAAAAAATCAATACAACTGGATATATTTGGCGCCAACTTACAGTCACATGCTTTGAAAATATTGCCACATGACCTAGCAGATGATCTAAATACGTCATCAGGCATGTTTTTAAGTAAAACTGTATGTAATGAAGGATTTTAGAGAGTGGGGTAAATGGTGTGAAGCATGTAGTAGCCGATGACATCGTCTTCACTTCCGTGTTATTTTTCTTCCATTCTTTTTTTTTTATTTTGAAAAATGAAGTTGGCCGAGGTAAAGAAATGTCCAAGCCAATGTATTTACAATCAAAATAGAGACCAGACAAGCCGCTAGAGGGCACCGATTTTTATTATGACGGAAAAATACTGATGACCTCGAAGCAATATGTACCGTGAACCTACATGTCGTGGCTATAATTATGTATCCACTAAAAACTAAGTAATTCCCCCTTGCAACAATTTAGCAACATACAACTTTGAAAATATTCTTGAAATCAGGGAAAATGAACATCAAACAAGATCTAACTCTTTACCATATGAAAATTTTTTAGATAATTTTGTCCATAATAAAAAAAAAAAATCTGATGTAAGTCTAAGATGTGGTGTGTCTTTGATAGAGTAGAAAATATAGTGTGAAAAGGAAAAAAATGCTGGCTACATGCCTTTTCTCCTTTTTACATAATGTTTTCAAACAACATTTTTAGAAAGGTTTTTTTTTACAATGGTATTATTTGGTATAGGGTTAATACAGTAAATTAATACAGTCATGTTCAAACATTGTGGCAAAAGGATAGACTGCTGGTCGGGTACATCTTTTCAACAGCAGTCTGCTACAAGGCAAACAAAAGTCATCTGCAGATGGCAATATGTGTTAGGAAAAGACTATTAACCCTCCACCAGACAATCCCGAGATTTAACGACCCTGTAAGAGACAGCTTTAGAAAACATCGAAGAAAAAAGGAGAAAATGCTGGTAACCAGCATCTTTCTCCTTTTCCCACAATGTTTTCTACCCTTTCAAAGAAAAATCCTACCATTTGAGCCAAATTAACTTTGTCGTTTGCAAATGCTTTGAATTTGGACAAGCCTGAAATTCTACCATATGTTAAAGAGTTACCCCTTTACCACACTGCAAAATTATTAGACTTGTCTAAATTGAAGGCATTTGAAGGCACAATTATAATATAGTTCAAAAGGGGAAAGTTGTATGGGAAAGGGCAGAAAACATTGCGAGAAAAGGAGAAAATGCTGGTTAGCAGCATTTTCGCCTTTTCTCACGTTTTCAAATATCTTCTTGGCCAAGGTCATTAAAATTTCGGATTGTGTGATGAATAGTTAATCGGACACTTACCTTTCTGTTGGACAACACATAGAGATAGTTATCTGCAATGTGGATATCTCTCACTGTGTGCCCCCTGTCTACTGTAACATTGCTTTCGTACACCACAATGTTTAAACCATCATCTATACTGACCTTAAAAACATTTTTTATTCATCAATAAGGTTCATTTTATGGTAAATTTTAACTCTCTACCAGATAATGAAATTCTAGACTTGTCCGAGTTGAAAATATACTTGCAGTTAACAAAATATTAAATGTGGCTCATTTAGTTTAAACATATTTATTTTACATCGATTGAGAAACAAGTTCTTACAACTTATACTAATCTCTCTCGATTCTGCTTCCTGGGAACTACACCAGTACCCGCGCCGATTGTGTGGGCCAATGAAAAATCCCAAAGTTGACACCTGCTCCCGGGTATCGAACTCAGGACCTTATGGTTACGAGGCCGACGCTCTACCTCACAACCACGGACACCACACTGTGGCTCATTTGACAAAACTTGTCTTTGAAAAAGAGGAAACACTGTGGAAAAAATCGAAATACTTATTTTCAGAGTAAAAAAAGATCCAAACAATTTCAATTTTACAGTTGCTTTTGTCTAGAACGTCATAACAAAGTGGACAATGTAGATTAAGATTGGATTTCATGTTTTGTGCAGTTTGATCTTGCTCTTAATTGAAAAGGTGACCAGCTCTAGTTATGCCCCCCTTCAACGAAGTGGAGGTATATTGCTTTGCTAATGTCGGTCGGTCCGTCGGTTGGTCGGTCCATCGGTCGGTCCGTCCGTCCGTTTGTCGGTCGGTAGACCTTACCTTGTCCAGATGATAACTAGACACAAAATTGACCTAGGTTCGTCAAAGTTTGCACAGACATGCGTCTCGGAGTGTAGATAATCCCTATTGATTTTGAGGTCAATCGGTCAAAGGTCAAGGTCACAGTGACCGTCAACATGTTGATATATGGACCAAACTTTGTCCGGACGATAACTAGACACAAAATTGACCCAGGTTCGTCATATTTTGCACAGACATGCGTCTTGGAGTGTAGATGATCCCTATTGATTTTGAGGTCAATCGGTCAAAGGTCAAGGTCACAGTGACCGTCAAGATGTTGATATATAGACCAAACTTTGTCCGGATGATAACTAGACACAGAATTGACCTAGGTTTGTCAAATTTGGCACAGACATGCGTCTCGGAGTGTAGATGATCCCTATTGATTTTGAGGTCAATCAGTCAAAGCTCAAGGTCACAGTGACCGTCAACAAGTTGATATATAGACCAAACCTTGTCGGGATGATAACTAGACACAGAATCGACATAGGTTCTTCAAATACTGTACAGATATTTATCTCGGAGTGTAAATGATCCCTATCGATTTTGAGATTAATCCATCAAAGGTCAAAGTCACAGTGGCCTTGAACTTAATGACATATAGACCAAATCTTGTCCAGACGATAACTAGACACAGAATTGACATAGGTTCTTCAAATACTGTACAGATATTCATCTCGGAGTGTAAATGATCCCTATCGATTTTGAGATTAATCTATCAAAGGTCAAGGTCACAGTGGCCTTCAACTTAATGATATATAGACCAAACCATGTCCAGATGATAACTACACACAGAATTGACCTAGGTCCTTCAAATTCTGTACAGATATTCATCTTGGAGTGTAAATGATCCCTATCGATTTTAAGGTTAATCCGTGAAAGGTCAAGGTCACAGTGACCACCAGATGATTCAGGGCCTGCGCTGCCGTTCGCCACTTGAGCCATTTGCTCAAAAAAGATTAAAATGTCTCAAAAATCATCATATGTGGCTCAACTTGTGGCTCCAAAATTTTATTTGCGTATTATCGGGATGTAGTAAGCATCGAAGTCGACTGGGAAAAAGCGAAAGTCGAACGCACGTGCCGAAAAGAAAATCGATTACCCAGTCTGTGTATCGGCGACTGTTTACAATCTTGTATTTAGACTACGTTTACAGCGACTTGACCAATCAGCGTTCAGTATTTCAAAAGTATATATCGAAGATACAACTCCCGCAGTTGTATATCTGGATGTACTATGCTAGTATATCCCGCACGTGAATTCCGACAATTTTTGTTTGCAATATCGAGTCAAGGCAAAATGTACCTACCCTTTACGGTAAAACAATTTTGAAATATGACTTGAACTGGATACAGCATTTTGATGTGTGGGTGCAAAACTATTCAAAGTGTCTAGTGTACAGGCACTTAAAATTGTATTGCCCTCAACTATCGATTAACTACAGCAACCTCTTGGTTGGAGTGTTTTTAGCAGTAAAAAAATAAGGCTCCAGTTTGGAAAAAAAAACGCGATGTTCACATTTTGGCTTTTCAAAACATGCCATTGCCTTTACAACCATTTTTCTTTTAAATCTGAAAAGGATTAAACACTTATTTTGGCTATAAAATAACAACAAGTTTCCCTGCGCTCTTTAGTTTGCATTGGTGTTTTACGCCATTTGAATAACCAAGCTTAAAGGTCATATCACGAAGGACAGTGCACTTTCGCATGAATAGGTCGTTTTTAGTAATTCTTAACCCTTAACCTGCTAAATAAGTGAAATGAAACCTTCAAGCCAATAGAAAAAACCCAAATTTTGATGTTTCAAAGATATTTTAGGAGAGAAGATCACCTTATCGGACAGTGTACATCCAAGATCAGACTTGAATCTACATTGTTCGCAAAAGGTCCTTGAGTCGCGCTTAGCAGCCTAAAGGTTAAGCTCTATGGCTTCACAAAGTTTACAAAATGTTCATGTACGGACTTGACATTGCTTATAAAAATTGGTCGAAATTCATGTATTGAACATAATTGCAAAAAACACTAAACAATATTTCTCATCAACATTCCATATGTTTCGTAGTAAAATAGACCAGTTCTGTCAAATTACAAGAGACACATAGTAAGTTCTAAACGATGAACGTCCCTTTACTCTTTGACAATATATTGCCGACAAATACAAGTTCGATTTTAACCTTCCACAAATAAGTTTACTTTGATTAAAAATCATAATGAATAATGTAGCATTTTGATATTTTAGAATTTGTACCTTATATCTGCCCCTTTTGAACCAGGGGCAAAACTTTTATTTTAACTATCACGACGACCCCATTTTGTAACTAGCTTTTTATCTTATATATGACATAAAAAGCACGAATAGTCACGTGGTCTAAGTAAGATAGAAAATCTCGTGCCGTGATATATGGGAAATATACACTCGCTAACGCTTGTGTATATTTCCCATATACCACGGCACTCGTTTTCTATCCCATACGTATACACACGGCGGTGTGTATAATTATGCGAACTGTTGACAGATTATCACGTTTAACAATTGAAGTGGGCTATAAATCAAAAAGATGACATCGATATTTTCCAATCAATTCTTTTGATATCAGTTTATGAACTGTGCCACTTCCTGTATCAATGTGGCAGTAGGGGGGCATGACTGTTTTACAAACAGACATCTTGTTGACCATAGTGATGAAAGGTGCTTCAAGGATGAAAACTAGATACGTTTGGATTTTCCCCAAGCCGTAGAATGTTCAAGTTCTTTGTTCTGGCCCAGGAAGGTTATTATACATGTAGTTATTTTACATTATTCTAGGACAAAATTTTAGACTTCTCCATACTGAAAGCATTGCATGAATTTTGATGACAACAAATAAACTGCCCCTGGGTCCGTATTTACCAACTATTCTTAAGAACATTCTCAGTCTTATTCTTCAAGTTTTTCCAAACTTGAAAGTAACACAAGTTCTAATTGGCTAAACCATTCGGTTTAGCCAATCAGAAGTTGTGTAACTTTCAAAGTTAGAAAATTATGGAGAATAAGACTAAGAATATTCTTAGGAATGGTTGGTGAATATGGGCCCTGAACTCTTTATCGGACAACAAGTTCTAGGTTTAACCAATTAGACAGCATTTGCAGACACCAAATGAATGTGTCTCAGATGATGGGATTTTTCAGTGAAAAGGTAGAAACGGAAAAATATAAAAAGCTGGTTATCAGCATTTTCCCCATTTCCCAAAATGTTTTCAAAAGTCTTCTTCTTCAGGGTGGTTAAAACCAGGGATGGTGTAGTAAGAGGTAAAAGTTTGAGACTTGTCTATGAAAGCGTAGATAACATAGTGGAATAGAGAAAATGCTAGGCACCAGCATCTTCTTCTTTACCAGTGATATTGTTAAAAGCCTACTTCCTCAGGTTTGTATAAAGATGAATTTATTTAACCCTTTACCAGACGACAAAATTGTAGACACGTCCAAATTGAAAGCATTTGCAGACGACAATTTCAGTGTGGCTCAAATGATGGGATTTTTCTTTGATTGGGTAGAAAACATTTTGGAAAAGGAGAAAATGTTGCCTACCAGCATTTTCTCCTTTTCCCACAATGTTTTCAAAAGACTTCTTCCTCAGGGTCATTAAAAGTCGACATTGTGTGGTAAAGGGTTAAATAAGCTGATGACAAGTAAAAATTTGAGACATTTACCTTGCTTATAGTTCCTTTATCTGTGCCCAAATACACATCTGAGTATAGGCCATATCGATCTATTCCTCTGACTTTAGTGATCCTGCTAGCATTATCTGCTAATTTGTGACTTGAGTTAGATTGTAAGATAATAGTGCCAATAACTTTGGTTCCACCTGTTGACGGACACACATACTCTGACCTGCTAAAATTCTGAAAAGAAAAAAATGAAAATACTGACAAGTGTACAATTTTCCGGTTTGGTAAAAACATTGTGCACTGTAATAAAGAATGGAAAGCTATGTAAAACATCATTCAGTCAATCAATCAATCAATCTGTTAGTCAATCATAATGCACAGGTAACATTTTTCAATCTGAGCATGAAGTGCTCAAGATACTGTGTACGTTGTCCGTTGGGTCAAAAAGTAAGTCTCCTGGACAAATCTTCAAGAAACCTTGTGTGCACTATAACTGCCTATTTTCTGTCCGATAGTCAGGAAATTGGTAAGGATGTCTTTATAGATAATAATCTTGGCCCAGTTTGAAACTCACACCAGTTCACATAGGGTAAAAAATAGGTCACTGGATCAAATCTTCGACAAATCTTGTTTGTACAGTCATGTACATGTATACTATCACTATACTCATAGATAGGAAGTATTGTGCAGGTTTAGTATGTCACTCTCATGCTAGAGGTTTCTTGGTTTGAATCTAGTGTTGAGCAGGATCAATTTTCGCCCTTGGATCTACATAAACATATTTTCAAAAAATTATTGAGAGCTTTTAATTTCAAGGTGTTTTGCCCTGAAAATCTGTGAAAATATTGGACAATGTGTGTCCTGGATCTTGCTGCAATCTTTTTGAAGGCTAATCGACAATGGCCACAAAAGCACCATGTACTGCAAAGACATGCAATGAGTAAGTGTGATTGTATAAAAAACATGAAGGGTTTGAAAAAAATTACCCCAAAAAGTTGATAATTGCATGACATAATTCTACAGCAGTCAGATAAACTTTTACTATGAAAACTTTACCAGACGTCAAAAATGTACACTCATCCAATTTGAAAGCATTTGTAGCACAAATTTGTCCCAAAAAGGTTAGAAAACATTGTGAGGAAAGGAGAATATGCCGGTTACTAGCATTTTCTCCTTTGCCTACAATAGTTTCAAAAGCCTTCTTTCTCAGGGTTGTTAAGTTCTGGATTATTTAATAAAGGCTTTAAATAACAGAGTATTCTTTATCTTTTTACATAAAAACCAATGACATGTGAATTGATAAACGAGTAATGTTTTTTCATAAACAATTTTCTCACCTCACTAGACATACAGGAACTAAGTTCTGTATCCAGATAAGCAGATGCTTTATTTGTGGAGTCTGTGGTAGAACAAGTGACAAAGTCTTTCTTAGCTCTCAGAATAGCATCATTCACAGCATCTATGGTATAAACACAAATTGCACTTTCAGCTGTTGGGTTTTCAGGATCATCTCCTATGGAGAAAGCAGCAACAAGGTTCCCTGTGGAAGTTAAGAATTCAGCATCCTGTAGTAAATTGTAGTCAATGCCTTCTACTTCACAGCTCAGTACTATGTCTGTGTAGGACTTGGTCCAGTTATTTCCATTTGTTTTATCTGTACAAATGCGGACTAGTTTGGTCTTGTAACCAGCAGTATTTAAGTTTTGTTTTTGGTTTGTTAGAAAGTAAACAAAATTATCTTTCATGAAAGTCTTTCTAAAATATACCAGATAGTTTTCATGACCACTGTTCTGTAGGGAAACCAAAGATGCAAGGCTGAAATTTTTAGTAAAGTCTGTTTGAGTAAGAAGGTACCTCTTTGTTTTTCCAAAACCATCCCCACTAGAAACTCCCAAATACAAATATCCATTGTGAACTAACCCCACCGCTGGTCTATGAATATTTGTGGATACTAATGGATAATTCTGAAGGGATGATTGACTTGAAGTATTGAAGGCCAAAACACCATTATCCCATACTTGACAAATTCCGTTGTTTCCAGTTCCGCAGGCAACAATCATGCTATTGTGAAACGTCAAGACTTTATTTATGTTTTCACAGTCATCTGGTGCACATGTAGAGTAATTCTTTTGAACAGACAAGTTTTGATCAAGAGCATGTATCCATCTATCTTCAGCAGCGTATATCCGACCGTCTTTTAATACCATATTGGTGAACTGTAGCCCATTTCTGTTGAGTGGGAAACTTTTCTCTGATTCTATGGCAAAACATATTTGTATGCAAAGCAGAAGTCTGACTGATGAGGACAGACAGTGGAACATCTTGTCTGTGCAACTATCAAAAAAAGAATACAAAAGAAACATTTGGTAGGTGAAGGTAGCAATAAAAATGACATAAGAATGCAGCTTGTCCAAACTATTAATTCACACTCCTCCAATGAAAGCTGTAAAAAAGATGTTGTGCATAAGTACACACGCAAATGACAATACATCCTTAAATATTATTTACAAATACGGTAAGATGAGCAATGTAAATTCATAGTTTTGGTAATTTATATATTTCTTTCTTGATAAGGGCCTTTGGTCAAAATATTGATTAAAAAAAAGGTATCTAATTTGTTTTATTCTATGTAATTCCTTCAAAATTATGTCACAGTGTGACTCCTATTGGTTAAGCTCTATTTAAAACAAATGATGCAATTTAAGTCATTTCCAAAGTAAAAGCATTTACAGACAACAAAACAAACAAGGCTCAAATGAAAGGACTTGTCTTTGACAGGATAGAGGAAATTGTGGAAAACGAGAAAATGCTTACTTACCAGCAATTTCTCCTTTTCCCACGATGTTTTCAAAAGCCTTTATCCTGAAAGTTGTTAAAACTAGGGATTATATGGTACAGGGTTAATAACCTATTTTGTTCACAAGTCTTTTTTTGAAAAAGTAATGGTTTATAAAAGTTTCCATTAAATTTTACAAAAAGTTAATACAACACTTCAAATAAACAAGTCAAGTCCCATGGGAGGAAAACATTTAAAACTGATATTTTTTCCAGATTTCAGGTACTTTGTTCATATAACATAATAAATTTAAATGATATCTAGATAGTGCACTGTATAACCAACATTTTGAGTACATTTCATGTTTGAGAGTGATTCTAATTTTATAGTAAATATTGCTGACACACCTAAAACAAGCACATAGTTTTTGTTTTGATACACTGCATGAAAACTACATATAGATCTAGTGGAATAACTTTTACTGTTTCTGTACTTGATTCTGTCAATCCTGCTATGCAACATATCCCAGCAAACTTATGTCCAAACTCAATGACGCCAAATGGTTTAATAAAAGTTCCTACTCCTTTTCATGACAGTTTAAGCAATGAGAATAGAAACTTATGATGTCATGTAACTAAGTTTGGAAAGAGCATTTATAACTGAAATACTCTTATACATAACAGAAATCTTGAAATTGTCCTAAGTATTGGGGTCTTAATTCTAGAATGAAAAAGTCCATTTGGTTTATTCAGCACGCTAAGGATAAATTGTCTTGCAACTTGGCAGTGAACATGAGTCAGTGACCATCTTAGTATTCTGTTGTGAAAATAAATAAAACATTTAAAGGTAGAAATTAAGTTTTGTTCTACCTTTGTAAAAAAAAAATCAGTTAGCCGGTTGAGGCAAACTTTCTTTTACGGCAATTTTTCGCCTCTCGCCTCTGATGCATGTGAGAAAAAAAGTCAGTGACTTGGAAAGAAAGTTGTGTCAGTACTGGTCTGAGAAAGCCAGGGAATGCACTGACTGCTGTGATATGACCGAAGCTGTTGAAATGGCTTTAAACCCCAATTCAATCAATGTTTAGAAAGTCTTTCATTAATTTTCTTACTTATGTCTTAAAATAATTTCTTTGCTGTCAATATACCTCTTATGAGTCTATTTCATCATTTTGAGTCCTTTTTGAATGTTTACTTTTGGCTACATGTACATGTAGCTTGAAATAGTAAAGATATTCTTTCATCAAACCATTTCTTATCTATTCTGCAAGTCAGCATCTTCCATCTGTTTTATTTTTATAATTTAGGTTATGAAACTTTTTAATGTGAGGAATGTAAGGAACAGTTAACAAAAGGTCAGACACTAACCCCCACTTACTTGTTTCAATGAAAAACTTTTACAAATGTTAGGTTCAAGCCATTTCATGAGCCTGTATTGTTCTTTTTTAGTGTTACTTAACTTGCTAGTTTTTGTGTGCTTTTGTACAGATTTTGTTTACACTACCTAAAGTTTGCCCTGGGTAACCACCTATTTTTGTTTGCTTGCTTCTTTGTTTGCTTATGGAACAAAACAAAAAACTATTATTGCCCTAGCTATATTAAGGAGTACGACCCTTAACTCAATGGTATATATTGCGTAAAACTGGTATTTTCATAAAAGCTATTCGGCCAATGTTGGCAGCTTTTGACTTTTAATATCAGAGTTAGGGGTTGTAGACCATAATTAAGATCAATATCATTTTATTTTGTAAATCAACAGGACTACTAGATCTAGAATTTCCAGTAGATCTAGATCATGTACATGTATTTATAAGATAATTATTAACTTTTAAAACTATTATATTTATATTAATAGTTAACAGGCATTTTCTTGTACCTTTCTAGAGGGATATCTAATTATATAAATAATGAACACTTCCAGACCAGGGCTGAATACTAACCTCAAGGGCAGGTCTGACGAACAGAAGATATTCTGGTAATCAGCATATTCTCCTTTTTCCACAATGTTTTCTTCCCTATTAAAGAAAAACTCCTTCAGTTGAGCCACATTTATATTGTCTGCAAATGCTTTCCATTTGGACATATCTACATTTTTGTCTTGTGATAAAAAGAAAATTGTGTCTACTTCTCCCCACTCTTGTTAGCTGGATGCGTCTTGGCAAATTTGTTAATTTTGAAAATCTGATTTCAAATTGAGAAGGGAAAGATGATGTATTGAGGTTGTTTTAAAAGAAAATTGAAAGAAAACTATTGATTTTGACAAAATGACGACACTAGGGCTTGATTTTTTATGGTCATGATGAAAACAATAAAGATTTACCCATATTTCACCGTTAGTTTACTTATTTTTTGTGACATAATAAATCTATTGGGTTAAATTTATACCAAGACTATCTACCCCTAGAGTATTTTCTGTGAGACACTGTTATATTGTCAGTTCCTGAACATTTGTGTTCCTTACTCTAAATCAAAAACAGAAAAGAATGACAGGACCCACCAGAAATGTAGGTGATGACATACCCAAGAAAAATGACTTAAAAACTTGGTAGGAAAATGCGGGTAATCCCCATTTTCTCCCTTTTTCCACAATGTTTTTCACTCTTTCAGAGAAAAATTCCTTCATTTCAGCCAGATTTAATCTGTTTTTGGCAAATGCTTTCATTTTGAATAAGGCTAACACAAATTTTATATGTGATTCCTATTACATACTTATAAAAATTAGGGTTGGTAGGCAGGAAAATTAATAAATCTATCTAGTTATTTTTTTTCTTTCAAAACATGTGTTCTAATTGCAGATGTTGTGAAAGTCCTTTTTATCATACTGTCCTCTATAAACAGTTGATATTTTAGTATCATTTCACTTGTGTTTGGCTTACAATTCTTTTTATATCCCTTTGATCAAGATTTTAACATATGTCATGGTAATTGTTGTTCAGGTGATTTCTTGTCTTCAGATGTCACATCAGGAAACCCTTCTGATTCTTCAAATATGTTTCTTTTTAAGGCCCTTGGCCGATCAAAAGACAAAGAATATTCTGAGGACAATGATGACAATACTGTCCAGGATTTAGTCAGTGCCAACCGCAAAGTGATCACCATTTACGAAACCCGCTGTTTAATGCAGAATATCGATTTCACTGCTTATCATGGTCCATTTGGTCTTTCAATAGCAATCATGATTTATATTAGACACGGTTCACCAATTCTTGTACTTTCTTACAGCCTTTCCCAAGTTTTTTGACAAATTTTGTGTAGCCGGAACACCTCAGAAGTGGCAGGAGGGTTGACCTAAAAGACTATGGGAGAGAAAGTGTTTTTTTTTCAATAGAAGCAGAGAGAAATAAGTAGAACATATTGAGGGCAAATGTTAGCTATGGTTCTCCAATTCTAGCACACAGTCTTGTTGAAGAAATAGCTTATAAAATCAAAAACTGAAAAAAATATCACACCAATGAGTGATAATCAGCTTTATTCATTTCCTAAAAGGTTGGAGTCAAACGTAATTTATACAATAAACCCCATCGATTAGACAGTTCTAGGGCTAAATGTTCAATACCTGAAGCATTCCATAACTACTTTATGCAGTTAAAAACTGTTCTCTGGGAAACTGTTTGACAATCCCCATAGATTTTTAACCTGAGCATAAACCAACAAATGTAATTGGAAACCGTAACACCAAAGTCAAAGCCGTTACTTAGCCCCATAGCACCAATACCACTGTCATTGCTTTGTGTGAGTGCATTAGGCTGTTCTTTACTTTTTTATCTTTGAGGGTAAAAGATGGAATCTGGATTTTATGAAAGATGCATGTTTCAGAGCAACGGGTATCATTTTTTTTCCCATTTGACATGAACACTGTAAAAGCAGACCAATTTCTTCCATGTGAAAGTTTCAGAGAAGCAGTGACTTTTGAAAAGGTAGGAGCTCTTAAAGCTGGACCTAAAGCTGTAAAAAAGTTCCTGAAACAGAAAGAAGAAAATATAAAGATACAAACCAACAAGCAGATTGCAAATTAATACCCATTCTGAGGATGGACCTGATAGTGAACCAGACCGGGACATATTAATTGGAAAAAAAAAAATGCTATGTATGTGCTTCATTCAGCCCATCTGACCACAAGACATGTCAATATTTAAAGATTGTATCATGGAGTCAGTGTGATGTGTGCAATCACTGGGTTCACTTTAGTTTTTGTACTCCGGAGCGTGTGGTAAGGAGGCAGGGTACATTCATACATGTATGTCCTCATTATAAACTTAATTAGAAGTACCATACTATTAAAAAAGATGTATATACGTTTTACTTGTTACAATTTTCATAGTTTAAGTGTTTCAAAACATTCCTCGATTGTTTTTTTATGAATTTGGAGAAGCAAAACTTATGAACACAACTGTAGAAAGTTGAATTTGCACCTCATCCAATCAGGGTGCGAATGGACGAGAAAGCGCCTTCATGATTATGACCGATTACCTCAATACGAAAAAGTGAGGTTATTTTTAGATATACGTTCTAATAGTCTTCAACTTATATTTGATCCTTTTCACTAAAGCATAAAAGATATTTTATGATCAGCGAAAACAGTGCATGATAAGTTTCCTTTGCGTATGCGCAAAATTTATGGCTAAGGGGATCGAATGGACGGAAATATAGGCTATATACAAAACCGGCAAGGCTACGAATGTTATCAGAAGAGTATGTATATACTGATAGGCAGGTGCGTAATTAGAACGGTGTCTGGTAATTCTGGTCAGCTAAGCAATATTTTTTGTCTTCAGATTTTAAATATAAAAAACTGGCCAGGCTACGAAAGTTTAGAATCCCCTATTATATCCCTTTGTTTAATTATTTTGGGACCACGATGTAAGCTTAACTGTAAACCCTTGTTCTAACGATGGTGAAAATTAGACCCCGTTTATGATATGGATGTAGATCTAAATTTGTTTTTGTTTTTGTTTTCTTTTTCAATGACTAATTCAATCATTATTTTTGATTCAAAAACTAATTTCATTTCGCCTAGATCTATTTCAGTGTGGGAAATGAAATAGCGACTATCATGCTAGGTGATAACGCTAAACAACAAACCATTTTTCAGCTTTTACACATATTGTTGGGTATCCACATTATTTTCAGTATAGTGTAAGATATACTATAGTTGTATACGGAAGGGGACCCAGTGAAACTGGAGATATATCTTGACAGACTTCGGATCTGTATCTCTAGCATTTCCAATTAGGCCAGGCTAGAGATACAGTTATTACAAGGTTTGATGGAATCTTGGTTTAACCATCCTGATTATCGTATAGAAATATATGGAAAGCATGGCTGTCTTATATCGTTCTTTTACAGTTCATTGAACCGTTATTGTAATATATGGTTTCATTACAACTAATATATGTAATTAAAACACGTTTATATGGAACCAAACTGTTTTTATGTTAATGCATTTGTCCATATATTGAACCAAAAAAGCATGGTATCGTTTGGATTCATCAATATATTGAACCAAACTGTGTTTATATTAATGCATTTGTCCTTATATTGAACCAAAGAAGCATGGTATCGTTTGGATTCATCAATATATTGAACCAAACTGTGTTTATATTAATGCATTTGTACATATATTGAACCAAAGAAGCATGGTATTGTTTGGATTCATCAATATATGGAACCAAACTGTGTTTATGTTAATGCATTTGTCCATATATTGAACCAAAGAAGCATGGTATTGTTTGGATTCATCAATATATGGAACCAAACTGTGTTTATGTTAATGAATTTGTCCATATATTGAACCAAAGAAGCATGGTATTGTTTGGATTCATCGATATATAGAACCAATCTGGGTTTATATTAATGCATTTATCCTTATATTGAACAAAAGAAGTATGGTATGCTTTTATTTAGACATTATAAATATTAAACGAAAATTCCTTTACATCAATCCAATCGAACTATATATTGAACCAACTGTTCTTATATCATACCAATTTAACCCTATATGGTTTCAACTTGACAACATATTGCACGAAGTTGCTTTGTATTAAACCGATCGATGATGTAGTTCACCGCTCTACCTTTATATTGATTCGTTTCGTCTTTATATCGTTACTAGCTCGGGCGTTTTTTTATACCAAACCCGGAAAAAAAAAAAACCCGCGCTGATCGAAAAATCATGACGAAACATTTTCCTCTTTAACCTTATAGCGCTAAATAAATGCATATGCCCTTTTCATTTAGAAAAAAAAAAAACATCCAGAATATTTTCATTTCAATGTTGCTATTGCCAGAATGTGTAACACAGTGACTGACAGTGAAGATCTAAGATCAGACTGCACAGAATGTACAGTCTGATCTTGATCTACACTGTCCGCAAAAACAACTATTGAAGACATTTGAAGATCAAGATCAGACTTTCCTTCGAATGCAATGCAGATCAATATCACAGACGGACGATTAAGATCTTAATTGTCTATTTATGTAGGATATAAATTAATACGAAAAAAAAAAACCGACTAAGAAATTGTAATGTTCGGACATTGTTTCTCTGACTTTAAAAGGTTATAAATGAGTGTTTTAACTCTTAACCAAACTATCCCGTCTTTGATGACCCCGAGAAAGACGGTTGTTGAAAACATTGTCGAAAAGGGAAAATGGCAGATAAACATCATTTCTTCTTTTCCCACAATGTTTTTCTTTCTTTTTACCCTTTCAACGATTCAGATCAGCAATTAGTCTACATTTGATTCGTCATGTACCAATGCTTTCCATTTGGTCACGTCTAAAATTACATCATTTGATACAGGGATGAGGGTTAGGAAGATTATACATTCTTTGAAAGTAATGTAGGAGAAATTTGCCAGCCGATGCTTCGTACAGAACGATTTGGCAAAGGACAATTTAGACAGCCAAAAATATTCTGTGCAGTCTGATCTTGGTTCTTCGATGTCCGCTACTTTATTACACATTTTGGCAATTGCAATACTGACATGAAAATATTTTGGATGTTTTTTTCTCTAACTGAAAAGGGACTGTTCATTTATTTAGCGCTCTAAGGTTTAAGGGAAAAAATGCTTAGTCATCATTTTCGATCAAGCGCGTTTTTCCGGTGTTGGTATAAAAAACGCCCGTGTTAGTAACGATATAAAGACGAAACGAATCAATATAAACACAGTTTGGTTCAATATATTGATTAACCCAAACAAAACCATGCTTCTTTGGTTCAGTATAAGGACAAATGCATTAACATATACACAGATTGGTTCAACATATTGATAAATCCAAACAATACCATGCTTTTTTGGTTCAATATAAAGAAAAGTACATCAATATAAACACAGTTTTGTTCAATAATTTGATGAATCCAAACAATACCATGCTGCTTTGGTTCAATATAAGGACAAATGCATTAATATAAACACAGTTTGGTTCAATATATTGATGAATCCAATCAATACCATGCTTCTTTGGCTCAATATATGGACAAATGCATTAACATATATACAGTTTGGTTCAATATATTGATGAATCCAAACGATACCATGCTTCTTTGGTTCAATATATGGACAAATGCATTAACATAAAAACAGCTTGGTTCTATATAAACATGTTTTCATTACATATATAGTTGTAATGAAACCATATACATGTAATACAATAACAGTTCAATGAACTGTAAAAGAACGATATAAGACAGCCATGGCTTTCCATAGAAATACGAAACAGAAGTTGTTGTGGTGCAGAAATTAGCCCTGCCAGGTATTCGCCATTTAAATTCTGATGGGACATAGCAATTTTAAGTTACTCCATTAATATATGACTCAAGCTGTGGCAAATAGGAGTTTAATGCTTCGCTGTAATGCATTGTAATAAAATACTTATGCAGTCACTATGCACCTGTTTTAACACCCTAATACCTGGATTTGGTTTGTTTCTCGATTTAAACTGTAGCTCCGATCGATTACTATAAAGACCGGAAAACACCTAATGACCGAAAAACACCGGAAAAGCCGGAAAACACCCGAGAAATAATAAAATAGGGGGAGGGGATCGAAAGGGTAGGGCTGTATGTTAACTAAGGGAAAATATATATTAATATATGTACGATCCCTGGTTGACAAGGGGTATTGGGGATGGAAGTTATCAACTTATACTCGCAGAAAACCACTTTAATTCGCCGAAAAATACCATTAATGCAACCTCATCCTTTTCAAGTTTTATCGCCGACAGCCATCGCATATCACTAAAAATGCAGGGAAAAAAGCATAGCAAATGGTTGTAAACTTTAGTGGTGTCGTTTGGTTATTGTTATCTGGTAATTAGGGATATGGGGGTAAGGATGGTACCCTTTACTCGCCTATACCACCTAAATTTGCCAGATTTCACCATTGATGAAACCTCATCTGCTATTCATAGGAATACTTTTAGACGCCAGAAAACACCATGCATTGATAATACATCTAGTTCTAGTGATCGTGTCTACGAAAAACATCTGAATAAGGAATCGTCCGCCGCAAACAGCGTAAATTGTGGGTGGAGATATAGTACTGATATTTCATATACCGTATTAATTACCCAAACTTGCCCCACTGAATTGCCGAAAGACACGTACGTGTTTCGGAAAAGATTTGAAAGGGCAAAGTGTGGTAGATTGGTTTGGGTTTAAGCATAGCCCCCACCCCCTACCAAGATAATATCAAATGTTTGTTATGCAATTTTGAGAGTTTTTCGGCGGGCCGTCATTAGGTTTTTTCAGTATTTCTAGTGACCCGATCTGATTCTTATTTTTGTGATTCTTTCTCCGCTGTAAAAGGTCATAAAAGGTAGAATCTAGTTTTTCTGATACTATCTCAGTTTATGTTCAGAAATTAAAGAGTTAAATATATTTTAAAATGCGAAAGAAATGTCGCGGTGCAAATAACTAGATCTATTTATTACACTGGACAGGTAATAATACCGAAACCTCCAATCTAATTCCTCTTTCCCAAACTTGTCTGTAACAGACACTACCGTAAATCGAGGTCCACCGCAGCTCAGTGCTTATGCTGCGTTTACATAAGCCACGATGCCCATGATTTGGCAGAAGCGTGGAGAGCGTTTGGGGTCGTTTGGGATTGAATCGCGTTGATTTCAAGGTAACTTGCTGCTATCGGGATGGCCGTAAGGATCGCGACAGAATTTTTGACAGTCAAAAAATTAGCTACGACAACGCCGATTTAATTTTGATCCTAAGGAAACGTGGTAGATCGGGGAAATCGTAGAAGAAATTAGTAAAACGTAACAGGCCATGACCCGATGCATCAAAGATTGATGGTCCATCGTGGGTGATCGTCATTAACTTGAAATACAGTTCAGTATGTTTCATTACTTCACGTGTCATCAGTACTTTGTTAAGAAGTTGAGAATATTGTCTCAATAGCGTCCTTCAATTAACACTTCACCATGGTCTCAGCGAGCAGGTCTAATGTTTTTTTCTTTACCCCTTTTTCTTTCTTCTCTTCCATTTATTTCCATAAATGTATAGAAAAAAGCCAACTTCATCTCTTGAATGCATCGCTTGTTTCTCTGTTGAATTTCTGGATAGGATTAGAGGATGGATTCAGTTTCTTTTACTTATCGTTGCCGGCGATGGATGGATCTATTTGTACCCAAATCGCGAGCAAAAACGTAACAATCTCGATCAAATCGTTGACAAGAGTCGTAGCAGAGCTGAACAGATCTTGATAACGTAAAAGTTCTGAACGGAACTTGACAAAACGTGATAGCAGATCGTAATAATCGTTCGGGAACTTGAGAGAACGGAATGAAATCGTGGCATATCCTGACCAGGATAATTAAGATTTTGGAACATATCGCTGAAACTCGTAACAAAACGTACTGAGAGCGCATGGGGAAGCAAACTTGATGCGTTGAATTGTGAAGCTGCATCGTCATTTGGAAATCATGGAAATCGTAGTCATCGGGGTTTATCTAAACGCAGCATTAATCAGTTGTGGGACTCGTAGCCTGGAGGTTCCGGATTTGAATTTCACTGGAAGCACTGAGTCTTTCTTTCGTGGAAGTGTCTTTGGGTGAGAGGCTTGCGTGGTACCGGTGAATCCCGTGAGACATTTGAATGTGAGCTGTCGCTGTGATATGACTAAAATAACGTTGAAAGCGGCGTAAAACACCGTTTAGCCTGTAAACTTACATGTAAATTATCATGTAGGGAAACAGACCTTAACCCATAGCCTGCATTACATGATCTTGAACTTACGTGGAGAAAAGTGTTATTATAGATCAGTAGGCACATAGGGCTAGTCTGATCTTGAAATACACTGAACATTACTGATTTAATGATGATTTAAGTCAGTCTAATTAAGCTAATGTCATGAACTTAAACGAAAATACCTATAAAAAATATTAAAAAAGAAAAACAAGATCGAACAAACGAACAAATTATTTGAATATACGGGAACTTTTCAGGAGGACGATTTTTTTATCACAACTGGGACGTTGTGACAGTGGGGCGTTTTAACTGGATACCGTTACAATGCATCACGGAGATTCATTAAATCCCCTTTTTTCAGAGCTATACCGACTTTTTGGACGGTAGCTCTGATATCATCATTGTGTTCGTATCTCAACAGCGCAGAAACAATCACAAAAAATAACCCCATACAAATCGAGAAACATCAAACGAAGGAAAGCCACGTTTTGGCCATTATCTTCCGCTAGATGGCATTCTACAAATACACATCTATCTAATTTGGGCATTCTTGGTACAGAACCGGACTACTTTTCAAAACAACCATTACTTTGAATTTCAAAATGAAATAAACGTTTACTCAATAAAACGCTACCTGGTGCGATTCATTCAGCTATGATCGGCTAGCATGTAACCTATGCATCGGCCATTTATTAAAACAGCCCCTACATGCTTCGGTAATAGGCCCTACTTTTCCCAAGTATTCGGAGATGGGTGATGCGTCATAGCAGACAGGTCGAATCTTCGAAGAATATGACATGCGCAGACAACGACAATTTGGCGTAAAAATAATCAAGGTTTGCTGAATACTGCAGTATTACCTCGTATACAATACTGTACATTAAAGTCTCAGTAGCGTCCAACTGAATAAACAACCTGTTTATAAAATAAACGTAAATTTCATTTTTACCGTGTAAAAAAATGGCGATTATTATGACTTTCGCGATATGTAAAGGTGCAGTTCACAAAAATTCCAGTCAGTGGCAGAAAAAAGAATTTTGATCCTACCATGCCGCACTATCTGTTTGTTTACATCGATGATCGCCGACGATTAACCGACTTTTCGTCGTAAATGTCCGCAGTGACGTGTTAGTGACGTAAACACCACGTGATCATTCAAAGCGTCGAAACAAACCCTTCATTCACTTGATCGTTTTGTCCCCATTCTAGGCTTGAAAAACCTATGTTTATCGACATCGTAAACAGAAACAACGACACAGGCTGATCATCGCTTATTCATTTATCATCAATACAGGAAGAGTTTACAACATCTAAATAAGAAAACAGGTTCAGAATGAGCAGTCTTACTCTCCGATGACATAATGTTGGAATTGTAAACAATAGTCCTATCTACTATGTCATAGCACTAATGAGATGCAATGTTATCACGTGACGTTCTCGAAGGCCTAGTTCGAATATACACGAACGGTAACGAAGGTTGTCTCGATCAGTGGCGTCCGTGAAATCGACGGGCTTCTCCATGCATTGTCGCTCACGTATATTATGGCAACCAATACAGTAACTGACACGTTCGAGTTTTTTCCGATCTTATATATGTGTGTTGTGATGGGTTATCCAATATATTTTCGAGTTTTAAACGGTGAAAATTACCTATTTTTGGCTTTACAGGGGCTTTAAAAGAGAGCCCCTTTTGCCACAGTTTTACTCATAGTTATCAAGTCGTGAACATAGTATTGTCCTTCTCCCATATCAAAATTCGTTTTCGCTTTACTGGCTACTTTCCTCGATAGAGTTATTCCACTTTGCAAATGGCTTCGAATACATGGCAGGGATCATTTCTGTACATGAACAAATTTTATGTATCGATACATAGTACTTCTCGATAACAAGCAGGATGATTAAACCAAAGATTCGGTCGAACCTTCGCGGTAATGACTGTACCTCTAGCCTGGCCCAATCGAAAATGCTAGGGATACGGATCCGTACCTCTAGCCTCCGAGTCTAGAGATACGGATCCGTATCTCTAGCCTCGTAGGCTAGGGGTACGGATCCGTACCCCTAGACATTTCCATACTAATATTCACCGTGCAGATGACAGAAGACGCTTGCAGAAAAAGGATGACTCGATTAAATATTTTGATACGCATTGCAAGTCAAATTACGACCAGGAATGGAAATGAATAGTGTGTCCAATCAAAGTGCTGTCAGCACTGTAATCGGTCGACACTGAATAACTGCAATGGTTAGAAATCACAAATCAAATGGCAGTTGTCTAACTATGTATGAGATAGAAATCCTATACCTTGTAACAGAGCCACGTAGGAACCCCCTTTTTTAACTGTCCTTTACAAATTAGTAGTTTAATGGAATGCTACAGATATATGTTTGCCGGTTAACAGCAATAGAACGTTAAATATATGTGACAATTCTGATCAGTAGTACCCATCATCAAGCTTTAGATATCAATCATCCTAAATAACAGTACCTATCAACCTTTTAAATACGTTTAACAACATACAAATATTATTTTCTGTAACTTTTGCAACTTTGGCAACTGTACGGATATTATCAGTTATATCCATACTTTAAAACGGTATGAATAAGTCGTATAAAATATGCCTGTATTATAACACAAATTGTTTACTTTTTGCTGCAAGTAGGCCTTTAACTTTTTCTATTTTTAAGAAGCAATCGTGTTTATCTGGACAAACTGTCCTACCTAATTTTTTTGACTGGCTAAATCGACCTGGGCAAGATCGTTCTGTCCAAAACAATGGCTGGCCAATTTCTTCCACATTTGTTTCAAAGAATGTAATATCTTCCAAACCCTCACCCCTTTTCCAAATGATGTAATTTTAGACTTGTCCAAATCGAAAGCATTTGCACATATGAATCAAATGTAGACCAAATGTAGACCAACTGATGATCTGAATCGTCGAAAGAAAAAAAAAAAGCTCGTGGAAAAGGGAGAAAACGATGGTTATCTGCATCTTTTTTTTCTACAATGTTTTTAACAGCCGTCATCCTTTTTCAGTCAGTAAAAAACAGTATCCAAACATTGCAATTTCATGGTCGTTTTTAGAAGGCGAGATTTTCATTCTCGCCTTCATATGTCGCCGCTCGGCTGTTTGCTGCAAATGCCTCTGAAAAGTATTATCCAAGCGCCTTTCAAATAGTTCGATATTTCTCGAGTACATAAAAACAAATTCATGTCGAGACCATCGTAAATTTAATCAGAACAACAAGAAGAAACTTCAATTTTTTAGAAGGAATGAAATCGAATTCTTGAAAAACATCCTTTTTGTCAAATACAAAATACTTTGGATCAGTTGATTGTTACGATGGTGTTGCTACAGCAACAAATAAACTGTAATTGTAGTAAGCCAATAGAAAACTACTAAAATGACCTCATTCGGACCTACTTCTACTCCACAACGCATAAACAACTAACCAATCGGATAGCTCTTTTTGAATGAAGTGTCGCTGAAAGGCCCCTTTTCTCAGTTGAGAACATTGTTCTGTCTTTGAGAAGTAAAATTTCAATGAAATAAATTCTTAAATAAAGTCCGATCGTTTCTTTCCTTATATACGAGAATGATGGGACTTTACTTTGTCAAAATGACATTAACATGATCTGTAACCTTTTTATGACACCATATAGTTTTAACTTCTTCTTTTGATCGTCACGGTGCTTAACGTTCAGCAATCATTCATAAATATTTAACCCTTTGCCACTCAATGCCGACTTGTAACGACTCTGAAAAAGCAAGCTTTTGAAAACATTATGGGAAGTGGGAAAATTGCTGGAAACCGGCATTTTCTCCTTTAACTACACTGTTTTCTACCCTATCAAGAACAAATTTCGTCATTTGGGCAGGGATCCTATATACACAGTGTATATACTGATTTGGGCCACCCCGAGTTTTTCGTCTGCAAATGCTTTCAATTTCAACTTAGTCTGAAAGTTCGTCTTAAGGTAAAGGATAAACGCTTATTATTGTGAATTGTTAACGCAATCACTTACCTCCATCATCATTAAAATTGAAATCTTTATGTAATATTCATTTTCCTCGAAAACATTTCATGCAACTACACTTTTTTTTTTTTCAAAACTGAATGACACAATGATAAAATTGTCTTGACACTGAGAATCCCACTGTCTTAGAATGCATCGGACGTGTTCATGTTTTTCTAAGGACACAGACCAAGGGCCTATATCCGTGTAACTGTACACGATATATTGTTGTCGAAAAAAGGAATAAGGTATATTAATGCACTGACGGGTAGGCAACCATTTTTCTCACATGTTTGCCGATAACATGGACAAGCTGACCATACATTCCGGTTACGTAGGATTAATGAAACACAAGCGTTAATGTCAATGAACCCTTAGACCGCTTAGAACGTCTGTCCCTTTTGCAGACAAGGAAGATGAATCTATGGTCTGCACAAAATAAGTAATCTTATGTCTGATCTACAGTGTGGGCTACCTTGTAATAATCCGACCAAAACAGCCGTGGGTAGATTTGTAATAATGAAGCATTTTTCCCGAAATGAATAATGCCAATTTCATTAATCCAGCGCTCTAATGGTTAACAGGGTCATAGATTACAAGAATCGTATGAACAAAGAACATCCTCGGACGTCCCTCACGGGACCTATGAAGTCACCCGTCAAATGATGATGGTTATCCTTAATAGAATGGTAAACACTGTGCGAAACCAGGGATCGTATACATGTGTATATACGATCCCTGGCGAAACGGAGAAAATTTTCGTTGTCAGTATTTTCTCATGTTCCTTCAATGTTTCAAAAAAAAACCTTCCTTTTTTTTAAAAGCCCCATTCTTTAAGGTCATTAAAACTCAGCACATCTAAAGGTTTAAATCTCTGTTTTTGAACACTGAAAGGTGTTTGTTTTGAAAGTCTTTCATTCTTGATAAAATATAATTGAAATAAAATGGTAAAGAATTAAAAAAAAAAAAACCTTTTTACCAAAAGACAAAATTTTGACAACCTCGAGGGAAAAAAACTTTTCGAAATACTTTTGGAAAAGGAGAAAATGCTAGTAACCTGTATTTTCTCCCTTTACCGCTATGTTTTGTACTCTTTCAAAGCCAAACGGCACATTTTCAGCTGCTCTTAAATTGTCATAGATCTGCTAATGGTTTTAATGTAGACGGCCCTAAAGTTTTATTGTTTTGTAAAGGGTTTTGTAAAGGGTTACTAAGATGGAAAACATTGTGGGAAAGTTAAAAAAATGTTGATTACCAGTATTTGATCTTTTTCCTACAATGCTTTCAAAAGCCCCTTCCTCAAGATTATTAGAAGTCAGTATTGTGATCTAAAAGGCTAAATCTCAGTTTCTATACTCTGAAAGGCACCTTTCTAGAAACTCTTTGCTCTCTCAACAAAATTGTCTTTGGAATAAAATAAAACTCTTTGCTCTCTCAACAAAATTGTCTTTAAATTACAGTTTTAGACCTATCAAAATACAATGCATTTTCAAGCAAAAACCATTCTTTAATCCTTTACCATACCCTATCAAGTACTGTTTTAACAATCCTGAGAAAGAGGCCATTTAAAATTTTTTTTTGAAAAGGAGAAATTTTCTTATCTCTTTACATGAAGAAAGAAATTCAGACTTGTCAAAATTGAATGCATTTTCAGGCAACTAACTTAGATCTGGCTCCATTGATGGAATCTGTCTGAAATAGGATGGAAAACATTTTAGGAAATGGAGAAAATGTCAGTTAGCACCAAATTCTCCTTTTCACGCCAAAAGTTCGCAAGCCTTCTTCCCAAAGGCCTTTTAAACTCATTATTGTTCTCTACATGTATATGGTTAAATATAATTTTCTATACAATGAAAAAACATATACTGATAAGTCGAAACTCTTTGCCATCACATAAAAATTGTCCTTCAAATAAAATGGCAAAGAGTTTCAAAAAAGTCCTTTTAAATATTTTTCACTATATTTTCACAAGTCTTCTTCCCCAAGTTTGTTAAAACTCGGGAAAGTTAAACTGGTCTCCATTGCACATGAACATTGCATAACCTTATACACTTTGCTGTATCAGGAAAGGTGATTAAACTACAGAAAAATGTATCGCAATATGTTGTGTCTATTCTAAACTCGCCTTCCAACTGTACTTTCAGTACTTTGATTTTTTATATATCCTACATAGACAGACAATGAAGATCTTAGATATAATTATTATAAGTACGTTTATTGATCTGCACTGCATTCAAAGGACAGTCTGATCTTGATCTTTCATTTTCTTCAAAAGCGACTTTACTAGTCCTTAGACAACACAGGTCATTGTATTTGAGTCATTCTAATGAGCAAGAGCATCACGACAGTGAACCTTGGGCTGTTAATCTGAAATATGGAGGATGAGAATCAACTAATATGGAGCAGCTAATCAGACAAGCATCTAACTGAGTTTTACACTTAAAGCACTGAACTAGTGAAATAGATATGTGAAACTTGGAAAAGCAGCCTAACTATTACAGGACCACTGCTGTTTTGATTATAATATCTCAGAAGACTTGCCTAACAAACCCAAGATCTGATTGCATGTTCTACGCTGTCTGGTCTGAACCTGGGCTCTCCGGAAAAGCCTTTTTACCTGGTGGTTTGATTCAGACATGGAAAATATGAAGTTAAGTGAGCTTATTTGTTTTGCACTTTCACTTTTATTCCGCTATGAAAATGTTCTATTCAACTCTACCCGTGAAATTACAAAATGTTGAAATTCTTTCAAATGATGAAAAAAACGCTGTGAGGGAAAAGAGAACATGCTGAATACATGCAGTTTTTCTCACTACATTTTAAGGCCCCACAGGATTGTTTAGTCAACATTTGACTGACTGATTTCAGTCTTTAGAATACATCAAGAAGAAACATGAATGGAAGGAGAGGAAGAGAGGCTGTGAAAACGATTTAATCCCTAATCTGCTAAATGAATGAAATTAAATTTTCAAGCTACAGTAAAACCCAAAGTTTTAACTATTTCGCAGGTATTTTTTGGGAAAAAAATCTCCTCATCGGACAGTGTAGATCCAAAATCAGACTGCATGTAGTGTGCAGTCTGATCTTGATCTACACTGTCCGCAAAAGGTCATAAAGTCGCGCTTAGCAGTCTAAGGGTTTATACATCCTAAGCTGAAGGATGCCTAATCCAGATCTATGCTGGTCAGTATTGTGAATGGACAGTCTGGTTACTAAGGTTGCAAGCGTGAGATAACCAGTTCATTCTGAAAATGTTTACGTAACGACCTCTCCGCTAGGGTCATATCCCTTACACAACCCTACATCCTTTGTCCCTCACAGCTTCACCTCGCTAACAATAAACGACCAACAGCCGAATACTATTTTAAACTTACGGCTGTTTCCAGTCGCATATACACCAGTTTGCTCTAAGACAAAACAATCTAAATGTTCAAATTATCTTAAAGCAATGTTTCCGTAAAACTCCGTTCCATTGCAATTTTTATCCCTGCTCAAGGCAAAATGACCTATCATCTTATCAACACCTGCTATATATACGAACAGTAATCGTCAAAACTCGGCTGATACCGTAACAATGTATAACCTGTAATAACAGACAAAGAAAAAGAAATTTCATAACACAGAATTCCAAAATCCCCTCTTTGGAAAAGGGAGGTTTGGAAAAGAGCTGTAAATAGATCCCGATACAGGAAAACCCTCAGAGAATTCGGTGCACTCAAGGATAATGCAGTATACATTTTCTCACATTGTTTTCTCTCCTTCCAGGAGCAAATTTTATCATTAGAGCCACATTCGCTGCAAATGCTTACAATTTGGATGTGTTAAACTCTTTGTTGTTTGGTAAAGAGTAAACACCGGAGACATTACTCTTTACAACTCGATTTACCCTTTACAAAAGTTAGATTGTAGATTGAATGGTGTTTAACACCGCGTTCAACATCATTTCAGTTATGTCTTAGTGGCCAATGCACCTATCCATGTTTTCATGGAGTGTTTTTACTAGCACTGCGGCCAGTGCACATATCCATATTTTCCTGGAGTTTCTGTTACCAGTTCTTCGCTCAATATTCTTTGTGAACAATTGGCTGCTTTCCCACGTATTCATTGTCAAAACAACGGTCATCGGTGAGAGAGGAATGAATTCTGTCGCAATGAGTGGCATCAGTCCTTGGAAAGAAATAGGCGGAGCTTGGGATAGAAGCAGTGACCTCCTTTTACTTTACAAAAGGATCCTGTGATTTCACATCCTTCAGGAAAAGTTTTGACAACTTTTTAGGAAAAGGAGAAAATGGTGACCATAATTTTCTCCTTTTCCCACAATGTTTTCTTTCCTTTCTGATAAAAGTCCCACATCTGTGCCACATTCAATCACTGTGCTCTGCAAATGCTTTCAATTTGGACCGGTCTAAAAATTTTGTCAGTTAGTAAAGAAATAACCCTTTTTCAAAGGATCCTGTGTTTTAATATCCCTGTGCGAAATTTCTTTTGAAAACCTTTCAGGAAAAGGAGAAAATAAAAACCAGCATTTTCTCTCTATTTTTCCACAATGTTTTCTCTGATATAAAACCTCATTACCTGTGCATCTTTTCATTTGCTGTCTGCAAGTGCTTCCAAAATTTCGAACATAACTTAAACTTCATCGTGTTGTAAAGATATAAGTCTTAAGGGTCTGCCGCTTCCAGATGAAATATTTTTGGGTTTTCCGCAGATATTACGTACATGTACTTTAGAAAGTAGCCTTGTAACATTTAACTCTTTCCCAATCGACAAATTCAACATACATGTATCTACAGACGACAAATTCAAAATTGGTACAATTGAGCTTAAGCTCTCTGATAGGGTAGAAAACTTTGTAGGAAATGGAGAAAATGCCGGTAACCAGCTTTTTCTCCCTTTGCCCACAATGTTTTTCTAACAGCCTTCTTACCCACAGTTCAGAAGACCCGGGATTGTTTAGTAAAGGGTTAATATTTTCATCATTTGTGTAGTAATTTGGGTTATCAAGAAAGTAATGATAAATATCTGGCCTGACAATGCCTGGCTAAAGCTTTACATCATTCAACCACAATATTTCTTCAGTGTTGTATAGAACAAGAAAAATGTCTCCAGTGTCAAGTGTTTATCTTTCCATGTACACAGCTAAATCACATGATGAAAGTTTTCTGGTGTAATCAGATAAATCAGCTTGTTCGAAAATCTATAAATCTTTTCATTCTGCCATCACAACCTTTCATATTATACTATTTCACTACAAGACATATGGGAATCTGTGCTTATCAGCCCAATGTTTTGCCTTCACCACGGACCACGTGTATTTAAATGAGAAGCGTGTTACTATTTTTAGTCTAACTGAAATCCATCTATTCGCTCTTGTTTCATTCATAAGTTGTTATCAGGGTTAAAAGTTCAATGTAATAAGGTCACAACATCTAGTATTAGTGTTATAAGACTGTAAGTAGAAGCTGTCACGAGTTGCAGTTAGATCAGTTTGCCCTCAGCAGACGGGTTTTCGAAATTTGTGGACTCTCTAATCGCCCGGCTCACGCCGACCGATTAAATTTTGCTAGTGTAGACGGGCCTTGAGTTACTAACGAGGCATGCTCTGTGAAAGGGGCTTAATGCGCCTTCAAAAAGTATGGGCTCATGTCAGCCTGCGCAATTTGCGCAGACTGACGTGGGTCGAACATTTTTGCTATTTGTAAACTTTATGCATTTCAAAGGACATTTCTACCTCTAGAACCAGTCGGTTGTCAGACAGAATGGATTTTTTGTGTCCATAATTGTGTGATGATGATGATGGATTAAAACCCCTTTTGCCTGAGCATGGCTCACATCTAAGGTGTCATGTTACCAAAAACGAAAAATTTTATGCTCGTCCAAACTGAAAGCAACAGTGTATGAATGTGGCACAAAAACTGGACTTGGATTTATCTGTGAAATGATAGAATACCAGTATTCTCTCATTTGTCCCTCACAATGTTTTCAAAAACTTTATCTTAAGGTCGTTAAAACGCAGAATTGTTCGGTAAAGTGTTAACACTTTACCAAACAATACTCCAGTTTTAACGACACTGAAGTAGAGGGTTTTTGAAAACGTTGTGCGAAAAGAAGAAAATGCTAGTGACCAGCATTTTCTTTTTTCTTTTTTCCACAATTTTTTCTACCATTCCAAGCACAAATCAAAACATTTGAGACACATCTTCTTTGTCGTCTGCAAATATTTACAGTTTGGACAATTCTAAATTTTGTCTGTGTAGTAGAGGGTTAAATAAAACGCAATTGTTTTGGTGCATACTGGGCGTACAGATATGCTGTATCAAACCTTATTCTAAACGGCAAAATTCTAGACTAGTCCATTGTGAAGGCAATTTCAGATGGTTTTGATAAAATGGTGTTTGAGGCCGCTTTCAAAATTATTTCAGTGATATCACGGCAACAGCTTATATATGCATGTATTTCCTAGGTTTCAGCAGTAGGCCACTAGGCTAGGGCTCTGAGGTGTCTTACCACCCAAGGACACTCCCACGAAAAACGCAGCGGATTAGGTGGGGCTCGAACCCGGGGCCTCTAGCTTACGAATCTCCTCTAAATACTACCGAGCCACGCATTTTCAGACAAAAAATAATTTTGAACGCAGTGCAAGGATGAAGCTTCTTTTAAAGGGTAAAAACACTGTGGGATAGGAGGAATAGCCCCGTCTCCTAAAGCCTTTTCAAAAGCCTTCTACAAAGTCGTGAGATTATTTGCTCGTATATGGTGTTTGGTGATATTTTCAACATTATTTCAGTTACATCATTAGTGCAAGTTCACCTATTCGTGCTTTTCTGGCCTTTTTTTTTTTCACCCTTCTTAGCACAATATTCGCCCCAAGCCTTTTGCTGCTTTCCCAACTAATCTTAGGGTTGTGAAAAACGGAATTGTTCGCTGAAAGGTTAATACTGAAATGGACAGTTTGAGGAGCATTACGCAACAAGAGTAAGGCCGTAGTCACACACGTTTGCAATATTTTGAAGAGCCAGTCTTTTTTACGACATATTCTAACGAATGAAAAAAGACATTCCGTCATTTTATTGTAGGCCTATTTTGGAGACTTAGTGAAATATGGGGTCGGGGACAAAATTGCCTTTGAGTCTGGACCAAAATGTGGCAGGAAGAGGAGCTATTTTTCGTGTGCTCCTCCTCTTAGTCTCTCCCCACGATACCAAGCATATGCTATTTCAGTATTCTTCACGAACATGCTGTTAGACGATACCCGGATATACTGATGACAGTATGACATTTGGTAAAAGATTTATAAATAATTTGGACTGAAGGAAGAATATGCTAGGTATAAAACAGCACTTGAAATAAATCTTAAAAACAACACATTATATTCCGAATTGTACATTTTACATATATTCTGACTGTCTTTTATTTACCATCGCAATCGGTGGCCTTTGTGGGCAACGCCCCTAGAACACTGCTAATTATGTTACG
The DNA here is from genome assembly GCA_946811185.2 of Hippopus hippopus. Lineage (NCBI taxonomy): Eukaryota > Metazoa > Mollusca > Bivalvia > Cardiida > Cardiidae > Hippopus > Hippopus hippopus. The sequence continues at coordinate 36,916,228 of OX328102.1, read as the reverse complement.
GGGGATAGTGCAAGATACAGAAACGTGTTCAGTGTATAGCACCGTTATATGGCCTGGAACACGCGAAAAGGGGCATTCGGATATTTGCGTAAAAGTCCTCCCGGATCGGCCTGCGCACTCCGCGCAGATTTATCCGAAAATTCACTTTCCGTTCTTATGTAATTTTCTGTTTTGCGCTAGTCTAACATAAAGAAACATTGACTCGTCAATTTTTGGTATAAATGAAGAGCTGGACGAGAATCCTTGGGTTTTGTGGAGTTGTATCGTGTCGCAAAATGTTTTTAGGCCCTTTGGACGTCTTTTAAGACCTTTCTTACATTAATATAACGCTCAGAAGGGTGTTTAAAAGTGCCCGAAAATCACCTGGTTTCGACTGCCGACTTACTGTTACTCGGAACGTTAACTTGTCATTTCAATACTTTCTTAAAATCTCACAAAGTTTTTGCTGAAAAAATACAGTTTTTAACTTGAATATCGCAGAACTGATTAGAACAATGATCACAAATGGTTAACAAGAAAATTTGATACATGTACAAAAGATGTATAGATATAAAATGAGCCCAAAGATTTTTACAAGCTTATCCAATTGAATATTTTGATGTAAGAATCATACAGATTTCTAGGAAAATTAAACTTTACATAACTGTCATTTGAATTAGGTAAATATTTCGGATTATAGTTTTTGCAATTTCATTATTTAAAATTAAAAATTGAATACTTATTTCAAATATTCTTAAGGACATATTATATGTAATAGTACTCTGTTCGATGAGCAAAATAATAATGTGCAAGTAAACCAAGGGTCACACAATGAAGTCCTTTTTTAAACCTCTGAAGTCATTTAAAACAATCAAACAAAACTGCTTGACGCATATAAGTAACAACAATATATACGAGGGCTGTTCGATATGTAATGTGTATTGTACCACAGCGCGATAACGCTTACAACGATTTCGTGGATGATTATACGCTTGAATAGCTCTATTCAATACCTTTCCAACGGTATAAACACGAGCCTTTAGCTCCACATAGTTTTAAACTTATAGTCATTTCATTAGAGCTAGTCGTTGACCACTGTTGTAAAAATGGTTGGGAAACGGATTAAGAATATTGAAGAAATTAGTGCTTATATAAAAGTTCGCACAAAACTCGGTCATTCGGTAATGCAGATTTTTACTGAGTTGGGGGAAGTTTATGGGTCTGATAAGGTATCTTATGAGACAGTTCGTAGTTTGAGAAAGAAATTTCTGACTGGCACAGAGTTCGTCAAAGATGCAGCAAAATCTGGCCGACCTGTGACTTTAACAGGCAAGGCAAATGTCTCAAAAGTCAGGGAAATAATTAAAAGTGATGGCAGATACACGATTCGTGATATTGCCAACGCTGTTGGCATATCGCTATCGAGGGTGCATTTCATTTTGAAGCGTATTTTGAAAGTACGAAAGATTTCTGCCAGATGGATACCGCATATACTGACAGACGACCAAAAACGGGTACGAGTACAAACCGCTAAGCAATTGCTCAAAATGTTTCCCAAATTCAATCAAAGACAATTTGCAAACATTGTTACTGGTGACGAAACATGGGTTCACTATTTCGAACCAGTAAGAAAAATTGGAAACAAAATATGGCTAACTAAACACGGTAGAAGGTCTGTATTTGCCAAAAGAAGCATAAGCACAAAGAAGGTTCTTTATTGCATATTCTTCTCATGTGATGGTATAGCCGTACAAATTCCGGTGCCGAAGGGCAAAATTGCTACAGGTCGGTATTACCGAGATGTTATACTAAAAAAGCTCAAGAAATATTATCTTAAACGACGCCCTGTGTCAGGATTTAGGCATGTTCGTCTACTTCATGATAATGCTCCATCACATACATCTGAGCTTGTGAAGCAATTTTTGAAGTCGGAGAAGGTTACTGTCTTGCCACACCCACCATACTCTCCAGATCTAGCCCCATGCAACTTTTTCTTTTTTCCAAAACTTAAAAAGTTTTTATCTGGTCGTCGTTACAAGTCCCGACAAGCCCTTGGCTCAGCCATCAGTCAGTGCCTCAGAAGTCTACCTAAATCAGCGTACCGTGACGCATTTCAGAAAAGGATTCAAAGATTGAAATTATGTATTTCAAACCGCGGAGAATATTTTGAAGGGATGTAATGTTCATTTCACTATTTGAGTCGAATGCTTTTGAGATATCGTACAATACACATTACATATCGAACAACCCTCGTACGACAAAAATATGAAATGGTTTATATTTGGTTCAACAATTATCTGTTTGACAAAAATAAATAAATAAATAAAAAAAGTGCTTAAAAGCACATTTTAATTATCTAAATTTCTCCTCATCTTGTCTCATACTGCAAGCTACACTTAGGATATATTCAATATCAAATGAATTAATCTTTACATTTTTTCTGGCTTCACTTACACATGTTACCTTTTACACCTTTAGTCCTTTATTGGCTTAATTTTAGTTCTCGGTGTCTTTTTTTACCCTTTAGCATTTCGTTCCGTTTAATGTAGAGCATAATTATCTTCTCTTTACTTAGCAGTAAGCGTAAGGTTTTTACAGATTTTTGTGCTTCTGTTAGAGTGTCATTTTCATTGTCCTCAATATCTTCTATTTGTGGAATTTGCGTTTAGCTACTACTTTTGGTCTAGTTTTACATTTGTTTCAGTCTTTATCTTCAGTTTCTCTTGCTTTACCATATTTTAGAGGTAATGATCCAGACTTAAGAGCCTTATACGCAAAAGCCATGTTTTCTATGGACAATTTTTAAGCAGCATCTTTTGGCTTCGCCAGATCCTCTTGGACCGGTAGATCTTGTTAAGACATGGTTGTATTTTAAAAAGAAGAATGAAATGAATATTTGATTAAATAGGCAGGTATGATAATTAAGGGCAGTAGATCAAAATTTAGCAAAGAAGAAGTTCTTGAACTATATAGATGAAACTCTTTGAAACGAAACTTTGATGTAAAATCTGTAGCTTTTTGTTGAACACTGTAGTTCGAAGTTAGGTTCGATATGCACAAAAATGTTAAAATTAATATCCTAAGTTATTATTTAGTGTATGGTAACTGTTATTTAAACAATTTCATCAATAAAATGTGACACTATTTCACTAGATTGCAATATCCTGAAAAAGGAAACTGTTATTAATTAGAATAAGCAAGGATGCAGGATTTGTTGCCAGTGTGGTCTTGTACCTTCTAAAATACATCTAAATAGACCTAATTGCTGCTAAGATATATATATTTGGTTCACATTAGGTTGAGGAAAATACGCTTACTATGGTTTATTTTTATGTCAGTGAGTAAAATATCATTCGAATTTTTTTACTAAAATAGGGGAACACTAAGTCGTCAATTGGGTTCTAACTCGTCATTGTTATTGCACCTTTATTTCAGCGCTTTCAAAGGTTCTGTCCTATCAAAGAGAAGTAAATCTTGCCGGAATAATTATTCTAGAACATCAACACGTAGTTCTCACATCACTCATGTGTCTGAAAACTTTACTGTGAGCGTTCGCCCGAGACACCTGAAATAGGAATTTGTCATCGCCCAAGTCGACCCAATGGTGTGAATTTTAGTGGGTTTTTCAGTGGCTAAGAAGTCTGACACAAAGCAGTGGATGTGTATGGTATCTTAACCAGAAAAAAAAAATGTGTACCTTTCAAAAGATGTGTGCCAGTAAACTATCAGGTGACGTCATCGAAGGAGAGATAACAAAAACAAAAGGTGACGAGTTAATGTGCCTGCCGAGTTAACGTTCTTTTACGTTACTGTAGGACAAAATCTAATGAAGTCGTAAAGTGCCTTCTCGGATTAGCCTGCACGAACTGTGCAGGCTGATCCGAGATGACACTTCACGCATATGTCTGAATGCCCCTTTTCGCGTGTTCCAGGCCAATTATGGGACACCTCGGTTGCAGCTGTCATCTGAAAGATCATTGGTAATTTTAGATGTCCGTAGTACAAAGACTGACAAGCTTAGCTGTTTTTCAGTTGTTTTTTGAGCCGATACTTTCGGAACCGGAAGACCAACTGAACGTTTTGTTGTCAGAGCCATTAGCTCTGAATATGAAGTTTCCTACCCGGGGTATAGACGAACCACAGGTACTGAGACGTTAATGTACTTTAAACAATTCATTTTGTTAACTCAGAAGGGAAGCCTTACAGAAGATGGGTCGCAAAATGTGAGAATATTTTTCACCTAAAGCGCAAGCATTGTTGCATCGTACACGCTCAAATAGCTCGGAAGATTGGCAGATTAAAAAGTTTAATGTTAAAGAATTTAGTGCAATTCCTGCGTAGGTAATCAAACAAATACCTGTTTCACCTATTTGCTTAGACACGCACGCTCAGCCTTCGTGGTTTATTTGTAATGTGTCACTTGTAGGCCCACATGTAAAGGTTCCGATAACGTAACAAGGATACTATAATCTGGCTTGCAACACGCGAAAAGGGACATTCGGACATTTTCGTAAAGTGTCGTCTCGGATCAGCCTGTGCAGTCCGCGCAGGCTAATCCGAGATGGCACTTTACTACTACATTAAATTTTGTGATACAGTAGACTTGCGTAAAATAGAAAATGACATAAAAACGAAAAGTGTCGTTTCGGATTAGCGTGCGCGGAGTGCGCAGGCTGATCCGAGACGACACTTTACGCAAATGTCAGAATGCCCCTTTTCGCATGTTGCAAGCCAATTATCATTCAGATTAAATACCAGCACGAATACATGTAGCTCAAGTGGTAGAACATGAGACTTGTAAAAGACAAAAATCTCGGCCACTTGTGTGCATTTGATTCTACACCGTTCGCTACCGGATGCTAAACTGTGACAAAAATCGTGGTTGATTATGCACAGTGAATTTCTATTTTTAGATTAAGGAAAAAATCGAATGTAGATCTATTAAAGTAACAATAAAGGCCAAAAGTAAACAAAACGGGTTTTGCATTTACATTTATATCATACCATTTAAAAGTATGGAAATTATTGTGAAGGTGACAATCTGTCATTGTACGGTCGGTCCAAGTGTTAGCTGCTGACAGAGAAATTAATTTCAAAACTAGGTTAACACCTGCCAGGTAGCTGTGTCTTTTGTTTACTTTTTGCCTGATTTAAAAATTCTTTTTTTTTTCCTGCCAGCGACTAACACATGGCCCGACCGCATGATAACAGACTGTCTTCTCTACAATAGTTTCCATACTTTTAAATGGTATGATTTAAATCTAAAGGTATTATAACATCTGCTTTGGTATTTTGGTCTCTACTGGGCCTTTAAGTTGGTGGCAAAAGAGTTAAGTTAGTACCCTCCTAATGGAAAACAGCTATTTCCACTATAATATTATCCTACAAAATTAGCTATAATTAAAAATGAGTATTATTGTACTACTTTCACCGAGCCACTTTTTCCTTTTTTTCCTTCTTAGAATTATCATTTATAAATCTAAAACCACTATGTTCTCATTACAAAGGGAGATAATAATTACCACCCTTTTCGGGAAACTAACAAAAGTATCAACAAATAATTTCAAGATAGACATCAAAAGAATTTCTGGTCGGTTAGAAATGTGCAAAAATATTATTTCAGTTTAAATCCTTGTTTATCAACTAATAAGGAATTTTATTCCATGTTGCACTAGAAGCGTTAGGATGGTGATACCTTAAAAGTGGCCCTTCAGATTCTGGGACGAAAATTTTACAAAAATCAAAAAAAATCATCCTTATTCTCCCAAAGCCTTTTAATTTTCATTCATAAAACCCCAGTAGCCGAAACCCATCCGACAACAAGCGAAATTAGAGATTTACTACGGCCCAGGTCGACACCGACGGGAAACACGGTCTATTTTTAAATGAGCAACTCGCTCATTTACATACCGGAAATACACAGACGAAGCTTCAAACATAGCGTTCGAAGAAGACATTATGGAAAATAATTTCATGTTTGTTATGTTATGGAATTTAAGCGTCATTAGTCACGTGCCAGTCACTTGACATTCCCACAATGCTTTTTTGATTTCTGGCGCGAAATCTAAAAATAACCTTAAGAGGCTACGTAGCCTGTTAAGGGAACACCATAAAAAAAAAAAAAAAAAAAAAAAATTGTAATTTTATGATTCTCAATTATTGATGATTTGTATTGTTTTTTCATATAAATTTCAGTGATATATATCTTTTTTAATTTGGTGAGATGTGAAAAATCTAAATACCCACCTTTAACGCGATACCAAACGACAAAATTTCAAAGCAATTTCGGACGAGAAATAAAATATGGCTATAATATTGAAATTTGTTTTAGAAACTGTCAAAGAAAATATATTGAGAAAAGGAGAAAATGCTGGTTACCAGCATTTTCTCCTTTTCCCAATATATTTTCAAAGGCCTCCTTCTTCATGGTAGTTAAAATGAGATCGTGAGGTAAAGATTTCAAACATTGCACGGCAAAGTCGTCACGTTATTTACTACACGTCTGTTGACTCTAATAAAGTAAAAGTAACGATAAAAGATTCAAGCTGTCAGGATCAGACAGAACCATTTAATTTTTGTAGCCTGCATCATAGGCGGAGCCGTCAACTTAAGGTACATATTTGATGAATATAAAGGGTTGGTTTGGTTTCTATCTTATTTACGGACAGAGAGGAAGGAGCACAACGAGATATACAGAGGGACATATATAAAGAAAGACAGAGAGACACAGAGAGAGAGAGAGAGAGAGAGAGAGTGAGAGAGAAAGAGAGAGAGAGACGCAGAACCACACATAGGGATACAAAGAGACGGATGGGTAGACAGAGAGAGAGAGAGAGAAATAGAGGGAGGAAGCGAGGGAGAGAGTCAGAAGCAGACAGACAGACAGAAAAGGCCACAGACAGACAGACAGAGAAGGGCATAGAGACAAACAGACAGACAGAGAGTCAGATGTTATTATTTACAATGTAAGAGAAAAGTAACTTTTTAACCTTCATCCAGTCCTTTCGGCTGTTACACTGAACTGATACCGGATGTCAATTGTCAAATTGAACTTCCTTGTTCCCTCGCACCACAATATTAAGAGATAGTGGTCGAGTTTATAATATTTTGTGCTGAAAGGGTTAACCTTTTTACACTTTAACGCCCACGAGACAAACAAACCTTTTGAAAAACATTGTGGGAGAAGAAACTGCCTGTAGGCAGCTGTTTCTCTTTTTCTCCGTCATAAAAAATGGTTTATTTAAGGATAGGGCACCCTAATGGGATTCTTGTAACATCGCTTTTCATCGCCGAAAAAACGTACAGATTCTGCTAAAACTCGTGTTATCCGCAATCACTCGGCCGATATACGCTGGTTACGATTACCCGAGTCTTAGCCGAATCCGTACGATTTTTGGCGATGAAAGGCGATGTTACACAAATCCCATTAGGGTTCCCTGTCCTTAACTGTAAAAGCATTAAAAGCATTCCCCATCATCAGGCGTTTAATATGTCGTCTGAAAATTAATGGTTTCAATATGAATAAGTCAAAAAATTGCTTCATCTGGCAAAGAACTTAAGACCGAATTCAGATTTAATTTCACTCAACGCAGAATGGTGTAGATTCAAGATGGGTTTGCATGTTGTGAGCGGTCTGATCTTGATCTATGCCTTTCGCGAATCGTTTTTTGTATTTTCGCTAAAGAATTTAAAAGCTAAAGCTGGATTAACCTCCCTACTTTTATGTTGAAAACTGAAGCTGTACCTCCATAAGATCTCTACCCACAACATGATATTTATTCCTAACCAGACGGCACAAGTGTGTATCCGTCCATAGTGAAAGTATATATGCAGAGAGTACATTAAATGTGTACCAGTTGACCAGATATTTTACGGAAGAATAGAAAAAAATGTGGGAATTGGAGAAAATGCAGGCTACCAGCATGTTCTCCTTTTCCTATCATGGGTTCAAAAGCTCTTTTCAATATGATTTAAATTCTCTTCTCAAGTGGAGTCAAAACTGTACTTAACTGATAGAGAATTAACTCTTTACCAGACGATTGTGTTGTAAAGAGTTGAAAACATGTTTAGAAAGGAAGTAAGTGCTGGTTACCAGAAATTTCCTTTTCCACAATATCTTCAAAGGCTTTTTTGCCCCACAAGGTCAACGATAAACCTTAAAAATTTCTACGTGTTTAACCCTTTACCACGACTTTTAACGACCCTTGGGAAGAAGGCTTTTGAAAACACTGCGGGAACAGAAGAAAATGCTGGTAACCAGCATTAACTCCTTCTCCTACAATGTTTTCTACCCTGTCATAGACAAATACAGTCTTTTGAGCTACATTTAAATTGTCGTCTGCAAATTGAGTCTATAGTTTGCTCGTATGGTAAAGAGTTAAGTAGTAAACATGAATAAAGTTTCTGTTCTGTTCTGATAAAGCTAGGGGTTGTGTAGGAAAGGATTGAGGTCTTTACAGCGAAAAATTCAAATGTGTATCTGGATGATACAGGATTGAAGCATCGATAAGTGCATATCACATGGTTTCAAACATTTCCTTCCGGAAACATGTGGTATGGAGCCCTTGAGCTGAATTTGATTTGTGAGCCATGCTCTGAGAAATGGGGGCTTAATGCTTCTCCTTGATCCATTGTACTTAGCAAGCTGTCACATTATTGTTAATCCATAATATCCACTTTTTTTAAACAACCGATTTAATCATGAGGTAGACTGGTCCTTCGACATAGAGGAAATTGACGAATAGCGTAAAGTTTCGGCTCAGGTCAGCCTGCGCGAATTGCGCAGGCTGACTTGGGTCGATACTTTTCGCAGATGCATTAAGCCCCCTTTTCACAGAGCATTGGCTCATATACACTTTGCAAAAAGCGACTGATTTTTTCCTCAAAGGCTTTGTGCTGTGTGCAAAGTTGTTTAAGTGCATATCATTCCTTTTCAACCCTTTCTCACACAATCCCCAGTTGTCCCGAGAAAATAGACTTTTGAAAACTTTGTGGGAAAAGGAAAAAATGCTGATAGTCAGCATTTTCTCTTTTCCCGCACTGTTTTCTACCCAGTAATAGACAAATCCATTCGTCTTCAAATGCTTTAATTATGATGAAAATCTCTAAAATTTTGTCACCCTGGTAAAGAGTAAACCTTCACCAGACGACTCGTCCATCTTAAAAAAAAAAGTACAGACGACAAATAAAACGTCGCTCAATTGATGGAATTTGTCTTTTAAAGACAGAAACAGTCTTAGAAAAGGACAAAATATTGACTATCAGCTCTTTCTCCTTTTCCATCGATGTTCTCAATAGTCATTTCCTACAGGGTTGTTCGAACTAAATGTCGTTTGGTGAAGGGTTTAATTTTCTTTGTTTGCATGGTGGTTAACGCCGTTTTTCAATATTGTTGCAGTTAGATCTCGGCCGTCAGTGCACCCATCGAGGCTTTCCCACAGTTCCTATTACCAGTACTTTGCACAATATTCTTCCTAAGCCATTGGCTGCTTTTCCGCTTAAAAATAATCGAAACACTGGTCAGCGGTGAGAGAGGAATGAATCCTGTAACAAGGACTATCATCAATCTTTCGAAAGAAATTGGCCGACCTGGAGTTTCGGGCCAGCGACACACTGGTGTCAAGCCCTGTGTGCTACCGACTGAGCTACCAGGGCTTGGACTTCCGTTAAGCAAGTGCTTACGAAATCTTATAGACAATCAAAGTAATGACAAATGAGCCGTGCTCTGGCAAAAGGGGGCTAAATGCATCTCCGTTATACATGATACTAGCCCAAGTCATCACATAGTTATGGATCCATAGGAGCCACTTTTTTTAATAACCGACTTAATCATGAGGTAGATTGATCCTTTGATAAACAGGAAATTGACCAATAGCGAAAAGTTTCGGTCCAGGTCAGCCTGCGCGGACACTTTTCGAAGATGCATTAAGCCCCCTTTTCACAGAGCACGGTTCAAATATATGTGAGCCATGCTCTGGCAAAAGGGGGTTTAATGCATCTCCGTGATGCATGATACTAAGCAAGCCTTCACATGTTTGTGGATCCATGAAATCGGTTTTGAATAACAACATACTGAATATCGATGTACACTTGTCTTTTGACGTGCAGAAAATTGACCATTAAAAAAAAAATAGTTTCGACGCAGGTCAGAAATTCAAAGGCTGACCTTGGTCGATATTGTTTGCAGATGCATTCAGCCCCCATTTCACAGAGCATGGTTCATGTATTTGAAGGATAAGACACTATTCCGAAGTTGTATTCATGGGCAACATTTTGTGGTAAGCAATCGCCCCGTTTCAAATAATGTTCAAACAATGTTTTCAAACGCTGTTAAAAGAAGGGCCACTGTACAGGTTCGGGCAATTGTTCGGTCGGACCTACCATGTCATTACATGTATTAACCATAATTCTACATAACAGCACCCTGATATGTCACAGAGGGAAAACTGTTCTTAAAATTTTTAAGTACTTAGCAGGAAGTAATCTTGAATTGTTTCTACAACTCTTGCACTACTGAATAAACAATTACCACTTTTTCAATGGCTACAAATGGAGTTTTGCTCGAAGATGAAGCAACAGATCTTCTAAATAAAGGATAAAGTGGCAGAAAGTGTAGATCAGAGATCAGATTGTACGTTCTGTACAGTCTGATCTTGATCTACACTGTCCAAAGAAGCTTCTTATGTCATCAATAATCAAGAAGGAGTACTAAAGGAACTGAAATAATGAGTCAATTCACGTGCACGCACTCATTTCCTCTTTTCGTTCGTCCCTTTACACTTTTCTTTCTCTTTCAAGTCCGGAAAAATCACGTCTTGGTGCTATAGTAAACAGTTCAGGTCATGTAAATATCAGTAAACAGAAGCTGCTGCTTGTAACAAGCAACTTTCCACAATACTTTGCATACTATTAACGCTTTAACTGACTGTTCCTTTTTGAAATCAATCTGAAACTTAACTAAACATGTCTTTAAACGACGGATTTCAATTAGAGACTTAAGAAAACATGTTTGAAAAAAAAAAAAAAATGCTGGTAACAAGCATTTTCTCACAATGTTTTCAAAAGTCCTCTATGCTAATGGTCGTAAAAAAACAAGGAAATTTTGAGAACACTGGCGTTCATTTTTTTTTCCCGCGATGTTCTCGAAAGCTTTCTCCCCATGGCCTTTAATTAAAACGATAGTGTGAGGAAGGGTAACACGTGAAGGCTTTATTTTTCCTTTTCTTCAAATTACCAATTGACTATTACTATAACAAATCTCAGTCGGTTATAAGTACGCTTCAGTTGACAAGATTTTAAATCTGCCCTTATTGTAATAGATTTTGAAAACTTTGTTCATATGCAACGCCGCTAAGACTAAACCTTTTAAGTTATATAAATGTAATACTACTCATGAGTTAACTTCTCAACTTCAAGGTCAATTCTTTCTTTCTTTCTTTCTTTCTTTCTTTCTTTCATCAGATCAAAGGCTTCATTACCACAAGCAGTAATAAAACTTCAAATCTGTGCACGAACCTATTTAAGTATGATCTCAAGTTTTAGAAGCACCGGGCCTAATGCAATTTACCGTTTTCATTTCATAGTTCGTGGAGCACGATACCCAGTCATCATCATCATCATCATCATATATTTTATTGTGGTAATATAGGCCAGTGGCTCAGTTGGTATCATACAATGCCTGAAACGGAGGGGTCGCTGGTTCTATTTCCAAACTTATGGTCAATATGTTCAAGTCCGAGAACTGATGATGCTCATTGCAACAGTAATCATTCCTTTGTCTTGACGTTTATGTTGAAAGGCATCCAGGGGCTTAGGGAGAATATTGGGCGAAGCACTAGTAAAAGAAACTCCAGGTAAGCATGGTCAGGTACACTTCCAGCCGCGATATATCTTACTAAGGCTTGAAAATTGAAAATGGCGCTAATACCCCCTTCACTCTTACGGATTTTTTTTACGAGTCCTTACGGATTGCCAACTCGTAGTCAATCGCAAGCATCCGTACATAACTCGTTCGCATCCGTTAATAACTCGTCACAACTCGCAGACACTCGTGAGGATCCGTGAAAGTAGAGACAAAACTTTTGACATGTCAAAAATCTTCTTACGAGTGTCCAGGGATAAAATTTTCCATAATTAACTCGTAAATAACTTGTAACAATCCGTAAGTATCGTAAACCGGTTGTAACCCTCCTTAAACTACTCGCAAGAATCCGTAAATGTCTCGTAAACAATTTGTTTTACGATTTGTTACGGTTAGTTTACGATTTTTTTACGGAATATTACGAGTGCTTAGGTGACGTTACCGATTTTAATTGCGTTCAGTTACGATTTCTTTACGGATTGATAAGACTAAATTACGAACAATTTATGGATATGTGCGAGTACTTTACGAATACATACGTATACTTTACGATTTAGAAATGGTATAAAAGCGTGCAAAATTGAATAGTTCCTTTCAGTTGTTATCAAGACGTCACAGAGGCCTGATCTCTTCGATATACACTATTGATATACACTATCTAAAAGCATGGCTCAAAAGAAAGCAAAAAAGGCAGCCATCAGAAAAAAGCGGATGCGTTCACCCTCCCTAGAAGCACCACCGCCCGCTGAGGTAGAAGACCGCCCGCCTTCCACTGAACCACCGCAGCTGCATCCTTCTAATACAGAAGACACGGAACGTAATGTTGATCGTGACTCCTCGATCTCCAGAAGTGAGGCTTCGGACGATTGTGCATCTCTCCAAACATATCAGCATCAACTCTGAGAAAGTTCTTGTAGCCAGCGGAGTCTTCTCGGTTCAGCTCATGCAGGAGATGGTCATATTGCCCAAAGAGGGTCCTGCGTGTCAGCCAGGTCCTGCACCAAAATCTTCTGTGCGCTGAACGTCTCTTCTGCCTAGGAATATCTACTTGCTGCTGGGCATCTTCCCGTTCTGCTAGTTGAAGGAGCAATTGTAGAAAGTGTTAAAGTGTTGATATAATTGCAATCTGTTTCTCTCGTATGCCATGTTGTCTCGCTGGATGTCAGCTGTTGAATGATGATACACAGAGAAGTGCATGCTTTTTGTACAAAAAAAAAAAAAAACAGGACTCGTAAATACTCCTAACTTACTCGCAAGTAATCGTAACAACACGTTAACATGTCGTAATTTACACGTAAATGACTAGATTAATCGTAACCATCCGTAATATACTCGTAACAATCCGTAAACAGCTCTTAAAATGTCGTAACTTGCTCGTATTTGTCCGTAACAACTCGGAACAGATCGTAGATATTTGCCGTAAATACATCGTAATAAACCGTAATAAATCGTAAATGGACATTAATTACTCGTAAACCGCTCGTAAAAGCGGCCAGATCGTAACAACCCGTGTACTTTTACGGATATGTTACATCAGTAAGGACTTGTAAGAAAAATCCGTAAGTGTGAAGGGGGCATAAACACCACAAAAACAAACAGCTAACCCTTAGAGCGTGAAATAAACGTAACGACATTTTTTTAGTATAAGAATAAGATCAAAATCTTTGCATTTTGAGGTTGCTTTTGTCCTGAATCCTCCAGCAAAGTAGCCAATATATATGAGCCATGCTCTGGGGAAAGGAGGTTTAATGCATCTCAGTGATGTACTTTACCGAGAAAACCAACAAATATTCATGGATTAAAAAATATGTTTCGTCTTTCAATTGGCTAAATCCTGAGGTAGAGTGATCATTTGACAGGCGGAAAGCTTACCGAAAGCAAAAAGTTTCGACGCAGGTCAGCCTGCGCGGACTGCGCAGGCTGATCCGGGTCGATTCCTGTTGCAGATGCATTAAACCCCCTTTTCGCAGGACATGGGTCATATCAAAGATCGGACTTCATGTTTTGTGCAGCCTGGCAACTATAAATGTGAAAGGCCCTTTAAAGAAGCATGTCACTAGATGCAAACAAAGATGACTTAATCGGCGGCCATCTTGTTACTATAAACAGTGACTCATTTGCAAATATTGATGTTACTATATGTAGACCAGCAGCTATCCTGGATGACCTATTTTTTTGCGGTATTTTAGTGACTTAATTTTTTTTCTAGTATTTGTTTTTATGGTGACCATTTTGAATGACCGAGTTTTAATAAAATTTGAGGTAATTCCTAATTGAAAAAAAGTTCAAATTTTTGTTTTGACAGTATATAGTATAAATTTTGATAAATGTTAGTTTTAACCTCACTGGAAAAAGTAGAAACATGAAGAAATATATTGTTTGACGAAAATAAGTTTTGAGTTTAATGAAAGAAAAAATGACAACATAAAAAAAAATATTACAATGAAAATAATGTTACTTTTCTAGAGATGTGTTCCTTCAACGTCCTATAGTCAAATGACCACGATTATTACCTCCAGTTTGCACGCGTCTATTTTGAGATATTTTTGTTCAGACATGTGCAGGTGGCTGAACAAGAGTCTTTTGTTAAAGTCGCCACACTGACTGGTTTTGTTTACTTTGGAACGGAAGTACGGACAGTGGCCTATTCAACTGTCATAGTTAATCCCCTAACAAAGGACCAGATGGCTGAACAAGAGCATTTTGTTAATGTCGCCACACTGACTGGGTTTGATTATTTTGTGACGGAAGTACGGACAATGGCCTATTCAACTGTCAAAGTTATTCCCTATTGAGAAATAGCTTTAAAAATGAATCGTGTAAGTAGGCACCCTTACTTGTATACCCTATCTAGTTATTTTTGGCAGACATTAAAGGTCAGGTCCTTTTATCTAAACGGAGACATTCCCACTTAGACTCATCAAGTCAAAGAGCTGATTCCTATCCATACTTCGACCCTTGACCAAGTCTATATGGTTAAGTCGGTCTAACGACACATCCATTCTCCTTGAAGTTTCTCATAATACACAAATGTAAAATTTACATAATTCTACCTTTTAATCGATGTTTCCCCTTGGACGTCCTATACACAAATACCCAAGATTATTACCATCAGTTTGCACGCGTCTATTTGAGATATTCATGTTCAGACATGTACAGGTGGCTGATCAGTAGTCTTTCATTAAAGTCGCCACACTGGCTGATTTTGTTTCTTTAGGGACAGAAGTACGGACAATGGCCTATTGAACTGTCAAAGTTAATCCCCTAACAAAGGATCAGGTGATACAGAACCGACTTGCATGCCCCATCAAAGACTTAGTCGCAGTCCTCAGTCCTCGATGAAAAAAAAAAGTACAGATAACTATTTTTATTGATAAAAAGGCGAAAAATGAAAAGAAAATAGTCTACGGGTAAAAATATAAAAGTACACAAGAAAGAACAATGGAATAAGCAGGAAAAAAATAATCTACGGTGAAAAAGCAGTAGAAAAGTCAAACATAATCTACGGGTTATGATAATCAAAGTACAGATAACTTTCTAACAATATTAAATGGGGAAATTGAAGAAAAAGCAGAAAATTCAAAATAAAAATAGTGAAAAATAAAATGGAACCATTTTGTCCATGTTTTATTTTCAAACCTCATTTTCCAGAAAATGAACTAGTTCATCAGCTTGAACATGCTCTTTTACCAAAATATTCTAGCGAAACACTTACTTGACCAAACGTGCTGGTCAAATACCAGAAAATATAAGGAAATCCACTGCATCCTTAACTTCAACAATTGCATTTTTATTGTTGCAATCAAAACGTCGAAAAGAAATTAATCATATCCATCATTGATTATGATGAAAAAATGAAAAATCAAGTCGCTCCCCTTTAAAGCAAAATATAAAATAACTCTAACAAGACTGGACAAGACCCCCACTCCTTTAAGGTCCAGTACTCATTTATATGTATATCATTGATTATGATGTTAAAGTGAAAAAAATCAAGTCGTCCCCCTTTAAAGCAAGAGATTAAATGACTCTATCAAGATTGGACAATACCCCCACTCCTTTAAGGATCAGTACTGTAAACGACGCTACGCCGTCTTTTTTAAAGAAATGCAAGTTATATGTCTATCTTTTTGCGCGCTTTACAAACTGAACGTCAAAACGCACGTTAGCGCGCGACGTTACATACATGTAATAACGGTCAGTTTTGTTTACCAAACTTTAGTTTAAATGTTTCCATCAATAGAGAAGAGTGGATTTGTAAAATCGGTTACTGTTCAGTAAGTTTTCCATTGACTGATATTTCAAGCTATACTTATTTTAGGGAAACTGTTTTATTTATACATGGTAAATAGCACTAGCAAATAATTTAAATGTGAAATTTATTGTTCATCGTTAGAATGTCGCCATTACACGACATTTTCAAACACTATTTAGCATTGTATTAACTGTCTTTACCCTGTTGATGATTTGTTATTGAATATGAAATTTAATGTTATTATATTTTTCTCTTTGTAGAGAATCGTCACGATTTGTCAATAAACTTGATAGAAAAAGGGATACCGGAGCATACTTGACATAACTCCCACACCCCTCTCTACAATACCCATTTATATGCATACCAGTGATTATGATGCAAAAGTGAAAAATCAAGTCGTCCCGCTTTAAAGCAAAAGATTAAATGACTCTAACAAGATTGGACAAGACCCCCTACCCCTTTAGGGTCCAGTAACCATTTATATGTCAATATTTTTTGACTTGAGATTGGATTAAGATAGCTCATTCATATTTATATCATTGATTATGATGCAAAAGTGAAAAATCAATTCGTCCCCCTTTTAATGCAGAAGATTAAATGACTCTAACAAGACTGGACAAGACTCCCACCCCTTTAGAGTCCAGTACCCATTTATATGTCAATATTTTTTGACTGGAGATTGGATTAAGATAGCTCATAAAGGCAGCTGGCTAATATTTACATAAATATTTATAATAACCCTAGTAACGGATTAAATGTTGCAAAAATTTAAGATTTTAGTGGAAAGTTATAGGAGTTGTTACCTTCAGTAATGAAACGATCTTTTGAAGATTCTAACCTTCTGGCAAGTAAAGCCGTGTACTGATAAGCCTTATTCTAGGAAATGTAAGCAATGGCACCAAATTCTAGGACAACTAAGCAAAGAAACCGATATTCGTCGTTTTCTTTCATTTTGTGACAGTTTCTATTCATGAAATTTGAGATAACCCTACCAAATGATACATTACACTTTACTCTTTAATTTTGACCCCATTGTCGGTTCAATTTACAGCCATTTCAGAGCCAGTCCTCATTGGCTTATAAATATCGACTTTTTTATTTTAGCAGCCAGGTCGAATCGATATAGGTATCACTGAAATAGTCATCTCACACTGATCAAGAAAATTTATAGTTTTGTAGGTATCACTTCCATGACAACGGAGATACAAGGATTACATTTTGAGAGATACACGCTTTTGGCATCCACTGGTACAAAAAAGGCTCAAATCTTTATTTATTGACCGATTTTTACATTCTTGGTGTCTATCTACGATAAATTTAACCTAGGAATTGAAATTTGAAGCCAGAATTTACCTAGAGATCATATTGGGATCGTAATTTTGCGTGAAAGATAACAGATACGTTATTCATGCACTAACTTTAACAAAAATGGCTAAAATCATTGTTTATGAACTGATTTTCATGAGTTTAGTTTCTAATTGTATTAACTTTTCCTCAGAAATCCATTTATGAGGGTACTGAATACATTTTTGGTGAGATGGCGGCCGGAAATGACACCATTTTCTATAAAAATTATTATAGAAGAACAGCGTAAGGCAAAAAATGGCTTCATACATGTTATTACACGTACTGGCATTAGTGTGTGATTAAACACGTTAGCAATAGACTAAATTTAAAACGTCCTTTATTGGATAATAAAGTATGACGTCATTTATTTAGTTCATTAAATCCTACGGTATTCCATTTACTTTATTATCGTTAAAATTTTCAGTATGAAACCTAATTTTCACTTTCGACTCATGTCGTCGAAAAACACATAAATGCATATAATTTAAGTGTCGCTGTATTTTTCAACAAACGCGTTATATATAGTGTAATACAAAAGTGTTTAAATCATCCTGACACAGAGAAACAGTGTGGCAAACGCTTTGAAATGACCAAAACGTTCAATTATGATATTGGACTTTTAGGATTTACAAATGTACCGAGTAACAAGCTGAAAATGATATTTACAAAGGACAAAGAATGTCATTTTCGTTATAACTGTTTATCTGGTTGTCTAGTTAATAAACCGACAAAAATGTTAGGGCAAGTTTTCTATATTTAGATCATGGCGAAAATGAATGGTCAACCAATCAGACACTCTATCCTATAAAAGACAGTAACGAGTGTGTATGCCAAAAGTGTTCCCATACTGAAACATGACAAACACCATGTGCAAACTCAGTCTTGGTAACAGGTCAATGAATGGAAAGGGGAACTGAGAGTCGATATCCGAGAATGGACAGGTGACAAATCCACAAAAAAAAAGGCATAAGCTTAACTATGGTGCGTTGGAAGAACCTAGTAGATCAGCTAGAATATGTTGACAAATTCCCCCAAAATAAAGTAACGTACGGATATCATATTGGGGGTAATGTCTGTTGCAGTATTGTCGAAAACAGCGTTTGTGTAGATACAAGACAGGACTTGAAACCGAATGAAGAAGCGGTGCCTACCAGGAAAGGCATAGATTGAGACCCCAGGAATACAGTCGATTAAAAGAACTTATAATTAACTTTGGAAAAGATTTGCCCGAATTTGGATAATGTGGTACCCTGTTACTTGCAGAGAGATCATATGAATCAGTTAGGAGCCCATCAGTGTACAGAGTGTAACCCAAATGAATTTATAAATTGCTAATCATGTTTGGATTTGCGCATATGATGGTTTCATTGATTGGTGAATGGATACATTATAGACATATAAAAACAGAAATAGAAATTGAAATGGAGCTATTTCTTGCTCTTTTAGATATTTACCCAAATAGACCTTTGTATTCAGTTTTTTTGTAATTCTATATGTTGTAAGAATGTATGTTATGTATATGTAAATATGAATAAAAATGGATGACTGGAAAAGATACTTGTCCTCTATTTATTTTGATACTAACCATCGTGTCAGTTTTAGCGGCCCTGAGAAATTGTATCAGGATGTGAAAGCCCAGGGTAAATACAAAATTGGTCGACATCGAGTACGGAAATGGCTACAAGATCAAGAGGCCTATTCCCTTACGAGGCGAGCTAGACGCAAATTTGTACTATCTAGAGTATTTATAGACCGTATTTACAGTCAATGGGATACAGATCTCATGGACAAAGTCGATTTACAAAAAAAAAAAAAAAATGGTGTCCATAAATTTAACATTTTTTTCTCGGTGTGTGTATGTTCAACCAATAACGAGTAAACGAGGTGCGGACGTAGTCATGACATTGAAACATATAGTAACCGATGAAACTGTTTCAAGTATTACTATAACTAATCCAAATGAAATATGTAGGGACAAATGAAAAAGAAAACTTTACAATCGCAAGGAATAGAAAATGTATCAAATGGTTTATACAAAAAGGCAAAAAGTAGACCAGTTTGATACAAAATGATAGTCGTCTTTATACTTTGTTTTGGGGTTGTTTTGTTAAAAAATGTCATTCATTTCTTGAAAGTGTCATTCATTTCTTTAAAAGCGTCATATATCTTTTAAAAAGAGTAACTCATTTTTCATAAACGGTCCTTCATTTTCCTAAAAGTGTCACTCATTTCTCGAAAATTGTCATCTATTTTATGAAAAGTAGTATTCGTTTTTTTTAAAGTGTAACTCATTTTTCAAAAAGTGTCAAAGTGATTGACACTTTTTAAGAAATGAGTAACACTTTTAAGAAAATGTTAATCGCTACCAAAACGTATCTATTGACACCATTTTTTTTTTTTTTTTTTTGTAAATCGACTTCGTCCATGAGATCCGGATAGTACAAATCGGCGTCTAGCTCGCCTCGTAAGGGAATAGGACTCTTGATCTTGAAGCCATTTCCGTATTCAATCTCGACCAATTTTGTATTTACCCTGGGCTTCCACATTCTGATACAATTTCTCAGGGCCGCTTAAACTGACACGATGGTTAGTATCAAAATAAATAGAGGACACGTATCTTTTCCAGTCATCCATTTTTATTCATATTTACATATCGAAGGGTGGTGCGAAACTATTCCATCTGCGTTTTGGAAAATTTTACAGGTGAGGGAAAAAACTTCTCATTTCTCTGAAAAGAATTATAAGATAGATAACCTTTTTTAGATATGTTATGTTCAATTGTGTGAATGAATTCAACACAACATATCTAAAACAGATGATCCAACAACGCTTTTCAGAGAAATGAGAAGTTTTTTCCCACACCTGTAAAATTTTCCAAAACGCAGATGGAATAATTTTGCATTCACCCCTCGATATACACAACGTACATTCTTACAACATATAGAATTACAACAAAACTGAATACAAAGGTCTATTTTGGTAAAGGCTTGGTCACACCGAGCTAATGGATGAGTAACGGATAAAAAATTATTTGATCGGTTCGTGTCCGTTCATATCCGTTTTATGTCCGTTTCTTATCTGGTGAATCTGCTACTTGTCCGGCGACGTCAGCTGATGTCCGTTCCGTCCGGTGGGAAGTTTTAAGCATTTTCAAAGTTTCCACCGGACAAAACGACCAGAGACGTGCAAATGACAGACTTTGGATGCATCTGACTGTTTATATCCTCGGCATGTCACTTGACCGGTGCGTTCCTCGTACGTTGGTGTTCGGTACATTTCCCTTCATCGTACGGTGGAAGAACGTTTTGTCCGGTTGTCATGCATTTCACTTCCGTTTTATGCGGTACAAGTCCTTTACTCGTATGGACATATCCATTAATAGACCGTTTGTTATCCGGTTCATATCCAGTAAACGTGCGTTTTTTCTGTTACATGTGCGGTACTCGTGCGGTCATTGTGTGGCTTCTTTTCTCCACACACCGATAGCGTGAGCCTCGAGCGGCAGAGGAGATGGATTTTGTCACCGGATAAGCAAATTCTGCATGTTTTTGTCCGTTTTCCCTCCGTTTCATATCCGTTACTCGGTCTGACCAAGCCTTTAATATTTAAAAGAGCAAGAAATCGCTCCATTTCAATTTCTATTTCTGTTTTATATGTCTATAATGTATCCATTCACCAATCAATGAAACCATCATATGCGCAAATCCAAACATGATCAGCAAAGTTAATTATAAGTTCTTTTAATCGACTGTATTCCTGGGGTCTCAATCTATGCCTTTCCTGGTAGGCACCGCTTCTTCATTCGGTTTCAAGTCCTGTCTTGTATCTACACAAACGCTGTTTTCGCCACTACTGCAACAGGCATTACCCCCATATGATATCCGTACGTTACTTTATTTTGGGGGGATTTGTCAACATATTCTAGCTGAATTACTAGGTTCTTCCAACGCATCATAGTTAAGCTTATGCCTTTTTTTGTGGATTTGTCACCTGTCCATTCTCGGATATTGACTCTCAGTTCCCCTTTCCATTCATTGACCTGTTACCAAGACTGAGTTTGCACCTGGTGTTTGTCATGTTTCAGTATGGGAACACTTTTGGCATACACACTCGTTACTGTCTTTTATAGATCAGAGTCTCTTCTGATTGGTCCACTTCCTCTTGCATCTGATTGATTGTCTATTTTTTGAACCACTGCCTGATTGGTTGACGAGTCATTTTCGCCATAATCTAAATATAGAAAACCCGCCCTAACATGTTTGTCGGTTTATTAACTAGACAACCAGATAAACAGTTATAACAAAAATGACATTCTTTGTCCTTTGTAAATATCATTTTCAGCTTGTTACTCGGTACATTTGTAATCCTGAAAGTCCAATATCATAATTGAACGTTTTGGTCATTTCAAAGCGTTTGCCACACTGTTTCTATGTGTCAGGATGATTTAAACACTTTTGTATTACACTATATATAACGCGTTTGTTGAAAAATACAGAGACACCTAAATTATATGCATTTAAGTGTTTTTCGACGACATGAGTCGAAAGTGAAAATGTAGGTTTCATACTGAAAACTGAACTAAATAAATGACGTCATACTTTATTATCCAATCAAGGACGTTTTAAATTTAGTCTATTGCTAACGTGTTTAATCACACACTAATGCCAGTACGTGTAATAACATGTATAGAGCTATTTTTCCTTTATGCTGTTCTTCTATAGTAATTTTTATAGAAAATGGTGTCATTTCCGGCCGCCATTTCACTAAAATGTATTCAGTACCCTCACAAATGGATTTTTGAGGAAAAGTTAATACAATTAGACCCCAAGATCATAAAAAATCGATTCATAAACAATGATTTTAGCCATTTTTGTTAAAGTTAGTGCATGAATAACGTATCTGTTATCTTTCACGCAAAATTACGATCTCAATATGATCTTTAGGTAAATTCTGCCTTCAAATTTCAATTCCTAGGTTAAAATTATCATAGATAGACACCAAGAACGTAAAAATCGGTCAATAAATAAAGATTTAAGCCATTTTTGTACCAGTGGATGCCAAAAGCGTGTATCTCTCAAAATGTATTCCTTGTATCTCCGTTGTCATGGAAGTGATACCTACAAAACTAAAAATTTTCTTGATCAGTGTGAGATGACTATTTCAGTGATACCAATATCGATTCGACCTGGCTGCTAAAATAAAAAAGTCGATATTTATAAGCCAATGAGGACTGGCTCTGAAATGGCTGAAAATTGAACCGACAATGGGGTCAAAATTAAAGAGTAAAGTGTAATGTATCGTTTGGTAGGGTTATCTCAAATTTCATGAATAGAAACTGTCACAAAATGAAAGAAAAAGACGAATATCGGTTTCTTTGCTTAGTTGTCCTAGAATTTGGTGCCATTGCTATTATTTCCTAGAATTAGACTTATCAGTACACAGCTTTACTTGTTAGAATGTTCAAAAAATCATTTCATTACTAAAGGTAACAACTCCTATAACTTTCCACTAAAATCTTACATTTTTACAATATTTAATCCGTTACTACGGTTATTATAAATATTTATGTAAATATTAGCCAGCTGCCTTTATGAGCTACATGTATCTTAATCCAATCTCAAGTAAAAAAAAAACATTGACAATATAAAACAAATGACCCCAAGAGGGGTTGACTTCATGTGAGAACTTGTAGAAGCTTTTCACAACTTGTCTTGGTTATTCTAGACTAGACATATAATATATATAACTACAGTTCTCAACTTTCTGTATCACGACAATGATAATGGAATATATTTGTTGGCAAATTGCCTATTTTTTTACCGTTACACTGGAAACAGAGTTAATGTTTGTTATGGATATTTCTAATATAAGAAAAGTTTTGATATGGAGTGTGGAAGGCGAGCATTATATAGGTAAGTTTTATCTATTTCATCTAATAGTAGTAGAAACAGTCTGGTTTGATAGTATCTTGTAGAATATAGTCAACCTTTTATTTACACTACGCAAGTTTTAGCTCCACTGGCTAAAGGCCAGCCAGCTTATGTTATGGCCCTTTGCCTGTCGTGCGTGTGTGCGTGCGTCCACCCATTGACTCAATCTTCAAACATCTTCTCCTTATAAACTATGGGGGTAATTTCAAAAGGTATGCCCGTGGGTAGACTTCTTTCAGATTTATTCAATGCATCTTGATTTTCAAAACATAATGGTTACCGTGACATGGCAAAGTTTTCACAATATTTTTAGCCTGTTGTACAAACTTCAGAAACTTGTGGTGAGATTTTATTGATATTTGATAGATATGTTTGTTTGGTAGAGCTCTTTCAGAATCGTTTAAGGTATCTTGATATTTCAAAAATCATGGCTGCCGTGGCATGACAAAGTATGTAAACTGCATGTATCGTCCTGTCAGAAGTCAGTATGGTCTTTTAAATAGAAAACGATCAATGACGTCATACTTTATTATCCAATCAAGGATATTTAAATTCAGACAAATGCAAACGTGTTAAAACACAAGCTAATGGCAGTACGTGTAGGAACATGTACAAAGCTATTTTTGTCTTGTCCTGTTCTTCTATAGTAATTTTTATAGAAAATGGCGTCATTTCCGATTGCCATCTCACCAAAATGTATTTGTTGCCTCATAAATGGATTTCTGAGGAAAGGCTAGTACAATTAGACACCAAGATCATGAAAATCTGTTCATAAAAAATGATTTTAGCCATTTCTGTTAAAGTGGGTGCATTAAGTACGTATCTGAAATCTTTCGGGCAAAAAATAACGATGTCAATATGATCTCTAGGTAGATTTTGACTTCAGATTTGAATTCCCAGGGAAAAGTTATCGTAGATAGACACCAAAAACGTAAAAAATGGGTTACGATTTAAGCCATTTTTGAACCGGTGGATGCCAAAAGCGTGTATCTCCCAGAACTTTAATCCTTGTATCTCCGTTGTCATGGAAGTGACACCTACAAAACTATAAATTTTCTTGAACAAAGTGAGATGACCATTCCAATGATACCTATATTGATTCGATCTGACTGCAAATAAAAAGTCGATATTTTTAAGAAAAGGAGTATTGCGCCTGAAATGGCTGAAAACTGAATCCATACTGGGTGAGTCAAAATGAAAGAGTAAAGTGTCATATATCATTTGGTAGGCTTATCTTAAATTTCATGAATAGAAACTGTCTCAAAATGAAAGAAAAAGACGAATATCAGTTTCTTTGCTTAGTTGTCCTAAAATTTGGTGCCATTACTTACAGTTCCTAGAATTAGGATTATCAGTACACGGCTTTACTTGCCAGAAGGTTAGAATCTTCAAAAAATCATTTCATTACTAAAGGTAACAACTCCTATAACTTTCGAATAAAATCTTAAATTTTTGCAATATTTAATCCGTTACTAGGATTATTATGAATATTTATGTAAACATTAGCCAGCTGCCTTTATGAGCTATCTTAATCCAATCTCAAGTCAAAAAATATTGACATATAAATGGGTACTGGACTCTAAAGGAGTGGGAGTCTTGTCCAGTCTTGGTAGAATAATTTAATCTTCTGTTTTAAAAGGGGGACGACTTGATCTTTCACTTTTGCATTATAATTAATGATATACATATAAATGGGTACTGGACCCTAAAGGGGTAGGGGGTCTTGTCCAATCTTGTTAGTGTTATTTAATCTTTTGCTTTAAAGTGGGACGACTTGATTTTTCACCTTTGCATCATAATTAATGATATACATATATATGGTTACTGGACCTAAAATGAGTGGGGGTCTTGTCCAATCTTTTTAGAGTCATTTAATCTCTTGCTTTAAAGGGGGACGACTTGATTTTTTACTTTTACATCATAATCAATGATATACATATAAAAGAGTACTGGACCCTAATGGAGTGGGGGTCTTGTCCAACCTTGTTAGAGTTATTTTATCTTTTGCTTTAAAGGGGAATGACTTGATTTTTCACTTTTGCATCATAATCAATGATGGATATCATTAATTTCTTTTCGGCGTTTTTGATTGCACCAAAAATAAATGTAATTGTTAAAGTTAAGGATGAAGTGGATTTCCTTATATTTTCTGGTATTTGACCAGCACGTTTGGTCAAGTAAGTGTTTCGCTAGAATATATCCTTGAAAATGATATTTTGGTAAAAGAGCATGCTCAAGATGGTAACATAATTCATTTTCTGGAAAGTGAGGTTTGAAAATAAAACATGGACAAAATGGTTCCATTTTATTTTTCACTATTTTTATTTTGAGTTTTCTGCTTTTTCTTCAATTTCCCCATTTAATATGGTTAGAAAGTTATCTGTACTTTGATTATGTTTACCCGTAGATTATGTTTGACTTTTCTACTTCTTTTTCATCGTAGACTATTTTTTCCTGCTTATTCCATTGTTTTTCCCTCTGTACTTTCATATTTTTACCCGTAGACTATTTTCTTTTCATTTTTCGCCTTTTTATCATTAAAAATTTATCTGTACTTTTTTCCATCGAGAACTGAGGACCTGACCGTCAATGTCCGCGACTACGTCTTTGATGGAGTATACAAGTCGGTTCTGTATCACCTGATCCTTTGTTAGGGGATTAACTTTGACACTTGAATAGGCCATTGTCCGTTAATTCTGTCCCTAAATAAACAAAACCAGCCACCAAATGCTTTCAACTTGGACAAGGCTTAAAAAATTGTCTTGTGAAGGGTTTAATTTCAAAACAAAGCCATCTGGTAACCAACATTTTCTCCTTTTCCCACAATGTTTTCCACCCCTCCAGAACAAATTTCAATTTTTGAGTCACATTAATTTTGTCGTCTGCAAATGCTTTCAATTTCGACCTGTCTAAATTCAAAGAGTCAAGGTATGGCCTATTGTAAAGAATATTTCAAAGGAAGATTTTGAAATATGGTATAGTTATGTTCTGAATTAAATCTAAGTGTCAATCCTTTGCTTTTTAGAGAAATAATGTTGTTTTCCTTGAAATCTTCATAATTTTTTATTTAAATTTCTTTTGCTAGTGACAAGCTGTTTCCTGCACTTGGATGTGGTGCAAGGTTTCCTGATGGAACAATTCAGCATGAGTTTGCCTTGGCAAGATTTTACACATTTGTGAGTTATAAACATTTACTGAATACAACACTGTTTAACCCTTTACCACACTATCCCTTTTTTTACGACCCAGATGAAAAAGCATTTTGAAAACATTGTGGGAAAAAGAGAAAATGCTGGTAACCAACATTTTATCCTTTTTCCCACCATGTTTTTTACCTTGTCAGAAAACTTCAGCTCATTTGTACCGATATACTTGTATACCCCATCGAAGATTTAGTCGCGGACATTGAGGGTCAGGTCCTCGGTCCTCCATGGAAAAAAAGTACAGATACCTATTTGTGATAGTAAAAAGGCGAAAATGAAAAGAAAATGGTCTACGTGTAAAAGTACAGAGGGAAAAACAATCGAATAAGCAGAAAAAATAGTTTACGGTGAAAAAGAAGTAGAAAAGTCAGACATAGTCTACGGGTAAACATAATAAAAGTACAGATAACTTTCTAATGATATCAAATGGGGGAAACGAAGAAAAAGCAGGAAAAGCAGAATAAAAATAGTGAAAAAATAAAATAGTACCTTATTATTGAAGTTTTCCCTTCAACGTCCTTCAGTCAAAGGACCAAGATCATAAGAGTATGCTACCACCAGTGTGCATGCGTCAATCTATTTTTAGACATTCATGTTTAGACACGCTGAATCTCCAAACAAAGGAACAGGCAGGGACGATCAATAGTCTTTTCTTAAAGTCCTTGGTTAAAGTCTGGTTTTTGTTAGTATAGGATATGA
This sequence comes from Hippopus hippopus, assembly GCA_946811185.2. Lineage (NCBI taxonomy): Eukaryota > Metazoa > Mollusca > Bivalvia > Cardiida > Cardiidae > Hippopus > Hippopus hippopus. The sequence continues at coordinate 36,888,958 of OX328102.1, read as the reverse complement.
GAACAATGGCCTCCGGAAAAAAACCAACACTTGTAACCTTTCCTGGCTGTTATAGAAACATACATGTTAAAACTTGAAGACTGACCCTGACTTCCTATGCAATACAATCGTTATTTTATGTTTATTTTTCCTTATTTTTTTTTTTTTTTTTTTGCGACAGTTTCTTTACATCAAATTTGAGATAACCCTACCAAATGTTACATAAAACAACACTCTTTCATTTTTGATCCCATGTTCACGATTTTGTTTTAGTTATTCCCCTTGAGTGGCTTTTAAACAGAATTTCCAGAATTCTTATTTCTATACAATACCAAAAAGCTCATCACTCTAAACTCCGCAATATATGATGATTCTACCATTGTCAAAATGTAAAAAGCTTATTCCATTGTTTTTCCCTCTGTACTTTTACATTTTTACCCGTAGACTATTTTCTTTTCCTTTTTCGCCTTTTTACCATTAAAAATAGGTATCTGTCCTTTTTTTTCCATGGAAGACCGAGGACCTGACCCTCAATGTCCGCGACTAAGTTTTCGATGGGGTATACAAGTGATCTCTGTATCCCTGGTCCTTTGTTAGGGGATAAACTTTGACAGTTTAATAGGCCATTGTCCGTACTTCTGTCCCTAAATAAACAAAACCGGTGAGTTTGGCGACTTTAACGATAGACTATTGATCACCCACCTGTACATGTCTGAACATGAATATCTCATAAAAGACGCGTGCAAACTGACGGTAATAATCTCGGTCGTTTTAGTATATGACGACCAAGGGGAAACATCGATCAAAAAGGTAGTGTTATGTAAATTTTAAATTTGTGTATTATGAGAAACTTCAAAGAGCATGGATGTGTCGTTAGACCGACTTAACCATATAGACTTGGTCAAGGGTCGAAGTTTGGGTAGGAGTTAGCTCTTTGACTTGATGAAGCATTAAAGATGAGTCTAAGTGGGAATGTCTCCGTCTAGATAAAAGGACCTGACCTTCAATGTCCGCCAAAAATAACTAGATAGGGTATACAAGTCAGCTCTGTATACCGTAAGGGTGCCTACTTAAACGACTCATTTTTAAAGTTATTTCTCAAAAAATTCCCTCAAAACTGACGTTGAAGGGAAAACATCAACAATAAGGTACCATTTTATTTCTCTATTTACAGAATATTTCTTGAATTGCAAAATGTGCTTTTTCCATTCTATGAACTCTTTCCCTCATGATATTTCATCAATAGAAAAAAATAGTTGTTTTTCCGCACTATTTTTCATCTCGGACCGAGGACCCTCAATGTCCGCAACTACGTCCTAGATCGAGGTATACAAGTCAGCTCTGCATACATTTTCGAAAAAAATAGATCATTCAAAATGGCCACAAAAACGACCATTAAAATTACCGCCAAAAAAAGTAGGTCAATGCTGTTCTGTTGAAAAAGTAGGTCATTCAAAATGGCTCCCGAAATAAAAACAAAAATACCAACATAAAAAGTAGGTCATCCAAGATGGCTGACGTTCTACATATAGAAACATCCTTATATGCAAATGAGTTACTATTTATAGTAACAAGATGGCCCCCGATTACGTAATATTACGTCATCTTTGTTTGGCCTCAAAGAGGCGGACCTACTACTTCCACCATCCCTCCTTCTTTCTTCCTTAGCAAAAGTTAATATAATTTAATTGTAGTCTTTTTTCTTTCTATCTTTCTTTCTTTCTTCTTTTTTTCCCTCCGTCCCTCCCTCCGGTCCTTCCTTCCTTAGCAAAAGTCGGCCATGACCTTTGTGAAGCTAACCGTCCAGATTCCTGTCTGTCATGGTAGGCGATGCCTGCCAGTCAGACAAAGATCCCAATAAAAACGATAAAATTACTTTCGTCTTATTGTCTATATTACAAAAATACTTTCTTCTTTTTTTTTTTCTCTTTCTTTCTTTCTTTCTTTCTTTTCTTTTTTTCTTAAGTGTGAATCGGCCGTGACCATTTTGATACTTACCGTCCAGAATCCTGTCTGTCAGGGTAGGCGATGCCTGCTTGTCAGACAAAGATCCCAATAAAAACGATAAAATTACTTTCGTCTTATTGTCTATATTACAAAAAGACTTTCTTCTTTTTTTTCTCTTTCTTTCCTTCTTTCTTTCTTTCTTTCTTTCTTTCTTTCTGTCTTTCTTAAGTGTAAATCGGCCGTGACCTTTTTGATACTTACCGTCCAGAATCCTGTCTGTCAGGGTAGGCGATGCCTGCCTGTCAGACACAGATCCTGTTAAAACAGAACATATGCTCATATTATTACCTGTATTTAAAAGCTCCTTCCTTCCTTCCTTCCTTCCTTCCCTTACACCCCACTTCTTCCTTCCTTCCTTCCCTTCCTTCCTTGCTTCATTTTTTTGAAATTCCATTGTAAAGTACAACAGACAATATGGCCTGTGCTCTACTGATAACCCATGTAGAGACCATCAATAATCGATAATTGATCGCAGGGTGATGCCAGCAAAGAAGTACACAATTTTCCCTTTTTCTTCCTCCCTTAACTCTTTCACTACTGAAATAATAAATTGCAGTTTCACAAAGGTAAAAAATGCGTTTCTTTTGCAAGGCTAAAAAAAAAAATTATTTTGCAAGGTCAAGAGACAGTTGGATCATAATCTAGAATATGGCAGTAGACAGTACAGATCAGAGACAAGACTGGATGGATACCTTTTGTAGATTCATTCTACCTTTTTGTCACAGTGCTTGGCTCAAATACATGTATGCTTATTTTCAATATGATAATTAAAAAACTAATTTGTTTTTATTCTCAATTTCAGGTAATAAATGAATAAAAGAGAGCCAAGAAGAAAGGAAAATATAAGAACTCTGGTCAGGTATGGGAAACAGTCATGAATATTGATGGATTGATCGGATATTGTTTTACCTTGCTTTCAAATTTGTTTCAGTCGTATCACTGTAACAGCACTCCTTCACAAGTCATGTTTTGTTAATTTTCGCCAAAACTAATCCAGGGCTCTTAAGTGTCTTGCCCTAGGGCATTCCCATGAAATGGCGCCACATAGAGTGAGGATTGAGCCTGTGACCACTGTATTATGAATCCTACACCTCCACCATTGAGCCATGTAGGACCCCAGTTACCTCATCAGTGAGCCAGCTGGGATCGCTAAAGGAGATAAGGAGATAATACCCTCAGTCATATAGCCCCTACAAAAATATTTCTTTAGGGTATACTGGAGTCATCTTGTCCATCAATCAGACAGTGCATCTGTGGACATTTAAAAATGGAAAATTTGTATTGCAAACACCTCCCTGAGTGTTGCTGTGATAATATTGTAACTTTTTAAAACAATTAAGCCTTTACTGAACAATCCCTATATTCAGCTACCATGACAGTTTAACAGACTTTAGGGAGAAAGAGAAAATGCTGGTAACCAGCATTTTCTCCTTTTCTCACAATGTTTTCTGTCCTTTCATTCACAAATCCCATCTTTTGAGCCACTTTTAATATGTCATCTGCAAATGCTTTGATATGCTTAGACATAACTGGAAAAAAAAGTGCAAAATGAGTAATATTTGTGACCATAATTTTTGAAATTTCCCTTTTTTTTTCAGGCAATACTTTTATCTTGTAATGTGACTGTAGAACATTCATTTCTGGATTACATAGCCTCAGGGTATATTCTTTCCTTATACTTTTGTCTTGTTAACATTCTATGTAGAGGAATAGAGGAAAATGTTTATGATGGCGTAATTGCCCAAGTAAATCCTATTTCCAGTTTAACTCTTTATCAAGCGACAAAATTTTAGACATGTCCATATTGAAAGCATTTGCAGATGACTGTCTAAATGGGGTACAAATGATAGAATTTGTCTTTGATAGGGTAGAAAACATTGTGGGAAAAGGAGAAATTGCTGGATACCCGCATTTTCTCCTTTTCCCATAATGTTTTCAAACGGCTTCTTCCTCATTGTCGTTAAAACATGTGATTGTGTGGTAATTGGTTAAAGTGCTTTTTAGTTTTTTAAAACATACAAAATTTAATGATTGGCAAAATCAGCCTGGAGAAATGAATAAACAACATACAGACATGGTTTGTGTTCATATTCAAGAAGTACTGGTATGTGTATTGGTAACAGTGTAATAAAGTTTTGTTTGGCACTAATCCTAAAATCATGTTTTCGTTCTTACATCTGGCACTTTCAAAGAAGATATATCGCTCTAACAAAAAGATAAAATGGCTCCTTTTTCCTCCATAAAGTAATGAAGATTTATAGACCAATCCAGACTCTTGAATCTTTTTTTTTCTTAAGGACAGAAATTGCGTTTACAGTGGCCGTAAATTTTTCAGCGTCCAATGGAAACCCATCATTCCCATCATCTTTACATTATTTAAACCCTTATGGAGGACCAAATCAGTATGCCACTGCCATACAAGATGTAGGAAGAATAATTCAGGATTATGATACGTAAGTAGGAGTAGTGATAGAAGTATCACTGGAAAATTTTAGCTCTCTTTCAAGTTGACAAGCAAAGATATGGAATATACAACAGAAAGAAATTTTAATGTAGAAGAAGTCATGAAAAATGGAATAAAATAGTGAAAATAATACCTTACCTGGTGACAAGCAATTACTCCTATATTTTCACCTGTAGTTTTGTATTATCTCTTTGCCAAATGACAATTTTTGGACTCATTTGTATAGAAAGCATTTGCAGATGACATTAAATGTAGCTTAAATGATGAATTCTGTCTTTGATAAGAAAGAAAACATCATGGGGAAAGCAAGATATGCTGGTTACCAGCATTTTCTCCTTTTCCCACAATGTTTTCAAAAGCCTTATCTTTCAGGGTAGTTACAGCACAGAATTATGGTAAAGAGTTAATGTTGATGTTTTATTTTTATCAAGTCTTTTTCTGCAAATTTGTTTCAGGGATAATGGGTTAAGATGCATTTTTTATCATTTTTTCCTATGAAATTTTGATCAAAACAAAACTTTTTTCTCATTTATTTTCATGACAGTCATTTTATTTTGCATTTTATGTTTATTGCTGAGTGATATATGAGCCATGCTCTGTAAAAAGGGATTTAATGCCTTCGCAGAAAGTATCGACCCAGCCTGCACAGGCTGACCTGGGTTGAACCTTTTTCGCTGATGGTCAATTTTCTACATGTCAAAGGACCAGTTCACTGCTTGACTGAATTGATTGTCAGGCAAAGCGGTTTTATTGATCAAGAATTATGTAATGACTTGCTTGGTGTAATGCATCTCGGAGATGCGTTAATCCCCTTTTGCCAGAGTGTGGCCCATATATAAGAATTGGTTGTAAAGTTGAAGCCACTAAAGTATTATCTGTCCCCTGTAGCCATATTCAAATCTTTCCGATTATAAAATCCATTTCTAAATATGATTTTGTAAGTTTTAGATTGTCCTGTAGTTTCCAAGGGCTATACTGATCTACCATTTTAAATTTACTTTTAATTCTAATTTCATGCATGTGAGAAAGTAGTTGGTGACTTGGAAAGAAAATTGTGTCAGTACTGGTGTGAGAAAGCCAGGAAACACATGTGTAGGTGCACCAACTACCGTGATATGACCTAAGCTGTTAACATCGTATTTAACCCTTTACCATACAATGCTGACTTTAAATGACCCTTGGATAGATGCCTTTTGAAAACATTGTGAGAAAAGGAGAAAATGCTGGTAACCAGCATTTTCTCCTTTTCCCACAATGTTTTCTACCCTATCAAAGAAAAACTGCACCATTTGAGCCACATTGAAATTGTCGTTTGGAAATGCTTTCAATTTGGACAAGGCTTAAAAATTTGTCTGGTAAAGGGTTTAATTTCAAAACATAGCCACTTGATTGGCTGTAAAGTTCTGTCTCCATCAATCAGGTGGCTTTTCTTTGAACTTAACTCTTTACCAAATAATCGTGGGTGTTCACGACTCTGAGAAAGAAGCCTTTTGACAACATTGTGGGAAAAGGAGAAAATGCTGGTAACCAACATTTTCTCCTTTTCCCACAATGTTTTCCACCCCTCCCAGAACAAATCTCAAATTTTGAGTCACATTAATTGTGTCGTCTGCAAATGCTTTCAATTTCGACCTGTCTAAAATTTTGCCGTTTGGTAAAGAGTCAAGATATGGCCTCTTGTAAAGAATATTTCAATGAAGATTTTGAAATATGGTATAGTTATGTTCTGAATTAAATCTAAGTGTCAATCCTTTGTTTTTTAGAGAAATAATGTTGTTTTCCTTCAAGTTTTCATAATTTTTTATTTAAATTTTTTTTTTGCTAGTGACAAGCTGTTTCCTGCACTTGGATGTTGTGCTAGGTTTCCTGATGGAACAGTTCAGCATTAGTTTGCCTTGGTAAGATTTTACACATTTGTGAGTTATAAACATATACTGAATACAACACTGTTTAATCTTTTACCACACAATCCCTTTTTTTACGACCCAGATGAAAAAACATTTTGAAAACATTGTGGAAAAAGGGGAAAATGCTAGTAACCAGCATTTTATCCTTTTCCCACCATGTTTTTTACCTTGTCAGAAAACTTCAGCTCATTTGTACCGATATTAAAGTTGTCGTCTGCATATGTTTTGAGTTATGAACAGTCTAAAACTTGTGTGGGATAGGGTTAACAAAGGACATGTATAACCAATGAATGATCTTTTATAGAACTTACATCTGAGGTTTTTCAGCTGACATCTTTAAAAATATATAGGATAGGCAGCAATTGCCTGTGATGAGAGGGCTATTAACATTCTCAGAAAATGTTTGTTTTATGTATGATTTGTAATAATTTCAATAGACCTTTTTCCTATTGTTTGTTTTCTTAGGTGTTAAACACTGCACATTATTTGAGCTATATCATGACAACCAGTGCACTAAATCCATGCTCTCTTGGAAATTCTTTCACCACTGTGACCAGTACTTTGGACAAGTTTCTTTCCGAGTGGCCAGGGGCTTTACTCCAAAAACAATTTGAAAGCAGTGAGGGAGCAATTAGTCCTTTTGTAATTACTTTCATCATTTTTTTCTTAAAGAATTTGGCCCAGCTTGGAATGAAATCAGCAACCTCTGGATTTCAAGCTCTGTATGTTACAGACTTGTCTACCATGTTCAACATTTGGGAGATCTGGTAATAGCTTGGTACCTGCAGGTGACCTTTTTATCTGGCATAAGATCACACTTTAGCTTTTTTGGCCAAAGAACACAGTACTTGTGATTGGTCCTCTGGGACAATGTTTTTGTCTGTTATAATGTAATACACCATTTTTCATGTGTTTCTGACAGAATTTCAACATACAGAACCCATATTGTCAAGGTGTACCAGGTATTTTGGGAGCCTATTACAACGCATTAAAGTCAGTACAGCTATATGGACCAACCAACTTTGCTCCTTGTATAAACCATGTTGCCAGGTAAGTGTTCAACCATAAAGCACTGAACTATTAAAACATGCCTTTTCAATTAGGAAAAACAGTAAGTGTTCAACCATAAAGCACTGAACTATTAAAACATGCCTTTTCAATTAGGAAAAACAGCCAAACTATTGCTTTGTATAGGCTTTTTAGCTAGAATATTTTACAAGCAGCAGAAACTATAGATCTTAGAACAGACTGGATGTTCTATGCAGTCTGATCTTGATCTACATTGGCTGGCTTATAGTGATACCATGTCACTGCAAGTAGCTTTTGTTGCACACGAAAGCTATTTTTTTTTTTTTTTTTTTAATCTGGAAAAAATGGTTGGAAAAAAAAAAGAAATTTGCTTGTTACAAGCAGTTGCTGCTTTTTGCACAAGGATTTCAAAAGCAGCATGCTGCGGGATCATTTAATATCATATACATTGTGCGTAATTTTGGTTATAGGTTACTGGTTTGATCCGGATGGAATTGATTACAGGAGTCATTTCTGTTACAAGTTTTCTGTGTTTCATCTTTTCCTTAAAAACTTCCTTAAACCTTTACCACACAATCCCGAGTTTTCATGACCTTGGGGAAGAAAGAATTTGAAAACATTGTGGAAAAAGGATACCAGCATTTTCTATTTTCCCTACAATGTTTTCTACCCTTTCAAGGACAAATTCAACCATTTTAGCAACCTTAAAATTGTTGCCTGCAAATTCTTTGAATTTGGACAAAGTTGGTCCAAAGTTTTGTTGTTTGGTAAAGAGTTAATCATTTACTTCATAATCATGTTTGTCAATGACCATGAGGAAACAGCCATCTTTGGCATTGTAAACTTTTTGCCATTTGGTATTGAGTTGAATTAGTACAAATTACATAAAGAGAATTTGCTTGAAGAAAACAAAAATATTACTTTTCTGGAATGGTATGGAAAGTGTTGTTGGAAAAGGAGCAATACTTAATGGCTCATTAAAAACAATGGATGTGCAATTTCAAGACTGTTCTTGTCTGACTACTATAGAAAATAATGGACAGTGCTGATTTAAGATCAGACTGTGTTTCCCTTGTAGTGTGATCTTGATCTACACTGTTTGCAAAAAGCATCCAAGTTTAAATATGCATTCAAAGGGTAGATAATTAAACATTAACTCATTCAACCCTGTAATAAAATTAGCGAATGAATACCAGTAAATTTCTTGTGCCTATGGAGAAATTGTGTGTCTTTAGCAATTTCTGCTTTTGCCACAATATTTGTAAATGTGGTCAGATGCAAGATGCAAAACATGGTAAGCAAAAGGTTATGAGTTTATCAAATAATCTTAAGTTTTAATGACCCTGGGGAAGAAGGCCTTTGAAAAAACTGTTGAAAAAGGAGAAAATGCTGGTAACCAGCATTTTCTCCTTTTTCCACAATTTTTCTCTCCTCTGCGAGACAAATTTTATGGTAAAAGTAATATTGAATTTGTCATCTGGAAATGCTGTCAGCTTGGACAGCTATAAAGTTTTGTCATCTGGTAATGATTTCAATTGATTGTTTCAGATTTGCAAGGACAAAAATGGATGGGTCAGCGTACTTTGTTTTGTTAATTATAACTGATGGAGTAATAATAGATATGCCTCAAACTACTCAAGCTATTGTTGAAGTAAGTTGTTAAAAATGATATTTGTTTGACTCTGTACCACACAGTCCTAGGTTTTAAGAACCAGAGTAAGAAGAATTATGAAAACTGTGTTGGAAAAAGAGAAGATGCTGGTAACCCCCAACAATGCTGTCTGCCCCTCATGGATAAAACTCATTATTGAAGCTACGGCTAATAGATTGTCTGCAAAAGCTTTTTAAGTCGGATAGAATTTTATTGCTAGATACATGTATATGTAAAGAGTTGATGCATTTTCAAAAATATCTCATGTATATTATGACAGCCTGTGCACATATCTTTGCACTCCTAGAGTTTCTTTATTGTTACTAAACACCACACTTTTTCTGAGCAACCGTCTGCTTTCCCTTTTAATTAATTGTAAGACAAAATTTAGCCGTGAGAGAGGAATGAATCATGTTACATTGGTTATCATCAATGCATTGAAAAATTTTGGCAGAGCTTGGATTTGAATTAACAAGCACTGAGCTATTTGGGCAAAGCTGACTTTCATGAATGCTATTACCTTTGTTTCAGGCCTTAGTATTGCCATTGTCAATCATTATAGTTGGTGTTGGAGACGCAGACTTTGATGGTGAGTTGGCATATTTTTCCCAATATTTCGAATAATTTGAGTCATATACTGTGGCTACTTTCACTAGAGTTATTTAGGCCCTGAGGCTCTGATGGGTTGGCCATATGAACTTCTTTATTGTTTGCGGTATATAATTAAACAAAGTATTTAAAGAGGTGGACTTTACTGTATTCATCGATTCTTAGACACACCACTTAGAGCAAGCGACAAAACTGAAAAGCATGAGAATGAAAAACATCAGAATATTCTTTGTCTTATTTTCCAGGGTTTTCTATGTCTAAAAATAACACAACTCCTGACTGGCTTAACTATTTGGGTTTGGGTTACTTTCAAATTTATAAAATCTTGGAGGAAAAGTCTAAGGATGTTCTTTGGAATGGTTGGTGAATACAGACCCAAAAATAAAGAGTATTGACATATTGTCTGTTCTGGATGATACTGAAAATATTGGAATAAAAACAAAATTGAACTATGCTCTGCTAAAGGTGGTTTAATGTATGTGCAAAAATATGGACCCTGGTCAACCTGCTGAGTGTACACAGGCTAACCCCTGTATCGAAACTTTGCTTTAGGTAAATTTTTCTGCATGTCTAAGGACCATTCTACCTTAGGTTTCCGCCAGTTGTTAGACAAAAGAGATTTTAAGGATTTGTAATTATGTGATGACTTGCGTAGTATAATGTATCACAGAGATGGCCCCTTTTGCCAGAGTGCCTTGCAATTGCGTTTATGGGACTGTTTCTGCTTTTCTTTCAGTGTATTCAGTAGCCTGCAGGCGTGGGAAAAAAAAAGAAAAGATATCAAAGTGTACAGTTGTGACTGCACTAGATTTACTATTTTTTTCTTTTTCAGCCAGGATGTTTTAGATGGTGATGATGTAAGATTGTCTTATAGTGGAAAAGTTGCTCAAAGAGATATTGTACAAGTAAGTCGCCAAACAATTGACAGGAAAAAAATACCCTGCCTTTGTTTGTGCAGTTGTTTTGTATGTAAACAGTAAAAATGGGATTTCCAGTGACTAACAATGGTAAGATGTTCAGGTTGAAAGTCATTCTACTCTGTTCCTTTGTGATAATGAGCAAAAATGTAGACTAGTCCAAATTGAAAGCATTTGCAGGATATGAATTAATAACGGCTAAAAATGGCACCTTCTCAGAGGTTGTCAAAACATAAGATTGTTTGGAAAAGGGTTAAAAATTTAAGAATTTCTCTTCAGGAACTACTAGATCTAATCAAGTCATAACTCAAAATTATACCACTAAGGACATTGGAATGAAATGTGTTTCACATGATTCAGGTCACAGTACCAAGATGTTCTCTGTTACTTTCTCTGGCAAAGACTTAAAAAACTCTATTATCTGATGGCAGATATACTTAATGCAACAAAAAGTGTTCTAATTGTTAGCATGGGTTGACTTTTCATTTGTTTATTGCTTTGTCAAAAATGGGACTTCTAAGTTCTATGAAATGAGAAGAAATTTACCTAAAACTGCTAAGACTAAAGTTTTGATATCTTATGTATAGCATTATCCTGTGGCCCCTAACAAAGTCATTCATATTGTGCCCCAGGGGTCAAAGATGAGCCTGCATCAGGGTCACTTTTGACAGTCAAAGCAAAAAAAAATCTTTTGATCTGAAACCACATGGCCTAGATTTGTCAACAGGATTGTTAACATAAATTTGTTCTTATTAAGTCAGGTGAGTGATAACTGACCATGAAACTCTTGTCATAAAATATATTTGCCCATCTTAACCTTTGATTTATTTTGCTTGTCATTTTCTTTGGCCTATATCCTTGAGGAACCCAGCATTTGCATTGATTTTCAATTTATTTAGCCCTACTATACGCTACAAATGAGACATGGAGCAGGTAAGACAGCATTGTAACATGTAGAGCAATAGCCTTGTGTATATTTTTGTGTATAAGTTTGAATCAAAAGATGAATGGATTCAAATTGAAAGCATTTACAGATGACAAAGGAAATGTGGATCAAATGATTAACTTTTTCTTTTAAACGGTAGAAAACATTGTGGGAAAAGGAGAAAATAATGGTTACCAGCATTTTCTCCTTTTCCCACAATGCTTTCAGATGCTTTATTCCTCAGGGTCATTAAAACTCGGGACTGTGTGGTAAATGGTAAAAACTTTGGAACTATAATCACCTTGGAGCAAGTACTGGTCAGGCCTCTAGGAAGCAACTACCAAGTGTGATGTATAAATCGTAGGAACTTGTTTACAATCATTGTGATACAAGACATATAGTTTAAGGCAACTGATCAAAAGTGAATATTAGCTTTTTTAATTGAAATACAAGGATATACGGATTGGTGAACTGTTCATACTTGTTCTTCGAGCACACCAATTCTGACCTCCATTTCAGTTTGTGCCTCTTCATAATTTCCTCACACGAGGTGAACAGTCAAATCAGGCCATTCAGGCTGCCCTTGCTAAGAAGGTTTTGGCAGAGATTCCACAACAGTTCCTTGACTGTATGAAATCTCATAATATAATGCTTCGTGCAAAAAATCCTGCCTCAGCCCTAACACTGTAGGAAAAACAATGATGTAAGAGCACTTCATACACCTTTGTAAGCTTGCACAATTCTATGCATCCAACACTGCATGTTATCGTGTGTCTGCTTGATTTCTTTGTTTGCTCCTCTACTTGTTTATATGTGTTATCTTTGTGTTAATTCTTCACCACACAGTTCTTAGTTTTAACAACCCTTGTGAAGAAAGTTTTTACAAACATTGTGAGAAAAGGAGAAATGCTGGTAACCAGCATTTTCTCCTCTTCCCGCAGTATTTCATAATCTTTTAGGAACAAATCAAAACATTTGAGCCACATTGAATCTATCATCTGAAAATGCCTAGAATTTGGACCATTCAGAAATATTGTGTGGTAAAGAGGTAATTAGAAGAAACTTTTGGAAGAGAACTTTTCAGAGAAAGAGATGAAAAGTGTTTCAAATGTAGTGAAGCTGTATATTTTATTTATAAACCTGTGAGAGAGTATAGTGTTGCTTGCACCTAACGGAAAAAATCATCTGAAGACAGTCAATAAGATCACCCTTTGGAAAAGTTATGGCAAAATGTGGTGATTAATTTCACTTTAATTCATCAATTAGTCCATTTTGGCAGTATTTTTGCTTTTCTCTGGATACAAATAAATGTTGTTTGTAAAGATTTTTATTTTTGTCCAAAGCTCTTAAATTTTAGCTAATAAAATTTTGCCAGTGAGAAAAGGAGGATTAAAGAAACGGAAAATTACGGTAAAAATGTTTTTCTTTTTTGTATTTCAGTTTGTACCTTTTCGAGATTTTGTGGGGCGCAATGCAACAATTGATAACAATACAGCAAAAGCAGCTTTGGCTAAAGAAGTATTAGCAAAGATTCCAGAACAGTTTATATCATATATGAAGTCAAGAGGAATTCAGCCTAAAGCAAAACCATCCAGTCCCCCTCCTGCATACCACTAGATTCTGGTTTAAATCTATACGAGACAACAGAATTTTGGACTTGACAAAATTCAAGGCAATAGCAGATGACAGTGTAAATGTGTAGCCAAAAAAATACGAGCAGTGCCTGAAAAAATAGACAGGTGACCAGCATTTTATCCTTTTCCAACGTTTTCAAATGCCTTCTTTTTCAGGGTTGTTAAACACAGGTTTGTTTGGTAAAGGGTTAAAGGGAACCCTTATATGTGTGACATGAAGTATTCACAAAACACAGGTATTTGTAATTGTTACTAGGCTGTATGATACATCAACTACTGAATGCATGAAAAATGGGTAGACAAACACAAGAGATAAACAGATACATACATGGACAGAGACAGGAGAGTGAAGACTTATTGGTAAATCTGTACTGCTTCAGAGTAGTCATAATAATAATGAAAAATTTAGATACAGTAAAAGGTGGATATCTTAAAGTTTTTTGAAAGAATGGATATAAATTTGGATAGTTTAGTTGGACTCTTGTAGCTGACAAAACTACCTAGTCCCTCTCCTGTGTTCATCTTGGCTGTTCTATAAGGATGTTTTCCAATTCTTCTGTTGCAAATTTGTTTCAGATTTTTTTTGTATAGCTTCTCACAAGCTGAAGGAGTGGAAATCCTTATCAAAATTGAATTCAGATGTATATTGTATAGGTTGTGGAAGTAAAACACTGTGGAAAATGTAGAAATTGCTTATTTTAATAATATGGAATTTCTTTTTTCCTGCTTTGCTTTTATAAGTGATCTTTTACAGATATATTTCAATTTGTATGTTTTTGAAGGGGAATATAAGTCCTACATACAAGAACATTTTTAAACTTGTCCAAATCGAAAACAATTGCAGATTACAAATTATATGTGAACCCAGTTATGAAATTTGTCTTAGGAAAGCATCGTTTAAAAGGGAAATACAGTTCTAGTTTTCCTTTTCTTCAAATGTTTTTGTCTTGTGTAACTTTTACTCGGAACCAGATGACAACATTTTTCCCTAGTCCAAATTCAAAGTATATGCAGACGGCAAATTAAATGTGGCACAAATGATGTGTTTGATAAAGGGTATAAAAGATTATGGAAAAAGGAGGAAATGCTGGTAACCAGCATTTTCTCCTATTTCCACAATGTTTTCAAAAAGTCTTTTTACATGGGTCATTGCTAGATGGAGGGTTAAGTAGAACGGATATCTCCGAAGACCACCAGTTATGTAATTATTTTACTACGGTAGGGTCAATGTTGAAGTATCTTTGATTGTAACAAGCACCTTTAATTATTGCTCAACACTTGGGATCACAGGCTTTTCAAAAAAAACAAAAAACTTTTTAACCCTTGCATTGCTGTAGGCAAACTTTGGGGCTCTTGCAGATGACACAGATCAAGATCAGACTGCACAGAACCTTAGAGTGGTAATCACATTTATGTGGAAAAGCACATTCTGGAAGTTTGACTCAAATATCGCCCCTTCATTTTTTTTTTTGCAGGGCTACCTCATACAACATTGTAAATTTGGAATCAGTCAGCATAAGGTATGTGCAGCCTGATCTTGATCTACACTGTCTTGAAAAGCAACTTAACCAATAAAGTACCTTTTTCAACTATTGTTGTCATTACAGCCTGAGTAGATCAAGATCAGACAGTGCACAAAATGTGCAGTATGATTTATGATCCACACCTACTGCTTTGCAGAGACATTCTGAACAAGAGGAACCTTAGAAATGCAATTTTGGATCACATTTCTAGACTGAAATTGTCTGTTAGGTTTATTTGGCACTGTATGGGTTTGTATGTTTTAGGAGCGAAAATGTTAACATAAAAGGATAACATGTTTACCTGTCTGTAGACTTCATTTGCACAATTACATGTTTATTATCCCCCGCCGAAGGCAGAGGGATATAGTTTTAGCGTTGTCTGTCCATCCGTACTTCCGTCCGTCTGTCTGTCTGTGTGTCCGTCCGGAACAATATCTCCAATACCATTGGACGGATTTCGTGAAACTTTATATATCCTATTCCACCGATATACTTTTTTTCTTTTTTTTGATTCGATGCAAAATGGCTGACTGGGAGTGATTTTGAGTTATGCAGTCGCGTAAATTTTTGAAAAGGTCTTTTTCGGCGGGGGATATCATTTCAACGAAATTGCTTGTTCATTTTAGCTTTGCTAGTCATTTATATATAAAGAAACTGTTTATAATATAAGCAGTAAATTGAACACAAATATTATTTCTATATGTATCGAGTCTTAATTATTGCCTGGTTAATTCTTTACCGTACAACAAAATTTTAGACTCATCCAGATTCAAAGCATTGGTAGATGACAAAGTAAATGTGGCTCAAATGATGGAGTTTGTCCTCAAAAGGGTAGAAAGCTTTATGTGAAAAGGAGAAAATACCAGCATTTCCCTTTTCCACAATGTTTTTGAAACAGTTTCAAGGTTGCTAGAACTTGAGATTGTTTGGTTAAGGGTTATGGACAACATACATCTAAGTTACTTTTGTGGTCAGTGTAGGTCAAGATCAGGCTGTACAGATACCTTCTGATCATAAATCTTCACTGTTTTATAATTGAGTACACTGTGACTTGAAAATATTGAAATTTAAAGTATAAATGTATTGCAGTTTTCTCTTATCTTTGCCTTTTAGTGAAGGTAATATGTTGGTGCTTTATAGAAATTAGCTTTAATGGAATTCAGAATCATGCTTTCCCTCTGTTTTTTTTCAATGCATAAGGAAAAAAACTGTCCTGGTAAATTTTAAACCTTTAACCCTTTACCACACAATCCCGTGTTTTTACGACCCTGAGAAAGATGGTTTTTGAAAACATTGCGAGAAAAGGAGAAAATGCTGGTAACCAGCATTTTCTCCTTTTCCTACAACGTTTTCTTCTCTTTGAAAGCAGATTTCATGTTTTGAGTAAAATTTAATATGGCGTCAGCAAATGCTTTCATTTTAATGGAGTACAAAATTTTATCTTGTGGTAAAGAGTTAAATAAAGGCCATTTGTTGTTTGGGCACAAAAAGGGTATTTTTCTTTCTTACCATTTCCTGCTTATTTACAAACATGTGGTTTTAATACAGTCTCAACTTCTTTGTATAGTGTGATAAAAAAAAGTTGCTTGTAAAGAGTAAACAGAATTGTGCCCTTTACATCTGTTTTTCCTTTCTGTACATTTTTAAGTTTGATTGTAGTTCATGTTATGCTGCTGAATATGGAAGCTTCTGAGATGTTGTGATATTTCATCGATGGAAAATCTAGTTCAACTATTTACTTACAAAATTTTAGACAACAGTTGAGTCTCATTTATCCGAACACTTCTGTTTCCTACGAATGTATCTGGATAAGGCATATTACCGGATCAACCAGGATACAAATCTTATGGTATCTGTGTTGTTCAGTGACACTATGCATCGTAATAATTACAAAAGCATGGTTTACACAAATTATTAATAAACATGCCTGTACTGTTTATACGATTGTATGAAAATAAGTTACGTTTTTACTTTTGTAATTATATTGTACTTTTTTGCACATTTTGACTCATGTGCCCAATTAAACCTATACATGTACTTTTTTTTTTTTAAAGCTGGATAGGAGTAAAATTATTTTCAAATAACAATTGCTAAAGTTTGAAATGATACCAGACTGATACCTGTGTTATTCACACATACTGGTCTCAAAGACGTTTCTACTAATCCATGAATGCAATGATACCCTGAAAAATAACATGTGTTACTACCATTTTATTGGTTAAGACTTGTACTTTTTTTCAACCCATTTTCCTGATTTTTTTCAATCTGGTTCCAGAAAGGGGATATCCAGAATAAAGAGAAAATATGTACAGAAAATATTAGTACCCAGGTAAACTTTGTCGCATTGTGAGATTTCTGGATTAGTGGTGCAGTGTAGCTCAATTGTATTCCAAATTGAAAACAGAGTAGGCGAACTTGGGTCAAGTGATATGGTTTGTTTGTGAAAACTTTAGGAAAAGGAGAAAGTTCTGGTTACTGGCATTTTCTCCTTTTCCCAGAATGTTTTCAAAAGTCCTTTTTAGCTAAAGAGGGGATAGTGTAGTTAAAGATAAAGAATTATTGTAAACTCATTACAAACATGTAAATGTGATTATAATACTCAAAATATTTACCAATTTATATTTTGTTGTGTAACGGTGATTAGTGATTTCTTTGTAAATGTATTTTCATATCAAAATTTAGTAGATGTATCTTTACTAGAATAATCGAAAACCATTTTTATCAAGAACAAAGATGAGACGAAATGTACTGTGCAATGCTTTTCTTTTCTCATTTTTATGCCCCTGAAAAAAATTAGGGCGTGTAGTCTTTGTTTGTTCTGTCTGTCCCTCTGTCCACCAGTGACATTTTTGTGTTCAGGCTTCACATAAATATTAACCACAATAATAATTATGTGTCATGAGCAAGAGTCATGTCCATAGGTCAATGTCACAGCAAGTCTATTATGTTTTTTTTGGGGGGGGAGGGTTTAGTGTTTGTGTCAAGTTCGAACATTTTTAATTATGAATCAATTTCAGTATTCCCTACTTTTTTTTAACCTGATCCTGACCTTTATGCTGAATATATAAGTAGGTATATAAATAGAACTCCGACTATTATTCGGGAAATTATATACACATGGGAAGGTAAAGGTAAGCAATTTAATTGGTGTATACCGTATGGAATATTTCCGTGACCGTTCGTGACAAAACGGAAGGCAGCCCAGTGTGATGCCGAGCGTAAAATAGAATTTTGATTTATGTAAATGATGTTGACCTGGATCAGATTAAATGAAGCAAGAAATATAACTTTTCAGAAGAATCAGGTTGCGGCAAACTATATAGATCTATTCCAGATTTCTCTGTTGTAACTTAAGATATTAACTTCAAACTTGGGCTGCATGTTAACTCATTTTTTACCAAACAATTCAGAGTTGAAACACCCTCCCCACTCCAGAAAAAAAGGGGGATATAAATATTGTGGAAAAAGGAGAAAATGCTGGTCAACAACATTTTCTCAAATTGTTTTCTTTCCTTTCAATGCAAAATTTCAATTATTTAGTCACATGTTTCTTACTCTGCAACTGCTTTCATTTTGGAGCAATCTATATCTATTTCATTGGGAAGGAGTTAACTTAACATTAGAAGCCACATCAGAAGGGCAGGTAATCATTAAAACGAGCCATGCTCTGTGAACTGGGAGTTTAATTCACTTGCTAAAAGTATCGACCTAGGTCAGCCCGTACAGTCTGGGCAAGTTGACCTGGGTCAAAACTTTTTTGCTTATGTTCAATTTTCTGCATGTCATAGGACCATTCTACCTCAGCATTCAGCTGGTTGTTAGAAAAAATGGATTTTATGGATCCATAATTATGTGATAATTTGCTGGGCAAAACGCATAACAGAGATACAGTAAGTTTATGCCCCCTTTTTCAATGGGGATTTTTTACTGAAAAAGCATCTGCTGCTGAGCATTGGAACCTGCTTGTGGTGCTCTTGTTTTTGTAACTTGAAAATAAATGAGCCATACTCTGCAAGAAGGGGGTTTAACGCATCTGCAAAAAGTAATGGCCCAGGTCAGCCCGAGTTGAAAGATGTCCAAGAACCATTATACCTAATGATTCAGTGCCATCCGAGGTAGCACAATAGTTACCGTATTGGACGATTGACCTGGTGGTAGCAGGTTCGATACCTGATTGCAGCAAACTTTCTTTCTGGCAATTTTTGGCCTCTCACCTCTGATGCATGTGAGAAAGTAGTCAGTGGCTTGGAAGGAAAGTTTGTAAGTACTGGTGGGAGAAAGCCAGGAAATACATGCGTAGGAGCACTTGCCGCCTTGATATGACCTAGGCTGTTAAAACAGCTACAATACAAACAAACAAATTATGACTCGTCAGTTGCTAGACAAAATGGATTTTAATGAATGATTCAGTCCGTTGTTTGACAAAATAGGTTTTATGGATCTATAATTTTGGAGACGCATTACAGGCCCTTTTATCATAGCTTGGCTCAATTATAAGTAGTGTAATTCATCTAAAAGTGCATGGATATGTTACTCTTCTTTTTTTTTACGAAATTTAATTCAGTGAATGTATGATATTCCTTAACTGTGGATTAGTTGTCATGTCAATTAAGTTACCATTTTCAATATATTATAGCTGTAATTCATTATTTATATGCTTTTATCAATAACAAAGGAAGTGTATGAATAAATCTTTTATTCCAAAATTATGAGTCTGTTTATTTTAATCTCCTTGAATGAGACTTGATGCATGAACTAGGCTAACTTCTTACCACTCATCAAAGTTTTAGCCCTTCCGAATTGATTGATTGATTGATTGATTGATTGATATCAATATATCAGTTATATCGCGGCGGCCAGTGCACTTATCCATGCTTTCCTGGAGTCTCTTTTACCAGTAATCCGCACAGTTTCCTTTCTAAGCCACTGGCTGCTTTCCTACATAACCATCATCGAGACAATGGTCAGCGGTGGGAGAGGAACGAATTCTGTCTCAATGACAATCATCAATCCTTGGAAAGAAATTGGCTTGGCCAGGGATGGAAACCACGACCCCCTGTTCTCAAGTCCTGTAAGCTACCGACTGACCTCCTGGGGCTCGGCCCTTCCAATCTGAATGCATGTGAAAATGTGGTTTAAACGATAGGATTTGTCTTTCATAGGATAGAAAACATTGTGGAAAGAAATAAAATGTTGTCTACCAGCATTATTTTCCTCTTCATACAGTGTTTTTAAAAACCTTCTGGGTCATTAGAATGAGGTATTTTGTTGAAAAGAGTTAAAACTTTTAACTAATCCTTTACAAAAAATTCTCCTCTCTGATAACCCTGAGGATGAAGACTTTTGAAAACATTTTTAGAATTACAGAAAATGCCAATGAAAGAGAAACATTTTCTCCTTCAACCACAATGTTTTCCACACTCATAAAGACAAGTTTCATAATTTTAGCTGTACACAGTATCTGCAAATGCTTCTGAATTGGGGAATCTAAAATTTTGTGGTAAAGAGTTACTTGAAAAAAATACTGTCAGTTTGAAAAAGATCCCCCTGTATAGCAGATGGCTTCTTTCTCAGGGTCGTGAAAACCTTGGATTGCTTGGTAACGTGTTAAAAGCCACATTTTCAGCCAGATACTCATGAAACTTAGAATGTTTGTCTTGGTAATATATCGGACGAGTATGAAAATGGGTCATGTCAGGTCAAAAGTTTAGTCACTAGGTCAAATCCTAGAAAAACATTGTGTACACACTACAGGCCACATTGTCAGTTCAATACTCATAAAAGTTCAGCAGAATATCTTGTCTTTATGAAATCCAAGTTTGAAAATGGGTCATGTCTGATCAAAAGCTAGGTCTAGGTCAAATCTTTGAAAAACCTTGTGTTCACTTGTTTTCAGTCCAATTTACATAAAATTTGATTATAGTGTTATTCATGATGATTTCTTGGATGAATTTGAAAAAAGGTCATATCCAGTTAAAAACTAGAGCTGTCACTGAATATGACTTAATACCCCAGCCAGCGCTTTGACAGAAACAGGCAATTTAACAATTTTTTTTCTAAGTTAAAGGGGAGATTACCCTTGAATCATAGGGAGTAGATGATTGAAAACTGCGTCTTGCACAACTTCAGTATACGATCAATGTATCAACAAACTTTCAATACAATAGCAGCAAAACTCTAGGAGGAGTTCGTGACACAAAATTACTAGTATTTTGGACACAGACGGACACACAGACACACGGACGGACATACGGACGGACGGCCAGACAGGCTGATACCAGTATACCCCCGAAAACATTCGTTTTGCGGGGGTATAACTAGGTCAACAAGCCAAATCTTTGAAAAACCTTGTGTACACCCTACAGGCTACATTTTACGTCCAATACTCATGACAGCAGGTTAGAATGGTTCAATTGATGATATCGTAGAGGAGATAGAAAATGGATCAAAACGAGACAAAAACTAGGTCACCAGGTCAAATCTAAGAAAAACCTTGCGTACATTCTACCAGCTACATTTTCTGTCCATTACCCATGAAAAATGTTCAGAATTTATGTCTTGATATCTCTTGTTCACATCAGGTGAAAAACTAGGCCATCAGGTCAAATCTCAAAAGAACATGGTTTACACTTGAGAGGCCACATTTTCTGTCCAACACTCACAGAAGTCGGTCAGAATGTTTTCTTGGTATCAACAATGAGTTTGAAAATGGGCCCTGTTTGGCCACAAGTAGGTCACTTAGACAAATTCTAGAAAAAGCTTGTGTACGCTCTAGGGGCCACATTTTCAGTCCAATACTCATGCAATTTGGTTAGAACGTTTGTCATTATATCTAGGAAGGAATTGGAAATGTAGTCAAAAGGCTCAGTTAAGCAACTTATGACCGTCTTGTCCCTCTTGATATGGTGTCTATTGCTTTTTTCAAAATTACTTCAGTTACATGTATATCATGGGGGCTAGTGCAACCATCCTTGCTCAGATATAGTTTTTTTTTTTTATCAGTGCATGTAATTTGCACAATAGTCTTTTCATGCCACTGGCTACTTTCCAACATAACCATAGTCGAAATCATGATCAGCAGTGAAAGAAGAAAGAATCCTGTGGCAATCACGTTTCATCGATGCTAAGAAAGAAATTGGACAAGCTAGGGATTTGAACCAGCAATCTCCATGACTCAAAGTCCTGTCCTCTACCAGGGTCAGCAATTGTTTAGTGAATGGTTAAATTGACCCAGGGGATCCAGTGTTTTACACAGGATCATAGACTTTGAACTTTAGATGCTTAAATAAACTGAGTGACCTCAGAGAAATCATGCCACTCATGTTCAAAAGTGGAGAAAAACCATATTCAAACAAAAATGCAATCTGAATAATGGCCATCTTGCAACAGACTGACAATGAGATTATAGGATGAGCAAATATAAGGTCAAGGGCTCAAACTAGATGCTCTACTGACCTTCAACTGCAATCTTGAGTCTGGTTACAACATGAGCTTTGCTTACCTCTCATTGAGGTAACTCTTTGACTTAAGGTCAATGAAATTCTTATATGGAGAAGAGAATTACTGAGGGGACAAGTAATCAGACATGACCCTCCATTTCAACCTTGACATTGACCCAGCGTGTTGAACCATTGGTTTTGTACATCATGTTACTGAGCCAAACGTTTGACTCAATTTTTTCCAAATATTCTAACAGGAATAAAGGAGATATGGATTGGACAAAATGTTCAAGGCACAACCACTTGACCTCATCTGTGACCTAGACTGTACGTTGGCATGGTGGAGCCATGGGTCTGTACACCTACTCACTGCGGTGAATATTTGACAAAAGTTTTATGAAACCTTAGGATGAGGTCAGGAGAAAGAAATACGAGTAGGGGATAAAAAATGCCAGACAGATTGGAAGCTACAGACCATTCATATACCCCCTTCAAAGACAAAATCCTTTTATGCAAAAAGAAGACGAGCGCAGAGGAAATCAAAACTTGTGACCTTGACCAAGAATAAGGATGTTGAACCAAAGGTTCTGCACATCATCTTCTTGAATCAAAGATTTGAACAAAATTTAAAAATGCAAATCCTGCAAAAGGGGCCAACATGATATTCAAGCCCCAATCACTTTACCTGGCCCCGACTACCTTGACCTTAAATCTGCATGGTTGAACCATGGGATCTGCACACCATGCAATGGGTGAGCATTTGACCACACATATGCCCAAATTTTGAAGACGTTCAGGATATATGACGTGTCCAAGTAAATGTTATGGACAACTGAAAGGTTTTTTAATTTGTTCCCTTAAATATGACCCTCAGTTAGTGTCATGGGTTCTGCACATTGTCTCACTGATGTTAACATTTGACTAAATGACACTGAATTCCTTAGGGAATAATTAAAACACTACGAAAAATAACACTCTAGATAATGTTCAATATTTCTGCTATTGCCTTTTTCAAGATTTACATGTTCTAGTGAATAAAGTTTTTCTATCTCTTGAAAAAGGCAATAGCCAAAATATTGAACATTAGACTGTTATTTTTCATAGCATTTGACTAAAGTTTGTCAAATTCTACGGAAGGGTACATGTGATATGAAATAAACAAGCAGACTGACAGATAGACTGTCAGACAAAGAGCATTTCTGTAATCTGGGGGATTAATAAATCTATCGAAAAAGGAGAAAGTTTTACTTTTTACACATGTTCAACCCATAAGGTGCTGAAAATGACTTGAACTGTTTTTGCAGACAGTATAGATCAAGATCAGACTGAACAGAATGTGCAGTCTGATCTTGGACCTATACTGTCGACTGCTTTGTTACATATTCTGACCAAAACAATCTTGAAATGACAATATTTCAGGTGATTTTCCTAATTGAAAAAGGTCCTTTTCATTAACTTAGCACTTTACGGGTTGAACACAAAGTATTTAATTGTAAGAAAATAATAAAACAAAGAAAATCAAAAGATATTAGTTTGGATACATATATTGGATAATTTGTAAAAAAAAAAAATGTTTTAAGATAATAACTACTCTCCCGCAGATATTACTGCTATAGGCTACATACCAACGCTGGCTGGACAATACAAGAGGACTATTAGCCCCAAAGCGCTCACCTGAGTAAAGTCATCTATGATGGATAAATATGGACAGCCTGGTTGTGATGATATTGAGCACATGAGTATTAGAGACTTACTTTTTAATCCAACTTAACCCAATTCAAACCTGTTCACAATGTTATTAACTCTTTACCAGACGATCCCGACTCTTAACGACCATGAGAAAGAAGTCTTTTGAAAACATTGTGAGAAAAGGAAAAAATGTTGGTAACCAGCATTTTCTCCTTTTACCACAATGTTTTCTACCCTTCCAAAATCAGATTTCAACTTTTCAGTCACATTTATTTTGTCGTCTTCAAATGCTTTCAATTCGGACCAGTCTATAATTTTGTCGTTTGGTAAAGAGTTAAGACAAACATTTCATGAGTCTCTAGCTGAATATGTGGCCTCTAAAGTGCACACAGGAGTTTTCTAAGATTTGTTCCAGTGACCTTTTATTTATTTATCTGACTTGAATCAATTTGAATGTGTTCAAGATATCAAGACAAACACTCTGACCATATTTCATGAGTATTGGACTGAAAATGTGCCCTCTAGAGTGCAAACAAGGTTTTTCTACGACTTGTCCCGGTGACCTACTGTTTGACCTGACATGATCGAATTTCGTATTTGTCAGAGATATATATAATCAAGGCAAACATTCTGACCAATTTTCAAGTATCAGACTGAAAATGTGGTATCTAGAGTGCTTCCAAGGTTTTTCTAAGATCTGACCTAGTGACCTTCTTTTTAACCTGATGTGTACAAATTTCAAAGTTGTCTGAGATATTTCAAGACAGTTATTCTGACCAGATTTCATGAGTGATATTGGTCTGAAAATGTGGCCTCCAGAGTGCACACAAGGTTTTTTGTAGATTTATCCTAGTGACTTATTTTTTGACCCGACATGACCCAGTTTCGAACTGGTTTAAGATGTTATCGAAACAAACATTCTGACCAAGTTTTATGAGTATTGGACTGAGTATTGGGGCCTTTAGAGTGCACACAAGGCAATTTTTACGCCTGGATGATGGACGACACTTAACATACAATGGACATACCAAAATCACAAAAACTCACATTGAGCACTTTGCGCTCAGGTGAGGTAAAAATGAGCCCATTTGCATTTGTAAAAGATGTACCTGTATATATGTACCTTTCAAAAGGGATACAGACCCCATATCAAAATGAACTGTGATTACCTACAGCCCCTTTCACAATTGCTTTGCAGCTAGTTTAAGACTGCCTGCAACTCTTCTTGGAATTGTTGAATGACCACTCACATGATGTCTTATGAGCTGTTGCTGTCAGTGCAGAGTTGCAACTGATTGTATTAGACTTTTGAACATGGTAAAAATTCTTACACATCTACATATGATTGAAATACTGGCACTTGGTTACACTTATAATTATACCAGTGTTGCACAACTTTGGAAACAATTGCCCAACAAGACAAACAAGCTTGTATGAGGTGTGCTCTCTATGTACTATACAAGTTTGGGTTACTCATTAATTATCGTATAAGTACTATCTCCTTTTTTTCTCAATATTTTTGTAAAACGGTAGAAATTGGCTTTTGTTATATTCTATGGGGTTGTTATTGTACACATCACATGACCACAGGTATGGTAAAATCATATATAATATTACAAGATACATGTATATGTATACGTAATAAAGTATGTCTATGTCTATGTCTATGACTTTGATACTGTATGATTGTTTTGATGTTTTGCAACACTCATAAGTGTATTAGGGTTCTCTTTCTACCAGTTGTGCATTGGGTTGCAGTTCGAATGTGACCATTAGACTCTTATTAGACATACTGAATCATCTAGTGAAATGTTATGCTCCAGTTGTACCACTTCAAGAGACTATTTAAAAGAAAAAAATCATTCAGCAACTAAAATGTTTTCATACCTTTATGAAGAAAAAAGTTGCTGCCACTAACCTTTTGTTTTTTAACTGCAAGATTGTTGCCTTTTTTGACATTTTGTTTGTTCTTCAGAATTCATTGTTGATCCATTTTTGTGCTGGCATAAATCTCTGGCTAGTTCCACAACAATATGACCAACCTCATGATCATGTAAAAGGTTTCATCAAAACACCCAGGGCATTGAGATAAATCATACAATACCATCAGTACCACCAGTTGTATGGTAGATGTCACACAAATTGCAATTACTCATGCAACAAACACAGTTAAATGAATGATCATTCAGACAAGCATATGCACCCTTGTCTTGCAAAGGTCACTTCCACTTGCTCTTGTTTAACAACTTCTATTGCATTGTGCAAGCTTTTTGCGATCCTTACGAGAATAACTTTTTCAAGTCAATTGTGCAACCTTATTGTTGCAGTTAGTTGCACTCCAGTTGTGAAAGTGGCAAATAATCATCGACACAGACATATGATACACTAGTAATAAAAATATTCCCTTTTAACTCTTTCTGCAGATTAAAACAGTTTAAACATATTTTCATTTATTAAATGAATGGGGTCAGGCCACAAGTTCTTCCAGCTTTGGCCCTTTCCCTGCAATCAAAACAACAACAGAAATAGATAACAATGATAAAACATATATACAAGATCTTAATAACAAAAATCAACAGAAATAAAAATCTGTATGAAAAAAAAAAATGATGAAAGAGAGGCAAGAAAACAAAAACAAAATGGTAAAGAGAGGGAAGAAAAATGAACAAGATAGAGTGGAAACAGAGAGAGGGGAATGAGGAATTGGGTTACCATGCTCTGTGATGGACACCTGCTACTTCGATAAGAGGCTGTTAATTCTACTATTGAAATTGTTATTATTTCCTAAAGCGGCCTGACTGTTTGATGTGCAAGTGAACTTCTTCAAATAATAAAAGGTTTCCATCATTGTTCAGGTTTTCATCACCAAATAACAAAATTTCAAAGTTTAGAGGACGCAGTGCCCTTGTTGATAAATAAAAGCCTGATTCTGATATCAGAATACCTACTACACTTGAAAAAATACAGTTCGGCATTTTCAATGCTGTTTCTGCAGTTGCAAATTGTATCTAATCTAAAATGGTTAAGAAAAAGGTCATTATTTAAATTACTGCAATTATTCCTTATTCTAGCATGTATGACAGACACGTGTCTATTTCTAACAGGTATTCTTTCTGGTTTTGTCTTGCTAATTAATTTTGACCAAAAGGACTTGCTCTAGATTATTCCACAAATAGACTGAAGAAGGCATACACAAATGCTTCAAACATAACAAAAGAGTCATTGGCCCTAAAGCACTCACCTGAGTAAAGTAATCGATGGTTGATAATGCTGAAGAGATCCTGCTTTTAATGATGTAAAACAAAAGAGTGCAAGTGATCTACTTTTTGACCCGGTGTGACCCAATTTAGAACTTGTCTGAGATATCATCAAGAAAACATTCTGTCCAAGTTTCGTGAGTATCAGCCTGAAAATGTGGTCTCTACAGTGCAAACAAAGTTTTTATAAAATTTGGAACTTTGGAACTTTTTGACCTTATGTGACGCAATTTTAGACTTGTTCAAGATATCAACAAGATAATCATTCTGATTTGGTTTCATGTGTATAAGGCTGAAAATGTGGCCTCTAGACTGCAGACAACGTTTTTCGAAGATTTGGCCCACTGACCTACTTTTTGACCCTACATGATCCATTTTCGAACTTGTCCAAGATATCAAGACAAACACACTGACCTGATTTTGTAAGTATCAGGCTGAAAATGTGGCCTCCTTAGTGCACACAAGGTTTCTAAGATTTTGCCTAGAGATCTAATTTTTACCTTACATAAACCAATTTCGAACTTGTCTAAGATATTATCAAGATAAATAATCTGATCTAGCCTAACGAGTATCAGGCTGAGGAAAATGTGGCCTCTTCATTGCACACAACGTTTTTCTAAGATTTAGGCCATGACTTACTTTCTGACCCAACATGACCCAATTTCAAACTTGTCCGAGATATTATTAAGATAAAGATTCTGACCGAGTTTCATGAGTATAAGGCTGAAAATGTGGCCTCTAGAGTGCACACAAGGTTTTTCTAAGATTTGACCGAGCGAACCACTTTTTGACCCAACATGACCCAATTTCATAACTGTTCAAGATATTATTAAGACAAACATTTTGACCAAATTTCATGAGTATCAGGCTGAAAATGTGACCTCTAGAGTGCACACAAGCTTTTTCTAAGATTTAGCCCATTGAACGTTTTTTTTACCCAACATGACCCAATTTCAAACTTGTCCGCAACTATCCAGACAAACATTCTGACCAAGTTTCATGAGTATCTGACTAAAATATGGCCTGTAACGTGCACACAATGTAAATGTTGATGCATGCCGCACGCTGGACGCCAGACACAACACGATCACAAAAGCATGCCTTGAGCACTTTGTGCTCAGGTGAGCTTAGAAATGGAATTATTTTACATTGTTTAACAATTTAAGCCAGACCATAAAATTCCAAGATGAAGTAAAAGAAAATAAGACAAATAGAAATAATACAAGGGGGCAATTGGTCCTAAAGTGCTCACCTGAGTAAAGTAATCGATGGTTGATAATGCTGAAGAGATCCTGCTTTTAATGATGTAAAACAAAAGAGTGCAAGTGAAGTAATCTTGGGCCGATAAAGCTGAAGAGATCCTAATTTTAATGATTTAAAAGACATGAATGTAAGAGATCTACTTTTTGACCCCAAGTTTCCCAATTTAAAAATTGTCTGAGATATCGACAAGACATACATTCTGCCCTGGTAACCTACCTTTTGATCCCTCATCACACAATTTCAAATTTGTCTGTAAAATCATCAACCCAAACACTCTCACCAAGTTTCAAGAATACCAGGCTTAAAGTGTGGCCTCTGGACTGTACACAAAGCTTTTCTTAGATTTAGCCATTTATCATTTACCTTCTTTTTGACCTGACATGTACCAATTTTTAACATATCTGAGATATAATCAAGACAACTACTCTAAGTTTCATGAGTATCTGGCTAGAAATGGGGCCTCTAGAGTGCACACAAGCTTTTTCTAAGATTTGCCCTGGTGACCTATTTTTTGACCGCACACAACCCAATTTCAAACCTGTCCTAGATTTTATCGAGACATATATTCTGAATAAGTTTCATGAGTATCAGACGGAAAATGTAGCCTCTAGAGTGCACGCAAGCTTTTTCTAAGATTTGCCCTAGTGACCTCTTTTTTAACAGTAAATGACCCAATTTCAAACTTGTCTGCGATTTTATCAAGACAAACATTCTGACCAAGTTTCATGAGTATCTGATTGAAAATGTGGCCTCTAGAGTGCACACAAGGTAAATGTTGACGACCGCATGACGGATGACGCACGAAGGACACAGCACTATTACGAAAGTTCACCTTGAGCACTTTGTGCTCAATTGAGCTTAAAACTCAACCTTTTTTTGAAGGCGAAAAATACAATCCATTGGTACTCAAGTTTTCATCTTGTAGCCTTGAATAAAGAAGCTATCAGTACAGATTCAAGATTAGTCTGCATATTTTATGCAGTCTGATCTTGATCTAAACTATCCACAAAAGCTCCTGTTTTTGTCTATGGCTTTGACAGGGTAAATATCTCTATCTAAACATCCAGGTCATATGACTGTATTGGCCAATGAAATTTTGCGTCAAATTTGCCCCTCATGGTAATTTTACCATTTAATTTGTCACCATAACTTAACCCTTTACCAAACAATCCCCTGTTTTCACGACCCAGAGAAAGAAGTCTTCTGAAAGCATTGTGGTATAAGGAGAAAATGCTGGTAACCAGCATTTTCTCCTTTCCCACATTGTTTTCTACCCTTCCCAACACAAATTTCAATTTTTGAGTCACATCAATTTTGTCCCTTCAAATGCCTCCAATTTGGACTAGTCTAAAATTATGTCCTTTGGTAAAGGGTTAAAGAATTGCAAAAATAGTGTGCTTCTACACTAGCAACAAGAAATTTAGCTGTTGCCTTATCCCTTAAGTCTTTAGCTAAAGACACAATTTTAGACTTGTGTCCATACTGGAGGGATTTGCTGACAACGAATAAGATATATCTTAAATGATTGGATTTGTCATTGGAAGGGAAAGAAATAAGGTAGAAAAAGGAGAAAATTGTGATTACCAGCACTTTCTCCTTTCCCATTAGATTCTGCAAAAGCTTTATTTTTCAGGGTTGTTAAAGGGCGGGCTTGCTTTGTAAAGATTAATCAGACTGCCCACTGCTTTAACCCTTTACCAAACAATCCCTGGTTTTTACGATCCTGAGATAGAAGCCTTTTGAAAACATTGCGGGAAAAGGAGAAAATGCTGGTAACAGCATTTTCTCCTTTTCTCACAATGTTTTCTACCCTAGTGGAAACAAATTTCAGTTTTTGGAATACGTTTATTTTGTCATCTTCGAGTGCATTCAATCTGGACCAATCTAAAATTTTGTCGTTTGGTAGAGTTAAATGGCCCTGAGGAAGAAGGCATTTGAAAACATGGAGGGCAAAGGAAAAAAATTGCTGTTAACCAGTGTTTTCTCCTCTTCCCAAAGTATTTTCATCTCTTTCAAAAGAAAATCCTATCATTTAAGCCACATTTATTTTTGGCATCTTCATATGTTTTCACATTAGAGAAGTCTAAAATTTTGTTATCTGGAATAGAACTAACACTGTTCTTTGTAACAGAATTAACAAACATGTATTGTAGCAAACTATCTTTTCTACTCTATTGCCTATTTAAAATAAAACAACATCAAAAGAAATAAAAAAATTACCCCATTGCTACCATGATGGAAAAAAGGAGAACATACTTGTAGGAAGCAATTGCTAATTTTTTGACAATAATTGTTTTCATACAAAAATCATTGAAATAAAAAAAACCTATATGACTTGTATTTTCTTCTCTAAAGTGTCCCTTATGGCATTTTTAAAATACCCTATTTTGTAACAGGTTAATTAATGTAACTATCTCCTGTGAATGACTTCCTCCCTCCTATTGCAGATTTCGTGGCTATATGAAAAACTCCTATTACAGAACAAATTTTTGATTTGCCAAAGTATTTTAACATGTAGGTCTAATCATGTTAAAGATACATGTCTTACGAGGATGTTTACAATATTGCCTCCCGCAAGCACATTTCACGGGTAAGATGAGTAAAATCTTATTACAGCAATGTAAATTAAATAGAGGCACAAAAACTAAAATACTTTTATTTTGATCTCAAAAGACTTTGCAATGTTCCTATGAAATTATCTATATATATATAGAAAACAAAAGCCCATAACAAAAATATAATTATAAGAATATGTACAAACTGTACAAAAAAATACTATTAACCAGTCTTTATCTTTTTTCTTGTACATATTGAAAGCATTTCAACACAAACTTGTCTCAAATATTGGAATTTGTCTTTGATAAGGTAGGAAACACAGTGAGAAAATGCTGGTTACCAAATCAGTGAATGATCAGACTTGCTGTTATATCTAATAATGTTTGGGTACCAGCATAGTGTGAATGACCAAAGTTGTATTATCTCATGATGACCCAGGGTCAGGTTATTTTAAATGGTGATTAGAACTGTTTCACCTGATGACGTGTAGGCAGCAGCATAATATAAATGATGATCAGAATTGCTCTCATCATGAGTGGATACCAGCTAAGTTTAATTATCCTTTATCCTGCTAAATAACTAGAATGAAATTTTCAATTCGATGGTAAAAACCCATATATTACTATTTCAAAGGTATGTTTTGGGAAACATTATCTCCTCATTGGACTGTGTAGATCCAGGATCAGACTGCACTTTCTGTGCAGTCTGATCTTGATCTACGCTTAGCAGTCGCGCTTAGCAGCCTAGGGGTTAAATCTAAATTGTTTCACCTCTTGATGTTAGATGATAATTAGGATAGTTTCATCTCATGATGAGTGGGTACCAGCATAGTATAAATTATGATCAGATTTTTTTTCACCTCATGATGAGGAAGTACCTGCATGGTTTAACCCTTTATCACATAATCCCCAGTTTTAACAGTTCTGGGAAAGAAAGCTTAAAAAATTGTGGTAAAAAGAGAAATGCTGGTAAACAGCATTTTCTCCCTTTTCTTCACGATGTTTTCTACCTTTCCAAAAGCGCATTTATTTTTTTGCAAATGCTCTCAATCTAGATATTATGTAAAATTTTATCAATTAGTAAAGAGTCAAACAATGATTAGAATTTTTTTTCTCTCCTGGTCAATCTCCCTCTTGCATAGAATTATTCAAGTTTGCCAGTTTTCTGTCCAAATGAAGGTTCTTTGTATCAGTATTGTTCTCCAGCTCTTCCATGATCTGTGAATATTTGATAAATGATCCCATACTTAGTTTTAACCCATTTATTTGACATTAATACTTTTTATTCCATCAAGTTACAAGAGCATTTAGACGTATAACCATGACCACTTATAAACAGGATGAGAGCCATGATGACCCTTTATGGCTCCACTGGCTTTCAGAGAAATGTTTCATAAACATCGACAGAGACATAAATCATGAGAGGTCTGTATGGCAATAAGCTTCCAAGGAGAAAATAGCACCTCCCACTCATTTTTTCTCAATTGCAAAACAGAGACATAAATCATGAGAAGTCTGTATGGCAATAACCTTACAAAGAGAAAATAGCACCTCCCATCCATTTTTTATTTTCAATTGCAAATATGATGTCAATGAATACAATAATAAGTGAACAAGAGCACCACATGGCGTGCAAATGCTTGGGTGCAGTTGCTTCTAGAAATACACTGGAACCGTCTTAAAATGCTTTTCTCAGTAACCACCCTTGAGGACCGCTTTATATTTGGGGTCAAAAAATATAATGTTTCCCCCCCTCCACACACAATCCACGACCCATTTGCCGACAAATGCCAAAATCATAACATCAATTAATAACTCTTTAGCCACAAAATCCCAAGTTTTAACGACCCTGAGAAAGAAGCCTATAGAAAACATTGTGGGAAAAGGAGAAAATGCTGGTAACCAGAATATTCTCCTTTTCCCACAACATTTTCTACTCTATCAAAGTAAAAAACCATCATATTAATAAGATTTGATTTGTTGTCTGCAGATGCTTTGAATTTGGTCCAGTCCAAAAATTTGTCGTTTGGTAAAGAGTTAATTCTAAGTCTAAAAACATGCATAGCTGTCAAAATATTTTGATAGTTACCTGCCCCTATTTTATGGGTTTCCCTTTTGATAGTTACCATTTTATCCCAGTTTGAAGTAAATATCTTCAGTTATGACAGAAATATTAGAAAAAAAAATTTAAGTGGGAAAAGGGTATAACTGTGCCAAAAATATTTTGATGGTTACCTGCCCCTGTTGTATGGGTTCCCACTTTAGTACCTCACAACTGATCTGAGTTTGAATTTAAAATAAATATCGCAAGTAATAACAAGAGATATCATAAAATGCCAATTTTTTTCATGGAAACAACACATACGACAACAATGATGCACACAACAACAGGGCTGTCACAATACCTTAACTCTTTACTACACAATCCCGACTTTTAAAGACCCTGAGAAAGAAGCTTTTAGAAAACACTGTGGGACAACAGGAAAATGCTGGTAACCAGTATTTTCTCCTTTTCCCACAATATTTTCTACCCTATCAAAGTCAGAAATCTTCATATTACCAAGATTTAATTTGTTGTCTGCAGATTCTTTGAATTTGGTGCAGTCCAAAAATTTGTCGTTTTGTAAAGAGTTAATGTTTTCTTCGAAAAAAGCCATGCTAGTAAACTAAATTAATAAAAAAAAACCAACACACCTCATCCATATATGGTTGCAACTGTAAATATAGTGTGTAAAGAGCTGTTTGTTTGTTGAAACTCATCTGATTGCTTTGGAACTGAAAATAATTAAATGTTTAAATACAAAAAAAAAAGTTCACTTTTGCTAGTAGTACAGATCAAGGCAATTCAGCTTAATCTTGGGTCTAAACTGTCTATACTATCTAATATTTTAGTTTAACTCTTTACCGAATAACAAAATTTTGGACTAGTCCAAATTGAAAGCATTTGCAGACAACAAAATAAATGTGAATCAAAAAATTGAATTTTGATTTGGAAAGGGTAGAAAACATTGTGGGAAAAGGAGAAAATGCTGGTTAGCAGCATTTTCTCCTTTTCCCACAATGTTTTCAAAGGCTTTCTTTCTCAGGGTCGTTAAAAGTGGGGATTGTGTGGTAAAGAGTTAAACATATTTTATTCATCAGTATGAGATACAAACTGAATAAGACAAAAGTCAATACAATCATAAGAAAAATATACTAAAGAAAAGGATAAGAACGGAAGCTAAGCTTATGAAGTTCCTCTCCAGTTGTCTAATATTTTCTGATATAATCTCCAAAAATAGCCTTGAAATTACATCCTTTTTTTTTTCTTCCATAGCCTGATTGGGACCTGACCTGCACAAAAAAAAAAAATCCACGACAAGTTAAACTGAATATGAGCTATGCTCTGGTAAAAGGGGATTAATACTCCATAATGCATGATACCAAGTGATTCATCTTCTAATTATGGATCAGTAAAAGCCATTTTGTCCAACATCCGACTGCATAGGGTACACTGGTCCTTTTAACATGCATAAAATTGACCAATAGTAAAAAAGTTTCAACCCATTTCAGCCTGCATGGACTGCGCAGGCTGACAAGGGTCGATACTTTTCGCAGATGCATTAAGCTTCTTTCCACAGAGCATTTTTCATATTTTGTACAAGAGTTCCATATCTTACCTTTAACTGTTTACCTCACAATCCCGACCTTTAAGGACCCTAAGGAAAAGGTCTTTTGAAAACATTGTTGGAAAAGAGAAATTGCTGGTAACCAGCATTTTCTCCTTTTCCCACAATGTTTTCTACCCTATCAAAGACAGAAATCATCATATGAGCTACATTTAATTTGTTATCTGCAAATGCTTTGAATTTGGGCAAATCTAAAATTTTGTTGTTGGTAAAAAGTTAACACAATGTTTTATCTGAATTCCTCCAAAGACAAACCCTGTTATTTGAGCCACATAAAATTTGTTGTCTGCAAATGCCTGGAATTTGAATAAGTCTTAAATTAAATTTTCATATTTTGAAAAGAGTTAACGGAAATAAATACCTTTTTGATACAAATTACCTTGTTTAAAGCTCTAAGATAATCTCTAAATTCCTCTGGAGTTTGTGAAGTATCCTTAGCACGTGTATAGTAGCTCTTCACTTCTTCTCTGTATGTCATCATGTCAGTCTTAAAGATTAACTTCCCTGGTGAGGAATCCTGACAATGAAGTAACACTGGTAAGAAATGTATAAACATTAAAGTTTCACTAACTTCTCAGCAATAAAACTTTTCATATCTAATGTGGCCAAAGGATACTTTTGCATATAATTTATGGAATAAAACAGAAAAAGTTAATCCATATAGACTAGTATAAATATCTTGGTCTCTATAGGAAAGCCAAGAAAATTATTGAGCAGGGCAAACACACTAACAAAAGGGTTGCAGAGTCTGCAGAATCTCTCTAAGGTATGATGTGAAATCCCGCAGAATTTCACAAATTATTTGCCTGACAACAATGAGCAAGTGGCCGACATCAAAACAGCCATGCCTGCCATGTACGAGCATAAGTCAGGGCTATTCACCCACCAGTCTTTGTTTCAATCTCAGTCTTGTTCTCAAAAATTTTCTAAATTTGAAAGTAACTCTATTTATGATTGGTTTAACCATTTGGTTTCACCAATCAGAAGTTGCCTTTCTAAATCTAGAATTAGACTAAGAATAAAATTAATAATGATTGGTGAATATGACCCTAGACTCCCATTTCTTCTTTTTCCCACAATGTTTTCCATACAAATCAGACAGGAGATTTCTCTAACCTTTATGTTTACATTATTTATCACTGTACTAATCTTTGTTGGGCCTAAGTTCATAACACAAAGTACTGTGAAAATAAAATGTCCATGTACCAAAAGACAAAATTTTATCCTTGTTCAAATTAAAAGCATATGCATACGACAATTTCAATGTGGCTCAAATGGTGCAATATTCCGTTGATAGGGTAGAAATTTCTCCTTTTCATACTATGTTTTCAAAAGGCTTCTTTCCAAGTGTCGTTAAAAATCAGCATTTTGTGCAATAAAGGGTTAACCCTTTATTATGTGATAAAGTTTTACAACTGCTTAAAGTGAAAGGATTTGAAGACAACAAGTTACATTAGATTCTTGATAATGAATTTGTCATTGAAAAAATAGAAAACAATGTAAGAAAAGAAAAAATGTGGCTTCTAAAGTGTCTATAAGGTTTTTCTTCGATTAGACCTGGTGACTTAGTTTTTAAACTGATGTGACCCATTTTGCAACTATTTTGAGATATCTTGAAGACAAACATTCTAACAAACTTCCATGAGTGATGGACAGAAAATGTTGCCTTGACAGTGTAAAATGTATACAAGGTTTTTCAAAGATTTGACCTGGTGACCTAGTTTTTGACCATACATAACCCATTTTTAAAACCATCTGAGACATTATCAAAACAAACATTCTTACCAACTTTCATGAGTATCGGACAGAAAATGTGCCATTATAGTTACATAGTGTATAGTGCTTTTTAAATTAGACCTAGTGACCGAGTTTTTTCAACAGATGTGACCCATTTTAAAACTTAAGATATTATCCAGCCAAACATTTTTACCAGCTTTAATGAGTACTGAATTGAAAATGTGGCCTCTAGAGTTTGCACAAGGTTTTTCAGAGATTTGATCAGGTGATCTAGTTTTTTAACTGATGAGACCTATTTTCAAATTTGTCTGAGATATTAAAAAGACAAAGATTCACATCATGTTTATATTTCATGAGTATTGCACAGAAAATGTAGCTTCTAGAACATACAAAAGGTGAAACCTGACAAAGCACGACACACACAGCATGATCATAAAAGCTCACCTTGAGCACTTTGTGCTTAGGTGAGCTAAAAATTCAGACTTTTCATATTAGAAGTATGTGCAGATGTCATATAACATGTGGCTCAATTGATGGAATATGCCCTCAAATGGATATAAAAGGTATTGTGGGAAAAAGGAAAAGGTTTCTAACATTATTTTTGTTTGGTCACAGAGTTTTTAAGTCTTCTTCCTTGGGATGGTAAAAATATGGGATCATTTGTTACGGAATTATAACCCTCACTTACTTTGGTATATTGAGAAGCCTTTAAGGAGCAACTTTCAATCAGGACCTCACTTAAAACTTCCATACTGGTCTCTACATAGGGTGGGATCCGTTGGTCAAACAGATTGTAAGGTTTGCTTATCAAAGTACCCCAAAACCTGATCAGGTAGCTACAATGAAGAATGCAAAAGATAGTAAAGTCATATGTTATGAAAACATTTCTATGTTGCAAACTGTTGTGATAGTATTTTCATTTATTATATACGTATAAATGATCAGAGCAAAATACAGGCATTATCTAACTCACAAATACAACTGACCGAAAGTCTCTGGCATATCAGTCATGTACTGTGTGTAGAACATATAAAATTTGTGCTCACAGACTTCTTTTGTGTATAAACAATTGGGTCTTTCAGACCAATCCGATAATGTTCGGCTTGCATGACAAAGCATTAAAAACCCAGTTTAGTGTATTTGTAGATACTTTGTATGTTATTTGTAATGTACTTTTTTAAAGATTGTTTTTATGCAGAACCTGATTTTGTCCGATATCAAATTAATGCCCGTTGCATAAACATGTGGGGTTACAAAAAGGAATTTCCAAAAGCTATGCTTATGAACTTGAGCATCATAATTAATAATCAAAAGCTTTACTTGACCCCTGTGTTAAATCAAAAAAGAAACATACTGTTCTTGACAGTGACAGTGAATAATCAAAGGGTCGAAAACGCTGATGTGGCATTTGTTAACAATGCGATTTTTGAATAATAATTTGAAAAAAAGAAATATTTTCAAATATTAACTAATGTCGATCTACTAAGCATATTAATACTTCTTTTTGCTTAAAAACAGAGTACTGGTGCCTATGTTTGGATTATTTGTGTATTGGTGGTCTCCCTTTGAGCATATACAGGAGGAGTCAGGAGTAATGTCCCGTGACGAAAGGATGAATGATGGGTAGAGAGAGAAACCATGTATATATTATATCAAATGAAGTTGAATTTATACCTAAAAACTATGATTTTGAGATATCTTTGGCCGTCAAGATCTTATTCCCAACATTACAATCAATTATTTCGGTGTATGTAAATATTCATGCACAATCAAATGGGGTAGGGTGCAATCATGGGATGAACAAGCCCAGGGACGAACTGGTTTTAGAAGAACAAGCCCAGAACCAAAGCCGTCAGTAGATAAATTTTGTGTATATTATTGCGCATATAGAAGGCTATGAGCGGGTGAAGCTATTTTCAATCAAAAGATCGATGGCCTAATCCAGTATATTTTAATACGCCATTTGCAATTACATATCTGAGGGCTATCGAAAAACTTATTTGTCTGAGAAAAAAGAGTTTAATTGGATATATTTTCTTTAGTTTTGCACAAAATACGATACACAGTCTTCAATAATTCAATATTGAACATTCAGTATTGAACTCATAGTGGCATTGTCTTCGACAAATGCCACAAAAACTACTGACTAGCTCAGTGTTTCAGAAAAAGTTTGTAAGCTGCAGTTTTTGTACTTTTCCTGTTTGTATTGACTCGAGGACCAGCAACTGCCATTTTTAAATGCATAGAATGATCTATGCAGACATTCTGTTAAACACGTATATATCCACCATCGATAAATTTTGTAAAAATATGTATCACTGAAAGTAGTTCTATGATTTTTTAGTCACTTACAAATGATTTTGTGATGTTTCTAAACAGTTACAATGTAAGTTATATAATAAAAGCAACATTACAACAGTCTGCACTTCTACACGGTGGGATCATGTCTCATTGTGTGTGTAAGTAGGTGTGCATCCGATTAGACCTACAGTCTTATCAGATACATACCTCTTTACATATGCAATTCAACACGATCGAACTACACAGAAAAGCAGACTGTTGTAATATTCTATATAGATCAAAGCTCAAAGACAAGACTAGGTAGTCAAACATTCTATCCTCGTTTTTCAGAATTATTTTTGAAGAATTTGTATGTTGCTTGTGTTATGCTCTCTTTTTTACTCTGTGTAATATGTTTCAACACACAAAGCCAGGAAAAGCAATGAAAAAGTATCAGCTTTTACAACATTAATGGAAGGATAGAAACAGATGATAATGTATATTTCCGAAAGCAAAATGAAATTTCTCAGATTTCACAGAAAGTGCAGTCTGATCTTGGATCTACACTGTCCGATAAGGAGATATCTTCCTCCCAAATTTAACTTAAAAATAGTAAGTTTAGGGTTTTTACTATCAACTTGAAAATTTCATGTTAGTTATTTAGCAGGATAAGGATTAAGGCATGAAGTACATATGAATTCCCCTTTGTTTTCCTAACCAAGACAATCCAGTACTTTAAAGAAAAATGATTAATTAATTTTGTCTTTTGGTGGGATGGTGTTGCATTACAAATAAAAGAATTTCTATAGGTCCAAAACATTGGGTGAAAAAAAGAAAATTCAAGTTACCAAGCTTTGCTCCTATTTCGACAACGTTTTTTTTAAAACCCCTTCCTTCAAGGTTGATAAACCACTATAAAACCTAAAAAAGTAAACAGTTAAGATCCTTACCAATGACTTTTCCAGGCATGAACCACATCTGGATCCACTTTGTTTTCCTCGCCAAGGCGATCCAGGAGATCAAACAAACTTTTGGCTGGTGGTGGGACAGCATTGTCAAAAATGGATTTGAACAGATTTTTCATGAATTCCAGTACAGATTGCTGGAGATATAAGACACAATATGGTAGTCTTTAATCCATAGGTCTTGTTAAATCCAGAAGCATTTGCAGAGGACAAATTAAATGTAACTTATTGATGGGAATGGTCTCTGACTGGGTGGAAAACATCATAGGGAAAAGGGAAAATGCTGGTTACCAACATTTTCTCATTCGCCAAAAATGTTTTATAAAGCCTTCTTTCTCAGGTATGTTGAAACATAAGATTCTGGATAGTTAAGAGAGGGTTAACAAGAGTTCTGCATGCTGGTATCAAAGCTCAGCTGCAGATGCTTTTTCAGAGTAAAATATAAGCTGAAAAAGGGGAATAAATGTTTCAAAATATTTTGACTGTTATCTTCCTCCCCTCCCCCAGAGTGGGTTTCCCATTACAAGCAAATTGCCTGTTTTTAAAGTAAACAGTGTTCAGTAATAACAGAGATATCCGGAAATCAAGATTTTCTTTAAAGACAGCCAAGCTAAAATGTAAGGTAAAATGAAATGGCTATGAATATACAAGTACATATAAAACAGTCATAAAGAAAGTAACATGATTGATCAGAAAATGCAGGTATCAAAATGTGGCTGCAGTTGCTTTATTGTGTGATTCTGAGCAACAGTACTGTCAAACAAGAGGGCAATTGGCCCTGAAGTGCTCACCTGAGTAAGGTCATCTAGGACTGATAAAGCTGAAAAGTTTCTGGTTGTGATGATGTAAAACACATGAAAGTGACATACTCTTTGAATGACTTGACCTTTTTTTCAAATTTGCCAGAGATATCATCACGACAAACATTCTGACAATTTTTCATGATTATAAGACTGAGTGTGGCCTCTAAACTGTACGCCAGGGTTTTGTAAGATATGTTACCTACTTTTTGAACTAACATGACAAAATTCTTAACTTTTCTGACACATTATCACAATATTCATTCTAAAAATTTATGAGTATAAGACTTAAAATGTGGCCTCCAGGGTACACACAAAGTCTTTCTAAGATTTGGCCCAGTGATCTACTTTTTGACCCAAGATGACCAAATTTGAAACTTGTCTGACATATCAATACGACAAACATTCTGACACATTTTCATTAGTATCTGGCTGAAAAGAGGCCTCAAGAGTGGATGCAAAGTTTTCTAACATTTGGCCAAATGTCCTACTTTTTTACCCGAGGTGACTTGTTTGAATAACATCATGAAAAACATTCTCGCAAAGTTTTATGAGTATCAGACTTAAAATGTGGCGTCTATGGCACCCACAAGGTTCTTCTAAGATATGACCCAGTGACCTACTTTTAGACCTGACATGACCCAATTTCAATCATGTCCAAGACTTCATTGAGATATATATTCTAGCTAAGTTTCATGAGTTTAAGGCTGAAATGTGGCCTCTAGAGTGTACACAAGATTTATTGAAGATTCAGCCTGTTACTTTCTTTTTGACCAGACATGACATTTTGGTCTTGTTAAATTTCATCACGACAAACATTCTGACAAAGTTTCATGCGCATTGGGCTAAATATGTGGAATCTACTAAGCACACAAAGATTTTTTTTTAAAATTTGGCCCAGTGACATAGTTTTTGACCCAGTTTTTAACATTTCTGAGGTCTCATCGAGACAAACATTCAAAGTAGGTTTCATGAGTATCTGGCTGAAAATCTAGCCTCTAGAGTTCATATAAGGTTTTTCTCAAGTTTTGGCCCAGTGACCTACTTTTTTACCCAATGCAACCCAATTTCAAACCTGTCTGTGATTTTATCAAAAGAAACATTCTGACCAATTTTCATGAGTACCTGCCTAAAAATCTGGCCACAAGAGTGCACATAAAGTTTTTCTAAGATTTGCTACAGTGACCTATTTTTTGACCCGACATAATCCAATTAAGAGTTGTCCAAATTTTTTTAAGACAACTATTCAGAATAAGAGCCATTAGTATCTGGCTGAAAATGTGGCCTCGAATGTGCACACAAGGTATATGTTGACAACTGTTCAACCGACGCTGGACGCAGGACACGGCACAACACAAAGCTCCCCTTATGCACTTTGTGCTCAGGTTAGCTAAAAAGGAGCACAACTGTGTTGAAACTATTTTGAGTGTTATCTTACTTTTTGGTATTGGCTCCCCTTTTGACATGTAACAAATAGCCCCTACTTGAAGTAAATAACTTTAGTAGTGACAAAGTTAACATGAAATGTCAATGTTATTTGCACCATTACAATCATGCAGATGACAAACCGACCAACCATAATACCCCGAGACTGTGTTCCAAGACTTTAACATTAAAAGCCTCTTTAACAGCTATAGTTACCTTTGCTGACAGTATAGATCAACATCAGGATGCATAAAACATGCAGTCTGATCTTTGATCTACAATGTTTGCTTTGCTGAAACAGCATAGACAAAAGCAAGCCCAAATTGCACTTGATTGGGCCTTATATCTTGACTCAAAACATCTGTTAGGTTTATTTCCGGCTTAAACGGGTTAGCCCATAACCACATCATCCCGACTTTTACGGATCCTAGAAAGAAAGCTTTTGAA
Source organism: Hippopus hippopus (assembly GCA_946811185.2). Taxonomy (NCBI): domain Eukaryota; kingdom Metazoa; phylum Mollusca; class Bivalvia; order Cardiida; family Cardiidae; genus Hippopus; species Hippopus hippopus. The sequence continues at coordinate 36,846,788 of OX328102.1, read as the reverse complement.
AACATTTTGGGAAAAGGAGAAAATGCTGGTTACCAGCATTTTCTCCTTTTCCCACCATGTTTTCTATCCTTCCCTGAACAAATTTCAGTTCTAAGGTCACATATATTTTATCGTCTACAAATGCTTTGAATTTGGACTCAACTTAAATTTTGTTTTTTGGTAAAGGTTAAAATAATAAGTATAAAAAAACTAGAAGGTTGCCAGTATTAACCTATCATTACCTTAGTTGTTATCAGCCTGCTAAGGTATAACTCATCAGTTACAGCTGACTTCTGCTCCTCTGTTTCTGGTTTCACCTGCAGCAAAGTGGTTTTCATAACAGACCAGTTCAAATAAGTACTGTACAGTGGTAAGAAACCATTCACAACAAGACAAGACAAAGTTGGACAAAGATGTTGTTAACCCTTTACAACCTGACAGAATTCTAAATCTGTCTCAATCAAAAGCATATGCTGACATTAAATGTGGCTAAATTTGTCGAAGCACTACAAAATAGAATAGAAATCATTGTGGGAAAAGGAGAAAATGCTTGTTACCAGCATTTTCTCCATTTCCCACAATGTTTTTTAAAGTCTTCTCTCTCAAGGTTGTTAAAAGAAGCTCAGAAGATACTAAGTACTTGCTGTCATCACTCGTGAAACAAATTTGTTACAACTTTCTTTCAAAATAAAGACAGCTGACATGAATCAAGGTTAAATATGCAAATTAATGCATGTGAAAACATTGCAGAAAAAGACACAGTTTTCAACATAGCCAACTAATAAAGGGAAATGTTTCCAGAAGGAATAATGTCTTAAAAAGCTCTGACACCAATCAATGACTTTCAATTTTGTACTGTACAATCCCAAATTTTTAAGGATCCTTACGGACAAAGCTTTTAAAAACTTTTTCGGAATAGAAGTAAATCCTGGTAACTAGCATTTTCTCCTTTTCCAGCAATGTTTTCTGCTCTTTCATAAAATCCCATCATTTGAGCCACATTCTGAAGATGTCTGACAAATCAATGCTTTCAATCTGAATAACCTTCCATTTATATTCATCTGAGTCATACTTTGTGAGAAAGACGCTTAATGCATTTGCAAAAAGTACAGACCCACGTCTATCTGCACAGTCTGCACAGGTTGACATGGGTTAAAATTCTTTGTTATTTGTAATTTTTTTTGCAGGTCAAAGGACCATTCCACCTAATGATGCAGTCAGTTTTTCAACAAAAATGAATTTTATAGATCCATAGTTATGTGACGTCTTGCTTAGTATCATGCATCACAGAGATGCATCAAGCCCCTTCTGCCAGAGCATGCGTCATGTAATTGCAAGAGAAAACAGATGATGAGTACCAGATGCCATCGAGTGAGAGGTCCACCAAGTTCTTCATCTGGTGGATTTTCGATCTGATTATTATTATTTCCAGAATCTGTGTTTACCCTAACCTGAGCAAGGTTCACTGTAAAATAGAAAAAGATCTTTATGGCATTTGTAGTAGACCAACAGTACAAGAAGGACACTTCAAAAAGTTCTGGCTCTCACATAGGAAAAGTCAATATAGCTGAATGCAATTGTTATACAAGGTTTTATAATTTCATCGATCAGATCTGCTGCATGAGTCAGATGATGAATTTTAATACAAATAGGATCAAAACAATCTGTAAAATGTTAAGAAAAAAAAAAAGAAATTGTCAAATAGTGATATATGGTGACAGTGCAGGGTTTGAATTTTTTTTTTTTTTTATCTACGGTAATTTTTTTCCAGTGGCTTTTTTTTCCACTGGAAAAAGCAATTTAGATTTTTTTTTCAAAACCTTTTCAGAAGCATATTTTGTTTTTGACATCACCTTTTTTTTTATTTATTTTTTTCTTTTTTTGTTTTTGTTAAAGTTATGAAACAAATAAAAGAAGTGAGCTATAGAAAGTTCAAAATATTTTTTACTTGTATAGATCACTATAATAATATATTTATTCTTCTGCGTTGAATTCGAGCAATAAATTTTCATTTCATTCAATTCCATTCTATTCATTTCTCATTCCCCCCCCTCCTCAACGTAAGAGAAAGTAGCAATAAATACAAGTTCACAATTCAGCACGGAGATACTTTTTAAAAATCTTTATTTTGGGGACATTCAATTCACAGATGATGTGTATTTTACTGCCTGCTTGCCATGGTAAGTGCACCAAATTTTGTCAATGTTGTGGTGTTCTGTGACCTAGAGCAATAGTGACCTTTTTTTTAACTTCAGCACAGTTTTTAACAAAGTTCTGTAGTTTATGAAGGATTTCTTCTTGAAAGTGGGTCTTGATTTTTACATTGGCCCTTGTAAACCCTGATGTTATGATGGATGTTTTGTTCATGAAGCTTTCGTATGCACCTTCAATTGACAACGACACTTTTTTGGCCTTCCTGTTATTTCATGTGGACACAAATTTGTAAAAAAAAAAGTCACTAATCTTTTCTGACACAATGATCAATGTTTGATTCATCCGCAGGTGATGATATGATTCAGTTGAATGGAGTCAAGAACCCGTTTACAATTCTTCTAAATTCCTCAAAAATATATAAATAGCAGTTGGAGGATTTTCTCAGTGTGACATGACACGACGAAAAGGATTACCTTTTTTGAATTATTCCATGTATTTATGTGTACAATTTATTTTATTTGCATTGTTGATCATCAACAATTTGCAGTTTTATTTGTTTGATTGCTTGAAAATTCAGCTCGAGTTTTCCATTTTGACTAGCTTTTTCCAAGCAAATATATGGGAATTTCAAACCATGCAGTGATATCATTTATGCTGTGTCAGAGTGTATTGAAGCATGTTGCTAAACTTGACCATCCATAGACTAAGTGCATTGAAGTTCATGGTGACCAGGTTGAAAGACAATTCATGAATCCTTTACCATAAAATCCCATGTTTTAAGGATCCTTACAAAGAAGCCTTTCAAAAACACTGTGGAAAAAGGAGAAAATACTGATAACCAGAATTTTTTCCTATTCCCAACATGTTTCCTACCTTGTCAAAATAAGAGGTCATCATCAGCACCACATTCTAATCATTGTCTGCAAATTCTTTCGATTCGTACAAGTCTAAAACTTTCTTGTCTGGTAAAGAGTTAAAGACCTCTCCTTGGTGCTTTTCTAATGTGGCTGAAAACTTTTTAAAGTGCCCTGATACTTTTTTCCAACTATTGGACAAAGAAATTATGTTCACTTTGAAACAAAGCTGGGCCAGTGCTTGAAATTTATGTTTTTTTTTTTTCTGCAATTCTTTTCAACCTTTAAAAGACAAATCTATTCATGTGAGCAAGAATTTTTTCAATTTAAATATTCTTTTAACTTTGATGTCGGGTAAAGCCTTAATCATTAACAAAATAACAATTTTTGTACCTGCTTCAAACTGAAAGTATCTGTGGATGAAAATTTCATAATTTATAAAAATTAGCTGAAGAGCTCTGATAGGGTCGCAATTATTGTGGAAAAAAGGAGAAGATGCTGGTTACCTGCACTTTCTCCTTTTCCCACAATGTTTTCAATAGCCTTTTACCCCAGGATCATTAAAACATAGGATTGTTTGGTAAAGGGTTACATACTATAGTCTTCTTGATCAATCATTCCACATGGGTCAACCAGGGCCATACTGCTTCCATCTTGTACACGATAATGTTCCAATGTGTTCAGCTGTAGCAATATGCCCTCCCTTTTACTGCTGGTGTCTTCATCTTTGATAACAATGCGTCCTCCAATACCCCAGTGCCACTCTAGTGTATATACATATATATTATAAAAGAAAATATATATAATAAAAAAAAAGCAATAGCAATGGAAGTTCATATACTCAAGTGTTACTGTTACTCTAGTGTAACACATATGTCATGGAATGGAATTTTGATGGCAAATGCAGCTCTAAATATTCTGGTGCCACTCTAGTGTAACATCAATATCACAGAATGAAATGTGACCCACAACACACCTGTGCCAGTCTATTATAGTAAGCATGTTATCTCTTTTACAAAATTCGAGACGTGTCCGCTTTCAAAGCATTTGCAGACAACAAATCAAAAATGTGACTTGCATATAAAAAGGTAGATGACACTGTAGGAAAAGGAGAACGTGCTGGTTCCCAAAATGTTTCTAAAAACTCTCTTCCTCAGGGTTCTTAAAACAGAGATTTGTTTGCTAAAGGGTTAATCAAAGCACACTAATAGTACTGCAACCTTCAGTATCAGAACACTGCTCTTGTCTGATGTTTGTCTGATAAAACAACAGCATTGCATGCGGGTGCTAAAGCTTGGCTGCAAGTGCTTGATTTTCAGTGAAAATTCTAAATCTAAAAAAGGAATTAATCTGTCAAAAATATTTTGCTTGTTACCTGCACCTACCTTGTATGTTCCTCTTTTGATAGTTAATAACCTTTCCAAGTTTAAATTAAATAATATCTTCAGTAATTAGAGAAACAAAACAACATATAAACGTATTTTGAAACTTCTAAGAAAGGGGGCATAACTGTGCCAAAAATATTTTGATGGTCACCCTGATAGGTAACAATTTGATAATATTTTTTCCCAATATCCTTGAGTCACTCTGGTGCAAAACCTTTATTATATAAGGGTAATGAAATTGATAAAAATGTTAGCTCAAATATCCTATAATATTCCCCAGTGTAATATTTTTATATAAGGAAGGTAAAATAACTTTTGTAGCAAGGTAACCTCCAATACCAAATTGCCACTCTGGTATAAACATAATAACTTTGATAACTATGTGATCTCAAATACATGTACCCTAGTTCTAATTATATTGTAATATATCTAAACAAGAACATTGCATGCGGGTGCCAATGCTTGACTGCAGTCACTTAATTTTAAGCAAAAATTCTAAAATGAAAAGGGGCATAAATATGTCAAAAATATTTCTGTGGTTAATTGTCTTGTTGTATGGGTTAATCTCCGCTTAACATTTAACAACTAGTCCAATTCTGAAGTCAATAACTTTAGTTGTAAGAGAGATATTAAATAATATCAAAGTTTTTTCAAGACGATGCAGAAGATGACAGGGCTGTGGCAATACCTTGACGTCATCTTCAAAAGTAGCCAAGCTAATAAAGGTCATTATCATGGAAGCTCAAATATTGCAAAGCAAATCTAGTGTAATAGTTATATTCTTGAAAAAAAAATCTGATGACAATGTGACCTCCAATATCTTAATGCTCTTCAGATCTATGTCCATGTCATATGATGGTAATATCTTTTTCAGCAATGCAATCTCCAGCATCCAAGGGCGACCCTAGTCTAATGGTTGTATTATAGCATGGTAATGACTTTTAGAGCAATTTAACATCCAATGTCTCATTGGTCCTCTGGTGAAATGGTTACATTTGGAAAATAATGACCTTGATAAAAACAAGATCCTTCAAAATCCTACTGTCATTCTAATGTAATATTTCATCTGACTAAAGGTTACAGGTTTTATGGCAATACACCTCCCACTAACCAGCTGCCACTTTAGTGTTGTATCTATATTATACAATGGTAATTAATCTTGTAACAATGCAACTCCAATGTCCCAATGCCACTGTTCTGTAATAATCATACAACCTCCAACATCACCATGCCACTTTAGTGTTGCACTTCTGTAACCTACAAGATCCTAAAGCTGCTGATCTGCAGTAATGCAACAACCAAAATCACTTAGAAGCCAAAAGTTTATTAGTGCTTTCACTGTGATTTTTTTCTACCAATAAAGACTTACCTAGACTTAATTCAGAAGAATCAACAATAAGCTGGGATGCAGGGTAGTTCACATAAATCTGATTCAAACATTTGGCTTTCACTTGTGAAATGGTGTCACAGTCCAGCACTTTACAGTCTTGGATTTCCTCATTGTTCTCAACCATGATCCTCAGGGTCTAAAATTGTTCAATTCTGTCAATGTTTACTTATAACCTTTACACAGTATTGCATCAAGGATTTTCAGTTGGTAAGACCTATAGGTGTGCTCCAGAAAATCTTTGGGGACAAAATGTACCTTTGAGGGACACAATATTGAAAGTAACAAAAGCCAAAGATTCAAAACAGCAGGAAGCAAAACAAGTTCTGCATTGCATGCTACCATAATTTGGCAAATTCATGCTTGGAACAATTTAAATAAAGCAGATTTGTTTGTGAATGTTCTGCATCTAAATCCAATTTAAGAGCATGCATCTTTAGTTGAGACCCCTTGACACAGAAAAGGCCAAAAGTAGATTTTGTTTTGCCATGCTTTGGCAAAAAGCTAATCTACTATATACTTTTATTTGAAAAGAGCATGTTTTTTAGGTAAAAATCAACAATTCACAACCAGTCAGTATAGAACTTTTCATCAGCTTACCCAGGATATGTCCAAGTACAAAATGCCAACTCAATACTGTTGTATGCTAAAATTGTAGCTTGAATGTAAGAATACATGTGTTTATAGATGTTGTTAACCAACTGAACCCTTGTTTTTTCTAATTTTTGGACTTGGTTTTTATTGCAATCTTATTCGCCAATTTTTATTTTTAGGGACAACACCTTATTTACGGGGGACTCTTGCAATGTACATGATTGTATTCAAGCTCATATACAGTCATACCTGTGTTCTGTGTTAGCAACTAAATTGTGTTTAGCACCCATTTTGTAAAGGCTAACCACCAGTTTAAATTCCCAAATCATACACCAGCGTTTTCACATTCAAAGTACTGAATTGCTGCGTAAAATGTTAAAGTTAACACAACAAATCATGCCTTGCGACCAGCTCTTACCAATGTATTTGGTTTATCATCCTGTCTGAGCAGCTTCTCCTCTGATAAAGTGTACTTTGAATTGCCAGTGATAGCATCAATTGGGCCTGATTCCATGGTTAGTTGTGTCCCTTTTAGTAATATATACAATGGAGAACCAGAATGTATCTAGAAAAATAAAAACGGTGTCTTTCAAAGTGTATATCACCTTTAAACTCTTTACCACAGAGTCCCTTGTTTTAACGACCTTGGAGGAGAAAGCTTTTGAAAACATTGTGGGAATACGAGAAAAAAACCAGCATTTTCTCTTTTTCCCACAATGTTTTCTGTCCTATCAAAGACAGAAATCATCATTTGAGCTACTTTTAATTTGTCGTCTGCAAATGGTTTCAATTTGGTCCATTAAACACTTTACCAGGCCACAAATTTTAAGGCTTTTCCATATTCAATTCATGACAATTGAATGGTTCAAAGGATGACATTTTTTTTCTACGAAAGTGTGGAAAACACTGTGAGAAAAGGGGAAAAAAGCTTGTTTTCTCCTTTTTCCACAATCACTCCTCAAGGTCGCTAAATCTCAAAAAACGCAGTAATACTGTCTCATTTGAACCTTTTGTAGACATCATAGACAAGGACCAGGCTGTAAATAATGTGCAGTCTGATCTAGGATCTCCAGTCAACTTCTTGAGATTTGAAGCTCCCAAGTTTGTCACATTTACTCTTTTTGAAGTAGTTAGGAGCTTATTTACCATTAGTGCAATATCATCTGTTATCCTCGATTATTTCATATTCAGATTATTGATGCAAAAAAAATCTTGAAAGGAAAGATGTACAGTAGTTACTTTTCATTACATTTCCTGTCCCATTTACCCTTTACCACATTTTGAACTTGGCCCAAATCCCAGACAAGTTCAATGTGGCCAAAATGACAGTATTTCAAAAAATGTGATGAAATATTGCGGTAAAAGAAGCAAATGGTGGTTACCAGCATTTTCTCCTCTTCCCACAACGTTTTTAAAAGCCATTTTCCTAAGGATCAGTATAACTATGTTTGTTAAATGGTTAATGAAATATGATGATGTACATGTGAATAGTTTAATTCGCAATAACATTCCAGATTCTGAAAAATTATCTGTTCAGCGAAGAATACTGCATAGAGTATATGTGTTCATTTATACAGGAAAAATGCTGTAACTAAACTTTTCATAAGTACAAATCAATACCTTGACTTGGTGATATAAACTCAAAGCCAGCCAGTTGCTGAGTAACTTCTCTGTGATGCTCTCACACCTAGAGTACAAAACAAGACAGAGCCTTTAAACTAATAGTTTTAATGTATTAACCGTTTACCACACAATCCCATTTTTAAGATTAAAACTGCAGAAACAATGTGAGAAAAGAATAAAATGGTGGAAACTAGCACATTCCCATTTTTCACATTGATTCCATCCTTTTTCTAAAGGCAGATCCTATTGTTTAAGCTCCTTCTAATTTGTTCAGTACAAAATTAACCACCATTTTCTCCTTTTCCAACAATGTTTTCTACTCTTCTAAAGTCAAGTTTGAATTTTTGAGTCACATTTATTTTGTCGTCTGCAAATGCTTTCAATTTGGACAAGTCTAAAATTTTGTCGTTTGGTAAAGAGTTATCACCTTTACTAAAAGTGTAGCAGATGGTTTCGAAACAAACTTAAAGAAAATTAATCAACAATAATTAAGCTTTGATACTTAAATACATATTTAACTTTAACTTCAACAATTTAAGGTTAAAGATGTGAAAACATGTAAAAACATTGAGGAAAATTCAGAGATTGCTTCATTGACCTAGCTTCTCTTTTTGCTACAGTCTTTTTAAGATTAGTTTCCTAAAAAACTGTCTGCAGGGGGTTATATATAAACCCTTAACCTGTTAAATAAGTAAAATGAAACTTTCAAGCCTGTAGTAAAAATTGAAACATTGTTATTTCAAAGTTTTTTTTTTGAAAAAGTACCTTCTTATCGGACAGTATAGATTCAAGATCAAACTGCACATTCTGTGCAGTCTGATCTTGATCTACACTCTCCACAAAAGGTCCTTGAGTTGTGCTTAGCAGCCTAAGGGTTAAATTAATTTACACAATATTTTTTATTAATTTTTCTCCAACAGAAAAAAAGAGGCCATACTGAAATCAGAAAGACAAGCTCTTAACCCCAAGAGTGCCAAAAAAACCTATCAGACATTTTCATCCTAGAATTACTACCCTGAAATAACTGAAATTTCCTCAGCAATTTAGCCACATAAAGTTTGTTGCATGCAAAGGCTGTCAATTTGTACATACTTTTGAAATAAAGATTTACCTTCTAAAAAGCGTTTTCTGTGACTTGGCTGGAGTTTCATTCACCAAATTGGCAAGAAGTTTAGTCAATATCCTAAAACGATCATACAGAATCATGATATTAACTCTTCACCACACAATCCCGAGTTTTAACGACCCAGAAGAAGAAAGCCTTTTGAAAACATTATGGGAACAGGAGAAAATGCTGGTAACCAGCATTTTCTCCTTTCCCCACAATGTTTTCTATCCTATATGATACAATATTCTACATTTGAGGAACATTAAAATTGTCGTCTGCAACTGCTTTCAATTTGGATTAGTCAAACATTTTGTCGTTTGGTAAAGGGTTAACTCTTCACCACACAATCCTGAGTTTTAACGACCCCAAGCGAGAAGACTTCTGAAAACATTGTGGGAAAAAGGAGAAAATGCTGGTAACCAGCATTTTCTCCTTTTCCCATAACGTTTTCTATACTATTGAAGCACAATAGTCACCTTTTGAGCTACATTTACCCTGAATTTGTCTTCTGCAGCAGCTTTCAATGTGGTAAAGTCTTAAATTTTGTTATGTGCTAAGGAGTTAAACAGAAAGTATTATTACATTATTGTAGTTTTATGTCGCATGTCCAGGGTTGGTACTCATCAACCATTCTTAAGATTAAGCTTATTTTCAAGAACTTTCTAAATCTAAAAGTAACACAACTTCTGACTGGTTTAGCCAATCAGAAATTATGTTACTTTGGTGAACAGGCACCCTGGAGAAGAAGACAGCGCATAATTGCATTTCCTGGCAGACACATAAATAAACTGATTCTAGAACACCCTTATACCTAATTTAATGTATTTTGGGACCTATACAAATCTAAAACAGCTGACTGTTTATCAAACAATCCACTGCTTTAGTGACCATAAAGAAGAAGGCTTTTGAAAACATTGTGGGAGAAAGAGAAAATGTTAGTTATCAGCATTTTCTCCTTTTCCTGGAATGTTTTCTACCCCATTCGAGGTAGGCTATCGATTTGGAGAAGTCTTAAATTTTGTTGTCTGGTTAAGAGTTAATACAATCATCACTAACTGCAGTTGTCAATCATTGAATAATTTGAAGAGAGCAGAGGGTTAGCCTGCACAAACTGCACAAATAAATATATATATATCTCTCTCTCTCCCCCTCCCCACTGCCCCATCCCCATGCCAAGTTTGGAACAGAGTAAAATTATCATAAGACAAGTTTACTTACTCTTCATGAAAATACTCCATTTTTCCCAAAAGTATCACACTCAGGTAACCAGCCATGTTGCATCTGTTTACATAAAAAACAATGAAGCATTGGACATATTAAAAGACAAACATTTGTTTTAAGGCAAAAGTTAAAATTTTCAGAGAATGAATACCAGTGTTACGGTATTTCCAAACGTGAACAAATTGATAACTAATGCTTACAAATGAATTGCCTAAATTATTTATCTGGTGACAAATATTTAGACTTCGAAATCTAAAGCATTAAAACAGATCAAGTTAAATTAGGTTTAAATTATGAGATTTGTCAACAAAAGAGTAGAAAACATTGTGAGACAGGAAAAAAAAAGGTGACTGCCAGTATTTTTCTTCTTTTTCCACAATGCTTTCAATAGCCTTTTCGGCGGGGGATATAATTTCTGTAAAATACTTTGTTTATATTGCCTGTTACGGCATACCCGTTTTTATCCCCTGTAAATCAAGTAACGTGGGCGTCCGCTTTCCCTCTATGTTTCATATCATCCGCATTTTCCCTCTTTGTTTCATATGGTCTGCGTTTTTCCTCTTTCTACGACATACATGTATGTATTTTTGTCTACCGTGTAAATATCAAATAACGTGGGCGTCCTCTAGTTTAATTTTATTGAATGAAAACTCTACTCTTCAAATGTCTTCCCCTCTGATATCAATGATAGACACTGGTTTTGGTAGATTAAATCGGATCAAAGTATAGCTAGAAAAGTGAAATAAAGTATACACTGATTTTGTTTCATCTATCTCAAAAACCTTAAAATGTATGTACATCATTATCAAATTATTAGTTAATAAACAAAAACAAATGGAAAAAAAAAAACCTAATATTAGTCACCCTAATAAGTGTTAGAAGGCGTCCGCGTTTTCCCTCTATGTTTCATATCGTCCGCGTTTTCCCTATATGTTTCATATCGTCCGCGTTTTCCTTCTTTGTTTCATATCGTCCTCGTTTTTCCTCTCTTTTTACTTTTATTTGCCTGATGAATGACAAACCGTACATGAACATTTATGTCCTTAATGATCAATGTATAAAGGAAAGTGAAATACAATATACAATAATTTTTGTTCAGCTATCTCAAAAACCTTGAAATATAAATATCTCATTAAATACCGAAGTATCAAGTAGACCAAACTAAGAAAAAATGCTTTACTTTCTCAAACAAAAACAACTTTTAGTAATATTAGACTCCTAATTAAATATAAGACCGCGTCCGCTTTTTCCCTCTATATTTCATATCGTCCGCTTTTTTCCTCTTTGTCTATGTTGTCCGCTTAATGCGTCCGTGTTTTAGTCACACCCGAAAAACAGTGAGCCCCTAACACAATTGATCTTGCCACACTTGTCAATGTCTGCAGAACGGATAAACCAAGAACTAAAAGGGGGTCGTTTCATGTCAGCAAAATGAAGAAAAAAGTACTTGAATCAAGCCAAATAATTATATGCGAGGCAAGAATCCAAAATTACGCTTTTAAAAGATCGGACTGAAAGTCGAAGTGAATCACCTAACTACGTCACCTAACAACGGAAATATGGACACAGATGCTACTACTTGCGCTCTATCTGGCAGACGTATCGTCGAGCTAGAACATCCTTTCAGATGCAGATGCTTTCAGTTTGGTTTAGTCCAAAATTATGTCACTTGGTAAAGACTTGCAGAAAATGAGGGGCTGTACATAACTCTTTCTCCTTTACCAGGTTGTCCCTTAGCTTGATGAGTCTGCAGCAGACAACATTAGAAAACATTGATGTCAAAAGAAGAAATTGATCATAAAGATTGATTTCTCCTTTTCGCACAATGATTTCTGACCCACCAAAGAACTGTGATACATGAATATCAGGTTTTGGTTTAGCGTCTGCAAACGCGTCAAATTTAGAAGAGTCTAAAATTAGTCGTTTGGAAATGGGTTAAATGCTAACATCAGTATTACATTTATATGCTATGAATTGGTTTATTATGACCAACAAACTTGATTCTTATAAATATTGTTGTATTATTTAAAAAACTGAGATAATTCATATAATGTCTTTGTCTTTGACAAACCCTACATTTACTCATTAGTTAGTGCCCCACCCACAAACTTAAAATGTATTTTCTTAAAAAATAAGGCTGGTGACCTATTTGTTTTAAGTCTGATTCTTTTAGTTTAGTACCTGAACATTATTTATAGAAACAAGAGGGCCATGATGGCCCTAAAGTCGCTCACCTGAGTCTTTTGACCAAACATGACCCATTTTCAATTTCTTTTGAGATATCATGACAAACAATCTACTAAGCTTTCATAATTATTGGACTGAAAATTTGGCCTCTAGCATATACACAAGCTTTTTCTAGAATTTCTCTCAGTGACCTACTTTTTAGCCAACCATAGCCAATTTTCCCATTGTAGATATTATCAAAACAAAGATCCTGACCAACTTCCATACCTATTGGACAGAAAATGTGGCCTATAGAGCATACACAGGTTTTTTTCTAAGATTTGAACTAATGATCTACTTTCTGATCCAACATGACTGATTTTCGAAGTCATCTGAGATGTCATCAAGTACAACATTCTGACCAACTTTCAAGAAATATGGACTGAAACTGTGACCTCTAGAGGGTACACAACGTTTTTTTAAGGATTTGACCCAGTGACCGAGTTTTTTGCCTGACATGACCCATTTTCAAACTCGTCCAAAATATTATCAAGACAAACATTCTGACCAAATTTCAAGAGTTTTGGACCAAAAATGTGGCCTCAAGAGTGTACACAAGGGTTTTCTATGATATGACCTCATGACCTAGTTTTGGCCCAGCATGATCAATTTTTGAACTCGTCCGAGATATCATCAAGACAAACATTCTGACCACGTTTCATGAATATCTGACTGAAAATGTGGCCTCTAGAGCGTACACAAAGATTTTATAAGATTTGATCTAGTGACCTAGTTTTTGACCCAACATGACCCATTCTCGAACTCGGCCGAGATATCATCAAGACAAACATTCTGACAAACTTTCAACAGTTTTGGGCTGAAAATGTGGACTCTAGAGCGTACACAAGGTTTTTCTAAGATATGATCTAGTGACCTAGTTTTTTGCCCGACGTAACCCATTTTCACACCTGTCCAATATATTATCAAGACAAACATTCTGACCAAGTTTCATGAGTATCGGACTGAAAATGTGGCCTCTAGAGCGTACACAATGTTTTCCTAAGATTTGCCCTAGTGACCTAGTTTTTGACCTGATATGACCCATTTTTAAACTTGTTCAAGCTATCATCAAGACAAACATTCTGACCAAGTTTCATGAGTATCTGACTGAAAATGTGGCCTCTAGAGCGTACACACAGTTTTTCTAAGATTTGACCTAGTGACCTAGTTTTTGACCCGACATGACCCGTTCTTGAACTCGATCGAGATACAATCAAGACAAACATTCTGACCAACTTTCAAGAGTTTTGTGCTGAAAATGTGGCCAAAAGAGCGTACACAAGGTTTTTCTAAGATATGACCCAGTGACCTAGATTTTTGCCCGACATGGTCCATTTTCAATTTTGTCAGAGATATCATCAAGATAAACATTCTGACAAACTTTCAAGACTTTTGGGCTGAAAATGTGGCTTCAAGAGTGTACACAAGGTTTTTCTAAGATTTGACCTAGTGACCTAGTTTTTGACCCGACATGACCCATTTTTGAACCCATTCGAGATATTATCAAGACAAACATTCTGACCCAGTTTCATGAGTATCTGACTAAAAATGTGGCCTCTAGAGCGTACACAAAGTTTTTCTAAGATTTGACCTAGTGACCTAGTTTTTGATCCGACATGACCCATTTTCAAACTCGTCCAAAATATATTCGAGACAAACATTCTGACCAAGTTTCATGAGTATCTGACTGAAAATGTGGCCTCTAGAGCGTACACAAGGTTTTATAAAGATTTGACCTAGTGACCTAGTTTTTGACCCGACATGACCCATTTTCGAACTCATTCAAGATATTATCAAGACAAACATTCTGACCAACTTTCATGAGTATCTGACTAAAAATGTGGTCTCTAGAGCGTACACAATGTTTTTCTAAGATTTGACCTAGTGACCTAGTTTTTGACTCGACATAACCCATTTTCAAATTCATCCGAGATATCATCGAGACAAACATTCTGACCAAGTTTCAAGAGTTTTGGGATGAAAATGTGGTCTCTAGAGCGTACACAAGGTTTTTCTAAGATTTGACCTAGTGATCTAGTTTTTGACCCGACATGACCCATTTTCAAACTCGTCCAAGATATCATCGAGGCAAACATTCTGACTAAGTTTCATGAGTATCGGATTGAAAGCGTACACAAGGTAAAAGTTGACGACGGACGACGCACGACGGACGACGGACGCCGGACACAGCACGATCACAAAAGCTCACCATGACCACTTCGTGCTCAGGTGAGCTAAAAAAAAAAAGAAAAATCTGAATGTTTGAACATTTAAAAAAATAACTTTAGAAGATACTCAGTGTTTTAGCCATAAGTTAAGGTTTTTTTTTAAATACTGATACTCAGTATACTCTAAATTACTTTTTTCATTAAATTTGATGTTTCACCAATACAATGGCATAAAATTTGCTTATAATTACTGTCATTTAAAAAAATATACATAAACTTAGTTTTCATAGGTGAAATTTCATCCCAAACTGCCACAATGCAGGGTGTACTAAGAGAAATATTCATAGAATTTTCCCAAAGCTGGTGACCCCCTCTTTTTATCTCCTATTATGGTAGATCAGATAATAAACTATTACCAAACAAAGTTTCATGGAATTTTGAATGTTTTGAAAAAATGGTGAAACTGCAGCGATCGTCTTTAAAATGAAAACACAGTTTAGAAATGTTTACTCTGTTTCAGTAGTTCTGCTTTTGCCTTTATCAAGAAATTTGACGTGAAATTGATGCCTTCTACATTTTGTGACTATTTCCACATCAGCATTTTAAATGAAATGATGTTGTTATTGATGACATGAAGTCATTCGAAACATTGATGGTATTTGGCGCTTTGACGTCGTTTGGCGCCATTATGACATTATATTAGTGTTGACAGGGTCTTAAAACTGTTCTTCACCTTGCAGCCATTTGGTTGAACTGTTGCTAATTTCTGGATCCACATTCCTTTTTTAACTGCCGTTCTATATTTTCTGCCCCATTTAATTTCTCTAGTACAACTATCGCTGTACAACTGTACCCGTAATGTTGTGTATGGAATATTGTGCACGGTATGCCAATCCATTGTGTATGTGGGTGAAACAGAGAGGGAATCACAGGCTAGAAAGCATCTCAGAGACATAAAGCTCAAGAAAGACAAGCCAATCAATTTTCACTTTGGAATGAAATGTCACTGAGAGAAGAACACACCAAAAGTTGTACTAGAGAAATTATGTGGGGCAGAAAAAATAGAACGGCAGTTAAAAGAAGGAATTATATATACACTAATGGATCCAGAAATTAGCAACAGTTCGACCGAATGGCTGCAATGTGAAGAACAGTTTTAAGACCCTATCAACAGTAATACAGTGACATAATTGTGCCAAACTATATCAAAACGCCAAATACCATCAATGTTTCAAATGACGTCATATTGTCAGCAACAATGTCATTTCATTTAAAACAGGTCGTGTGAAAATAGTCACAAAATGTAGAAGGCATCAATTTCACATCCAATTTCTTGATAATGGCAAAAGCAGAAATATTGAAACAGAGTAAACATTTCTAAATTGTGTGTTATTCATTCCCTTAGGAATATTAAGTGGATTTAAAATAAAAAAAAGTTTATTGATATATACATTCTATAAACTACTGTTTAGTAAGTAAGAAATAGTCTAACCAATCACCATTTGAGCTACATGTATTTTTAGACATATTGGTAACTAGTACATACAAATGTTTCATAGGAACCTTTTGCTATATAGTACATCATATTTAAAACAAGCCTTGCTGGTGAGCTTGCTTTTACAGCCATGTTGTTTGGTGCATGTCCTGCTGTTACACTTTACCAAATAATCCCAAATTTTAACCACCACAAGGAATACACTTTTTGAAAATATCATGAAAAAAAGAGAAAATACAGGTAATTAGCATTTCCTCCTTTGCCCAGTTTTTTTCTCACCTCTTAAAGAACAATTCCCTATATTTTAGCCTCATTTTCTCTGTTGGAGGCAAATGTTTTCATCATAGATGAGCCAAATATTTTGTAGAGTGGTTACCTCACAGTCCCGAGTTTTAATGTCCCTGAGAAAGAAAGCTTTTAAAAAACATCACAGAAAAAGGAGAAAATGCTGGTAACCAGTATTCTCTCTTTGTTCCATAGTGTTCTCAACTCTTTCACAGCCAAAATGCATAATTCCAGCCACACTCCAGTTGTCTTCTGCAAATATTTTCAGATTTGAAAACTCCAACTTTTTGTCGTTTGATTAACAGTTAAGTATCATGTATTGTTGTTATAGTAAATCTTACTTTTCTTTAAGAAAAAACTTTTTCTGTTTTTGCATCGTTGAGATCACTGACAGCAGGAAAAATTTATTCAGCAGTAGCTCCTCAAATGTATCCATTCCTCTCTTTAGGGCAGTTTCATCTGGGACCTAAATATAGAAAAAAATAAAACTATCACTAAATGTGATGAATATCCTCCACCAGCTCCATGTCAAGAAATAACTCTTTGTCACCAAAAAGTAGAATGCCTTAGTCCAAAATGTAAAAGAGTTTTACTCAGCTAATAAATACTGTAAAAAAAAAAAAAAAATAAATAAATAAAGAAACTTTGAAAAGCAACCTGAAATGGGCTCCTCTTCCATTCCGCTCATGATGCATTGCACTCTCAAAATGTTTTTGATTCTAAGAATTAGCTTTTGAAAAATTCTTCAAGAGACATGACCAAGTGAAAAACATTCAGTGACTCAGTGGAAAAACCATTCAAACATAATGACAATACAATGAGCAAATATGTAATTGCTGTTTAATAGTTGATTAAAATCCTTCCAGTAAAAATTGAGAAATACCATGGAGAAACATTGATCAGTAAAATATACCAAGGGCACAGTATAAATCAGTAGAAAATCATCCGACCATCATGATAGCATTATTGACACATCTATGTTTGCAGTTGAAGATTCCTATGAAGTTTGATTGAATTCAGTAAATACTTGAGAAATACCATGGGCATAATTTGATCAAGAATACACATCAAAGGGCCATTTATCAGTCAACCACAAAAAAGTATAACAAGCACACCTTTGCTTGGTATTGGTTTGATTAAAATTTGTCCTACAGGTATGTAGAAATAGCTTGGACAAAAAATGACATGAAAATTCATTAAAGGGCAATAACTCATTGGCAAATTATTCAACCATTACCAAATTACAATATGCACATCTCTGCTTAGCACTAAAACTGCCCATGAATTTTATTGAAATCCACTCTATAGTTATTAAGAGATAGCCCAGACATAAAAATTCTTTGAAGGACCATAACTAAGTGGTAAATCATTCAACCATTACTAAATTATAATATGCACATCCTTACTTCATATCAAAACGACATGTGAAGTTTGATTGAAATCTGTTCTGTATTTATTGAGGGAAAGCTTGAACAAAAAATTCATCAAAGGGCCATAACTCACGTGAAGGTCATTTATCCATAGACAAATTATAATAAGCACATCTTTGCTTTGTATTGAAACTTCCTATGAAGTTTGATTGAAATCCATCCAGTAGTTAGTGAGAAATATTTCAGAGGAAAAAAGTCATCAAAAGGCCGTAACTCTTTGGAAAAATTATTCAACCTTAACCAAATTATAATTAAAGGGCCATAACTCATTGGAAAATCATTCAATCATAACCAAATTATAACATGCACATCTTTGCTTTGTATTAAATCTTTCTGTGAAGTTGGTCTGAAATCTGTCTTGTAGTTATTGAGAAAAAGCTTGGACAAAAAAGCTACAGACTGACAGACCAACAGACTGACTGACCGACATAGTGACTCCTATATATAACCCCTCCCCCCACAAAGTTTGTAGGAGGTATAACAAGATGTATCACTGAGAAATGATTGATGCCCCTATAATAGCATAACTTTTTCCTGTGAGCTGTGAACATGAACACTGACCATGGACAAAGCTCTTAAAAACACTCCTGACCTTGCAATGACCTTGACCTTTGACCTGATGACATGGTTCTTGTGCTTGACAAATCTTCTTTTTGTAGTTGACACTTCTACTCAGTCATATCATTATACACGAACATAACCAAGGAACAAGAATAAACATTTGACCTTCCTGCATGGGACCTTGCTTGAAAGTTTACCGACATAGTTCTTACGTGAGACACATTGTTTATTATGTAGTTGAACATTCTGCAAAGTTATACTGAAATTCATTCTTGATTTTAAAAGTTACAGGCCTTACACAATCACTACCCCTAAAAAAAAAATTTGACCTTGCTGTGATCTTGACCTTTAAGTAACAGACCTGACTCTTGGGCATGTGGAACATTAATTATACACGATTACTAACACATTCTCCGATACAGACAAAAATTTGTGAACAAGCTGAGGCAGAAGAAGAATTTTCTTATGAGAAATTTCCCCCTTTGCAAAAGTTTATTATTATTCATGAATAGATCTAAAATTAGTTCGTGGGGAAAAAATCCATTTTTTACAAGTATCTTTCAAAGTGGTCTGCAGGAAGTTTATGCAAGGAGGTAATGAATTAACCCTTTATCAAATGACAAACTTTTTGACTGGTCCAAATTGAAAGCATTTGTAGACAACAATTTAAATGTTGCTGAAATGATGAAGTTTACCTTGAAAAGATAGAAAACATTGTGGAAAAAGGAGAAAATGCTGGTTACCAGCATTTTCTCCTTTTCCTGCAATGTTTTCGAAAGCCGTCTTTTTCAGGGTTGTTAAAATGCAGGATTGTTTGGTAAAGGGTTGAACTTTTAGCTGTTGTGACTCAATGTGATCCTGCTGACAGTTATATCAGGATCAGATTGACTGCATAAAAGTGCAGTTTGATCCAAGACCTACACTCTCTGGTATGGTGAGATTTTGCCAGCAAAAAGGAAGTTGAAATTGCAATGTTTAAACTTTTTCTATGTACTTCATTTGCATTCATTTTGCAGTTTATTGGTTAACCCTTCAACAAACAATAAAATGTTTTAACTATCCTGAGGAAAAAGGTTTTTCTAAACATTGTGGGAAAAGAAGAAAATACTGGTAACCAGCATTTTCTTTTCCCACAATATTTCAAACACTTTAAAAGACAAATCATAAAATCAAAGTCACATTTATTTCGTTGTCTGGAAATGCTTTTAAATTGGACAAGTCCAGAATTCGGCCATGTGGTAAATGGTAAACATACTATAGGATGACAAATTTGAACTATCTACTCATGCATCTACATGTAAAAAAAAACAAAAGTGACACTAACTGCATGAGTCTAGCACATAAATTATAGGTGATTTCTTTAAGTAATGTCTAGTAAAATATAGAAAAATGGTAAAACTAAATAAGAATATTGTAAACATTAAGAAAACTTTCATAAACTAGAATTGTTACAAAGCTGACAAATATCTCCCACCAGCATCTTGTCACTGAAGCAGTACGATCAGAGAATGGAAATGATTTTCAAAACAAAGATCACCTTTGACTTTGACCTTTGACACATGTGATCAAAAAAACAGAAGGGCACCTCCTTGGGTCATGAGCAACACTTGTATAAAGTTTCAGGTTCCTAGGTCAAACAGCTTTTTTTTTAGTTCTAGCACAGAAACGAAAGTCTACAGATGGACGGATTGATGGATGGATGAACGGACAGACAGAAATACATGGTGAAACCAGTATACCCTCTCTGATTCATAGGTGGGGGGTACAATAATAAACACTTACAAAACAATCCCAAATTCTAACAACCCTAAACCAGATGGCTTTTGAAAACATCATGAGAAAAGCAGGAAATGCCCGCAACCAGCAATTTCAACACATTTTTACCCCTTCAAAGAAAAATCCTATCAAGACGCTACCTTTAATTTGACATCTGTAAATGCTTTCCATTTGTACAAGTGACAATTTTTTTTGCCTATCTTTTAGAAAGCCTGCAATTATTTTTCTTATAATACATATTACATCAGCATCCCCACCAAATGTGCACTGGGATCATTCACTCATAAAATATTCTGACAAAAATAGCCTTCACATCATGATGTAGGGTCGTGTTTACTTATTTTGTACTTATATAGTTACCACAATTCAAACAAGAGGGCCATGATGGCCCTGAAGTCGCTCACCTGAACCTTTTAACAAACCATGACCCATTTTCAATCTCTTGAGATACTATGACAAATATTCTAGCAAGCTTTCATAATTATTGAACTGAAAATTGGGCCTCTAGTTTGTACACAAGCTTTTTCTAGAAACAGTCTGTCCAACTCTCATGGGTTTTGGACTTAAAATGTGGCCTCTAGAGTGTATACAAGGTTTTTCTAAGATTTGACCTGGTGACCTACTTTTTCAATGAATCAGACTCATTTTCAGACCCAACTAAGATATTATCAACACAAAACTTCTGACCAAGTTTCATGAGTATTGGACTGAAAATTGGGCCTCTAGAGCTACATAAGGTTTTTCAAAGATTGGTCCCAGTAACCAAGTTTTTGACCTGATGTGACCAAATTTCAAACTCATCCAAGATAACATTAAAAAAAAGATTCTGACAAATTTTCATGAGTTGACGGAAAATGTGGCCTCTAGAGTGTACACCAACATGACCCATTTTCAAACTCTTTCGAGATACCATCAAGACATATGTGTGGTTATAAACAAGAAGATTTTCAAAGTTTCCTCAATAAAAGGCCCTGTAAAACATGAGGCCCCTGAGACAGGGCTAAATTTAGTAGCCCTAGGTCTTATAGTTAGTAACAAGAAGATTTATACAGTTTTCACTATAAAAGCACATGTAAAACTTGTGACAACGCCCCCCCAAACTTGACTCAAAGGCTATAACTTGGGCACTCTTGGTAGACACCCACTTGATAAAGCTACATGCCAAATTTGGTAGCCCTAGGTCATATGGCTAGGTACGAGTAAATTTTTAAAGTTTTCCTTATATACTGTAAGCCTATGTAAAACTTGTGACCTCTGGGGCGGGTCCAAATTTGACCCCAGGGCTATAATATGGCACCCTTGGTAGACACCCACTTGATAAAGCTACGTGCCAAATTTAGTAGCCCTAGGCATTATGGCTAGGTACAAAAAGACTTTTAAAGTTTTCCCTATATAAGCCCATATAAAACTTGTGACTCCCGGGGCTGGGCCAAATTTGACCCAAGGGCTATAATTTGGGCACTCTTGGTAGATACCCACTTGATAAAGTTACATGCTAAATTTGGTAGCCCTAGGCCCTTTGGTCAAGTACCAGAAGAATTTTTAAGTTTTCCCGACATAAGCCCATATAAAACTTGTGACCCCTAGTGAGGGGCCAAATTTGACCCCAGGGCTATAATTTGAAGAAGCTTGGTAGAGATCCACTAGATAAGTCTACGTGCTAAATTTGGTAGCCCTAGGCCTTATGCTTTCAGACAAGAAGATTTTCAAAGATATTCAATATTTTTCAGTTTTGTTGCCATGGCAACAAGAGTTTTTGGAGGAATCAAATTCTCTCACAAAATTCTGAAGAGGGCCATGTCAGGATCATTTCTGTGAAGTTTCATCAAAATTGGATGGGTAGTTTCAGAGAAGAAGATGTTTGAAATAAAAGTTAACGCACTGATGGACGGACGGACGAACGATGGACACTGGGCCATGACATAAACCCACTGGCCTTCGGTCAGTGGAGCTAATAATCAAACTAAAAACCCTGAATCAAACACAACTAAACAAAACTAACTCACCTCTTCTCTATTGCAAATTGAAAGTACACGATAAGAATAAAAAGTTGTAATGTATAGTACTGATTGTCTAAACTACGAGGGCTGAGCAAAATGTTTGTGGAATTTGTTGATTAAAACAAAACTACTATTGCTATTACACTCAAATTTTCACATTTAAGACCTATTCATAAGGGACAAAAGTAAAAAGTTTCAGCCAAATTGATCTGTCAGATCATCTTTAATACTCTTTCGTCATTTTTTAAACCGCATGTGCCTCTTGCATACTTCAAATTATTTTCAATTGTGTCTTAAACAAAGCTTCTTTAAATAAATCAAACCTTTTAGAAGGACCATGTCCTAAGTTTACAAAGAATTTTATCACTGCTCCAGTTTCTACCACTTCTGAAACCACCATTTTTTTTAACCTCATTTTTCCTTCTCACAAAAACTATTGGACTAACATTTTTTTCTGGAAGTGACTTCAGAAATTTTGTACAGAACATTATATGGAGCCATCCATTACTTTGATGAAATTTCAGGAGATTTGAATAAGAGAAGTTTGAAATATATTTGTTTTTAAAAGCATGACAACAATGATTTTACAGCATGCTCTGCGGTAGCTAACCTTGCACTTTTTTGGGTGAAAATAAACGTATCTGAAGTAAAATCAGACCGGTCATTTATTACCTGGAAATTGATATAAGACCATGATTACACTAGTAAAAATCTGAAAACAGTCAGACATCAAATTAAAAAGTTATGAAGAAATTCCACTAACTTTTTGCTCAGCCCTTGTATTTGTTACTCTTTGAAAGGATTTCTGAATCTAACCTATCACTACAAGTACATAAGCTACATGTACCTTATTCTATTTACCAAACATTCCCATGTTTTCATGACTAAAGAAGAAGGCCTTTCAAGAAAGTGTGGGAAAAGTACAAAGTGCTGGTAACCAGCATTTTCTCTTTTTCCCTCAAGGTATTTTAACCTTCCTAAGACAATTTGCATTATTGAGCCACATTAAATTTGTTGTCTTCAAATTCTTTCAATTTGGGCTAGTCTCAATTTTTGTCATCTTGTGCAGAGCTAAGAAGTACAACCAAAAACTAAATGACTGCAACACAAAGATAAATTAACTGATGATAGAGAAAATTTCTTTTATAATGATGTTGAAAACATTGTGGGAAAAGATCAATAAAATTTCTGCTACTAGTACCTATTTTCAATAGATTTATTGCTAATATTTAATATTTTACTGTACATATATTATTTTTCATGCTACTATAGTTAAGAAGCACTTGCCTCTTTTCCTATGATATTTCCTCACTTTCAAAGAAACATAATGTCTGGACAATAAATAATAAGGAAATCAAACTCATACAGTGGCTTTAATATGCGTGAATGGCAAGCATCACAATCAATTCTTGTTTAGAAAAGATATTACACGATGAGACAAAGATTTACAAGCTGCATGCATACTTAAAAGTGCTTACATCTGGCTTTTGCATTAATGGGTGTTCTTCCATATTCCACTCCCCAGGAAACATCATGAGGAATGAGTAGCGCTGATAACTGTTGTATGGAAAGCCTATCTCTACCAAGCTTTCATTGACACGAGACAAGGTCGTGTGCATGTCAAGGAATTCTGAAAAATCAAGAATGCACTAAATCATAAACCTTTTAACAAACAATCCCATGTTTTAACAAGAAGGCCATGATGGCCCTGATCCAAAATAATCCATTTCTAATCTTTTCTGTGAAATCAAGACAAATAGTTTAGCAAACTTTTATGAGTGTTGAACTGAAAATGTGGCCTATATACTTTAAGCAAGGTTTTTCTAAGATTTGACTAAGTGGCCTACTTTTTTACCAGACATGACACATTTTCAAACATGTCCCAGATATCATCAAGACAAACGTTCTGACCAACTTTCACCAGTATCGGACAGAAAATGTAGCCTCTGGAGCCTATACAAGGTTTTTCAAAGATTTGACCTAGTTACCTAGTTTTTGACCTGATACAACCCATCTTCAAGTCATTTGAGGTATCATCAATACAAATATTCTGACCAAGTTTCATGAGTACTGAACTGAAAATATGTCTGTTAGAGCATACACAAGATTTTTCAAACATTTTACCCCGTAACCTAGTTTTTGTTCCAATGAGACCCACTTTCAACCTCAATTGAGCTATTATCAAGACAAACAATTCTGACCAAATTTCATGATTGAAAATGTAGCTTCTACAGCGTGCACAGGTAAAAACTGACAACTGATAATGGGCAAAGCATGTTCACAAAAGCTCACCTTGAGCACTTGATGCTCAAGTGAGCTTAAAACCCTAAGTGAGAAAAGGAGAAAAGGCTACTTGCCAGCAATTTCTCATTCTTCCACTATATTTTTTACCACATGTAAGATAAATTATATTGTTCGAGCTACACTGAATTTTGTTACTTGCAAATGCTTTCAATATGAGCAAGTGTAAAATTTGGTCTTTTGGTAAAGAGTTAGTGCTTAAACTAAACAATCCTGACTTTTAACAACCCTGAGAAAGAAAGCTTTAGAAACCATTGTGGAAAAGGAAGAAAATGCTGGTAACCATTATTTTCTCCTTTTCCAACAATGGTTTCTACCCTTCCCAAAACTAATTTCAATTTGGGGCCACATTTGTTTAATTGTCTTCAAATGCTTTCAATTTGGACAGGTCTAATATAATCCATCAAGTAAAGAGTTAATAGAGCAGTAGAAAGTGTAGAACAAGACTGCAAATATCTGTAGGGTGATCTTGATCTACACTCTCTGTAAAATATATCCATGGTTGAAGGATATAGGGGTGAACTCTTTACCAGATGACTGAATTTCAGACTTGCAGAAATTAATAGCATTTGCAGACGACTAATTGAATATAGCTCAAACGATATGATTTGTCTTTGAAAGAATAGAAAATATTGTGTGACAAGAAGAAAATCTGGTTTTCCAGCATTTCCAGCATTTTCTACTTTTCCCACAATGCTTTGGTTTAAACATACAATGTATTTACATTGATTGAGAAACAAGTTATTACAACTTATACTAATCTCTCTCGTTTCTACTTCCTGGGAACTACACTAGTTCTAGCGCCGAATTTGTGCGCCAGTGAACAGTCCCAAAGTTGACACCCACTCCCGAGTATCGAACTCGGGACCTTATGGTTATGAGGCTGACGCTCTACCTCACAACCACGGACACCACAACAATGCTGTCAAAAGCTGTTTTCTCAAGAGTCATTAAATTTCTAGATAAGATTACGTGAAATAAAATGCAAACTTACCTTCCAGGACAACTTCCTTGATTCTCATTTCCATAGTGGCTAGACTTTTTTCAATCTTTTTTGCCTTGCTTTTAACTCTGGTATACTTAAAAACACCGACCACACCACCTAGAAAGAAGAGTACCAAGAAAGTGACATGGCATAGTGTACTGCATATACTTCATTTAAGGCTTCCCAAAAGCCTTTTCTTTACTTTGTGACGGCAAGTGGACTTTCCATTAGGGTAATCCATCAATTAGGTTGAAATAATTTGAATTTGATATAACTCTTTATCAAATGACAAAATTTTAGACTTGTCCAAACTGAAAGTATTTGCAGTAGACAATTCAAATGGAACTTAATACATGAAATTTGTCTTTCATAGAGTAGAAAACAGTGTGGGAAAAGGAGAAAATGCTGGTAACAAGCATTTTCTCCTTTTCCAACAGTGTTTTCAAAAGCACTCTCTCTCAGGGTTGTTAAAAGTCGGGAATGACTGCCAACATCATCTTTACTCCTAAATATCTAAGTATACATACACTTCGACTTACAATACATGTATATACTTAGGGATATGCTGAAATCCTGAACAAAATGGAAAAAAAACTTTTGAGAAGAAAATTACCACAGTGCAGTGATCCTAATCAACTCTTTACTAAATGACAATGTTATATAAGTCATTCAAACTGAGAGTTTGCAAAAAACACATCAAATGTGACTCTAATGATGAGAATATCTCGGCAAGGGGAGAAAAGATTGTGGGAAAGGGAGAAAATGCTGGTTACCAACATTTATACCATTTCGTTTTCAGAAGCTCTCTACTTCAGGGTCATTAAAAGTTGGGATCATGCGGTAAGAGGTCAACCATGTACACTATTTTATGTCCTAGACTAGCATGACTGAAAGTAATTGGTAGATTTGCTATCACCATTGCTGTTACAAGACAAGATAAACTCTTTAACCTTAGTACTAACTATAAATATCCTGATGGGCAATTATAACATTGTCTTCGAAATATATCTTTGACTAATACTTATCTACCCCTTTTGAGGTATTGTAATGCAGGCATTAACTCTTTACCAAATGAAAAATTTTAGACTAGCCCAAACTGGAAGCATTTGCAGATGACAATTTCAATCTGGATCAAATAATGAAACTTTCCTATCAATGAGTTGAAAACATTGTGGGAAAAGGAGAAAATGTTGGTAGATGAACATGCTGCTAACTACAATATTTTCTACCCTATCAGAGACAAATTCTGTCAATTTAGTGACATTTCAGATGCTGTCTGCAAATTCTTTCAATGTGGACAAGTCTAAAATTTTGTTGTGGTAAATGCACCTAGAACTGTCACAGGCAGACAAATTCCCCCCACATGGTGCCTTCGTCACTGAATGACTATCCCTTTCTAAACCCAAAACGTAAAATAACAAAGGGCAAATGTAAAATAACAAGGGCAAATACTCAAAAAATGCAAAAGACAGGGTTATGGATCTTGTGCGCTGCATTTGTCCTGTAAATGATCTATTGTCCTGTAAATGATCTACCTGTATTTACAGTTTCGAGTCGATAGCTAGTATACTTTGGAAAATATGTTCTGTACCTAAGGCCAATAACTCTGTAAATAAATACTAAAGATAGGTCTTAAGCACTGTACATCTCCTCAATGGGATCTATCTATGTTGTCAAAAGCTTTAATACATTGAAAGTTATTCTCTGGACAAAAAAAAACAAAACAACTAAGGGCAATTACTCAAAACTCAAAAATGATATAGACAGAGTTTTGGATAATGTGTACGCTCAGTGTGATCTATCTGTATCTGAAGTGTTAAGTCAAACACCCAAAATGTAAAATAATAAAGGGCAATATCTCAAATAATACTACAGACAAAAAAATTCTAATTTGTAAAGTGACTAAGGGCAATAACTCCAAAAATAGTTAAGACACAGTTATCGTTCTTGTGCACTGCACTTGTCCTCAATGTGGTCTATACACAAATAAAGTTTAAAGTCAATAGCTATCATACTTTGGATGTTATGCTCCAGGGAAAAAAATCTAATTCTTTTAAATAACTAAGGGTAATAACTCAAAAACAAGAGCCATCGTAGACGGACTATGCTCCCAGAACAGGTCTCTTTTTAGGAAAGTGAAGGCTGTCGGTAATTGGTTGGTCATGGGAGAGGAGGGTGGGGGTGAGACAGGCTACTTGTGTTTGGTCCCGTCTGCCAAACTGCATTCGCCAATGTTCAAATAATTAAATAAAGAAGGGGCATAACTCTTGGAATGGTGGAGTAAAACTTCCTGTAAATGTGAAAAATCTGTAAAACAAACATTACTATTATAGTAATGGCCAAATTGTCTGAAAAAAAAATCAGATTAAACATTTATAAACTTCGTGTTTGTATTTGTCATTAAGCCCTCTTTTTCTATAACACAGCTTAGTATTAATAGGAAAGAATGAAATCATGGTCTGGGGTTTTTGATCAGCAACATATATGTTGAATAGTCTTGAAGAAACTGGGAAATGTTTAATTTCAGAGTCCAAAAAAACAAAACCTAAAGTTATGAAATTAAGCACCCTTTTCCCGTAACATGGTTTTGCATAGACAAAAAAAAAAAAAAAAGGGTACATGGTAAATTTTTTAATAAACAATATAAATGTGAAGTTTCATGAAATTTTGATGAAAACTGAAGAAGATATACGTAAGAATTGGAATTTTACAAGAAACCCCATTTTTCCAAGACACAGCGTCAAATTGGAAAACCGGGCAAAACACAATGGTGCAATATCCTAAGGAGTTCATATATGAAGTTTCATCCAATTTGGTCCAGCGGTTGTGGAGAAATGGCTTTGGATGGATGGACGGACAGACTGACTGATGGACGGACGGACGCATGGACAGAAAGTCAGACAGACGAAGCGATAACTATATGCTCCCCCTTTGGGAAGAATAAAAATAGTGAAGACAGAGTTAAGATTCTTGTGATCTGCACATCTGCAAATGAAGTTTAAAGTCAATAGCTCCAAAAATAATGAGGACAGAGTTACGGATCTTGTGCACTGCACTTGTCATTACCATTATCTTTTTGTGTAAGTTGTATGAAGTTTGAAATCAATGGCTTTCATAAATTGGAAGTTAAGCTCCAGACAGAAATCTAATTTGTAAAATAACTAAGGGCAATAACTCCAAAAATAGTGAAGATAAAGTTATGATTCTTGTACTTGTCCTCAATGTGATATATCTGTAAATGAAGTTTGAAGGCAATAGCTTTATTATTTTTGAACACGCTTCAAACAAAAATCCAATTTGTAATATAACAAAGAGCAATAACTCAACAAGTTCTAAGGAAAGAGCTAAGGGTCTTGTACACTGCACTTTGCCAAACTGTGATTTATCTGCATATGCAATTTTAAGTTTATAACTCTTGTACTTTTGGAGTTAATGCTCCTGACAAAAATCTAACTTGTAGAATATCAAAGGGCAATGGGTCCAAAAGAGTTATGGTTCTTGTGCAATGCTTTTCTTCTCAATGTGATCTATCAGCATATGAAGTTTGCAGCCAATAGCTTTTATGCTTTTGAAGTAATACTCCGGACACAATCCAACACATAAAATAACAAAGGGCAATAACTCCAAAAAAAATGACACAAGTGTAATGGATCTTGCGCACTGCACTTCTCCTAAATGTGATTTATCTGAATATGAAGTTCGAAGTTGATAGCTTTAAAACTTTGGAAGTTATGGTCTGGACAAAATTTCAGCCGGTGGAGGGACGGACAGACGGACGGATAGACAAGGTGACTGCAGTATACCCCCACAAACTATCCTTTTTGGGTTTAAAACGAGTTGTCTTTTAACCCTTTACCACACAATCTGGCAAGACTTTTGAAAACAATTGGAAAAGGGAAAAATGCCGCTAATTAACATTTTCTAATTTTCCCACATTTTTTCAACCTGTTTCACAATCTGAGCAATGTTAAAATTGTCGTCTGCAAATGCTTTCAAATTTGATCAGTGTAAAATTTTGTCATACAGCAAAGAGTTAGCATGTGGAATTTGGAATCTATACCTACCAATAGTACTAATGAGTACTAGACCCCCTATTAATGCAAGCACTATAACTAAAAAACCTCTCTCCGTCTCCTTTTTGTCAGCCAAATCGTATTTCACATATCCTACTTTCTGCTTGAAAAAGCCAAGCTCAACCTGAATAAAGAAAACAGGGCAGAATTGTAAACTTCTAAACCCTTTCTCTGCACATCCTGAGTTTTAATGACCCAGAGGTAGGATGCTTTTGAAAATGATGAGGGAAAAGAAGAAAAAACTGGTAACCTGGTAACACAAAGTTTTCTATCCTTTCTAAGACAAATTTCATCATTTGAGCCACATTCAATTTGTGTTCTGCAAAATGCTTTCAATACAGGTAAGTTTACATTTTAAGGTCTGGTAAAGAGTCTATCCCATTTCTGTACATATACAATTTTTTACCCCAACACCTAACAGCTTTCAAAAACTAGAAAGGCATTTCAGGAACAGTAGTAATTGCTTGTAAAAAGCAAAAGCTCATTTTACAAACTACATTTTTGTTTTGTTCAAGTTCTGTTGTTTTGCAAACAAAATTTTCTGTACTGTTCGTATTTTGGTTCTTTGTATAATTTAGTGTACTTTTGATTATGTCTTAACCCATTACCAAATGATCCAGTGTTTTACTGACCTTAAAGATGGTGGCTTTTGAAAACATTATGGGAAAAGGAGAAAAGGTAATAATCTATTTCTTCTGTTCCCATAATGTTCTAAACCATTTAAGAGATGCAATGATTATCTTTTAAGCTAGATCAAATTGATCATCTGCAAATACTTTTAATTTGCCCTTTAACACTTTATGAAACGACAAACTTTTAGACTTATCCAAATTGAAAGTATTTGCAGATTACAAAACAAAGGTGACTCAAGGACTGAAATTTGTTTTGAGTAGGGTAGAAAACATAGTGGGAAAAGGAGAAAATGCTGGTTACCGGCATTTTCTCCTTTTCCCACTATGTTTTCTTAAGTCTTCTTTGTTAGAGTTGTTAAAACTCGGAATTGTGTGGTAAACGATTAAAGTTAACTCTTTACCAGGTGTCAGAATATTATGACTTGTCCATTTTGAAAGCATGTGCAGAAACCAAATTTCATGTGGCTCAAATGATGGAAATCAAAAGGGTAGAAAACACTGCTTGAAAAAGAGAAAATGCTGGCTACTGGGATTTTTTTCCTTTTCACCATGTTTCAAAAGCCATGGGCCTGGTTTCATGTAAAACAAACCTTAAGTCTCTTATTTTACTCAAATCTGCTAACAAGTTAATTTTCCGACTTAAATAGTAAACAGTCAAATTTACTGACCAAAAACTATTGAGTATGCACCAAACTGAAAGTATTTGGACAAAGTGAGAGAAAATACTTACAAAAACTTCAAGCTTGTCGGTGCCATCAGGGTTCTGTACAGGCGGGACACATGTCAAGTTTGTTTCTGTTAGAAAAGTCACATGACAGCCACCAGTTTTCCCAATAGATACTCGATAATCTGCTTCTTCAGCAGCAAGATTCAAATAACTTCCCTAAAATCAAATTTTGATAAGTTATCCCTTTACGAACAACCTTGTGTTTTCATGACCCTTAGAAAGAAGGCTGTTGAAAACATGGTGGGAAAGGAAGAAAATGCCAGTAACCAGCACATCCTTTTCGCAGTGCTTTTAACCCTTTCAAAGAGAAATCTTCTCATTAAACTGCCCTTTGCCTATACTTTCGATACGGACAAGTCTAAAACTTAGTCATTTTAAAGAGTTTTCCATAAGTTCTAAATTCTATAGGACAAAGTTAGGTATTTTAGGTTGATATTGTAAATCAAGATCAGACTGGCACATTTTGTGTGTGACTGATCAGAAATGAGGCAATCAATCAAGGACACTACTCAGTATGTAGAGTCTTGTGTATCTGTGCACATACTATCTCTGACTCAAATGAGGAATCGGTGCAGTATTCACCAAACTCTTTAAATGACATTCTTAGTCTTATTCTCTACTTTCACCATGATGCTGTCAAAGGTGGCCTGCTGAAAGACAAAAAGTCAAGTGTATGGGGTAATGTTTAGCTTTTTAATAGACATGAAAACTTTAACCCTTTACCACACAATCCAGAGATTTGATGACCCTGAAAAAGAAGGCTTTTGAAAATACTGTTGGAAAAGGAGAAAATGCTGGTAACAAGCATTTGCTCCTTTTCCCACAATCTCTTCTACCCTTCCAAAAACAAATATCAATTTCTGAGATACCTTAGTTTTGTTTTCTGCAAATGCTATCAATATGGGCTGGTCTAAAATTTGTTGTTTGATAAAGACTTAAAAGCATTTGCAGATGACGAATTAAATGTGTCTCAAATTTGAAATTTGTCTTTAGATGGGTAGAGAAACATTGTGAGAAAGAGAAAATGCTGCTTACCAGCTTTTTCTTTTTTTTCTTCAATGTTTTCAAAAGCTTTCTTCTTTGGGGTTGTTAAAACACAGAATTGTATAGTGAAGAGTAAAACTCACCTCTATAACAATTTTTTCATTCTTTGATCTGATGACTTTTGTGGCTTCAACATCAGAAAATTCCTCAAACAATGGGTCTATAAAGTAGGTGTAGGAATATGTCTTCTCATACCCATCCATCTTAATGGTAACTTCCACTGTAATGCTGGGATCAAAGGTTGATCGCTTTCTTCTTCTTCTCCCTTGTCCACTTTCATTTTCCTCCAGTTCCTTCAATACAGCATGTGGAGCGGGAGGAGATCGAAATGTAAGACTGGAAGGGGTGGCATTCGTATAGTTGCCTTCCTGTAAAATATAGCTGCTATATAGAAATTTAACTCTTTACAAAACATAGATTCTAGACTTGTCCAAAACAAAAGCTTTCACAGACAACAGAGTGAATGTGGCTCAAACTTAAACTGTCACAGGTAGACAAATACCCCAAACTGGTGCCTTGTCACTCAATGACTAAACCTTTCCAAACTAAAAATGTAAAACAAGAGGGTCATGATGGCACTGAAGTCCCTCACCTGAGTCTTTTGACCAAACATGACCCATTTTTAATTTCTTTCGAGATATTATGACAAACATTCTACTAAGCTTTCATATTTACTGGACTGAAAATTTGGCCTCTAGCTCGTAAGTACTAGACAGAAAATGATGACTCTAGAGCTACACAAGCTTTTTCAAAGATTTGACCTGATGACCTAGTTTTACGCCCGATGTGAGTCATTTTCAAAATCATTCAAGATATCATCAAGACAAACATTCTGACCAGCTTTCATGAGTATTTGACTGAAAATGTGGCTTCTAGAGGGTAAACAAAGTTTTTGTAACATTTGGCCCAGTGACCTAGTTTATGATGCAACATGACCCATTTTCAAACTTTTCATAGAAATCATCAAGACAAACATTCTGACCAACTTTCATGAGTATTTGACTGAAAATGTGGCCTTTAGAGAGTAAATAAGGTTTTTGTAACATTTGACCTAGTGACCCAGTTTTTGACCTGACATGACCCTCGTCCATGATATCATCAAGACAAACATTCTGACCAAACTTCAAGAGTTTTGGACTGAAAATGTGGCCTCTAGAGCGTACACAAGGTTTTTTCTAAGATTTGACCTAGTGACCTAGTTTTTGACCTGACATGACCCATTTTCAAATTTATTCAAGCTATCATCAAGACAAACATTCTTACCAAGCTTGGTACTGATTGGTTTATATTTGTAGATGCTAGAGTGTAAACAAAGTCAAATATAGCAAATTTTCTAATTCAAGGGCAGATAACTCCAGTCGTTCTGGTCCGATTAGACCCATAATCAAACTCATCCAAGATCTTATTGTCATATACAATTCGACCAAGTTTGGTGTTGATTGGTTTGTATTTGTATATGCTAGAGTGTAAACAAAACAAATGTGAACGGACGGACGACGGATGGATGGATGGACAGACGGAGAAGATGACACCAATATACGTCGCTTTCGGTGGCGTATAAAAATACTATTGCAACAGCATTGATATTGCCTGTTACTATTGCAATACTATTGCAATACTATTGTATGAATTACAAGAGATGAAATTTCACCAAATTACATCTTGAAACCATGTTTTATACTAATTAATACTTCCTCTGAGTAGTTTAAATTCTGAGTACATGTTTTGAATAACGAAACTGGGGGCCCTTGACGGCCTGAAATCACTCTGCTGGCATACATTATGAAATCATGATGCAAAAAGAAAAAAAGGCAAAAAACACAAAAATGTGTTCTTGCAACTGGGCTTGAACCCACTAGGACAGCATAAGTAGGCATGGTGAATTGAACAAACTGTGAAAAAAATGAAGTGCAATTTCTCAAATCTAAATGTTTGGAATCCAGGCAAATTTGTTAGGGTTTCAGTACGCCTTATATTATACAATCCAAGAAATTTCAAAGAAATGTGACTAATACTGTGGACTGTGTTGAGTAAACCATACTAAGCCATCAAATGGCTGCTTTTCCTGAAAAGTTTACTAGATTTTCTTCACTTTTAATAGAGTTCTATCCCTTGATGAATCTTTGCAAGTTTCAAAAGAACTGGATCAACACTGTAAACTTCATTGCCTAAACAAGAAATGGAAATTTTCAATTTCGAATGGCTACCTTTCCCATACTAATTGTAAGATTTTTTTCAAAATCGATAGGGTTCAAGCAGTTTATTATACAAAGCAACTGTGCAAGTTTCATGAAAATCCGACCACAAATACTGACATCATCGCATAAACAAGAAATGGAAATTTTCAACTTGAAATGGCAACTTTTCCCAAAGTGATAGTCAGATTTTTTTCAAGCTGTTGTTAAGACAAAGCAAATGTGCAAGTTTCATGAAAATCCAACCACAAATGCTGACATCATCGCATAAACAAGAAATGGAAATTTTCATCTTGAAATGGCTTCTTTTCCCATACTGTTTGTTGGATTTTTTTTCAAAATCAATAGGTCTGAAGCTATTGATGAGATAAACAAACTGTGCAAGTTTCACAACAAGAGAGCAATGATGGACCTGTATCGCTCCACTGGCTAATAAGTAAAAACCCTACACGCTAAACATTACAATACTAGGCCACTTGGTTTTTAACGTGAAACCCCTGAGACAGGGCTAAAATTGGTAGTCCTAGGTCTTATGGTTGTAGATTTTGAGCTACCAATAGACCCCCTCCCTCCCCCGGGGGTATTTTCGGCACTACTATTTTCTGAAACCCCAAGGTCTCCTGAGCACTTTGTCAAAGTCTGCCACCGGGCGAGCGGGGCTTTTGCGAATTATAGAGGTCAAAGGTCATCAAGTGCACTGCTGTATATGAGATATCAATGAATAGCAGTTTAGGTTAAATTTTCATTTCATTTTCTACATTTTATATGCCAGAAACATCTTCAGATGGGATTATACACTCATATCTAACATCAAAACAGCTGTTTTATAGAAAAAGAAGCAATTATGGTTAAATCAAAGTACTGAGAGAACAGAACTGTTCTTGGTCATGTAAAATGGCTGGTACCCAAAAACGTATACATAGTTTACAAAATCATCAATTATGATCTTAGTGATACAGAATAGATTTCATGACAATCATTGTGCCTTACCATTATAATTTATCTTATCTATAAGCTGTGTCAGCGAAGGAAATCAGAGTATTAATGAAGACAATAGTTGAGCTTTTTTCAAAATCTAATGACATATGCTGGATTTAAAGATATTTCTTGCTGTTGACCCCTGTGAAGTCATTGACATCAGGATTGTATTTATGACTTCTATAATCAACAGTAATTTGCTACAATGATTGGTATTGTATTAAACCCAGTGAATAAAGTTGTTTAGATTTTTTCTTAATGGTGCCCCTTCATACAGTTCGAGACTAATTAATATGAAGTTGCCTTTCATTGAAATGATAAAAACGATGTTTACAAAAATCATTGCATGCTATATGAATGTCTTTTCACTATCACCCATGGACCACATTCACGCAGTCAACATTATTATCGTCCTCCTTTTTGCATGGTTAGAATATATTTCACTTTGTTAAGTAATTTGCTATGATTTATACTCTATATTATTTTACACATATTGCATGTCTGTGACATGTGGAAGTACTCAGTAGACATTCTGAAAATTCAATAAATTTTCTATTCTATTCTATTACCAAAATTGAAAAACATCAAAATGTACGCAAAGAGGGCTTGATTAAAACCATTTTTGAAACACTCCAGGTTTGTTATTCTCTAAATGATTCTAAGGTAGCATTTTGCAAAACAGGATTTACTTCTGTTGAACTACAGAGACTTCCCTTCACAGCATAGACTTTGCGAATGAGAAATCGGGTAAGAAAAGAAGAAACTGTCTCCCGATTGGCTCAATGATCATTTCTTCCTACAAATAGGCAATCATTGTTGCATCACTTATATGGAATAGCACAGTAAAATGAAAATTATAATTTTTGATATGGGAAACAATATCCTGGAAATCACAAAAAGCCCGTGATACCAGATGGAAAAAAATGATCATCTGTTCATGCACAATAAAACAAATATGCTGATATTGGATAAGGTGGAGCTAATCATAGTCTAAGTGTCTTGCAGCAGGCATTTTCTTTTTAAAATACAACAGGTACCTTTATGTACATGTCTGATAGAAAAAGGTAAAAAACAAAACTCATGCATAGGCCTTTTGCCCATAGCAGAAATAAGGAGTGTCACTAATCATCTATCAAACAAGGTAAATGATAAATGGCCAGCTAAAATATCCAAAAAGCTTCAGTCTCTGATAAATGTGTACAATATCGAACAAAAAACTAAAAAAAAAAAGCAAGTTTTGAATTTATATAGATGATAAATCACTAGAATACAATGTAATGAGTAAAAGAAGACATAATATATAGCCTTGAAGCTATGCAAGCAGAAAGCAAGAATTTATACATATGTAAAAACAAGATAATCTGAGCAATAAAAGAATTGCCATGTGAATGATGATAATTTGCACGACCCAAATGCCAAAAAATATGTTAATGACAAGAAAATTAACAGTACATGGTAACACACAAAATGACCTTTATTTCGAAGTTAACATAAAAAGGTAAAAAAAGATAAAAGAATTAAAAAATAATAATAATAACAGGGCTCTTCATTGCATATTTTAAGACTTTTAAGCATGTTATATCAAACCCAATGCATCTCGTTTCCAACATTTCTACTCAGCCTTCTTTTATAGTCATGGCATGATGCTTCATATTATTTCCTTGCTTCTTCATGCCAAGCACTTAACCTGACATAATCCTGAACAGGTAAGAAGGGAAAGCAACAACCAAAGTTTTCATAACAAAAACATAAAGCACGATTGTGCGTGTGTATGTGATGTAGTGCGGACGTTTTTTTTTTTTTTTGTTCGTTGTCAATTTTCTTCTATTACTGTGAAAAGGGGAAATTACATCATAGTGATTTTGCGCAAATAGACTCATAACTGGTCGGACTATGGGATTCTGGTAACAGTTTTACAAATATCAAATGTAAATACAAGATATCTGAGTGAGAATCTGAGTGAGAGACTGGAGTTTAAGCATGTTGCTATCAGCCGTATTGGTTATAAAGGTTACATAGTATGGTCAATGAACCGTAAGATACCTTAAACAACGCTCTTCAAGCACTACATCACACTGGAGAGACCTTACGTACTTGCTCCAGGTCAACGTTACTGCTCCTGTCAATTCAAAGTACCCCCTCCAGTAAAAAAAATGGCTGCGCCCAAGAATTGTGCTAGGTAAGCACCAAAACATACTTCTATAACAATCAAATGAATAGATGTGCAGTAGACGGTTGTCGCACGGATTGTCTGGGATGTCAGTGCATATTTCTGTATTGTTCTTTTGGTGGTTGGTTATTTGTTAAAGACGTTTAATCCAACAAACTTCCATTAGCGACTATGATTTCTGAATAATCAACACGCGGGAGTCAGCAAAAAGCTTTGTTAAACATACAAACACAATAATCTGAAGTTTGTGCTTTGCCAAGATTCATATATGCTTTATTCACCACAGTTCTAAACAAAAACTATACGACATTCATTAAAAAGCAACTTTGTCAATTTTTGTAGGCAACGCTTCACGCTCCAGAACTCAATAAAACGATCCAGCTCCTGAGTTGAAACAGAGAACGATATTATATGCGATTGTGGATGAGTTTAATCAAACAATTTTCTTTTTTGATCAATATGTATAACTGTCTATTTGTCCGTCTCTCGGGTTTTCTGTCTGTCAGGTTTATTGTCCTTTTGATGCTTTTGAAATGAAATGTCATTATATACATGAAGAGCTTGATGACAGACAGTATCATGCAAAGGGTGGATAACTATCATTACTATCATGCAGAAGATCCATAACTATTATAACTATCATCTTCGATATCGTCATCATAAGACTCCTCTTCGTTAATATAAATTAATAATAATGATCATCAACGCCTTGTTACATATACCACATGTAATGGCTTTTTACTGGTGTAAGCCTTTTGAATGGCGAGCCAATGTTGACTTAGAAGAAAACGTCTTCCCACACACATCACAAACTAGACCCTGAAAAAAAAAAAGATGTTTATAAGGGTTGACTAGTGTTCTGGACAGACACACAGTTCCGATTTACGTGATTAATTCTGATCATGACTAACTAAAAAAAAAAAACTATTCACTGTCCCACGTAATTGAATACTAAACGTCTGACCATAGTACACATTTCCCAGCGTTCTGAAGCGAACAAAACTATTTTCCCCAACAACAATTGAGAAACTACAAAAGGCTACAATACGAAAGCCTACAAGGGTCAAAATTAAGGTAAAAGGTTTTTCAAAAACACGTAATAATGTGAATTTAAAACACGTTATAACACAAAAAAAAGTCGCATTAACGCGAAAGACCTCATAATAATGTGTTTTAAAACACGTAATATACGTGTTTAAAAGTTGTAGTAACGCAAGAAATATCGTAATAATGTGTTTGAAACACGTAATAACGCAAAAAAGTTGCACTAATGTGAAAAAAAATCCCGTTATAACGAGTTTTGAAACACGTAATAACGCGTTTAAAAGTCGCAGTAACGCGAATCGAAAACTCGCAATAACGTATTTTTTTTTTTTTTCGATCTACTGTTTTCATTATGGTTGAGTACTGCGAAGTCCAGTCGAACTTCCCAATGCAAATTTGTGTGTTTTGATGGTGTATTACGCCACTTTCAATGATACATATATTTATATCACATCACAGCTTTCACTCTTTTATTGCCGATCTTTCTAGGATACATCAATATAAGTCTGCAGCTACTCTGTTTCCTGTCATAACTAGCATGACTAGCGCCGGCAGAAGTGATCGAAACAGGATTTCTTATTACATGTTAATAAGCCTGACTACCTAACCACGGAAGATTATCCTATGAAAGCTACATTATGAAACAATCAGTGCAACTTCAATAATGTCTGAGTCTTGTTTGTTTCTTTCGAATTTAATCCGTTTTCATCAGTGCTTAATTCATTGAAAATGCATTATTTCATGATGATTTTTCCTTTAAAGAATATCGACTCCATGAACATCTGGTCGAGATCTCGCTGAGCTTGGTAGGTCAGTTAGTCACATACAAGGCTTGAAACATGCAAGGCGGGGTTTGCTCGATGGCTCGATTCAACAGCTCAGCCAAATTCTTTTCGGAGATTGACAATCGTCATTGCAGAAGGTTTCATTCCTCTTTCACGATTTGTCATTTTTCGAAGACGTTGATCTAGGATAGCAGCCAGTAGCTTTCAAATATATATATGCGAATTATTGGTAGTTATTGGCGAGTTATTGGTGCAAGGCATAGTAAAGATGCAGACTTAATACCAGCTAATTCTAGAAAGGTCATTAATAAGAAAGTGATTTCTGTGATGTGTTGAAATAACGCTGAAACAAACAAAACTCATAACCAACACAATTAAATCTTTAATGGGAAATTCGAATGCATGTCAAAGACTTATTGCACATGCATGTAAACTGTACTCATCTAATGTTGATAAAGTAAAAAAAAAAAAACGTTACTGCGAATTTTCGATTAACGTTATTACTACTTTTAAACGCGTTATTATGAGATTTTTTCACGTAAGTGCGACTTTTTTTGCGTTGTTACGTATTTTGAATTCACGTTATTACGAGATTTTTCGCGTCACTGTGACTTTTAAACACGTTACTACGTGTTTTAAAACACGTCATTACAAGATTTTTCGAGTTAGTGCAACTTTTTTTAGGTTATTATATGTTTTAAATTCACGTAATAACGTGTTTTAAAACACGTTATTACGAGATTTTTCGCCTTAGTGCGACTTTCTTTTTACGTTATAAGGTGTTTTGAATTCACGTTATTACGTGTTTTTGATAAAAATATTCTACCTTCATTTTGACCCTTGTAGGCTTTCGTATGTAGGCTTTCGTAACACAGTGATCATTTTCCGAAATCGTTTTCGCTTTCATATTTATATGTTTTTTAAAGTAAAGTATATGCGACTTTCAAGTGAGTGTTAATAATGTATGAAATGAATGTATTCAACATTGACCACTTTCATACACAACTGTGTATATAAAATTGTTACAAACAACTTAATATTGTTACTTTCTGAAACAAATTGAGAAGACATCAAGGCCTATTAGACAAATCCGCCCAAGCTCGCTCGCTCTCTCTCTCTCTCTCTCTCTCTCTCTCTCTCTCTCTTCCTTCCTCCCTCCCCCTCTCCCTTTCTCTCCCTTCCTTCCTTCCTTCCTTCCTCTCTCTCTCTCTCCATTTTTTCACGATGGGTGTCTGATTCTGCCAGCTTAATAAAATTGGGGAGAGAAACAGAGACCCGAGATGGCCTGAATACATGCCCAATAAGATTAGGCCTATTGATAGAAAAAAAAAAAAAGGTTCAACGTGAGTAGATATAAAGAGAGAGTTCTGGGATTTACCCACCCCTCAACCACTCTAAATCTACCCATATCCGTGGTTCAATTAATTAACCATCTCCCTCTTTAAAAGTTATATGGTTGTGTTTAAAACCATGGTTGGCACACCACCAAATTAACCATATCATCAACCATCTTTAAAAAAACACAACCACCCAAAATTCAACCACCTCCCTGGCTAACTCTGAAATCCGACCATGTAGATGATTAAATTAATGTTTGACCACCTCCCTGCTTAAATCCAATTTCAACCATCTCCTCCTCAAATCTAAATCCAACCACCTCCCTGGCTAACTCTCAAACCCAACCATCCCCCTGCTTTAGTTAATAATTCAACCATATCCCTGGCTAACTCTCAAACCCGACCATGTGTATCATTAAATTAATGTTTGACCATCCCCCTCCTCAAATCTAACCCCAACCATCCCCCTCCTCAAATCTAACCCCAACCATTTCCGGCCTCAAAACTACATCCCAGCGATTGTATTTTTAGCCCATATAGCTATATGAGCGAAATTACAGAATTTTTACTCTGTCATGTGATATATATTTTGTCCTATACGTAGTAAATGTTCTAAGATCTGCGTCTTTATCTTAGTGTGTCCCCAAGCTAATGTATCGATATTGTTCCCGAGGATAGCGTTTATCGTCGTTTCCACTCAAGGCGACTTTATTCACCTCTTCAGTATACAACTCATGATTATGGCTTCTAATAACTACCATTCTCCTTAATTGTGTCTTATTTTCAAACAAACACTCTTTATAATGATCGTGTTTAATAAATGCTTTTACTACATGCTTTTTAATTCTCTTACATTTTTTACACTCCACCTCATCATCACACATTTTATAAGAGTATAGTTTAGACCTGAGGCCCACAAACTCCTCAATAATCTTACCACTTGTCTCATCTTTAAACATACCTACAACTTTCTTATTTAATCCGTTGGGAATACCTGAAGGGTGATCAGCTGGATAATCACTTGTATCAAACCAATCTTTAACATCACCACTAATATCTTTATAAAAATCTTCTGTTTCTATTTCATACATTAAACTATCTGTATCAGTAAAACGAAGTTTAACTTTTTCACCATATTTATCTTTAATATAATTATAATGAAAGTTATACATCAATGACTTACTTAAATCTAAAATACACATCCCCACATAAATAGGTTTATTAAAATATAAACGTGTTTTTTTCATTTGAATTATACATAAATTTTCATCAAGGACGGTTATGTCGTAATAGTTTGGTTTAGCGGTTAATTTTTCTGCTTTTGCTCTGGTACTAACTAATCTTGTATCTACTCTATTTCTAATATTCTCCATAGTCTTACCAAATACAGAATTATTCATAAGTTTAAAGAAATCCTTTTCAAATGTGGTTTTACCTTCTGCTCTTAGTCTAGTATTTTTATCAATATAAGGTTTTAACCACTCACTTTCATTAAAAGTTAACCCTCTATGAATCTTTTTAAGCTTTAGGTCTAAACTTAAATACAACTTTAAATTTTCATGGTGTAATATATATTTATTTTTATCATATAAATTAGGTATAAGTTTCTCAACTTTACCAGTCTTTAATCTTTCAGGAGCCAACGGAAAATCATTATGTAAATCATGTAATTCTTTAGGATATTCTAAATCAACCTCTAATATACAAGGGTGACTCTGCCAATTTTCTAAATCATTTTCATCCATCCATTTAAAATTACCAGTGGGAAGTTTTTGGCACATTGCCCAACCATAGAGATTATTCGCATCCAAATAATTAATAAATTTTGTTGGTTCTTTTG
Source organism: Hippopus hippopus (assembly GCA_946811185.2). Taxonomy (NCBI): domain Eukaryota; kingdom Metazoa; phylum Mollusca; class Bivalvia; order Cardiida; family Cardiidae; genus Hippopus; species Hippopus hippopus. Next base: position 36,804,431 of record OX328102.1, on the reverse strand, counting down.
GGTTATATTTTTCACCCATATATATATTATTTGCTTTTGCATATCGCTTAAAAATGGTTGAAATACCTCCTCTTATTCCGTTTTCAATAAATAAAATCATATCAGGGTCTGATAATAATTCCAATTTTACTTTAGTAGTTTTTAACATTGCCTCCCAAGCTAGTCCCGGCGCAGTATAAAACCAAGATGGGTCTAATCCATAATTATTAAAGCAAACATTCCTAAAATTTTCAAAGACATCCGCCAACAGTAAGACATCAGTCTTATTATATAAGTCATGATAATCTTTAAAAGTTTTCATCTCGAAGGTTTTCCATACATTTAATGCATGTTGGTAATCCTCCTCCCAAATTCCACTATATTTAAGCTTTGAGTAAAATTCTCTTTGTTTGGGTAACTTTGTTTCCTCTAATTTACTAAGGTTATCAAACCATTCATATGGAAATATACCTTTTTGAGAGACTAATTCAAGCTTTTCCCCCTCAAAATATTTCATAAGATTAGTCTTGTCCTCCTTAGCTAGAGTGCTAGCTAATTCATCTAAACTTTTACCTAAACATTTTATACTATCAAGGAATCTGATCTCATGCGTTTTAATTTTCTTTATTTCTTTTTCTGTTTTCTTATCTTTAACAGTGTATTCTATTGGCACATTTTTAGACACACTTATATATGTTTCCTTGTTTGTTGGTATACAACTCGTCTCACCAGGTGTACTCATTAAATCTTTTATAAATAAATGAGCATCATACTTACTATAATTATGGAAAAATATGGGTGTAAAAGTAGGTCTTTTACATTTTAAATTACACACACTGTGCGCAGCCCCCCTAAACTTTCCAGTATAATGACAATGGTCCATCACTCTTTTCATGCCATTACATTTTTAAGCGGTTCTTTACATTCTGGACATATTTCCTCTTTATCTTTCTTCTTCTCCTTTGTCTTTCTTTTACATTCCGAAAATGGTCCCCTACATATCCAGCATTTTTCTGCTTCATTAAACTCTCTTATATCCTCGACTCTATAAATCATTTCCCTCGTTGGTATCCTATCCATTTCTCTTATAACATTTTCTAAATCCTCTATGAATTTCTTAGATGCAATTTCACCAGAATGTTGAAAAAGCTTTGAAGGGTAAAAATCTTCATAATGTGATTTAACATAAAAACAATACCCTGAAATGTTATGCACATTGATTACTTTTGTCCCGCTGTCTTTCTTTTCGTTTTTCTTTTCTAATGTAGACTCCATATCCGCATAAATTGTAAAAGGATGTCTCTGCTGTTTATAAAAATTCTGAAAAGATATCTTGGTACCCTTTTCAGGTAAGTCTATTCTACAAGCATCTTTTTCACCACAATACTTTAAATGTTTATTTAAAGTTTCTTCTTTTTGAAAATGATTTAAACATCTTTCACAAATATAAGTTTTACCGTTATGATCAGATATTTGTTTAGATAACAATCTACTCATATTTTTAATTAAACAATAATGTTTTTTACCATCCTTCTCAAGAAGTAAAAGATTAATATGGTGTTCTCTTTACTTCTTTACTTAAACTAAGTGGATAAACACCAGTGGAATCAATATATCCATAAATTGATACGGATATAGATGGGTTTAGGGTTTCAAATTTAATTCTATCCTGAAGGGAAACAGGGTAATTAATCCCTTCCATATTTATAGTGTTTAATAATGGTCTTTCAATTATTTCAGGGTGTTCAATTTTTGGGTTCAAAGCTATAAGAATACAATATGCAAAACACATATCATCATTCCTATTTATTGGATTAATAACACTTTTTGTATTTGCTATCTTAGGAGGAGTTGGGAACCAAGAATTACCACTTATTGGGTTATATGATACTGTGTGTAATCTTAAATCGATTATGTAAAGAACTTTATAATAATCTTATTTCATTTCCTCAGTTGCTATATCAACTAATATCTGTTCCCCCATTTCTTCATATATTTCATCCACATCATCCCCATCTAAATTAACAATTGGAAAACCGGAATTAAAATTCATCTCTTTTAAACGATTTTCAATAGAGTGTTTCATCATACACTTCATAATAAGTTTAACTTTTGTTCGACGATTATTTCTCATAACATTGGTTAATTTATCTTTTGCTAAATCAAGGAAATCAGCTGGTGTAAAAGCTCCTTTACCTTTTATAAAATATTCTTTGGTAAAACCTTTAAATGCTCATGGCCCTTCTATAATCTCTATTTTATCTTTATCCTTATATAACTCATCTATTTTTTCTTGTAAAGCTTTTATCCTAGGTGATATTTTTTTTGGAATTTTTCTAATACTATCTAAATAGTTCATCAACTCCTCAGCTGCGGCTGTAGGTGGAGTTGGTACCAGGGGTGGTGTGTAAGGTGTTGGTGTGTAAGATGTTGGTTTTAATACAGGGGCTTCAAAATTACCAATATCATAATCTAATATTGGCGCTCCCCGATTAAATAAGAGGTTGATTAATTGAGCTCTTCTAAGCGTAGAGTATCCTCTAATTCCTCGGTTTTTAGCTTCTTGTTTTAAGTCTTTTACTGTGAACCTCCTGAATTGATCAGCAAGACTAGGAGGTGGAGGATTACTTAGGCGCTCAATTAATTCAGCTCTTTTAAGTCTAGAGTATCCTCGGATTCCTCTAGACTTGGCTAAATTTTTTAAACCTTGTACGGCATATATAGTATAATTCTCCATTTTTATAAATAAAAAATTAAAATCTTAATTCATAATAATTTTATTATGGAATGTCATAATAAAATTATTGAATGTTAATCTTATATTTATTCTTCCAAACTCTTCCGTTCCATTTCGTAACTGTTTGAGGACAACGATCTATAAATTTACCCGCCTTGTAAATTGATGGGAATATTATTATTTCACCAGTTTCAACATCTTCTAAACTGACTTTCTTAGGATTATTCTTAATAATTTTTAATCTTTCAAACTTCGGATCCTTGCTTATTTCTTTTTCAGGCAACTCAGGGGACTCCTCTGGGAACAACCCATGTTCTTTCACTTACTCAACTAGCCGCTTTTTATCCCAGTATGAGAAAAAAATCTATATTATTATCTTTAAGAACTTTTTTTAAATATGTAATCTTTATCATTTTTATATATAAGAAAAAATATTTTAATACACTACACTCATTTTATTTCCATCAGACTGGAAGTTAATTAACTTATCACTAATAATAACAGCATATGCCTCAGTGTCCGCAGGTACATTTGCGCAGAAATTTGCCTTAATTTGGTTATCAGTAACAGAATATTTTAATCTCTCACTTTGTTTGGAAACGTCAAACACAAACAAAGGATAAAGGGTTACATAATCTGTGTGAGTAATGTTAGGGTTTGACACCAATTCATCCATGTTATAAAACTTAGATCTAAATAGAGCAGCATCACCATAAGCTCTACTAAATCGATGCGCAGTGAATGAAATATTATATTCAACCGCAGGGTATCGGGTGGAATTTAACATAACATAAATATTTTTAACGTCTACATTGTTGAATGTGGATGGATTTCGCTCTTGATTACCAATTTTATCAGTCTGAAAGCCTACAATGATAAAACGTGGCACCTCGGGAGATGATTTAACTGAAAGTCTCCAGGTAAATGTTGTTGACTGAGGAACTGAAATGGAGTCGCATTGCCTCAGTCTATATCCAACCGGTATTTTTTCTTTTTTCTCGATAATTTTATAAAGTTCCTGCAGGTAGCACGTGAGGCATAAACCATGATATTTTATCCAAAGTAATTTCACCAACATCAACACCAGCAGCTCTAAAAATCGCATCATCATCATCATTCCTTGTCAAGGTGAGAGTCTGCTTCATACCATACAATATCTTATCATAATCTTCACAAAAACCAAATATATGTTTTAATGGAACTCTAAAGCTAAATGTTCCCTTTGGAACAGAATTATTAATGATGTATAATTTTCTTATATTCCAACCTATGTTTCCAGCAGCTGCATTAACTGTTGTATCCTTATACCACAATTGGTTTAACCCCTGTGATTTGGAAAAAGCATCCGGATATTTTAACAACCCAAGCATCGTAGTAGCCTGACCAGGATGTGTTAAGGATTCAATTACCATACCTGAAAGTGGATACCTGATATTTTTAAACAGGTGCATCAGGGCGTTGTTTGTTAGAGAAATGTTGTCAGCATTTGCGTAAGCTGTTCCATTAGTCTTTATTAAACGACCTTCTATAAGTAAATAACTCTCACTAGGATGAGTAAAAATATTTTGGGTTTCAATGCTAATTCTAATATCTCCTCCTGAGTTGTTGAGATTTGCACCTGTGATCGGTTCATACTCATGGTGTTCATACTCATCAATACTGTCATCTTTTAAAATTGGGTCGGTAATTCTTAAAATGTCCATTTTATTATTGCAATTATAATTTTAAATAAAAATTATAATTGTATTATTTTTTATTTTTTCTTTATACTACCTTAATACCAGCCCCACTGTTTAATTTTTTAACTAAGTCTTGAATAGCTATGGCACTTCCATCTATTAATGTATTAATGTTTTGTGTTGTAGGGGTATCAACGGGTTTCGGTGTTGTGTTATATTTTTGTAAAATTTTCTTTGATTTTGGTGTTAAAGCTTTTGTAACTAATTATTTCCCTGCTTCTACAGCTGCACTCTTTCCAACCTCTAAAGCTTTCTTTGCTCCTTCCTTAGCTACACTCTTTCCCACATCAAGGGCAGAAGATGCTATTTGTTTAGCCGCGCTACTTGTAAAAAGCCTCGCTAAAAAGTTAGCAATGCTGTCAAAGATTCCTGTACCACCATATTAATATATTTTTTTTTTAATCCGTGTTTTTTATTGATAATCATTTTTTATAGTATAGACATTAAATTTTTATAAGCGTTTGATTTCAAAACACCTTGTCTTTTTAATTCATCACAAATACTCACTAGCTCATTTTTTACACCTGTGTTACCTGCTTTTTTACTTGCCAACAACAGGTCTAGTCTTTCTATTAATGCGTTAGGGTCAGACGGCATAACAACGATACCCTTTCCTTCATATTTTCTTCTATTGTGCCAAATATCACTAAGTATAGTGATCCATTTTGGACCTCCAGAAGATTTAGGACGTGGATTATCCGGATTGTTATTTTGACGAAGAGCATTTGTTTTTACCATCATCTTTGCGTAATTATCTTTATCATAAATATTGTCATTCGGGTTATTAGATATGATTAACTCCCATAGACCAGGCGTTCCTTTATATATTTCTTTACCAATTATAATATCATCTTTATCAAACATTACTAGTTTCTTACCAATATATAAATTACCTTTACTTTTATCATACCTTACTCCAAATGTTGTATCTGATATTTTCGGATCGCCAAGCTTCATTAAATATCCCTTCGCTGTTTCTCCAAGATCTTTTCCTTGTCTTTCTAATGATTCTTCAATAGCCTTTATAGGTGAGTCTGGAAACGTAATAGTCTGTGGTAAGCTTTCTATACCCTCTTTAATAGGTCTAAGTCCCTCCGTAATCTCCTTTGTTGTAGCTTTTTGTGTTTCCGTAACAGGTTTAAAAAACTTTGAAAGATCAGTTTGGAGCTGTTGTTCACCTGTTCTCTCTGCTAATAGATTATCCCGAATATTCTTTTTTGTTTCAAGATACTCTTTTACAATTAAATCCCTTTTTGCAGGATCAGTGATTTTTAAAAAAGACATTTTTTAATTACTAAAATAATTTTTTATCTCAGTTTTTAACATAGTTTTTTAACATAGTTTTTATCATAGTTTTTAACACGTTTCATAACTAAAGCTGCATGAAAACTTTATTTTTAGTCTTTTAATATTCAAGCGCCCCACCATGATGTTTTTCAACCAACCTCCGAAAGGACTTCCTTTGCTCACGCCTCCCTCTCTCAATTAAACTTTCTTCATTTTCGGTAGATATCTTTTTCTTAGTTTTTGTTCTTATTTCTTATACTTCTCTTGTTCTTCCATGACAAGTTTAAACTCTTCATCTGATATATGATTGTCAACTAAAGCTTTGGATATATGTGAAGCAATTGTATCAAGCTTAGCATCAGCTATCATTCTAATCTTTTGATGTTTTTCTCCCTTTGTTTTTGTATTTCTTACTACATATTTACCTACCAGTGAAAGAAGCCCGGTTGCCGCAGCTGATGCTTCTAATGCTATGACAGCTGGAATAGCTACAATAGTAGATAACAACCCAATTCCTCCAACTCCACAAGCCATGGTAATAGTAATGAGAACCGTATCAATATTATCAACAACTCTTCCGGCTCTAAAATATTTCTTGGCTAGGGCTTCTCTTTTTTGAACTTCATTCTCAAGAAACTTCTGTACTTCGGATATCTTTTGTAAACGGTAGGAATGGCCTTTGTCATCTAGTGTCATCATTTCAATAGACGGGGCTGAAGGTGTATTACTTTCTTGAGGTAACGAAGGATAGACTTTATTAGGATGTTTTTGATCTATATCTGACATTTTTTTATTAAAATGATAATTTTTTATCTCAGGATTTTAAATATTTTAGATAGCAAAATAACTCACCCTCAGGTAGTTCAATTGGTTTTTGTGAGAAATTATAAATGTAGACTAAGATATCATTAGTCTCATTATCAAGATGTGTCCCATTAAAAATGGTTAAACTATCTTTCCATTTATTACTAACAGATATCACTACAACTCCTTGTGTAGTTATATAACCAAATCCTAACGATACTATTTTTCCATCTTTAGAAGGAATCTTAATGTCATCTTGAGAATAAATTTTCCATTTTAAAGGATCTTTCTTTATGGGAGGATAATCAACGTGTAAGTTAGGTTTCCAAAATATAGTTTTATGTTGATTAGTAATATTAGGTTTTATACCAAATTTGTGTACATTCATCTTTTATTTTTGTTATAAATAATATTTAAATATTATTTAAAACATTACAATATAGCTCCTAAAATAGGTATATTAGGAAATGGACTATTAGGCCCGAGCAAAAGTCCTTTTCCGTCATAAATTTTTACTCCTTGCTTTAAATACAAACCATCACCAACAGACCCTAATCCTTTACCTTTGTATGGTTTTAAGTATAATCCAGATCCATCACTTTCCACCTGACAAACGCATCATCCTTTTTTAAGATAAAGACCTGACCCCAGTGCTTTTTTTAACCCCTGTTTGAGCTAATCCAGAGAGAGCACCAACACCTAAAGCTGGTAAAACGGTTTTTGCTAGCATCGGTAAAGCACTAGCAGCCAACCCAGCTAACATTCCAAGAAAACCTCCCTCTATTTTCATATTATGTTTAAGTTGTTTCGCAGACATTTTAATAGTTATACCTTTACCCCCCTCATAGGCTTTAGCAAACTTTTTTAGTTGTGAATTAGTAATTGCTAAAACATCATTACCTTGTAAATCTTCATGACCTAAACGAATACTTACTGGGCAACCAGCTTTAACAGCATATTGAAGCTTTTGCTTTTGTCCTTCAGATACATTTACTTTAACATTAGTGTAAGTAGTCATTTTATATATAACTATTTTTTTATTTATCTCGCTTCTCTAATATGAAACCTAATTGTTAAATTTTCACCTCTAAGATTTAGTAATGTTCCATTTTGATCCGTAATATTTACCTCTAGGCTATGTATTTCATCTAATGTTATTGGTAAGTATACTAAATTAAGTGGTGACTCAATTATCTTATATCCAGGTGCAACATCTGGGAAAAAAGAGTAAATAGTGTTTTTTGTTGAACCATTAACATAACTTCCTGAAATAACATCTATGTTAACAAGCAAACTGTTTATACTAAGAATGTTCACTACATTCTCTGACTCGTGAAATCTTTGTGTATATTTAGAGTGAGTAAATCCTAATACTTTAGAAATGGAGTTTGGTTGATTAAAATCTACTTGATAACCATCTTCTAGAGTAAGAACAGACTTTAGAGTATTGGTGTTTGCAGAAATGTTAATATAATACTCTTCATTAACTTCATCGTAATGACCTGTATTTCTCATTTCCTGGTGAATGGTATCATTAATGTCAACAAGGTCATAACTTCCTTCAGGTATTTTTATTTTAATCCATGAATCACCATCGTCTGGAGAATAAACAAATATGTTGTTTGTTTCATCAATATTTGGAAAAGAGTAGTAAGTTTCAAGGTTTACTAAAGCTATTTCATATTTTTTATCCTTTTCCAACTTAATCGGAGGATTAAATCTTGTTCTAAAACGTGTTTTGGTGTCGCTTACTATAATTTGAAATGATGTTTTGTGTTCCGTATTTTTTACAATTTGTTCTAAAAGATCTTCCATTTTATAAAAAAGTAAAGATATTATTTAGTTGAGTAAATAATATTTTTTATACTGACCTAGGCATGTAAAAATTGTCAAAACCGTTTCTATACTTTCCATCATGTTTTTTACTGGTTAAATCAATGATAGCAAAACCGTGCGGTCTTTCCCATGCCTTTTGACAACATTTTCTAAACACATCCTTAGGCATATCTTCACCTACATGATCGTTATAAATATGATTAATGTTTTTTTAGGTCTTGTGGAAAAAGGCAAATAAAATTAGCGTTTTCTCTAATAGTTTGTCTTGGTAGTCTAAAATAATTTTGTGAGAGGTAAAAGCAGTCAACATTACCATGTCTTCCCCGAATGTAGTAACACTCACATTTGTTTTGCATTTCTAAAAGTAAATCATCAAAAATCATTAAATTTTTATTTTCTGAGTTTAACTCTCTCCGATCAGGCACATCACTCGCATTTTCAAAAAAGTTACAATTTATATCCGAGTTGTTTTTTTTATCGTTTTAATCCATTCTTCAACCAAAACTGTAGGGGGTATGTTTAGTTCTTGTATTTCATCAGGCATGTTAAACGACCTTAAGATACATTCCTTTGGTAGTTTTTCTTCAAAAGCCTTTTTTAGTATTCGGTATTCCGGTTGAAAAAGGCTTTTTCCAAAAACACTCAAATCATTGTAGTCAAGCCAACCTGGCCTAAATAAAAGGTTTAACAGTAAGGTAGTTTTACCACATCCTGATTTCCCTACAATTATTCCTCTGATACTTTTTGGTAAAAGAGAGTGATTAAATCTCCTTGATACTACTTCATTCCATGATAAATTTACAACGTCCATTTTATATAACGACAAAGGGTTGATCATTGCTAAATAAAGCTATAAATAATTTACCTGTTGAAATGCTTCTCCCTGGACACAATTTCACGGGACCCGGCACTAAATTAAAGAAAAGACTCAATGCAGATTTAACACCAAAGAAATGGAGCAAACCAATAAACCGCGTTGATAAAGTTGCTTATCATCATGATGTTTGCTATCTTCAATACAATGACACTGCCACAAGAAACGCAGTGTGCGATAAAAATATGTTAACAGAGTTAAAAGGTATTTACAATCCTACTATTAGAGAAAAAATGGAAAGAGGGTTGGTAAGTAAACTCATTGGAACGAAGATGAAATTTGGAATGGGGGTTAAAAAAAAAATTTCAGCATGATAAATTTAGCGGAAGAATTACATAAACCTGTAAGAAGAAAATTTAAGAAAAGGAGAGTTATAGTTAACGGTATAGATAAGATATGGGCTGTGGATTTAGTAGACATGCAAGCATTTTCTAAGTTTAATCACGGTGTAAAATACCTTCTCGCAGTCATTGACATCTTTTCCAAATACGGATGGTTAGTGCCATTAAAAGACAAAACAGGGAAATCTGCTGCTATAGCAATGAAGAGTATTTTTAAGGAAAGAAAACCTGAAAAAATGTGGGTGGATAAGGGTAAAGAGTTTTATAACAAGGAAGTTAAAGACTTGGTTGAATTGTATTCCACTGAAAATGAGGAAAAATCTAGCGTGGTTGAGAGATGGATTAGAACAATGAAAGAAAAAATGTGGAAGTATTTTTCTGATAACTCCACAAACGTTTACATTGACGTGTTATCTGATCTTGTTAAAGAATATAATAACACAAGACATTCTTCTATTAAGATGACTCGGGTAAATGCGAGTAAAAAAGAAAATGAAACCAAAGTTTGGAGAAATCTTTACCCTGATCATCTTGAAATAGAAGATATAAAGCCTAAGTTTTCTGTTGGAGACAGAGTAAGGATAGCTAAAAAGAAAAAGACTTTTGAGAAAGGTTATACAAGAAGATGGACTGAAGAGGTTTTTACAGTTTCTGAAGTAAAACTTACATCGCCTGTAACATATAAAATTGAAGATCTTAATGGAGAAGAAATAAAGGGTAGCTTTTATGAACCTGAACTGCAGAAAACCAGTCAAGAGCTGTATAGAATAGAAAAGGTTATTAAAAAAGGAAAAAAGAAATCTCTTGTAAAGTGGAAAGGTTATTCTGATGAATTTAATTCATGGGTTGACAATAAAGACATTAGAAATATTTAACTATAAAAGAATGTTAAATATTTCGATTGAAAACGTAATTTTACCAAATAAACCATTGAATAATTTTGAATTAGAAGATGCGGTAAAAAGATTAGAGATTCCTTCCTTTAGGGGAGTTTTTTTAATAGATACATTACCGAGAAAACCGAATAAAAAAGAATGTGGTATAGTAAACTTTGATAAAAGTGGTGGACCTGGTACACATTGGGTTGCTTGGTATAAAAATGGTAAAACTAAAATTTATATTGATAGTTATGGAATACAACCACCTAATGAAATTCATGAGAATCTAAAAAGCCCTATACACTATAATACTGACCAAATACAACAAGCTGGACAAGTATTTTGCGGTCATTTATGTTTGTACATTCTAAAAGAGTTAGGCTCGGGTAAAAAGTTTCAGACAGTGATAAATAAACCTTTTTAATAATAAAAAATGCCTGTTGATAAATTTGGACGAATGAAAGATGATAAAACAAGCGGTGATGGTGTGTCACTCGCTTACATAAATAATAATTTTTTGCGTAAAGATGGAACAACTGTTGTTACTGGTTCTATAGATATGGCTGGTAATACATTAACGAGGGTTAGTAATCCAGTAAATTCTCAAGATGTTGCTACAAAACGTTATGTTGATAATAATTCTGGGGGATTATTAAAAGAAAATGGTCGGTATCATGTTCTTGGATTTCTAAATATGGGTTTCAATAAAATAAGAAATGTTAAAGAACCCACAGAACCAGATGAAGCTGCTACTAAAAATTATGTGGATAGGAGTGGTAAAGCAATAGTAGAGCAACAAGACGGCACTTTTTCCGCTATTGCAAATATAGATATGCGGGAGTATACTTTAATTAATCTTTTGGATCCCGCAGATGCACAAGATGCTGCGACTAAAAAATATGTAGATAGCGCAAATAGAGCCTTCGTTTATGGAGCTGGCGGGTATATGGCAGTTTCTGACGTTTCTATGGGAGGACGAAAAATTAATAATGTTGGAAGCCCTTTAGAAAATGATCAAGCTGCAAATAAGTTTTACGTAGATACCGTCGTTGAGGCGGCTACCGCGGGTGAAAAAGCTTTAACAAAAAAACAAGATGGATCTTTTTCAATGGCTGGTGGAATAGATATGAATGATCACTCGATTACCGGATTACCAAATCCTGTATCCCGTGACTCCGCTGTCAATAAAAATTATGTTGATAACGGTGGAGCTATCGTAAAAAATCCAGATGGAAGTTTCACGGCGGTGGCTAACGTAAATCTTCAAGGTTTTTCTCTAAAAAACGCGGCAACCCCGGTAGAAGAGAGAGATTTAGCAACAAAATCCTACTTGGATAAAAAAGTCTCCCTTCCTTCTCCCATAGGTCCTAAACCCATTATAACTGTGTGGGCTGAAGAACAAGGACCAATGGGAGAAGGTAATTATGAGTTCTCTTTTGGTAATGGTAATTCAGGTAGCAACCATCGTATGGGGGGGGTTACTGCATGAGTGCACCGGGTAGAATTATAAGAGGAAGTTTAACGTTTATTAAAAAGAACTTTTACGCAGCAGAAGAGATAAAAGTTGATATTGTGGTAAACGGATTGGTGCAGGTTGGTTACTCTATTATTAAAAAAGCGAATGAAATTTGTAGCTGTACAATTTTTCCAAGGGCATTGGAGGTAAAGCAATGTGACATCATAAACTTTATGTCAAGATCAACCAACCGTGATGTAATACACGCTTACATATCTATTTTGATAGAGTTAGACTTGTACAAATATAACTTTGTTTATAAAAGTTATATTTTACGTTTGATATCTGTTTCAACCTTACAAAGAGGACATTTGTTTAAATTGGATATTGTGTCGCAGTCATCACAAATAGATATATGGCCACAATTGCAAAATAATATCTCAGAATCTTTTTCCCAATATATCTGGCATTTTTCTGATTTAAATGTTATTTTTCCGTTAAAAACTTTTATTTGTGGAGTATATTCTTCGGATAAAATATCATGTCTATAGTTGGTACTTAAAGTTGATTCTATAAATTCGTATCCGAAGGATGGAAACAAAGCTTCAATGCATGTAGAACATTGGTCACCATTACAAAAACATTTCCGGTCAATATTTCCACCAGATATTGTTAAAACTGGTAAAAAGGTTTCCTCTTGCATATAAGTGCCATTGGGTAAAAAGTCTTCATAAAAAACTAGTCTGTCAAAATTTCTTAAAAAGTTAATATAAATACCGTATATATTAGAACCTTTAAGAACCCAATAATAATCGTCTTCTGTTTTTAACCAAACAATGTACTTAATACTGCTGCGATCTTTCATTGCTTTACTACATTCATAGTAGAAATTAGGCTTTAAGTTCTTGAGTAATTCAATATGATTTTCATTTGCTGCCTTATCAAAGCATATATATTTTCTATAATCCCAAAGAGTTGATACCTTTTCAGAGGTGGGAGTGTAAATAAGTTTATTTTCTAACATATCGTTTATCACCAAAGATATCTATTCTTGTTTTAACACTCATGATTATTTTTATTATTTTTTTTTTTTATTTATTTAATTTCACACTAAATATTTAACTTCTGTGTTGAAGTTAAATATTTAAAATTACTTATTCCTCATCCTCGTCAGAACTTGGACATTCATCTAAGATATTAGGTAAGATTTTTTTTTCCTTTTCCTTTTCTGGTAATTTTACATTCTTCTCTAATATTTTTACTGACATAACTTTAATCTGGATCGTTTCGATGTTTTTATTTTTAAATATTTCTTCTACTTTTAAAATACAAAACAACTTACAAGCAATTTTCTTATATGAAAGAGGGTTTACCTCTTTGTTGTTTTCATCGTAAAAGCAGGTCTTATATTGTTTGTTTTCGTAAAGTTTTGGGTATAACATAGCCGATCCATCCTCATAATATCTTAAAATATTAATTGTGTCTAAATTTTTAATCTTATCTTCTCTTAGTTCTTTGTCCATTCCATGCTCTCGGAAGAAATCTGTTAGTTTTTCCAGATCTTCTTTAAAAGCTCTTTCCTTTTTCATAGGCTTTTCACCGTTATAACATAGTAAAGATAAGGAGTAATCTTTTAGATCTTTTCTTTCTGCGTTATTTCCAAATCCTGCATTAACACCATATGAAAACATAACAGGCGTACGCATAAACAACGAACCATTTTTTATTATTAGGGTATCTGTACTTTACTGGAATCTTAACAAAAGCATACTCTTTGCTTTTATATTTATTCGCGTAATTTATAGAAAGGTCTTCTTTACGAAGTTCTCCACTTTTGATATAATTCATATCTGCACTCATTTTTTATATATAAGATTTTTTTTATTTGACTTAATTAATTTTTTTCTTAAGTCCCATACTGAAGAGGTGAATAAAGTCGCCTTGAGTGGAAACGACGATAAACACTATATCCTCGGGAACAATATCGATACATTAGCTTGGGGACACACTAAGATAAAGACGCAGATCTTAGAAAATTTACTACGTATAGGACAAAATATATATCACATGACAGAGTAAAAATTCTGTAATTTCGCTCATATAGCTATATGGGCTAAAAATACAAATCGCTGGGATGTAGTTTTGAGGCCGGAAATGGTTGGGGTTAGATTTGAGGAGGGGGATGGTTAGGGTTAGATTTGAGGAGGGGGATGGTCAAACATTAATTTAATGATACACATGGTCGGGTTCGAGAGTTAGCCAGGGATATGGTTGAATTATTAACTAAAGCAGGGGGATGGTTGGGTTTGAGAGTTAGCCAGGGAGATGGTTGGATTTAGATTTGAGGAGGGGATAGTTGAAATTGGATTTAAGCAGGGAGGTGGTCAAACATTAATTTAATCATCTACATGGTCGGATTTCAGAGTTAGCCAGGGAGGTGGTTGAATTTTGGGTGGTTGTGTTTTTTTAAAGATGGTTGATGATATGGTTAATTTGGTTGTGTGCCAACCATGGTTTTAAACACAACCATATAAATTTTAAAGAGGGAGATGGTTAATTAATTGAACCACGGATATGGGTAGATTTAGAGTGGTTGAGGGGGTGGGTAAATCCCAGAACTCTCTCTTTATATCTACTAACGTGTTTTAGAATTGTACTGCCATTCAAGTATTTACCAAACTACACATCTGAACCGATCTATATCGACAGGGATCTAGTTGCAGAAAACAGTTTAAATTGTGACTTAACTGAAAGATATTTATCTCATTGATAGAATACAATGTGAGAAAAGGAAAACATGCCCAATGTTTTGCTTAGCATTCTACATCAGTTTATTCAAATTAGGAAATATTTGGTACAGGGTTAAAACAGACACTGCACTTGTTCTTTTGGGTGTATTATATTCCTGTAGAATTTACTATTTAGCCTCTAACTAATTACATAAACCGATGTCTATAGATGTTCAGCTGATTTGAATATACAATCGGTCGTGCATAATGATGATTATTGCTACTATAAACGATGACGAACCTATGACTGTGACTACGATAATTAATATAGAATCTTGACCAAAATGACAAAATTGTTTTACTGTAACACGAACCCACATACGCTTACCGTATTTTCAGCTCAGGAGCTGGATGGTTGTATTGAATTTAGAAGCATGTTACGTTGTAATGCAAAAATGGCAAAATATCATTTAATAACTGCAATTTGATTTTTTTCGGTTTATAGTTGTGAGGATAATCATCATATTGGTCATCTGACATGGCACACACTTCAGAATATCGAGTGTATATATGTTTTACAAAAGTTTTTGGAGATTCCAAGTAGTGTTTTTCCAGAAATCGTAGTCGCCGACGGAACTTTGTCGGATTAAACATCTTCAACAAACGATTAACCACCAAAAGAACTACAGATTAACATGCACTGACATCCCAGACATTCCGTGCGACAACCTGCAACTGCATATCTATTCAATAACATGTAAAAAAAATATGTGTTTGTGCTTACCTTGTGGAATCTTATGGGCGCAGCCATGTTTTTTACTGGAGCTGGTACGTTGAATTGACAGGAGCAGTAACGTTGACCTGGAGCAAGTACGTAAGGTCTCTCCAGTGTGTACATGTATAGTATAGATTTGTCTACACGCCACGCATATTTTGTTACATAGCTGAGGGGTTGAATTATCTCAATACTATAACTACGGAAGGACAAAGAGACAATTATGTATTATACTTACTGTGGGTTGACTTAAAACAAGTTCTAAAGTTCTGAAGTTTAAACATTGTGTTTATTATAGCTACCTGGGAATAAAGTATATCAAGAAGTATACTATTACTCAAACTACGGAAAGACAAAAGAGACATTTATATATCAGTTACCGATGTATCACAGTTACTGGTTGTATCACAGTGTCACAGTGTATAACAGTTTATGAAAGGTAAACAGGTTAACATGGGGATGGAAATAGCTGTATACAGACAATGTATTGGTTGCTTCAGTCAACCGGCTCACAGAAATAAGTCAAAAATTAAGAAAGGTGTATACAGTCCGTTCACAAATTACAGCGATGTACATTACAGGGTTATAGTAGTCGCTACTTACATGTTGCTATTATTTTCATTTATGAAAAGTTTGGAATTCGGTATTGCTCTCGCTCAAGAACATATTTGTAGTAGTACTTTTGATTCGGCCCATGATTATAGTTGTCAACAGATCTACAGCAAGTCTGTAGGTATAACAGCATACAGTTTATGCGAATTTTACGCTCAAAGATTAATACTACTATCCTCTGATGTGGAACTTAATCCTGGTCCAGACACTGATACAAAAACTATATTAGAGGCAATTGCAGAAATCTAATAAGAGGTATCGTATGAGATAAATTTTGTGAAAAATGAGGTCATGGCGGTGAAATCAGAGTTAGTCGGTTTAAAAATGGAAATGTCATTAAAATCGAGAAAGTGGATAAATTGGAGAAAAAAATTTGGTCGACCTTACAGATCAAATTGACAATGTTAATGCTTGCTCGGAGCAAGTGCAGAGTGAAATTGAGCAGCTAGGATTTGATAATGAAAAGAAGGAGGATGAGCTAAAAGTACTGAAAAAGAGAATCGACGCTATTGAAGCTGAGAAAATAAAGAATCACTTAAGAGTATTTGGTGTTTGTGATGATGAAAATGAGAATGATGAGACTACAAAAGATAAGTTTGTACGGGAAGTTTTCAGTAAAGCATGTCCCTTGCTACCATTTAGTGAAGAGAAAGTGGAATTCATCAAAAGAGTAGGTACGTTTACGGCTGGAAAACCCCGTATGATCTTAGTAAAGTTTTCACATTTCGATACAAAGCTAGCTATGTTGAGTGGCAGAGACATATTACGATATTCTAATATTCGGCTATCAAATGACTCGACACTGAACCAGCGACAAGAAATTCGAAAACTGCGCAACAGGGGAGTGCTAGCTTATTATAAAAATGGAGAGTTATGCAAAATTGAGTCGAATCAAAGAAATACATTAAGAACATTCCGAAGAGGAAATAAAACACTTGAAAAAGGCTCAAGCGTTCCAAGAAACGCAGGCAGTAGAGTAGATGACATTATTGACAAATAGGGCTGTGGCCAAAGCTGAGACACATTAGAGTCATTGAAAATATTAAATTGGAACATTGAAGGTTTACGAAGTAAAAGTGAAGATTCTGAAATTATTGACTACTTGAAAGAACATGATATTATTGAGTTACAGGAAACATGGGAACATGATCAGAGTTTTTTGACTGAATTAATGGCGGGTTTTGTCTGCTTTTTCTGTCCTGCTACAGCTTCAAGTCAAGGTGGCAGGAATATGGGAGGCACATGTGTATATATTAAATAAAAGTACCAACAGTACATAACCAGAATACGTGAAGATTTCCAGTTTGGTGTAATATTGGTGATAGATAAGCTACTCACAAAATTAAGTAGAAATATACATTTTTTGTGTTTATATATCCCACCAGTCGGCTCACCAGTTTATGACAGTTTGTTGTTTAAAGGTATTGATCTAATTGAGAACATTATTATTGACCTACGGCTTGACTCTTCCGAATATCATATTTACATATGTAGTGACCTGAATGCCAGAGTCGGGGAAAAACCAGATTATTTTGAAAATGAAGATGATGTAATACCATCTTTAAGTGACTATTGGTCTGTCCAAGCCATTCCGGGGATTATAGAAAGAACCAGTCTTGATAAAGTAAAAAATAGCAATGGAAGAAAGTTATTATCAGTATGCAAAGAATATAAACTTCTAATCGTAAATGGGCGAACAGGCTCTGACAGCTCCATAGGAAATTTTACATACGTCAGTCATCTTGGAAGTAGCGTTATTGATTATGTAATCGTGTCCTATGATCTGATGGAGCTCATAACAAGTTTCGTATTTAGTGAAAATACAGACAGTAGCCATTTTCCATTGGAAACAGTTATAGGTGAGATAGTTGACAAGACTGATGGAGTTCATGAGGGTGAGAAAATATTTATGTCAACACAGACTCACTGATGAAACTGTGTCCAAATATAGGGAATGTATATTTAAAGATATTATTGAAGGTGGTTTGAACAATCTGGACGCAGCGTTTGACGACTCTAATTCGACAGTCGATGATATACTTGGTATCATTGAGAACAAACTTGTAGGGTATAGTGGCTGTGATTGTGCGAAAATGAACAAAGTAGTGAACTCCCATGATTCTAAAGGGGCAGTTTGGTTTAACAAAGAATGCAGCCAATTAAAAAAGGAAAAGCTGTTGTGTTTAAGAAAATACAGAAACTCACGTTTACAGTCTGATTTGAATTATTATCTAAACGCCAAGAAAAAATATAAATCACTTTGTCGTAAAACCAAGCAAGAGTATCGTATCAAGTGTTTAAAAGCTATCAGCGATAACTCTAGTAGCCCCAAGTTGTTCTGGCAAAACATTAATAGACATTGTAATAGCACAGTCAAGAAGCCAAATCCAATTCCAATAGGCGAATGGTACAATCATTTCAAACATGTCTTACAGAATGATTGTGAACTCGCGTATGAAGAAAGAGGTAGACATGAGTCAGACACTGCAAACAGATTGCTACATAATGAAATTGAAGAGCTTATACTAAATGGAAATATCACTAGTGATGAAGTCAAAGAAGCTGTTGGCATGTTAAAGTACAAAAAAGCAGCCTCAGGGGTTTTGATGGCAAAACATTTAAAACATAGTGTAGATTTTATGTTACCCATATTTGTAAAATTCTTCAACAAGTTGTTCCAAAGCCATACATTTCCCAGGAAATGGTCATATTCGTTACTGGTACCGGTACATAAAAAAGGCACCCATAACGACCCAAACAACTATCGTGGTATTGCCCTGACGGACGTTTTTAGCAAGGTCTACGCTCATATCATTAATAAGCGATTAACTTTTTACTTAGATATGTTTGACAAGATATCTGAATTTCAAGGTGGTCTTCGAGCAGGGTATTCCACGATAGACAATGCCTTTATTCTACAGTCAATAGTCAGCAAACAACTTTCAGTGAAACAAAGGAGGCTATATGTTGCTTTTGTAGACTTTAACAAGGCATTTAATACTGTAAATAATGAATAATGGAATTACAGGCAATGTGTTGGGTGCTATAAAGGCTATATACAGTTCAGTAAAAGCGCGTGTTAAAGTCAGAGATGAATTGAGTGATGTTTTAGATTGTCCAAATGGATTGAAACAGGGATGTTGTTTAAGTCCCAAAATGTTCACTGTCTACATCAATGAATTAAGTAGGCTTATGCAGACCTCTGGGATTAAAGGCGTCCAACTTTTTCCAGATGTAACACAGCTGCTTCTGTTGCTCTTTGCAGATGATTTTGCAGTTATAAATGACACTGTGCAGGGCCTACAAATGGAATTGAACATGATAAGTGATTTCTGTGATGCTTATGGGCTTAGCCTAAATGTCAAAAAGACAAAGATTGTTGTTTTTAGAAGAGGAGGCATTTTGGCCAAATGAGAAAGATGGACTTACAGGAATGAGCCAATAGAATGTGTCAATGGTTTCTCATATGTGGGTGTTTATTTTACGCTAAGTCTTCATTATATCGAATGGCAGAAAAGGTGTCGTCTAAAGCAAAGCATGTATTTATATCTTTGTTTAACAGTC
Organism: Hippopus hippopus; assembly: GCA_946811185.2. NCBI lineage: Eukaryota > Metazoa > Mollusca > Bivalvia > Cardiida > Cardiidae > Hippopus > Hippopus hippopus. Next base: position 36,784,820 of record OX328102.1, on the reverse strand, counting down.
TGAGATCATTGCTTCCAATAGACCATAGAACATTCTTTAAGATATTTGATTCAAAAATAACTTCAATAATGTTATATGGTTCAGAACTATGGGGTCTAAGTGAATTTGAATGTGTTGAAAAAGTGAACACATATTGTTTGAAGCGCTTCATGTCAGTACCACTGAGAACAATTAATGATGCTGTTCGGGGTGATACCGGTAGATTCTCTATGTATATATATTCCTCAAAGCGAGCCATTAAGTACTGGTTACGTATCATAGACTTGCCAAGAAACAGAATTGTAAAAATGTGTTACGAAATGTTAAAGCTATTTGATAGTTTGGGTTATCATAACTGGGTTAGCCAGGTACGCATAACTTTATCAATTAACGGATTTGCTTTTGTATGGGACAATCAAGGTGTTGATGACGTGTCGAGTTTTCTAAATGCTTATTTACAGAGACTAAAAGATCAATACATTCAAATATGGAGAGACAGGTGTAGCAATAGCTCAAAGTTGAATAGTTATATCAATTTTAAAGCAGAGTTTTCTTATGAGCTGTATTTAGATTTTGTTGATGTGGGTAAGTTCAGGAGAGCCATTGCAGCGTTCAGAACTTCCTCGCATCAACTAATGCTGGAAAAAGGGAGAGAACTTGGTCTACCCGTAGAAGAAAGGATGTGTCTCTTGTGTAACTTAAGTGTTGAAACAGAGCTCCATTTTCTTTTGGAATGTGCGTATTACCATGATATATGCTCTAACTGTATACCACAATTCTACTAGAAAAGTCCAAATGAAGAAAAATTTAACATGTTAATGAGCACTGAAAATGAATGTTTAATCAAACACTTATCTCTGTATATATTTTATGCTACTGAAAGGAGAAAAATCAGACTGTAAAGAAAATAACCAGATTAAGCACTACATCACATCTATGTCATTTTGTATTTCTGTATATGTAATGTGTTTGGGCCGGTGGCCATATCATTAATCAATAAAGTGTAACGCCACAAATATGGCTGGTAAGCATCAGAATGATGATGGTGAAGGTTTACTGTACAAATACAAGTGTGGATGAGCTCTTATTCACTATAACACCATGGCTCATAAATGAATACTGACCAACAATGTGAGATAACAGGTGCATCTGCCCTATTGAAATATCAAATCCAAATGAGGAATTCAATTCATCTTGTTAACTCACATTGCTAGTAAATCACCTGATTACTTAATTGGTGTGTGTAAAAAGTGGCACAAGATTAACTATGAATAATATATCTCTGATTTTGGGCAGTTAACTCTCTAAGCAAGAAATATTTAATGTCCACCTCTTTCGATGCCTGGAAATAAACTCCACTGAAACTTAGAAAGAGTTTTATAACATTAGGCTTGACTAAACAAATGGACGACAGAGATCCGAGATCAGTCTGCATGTTCTGTGCAGTCCGATCTTGATTTATGTCGTCTGTAAAGGCCTCTGTTTTCGCCTGTGGCGCTGAAAGGGTTAGATTCATGCATATGTATCCTGTATTTAACAAAAAAGGTGAATAAGGCTGTAGATCATACCTTTACTACTACGTCATGGCAAGTTCAAATTTTCGTACTTTGATATCATTGGCTGAGGAAACTAAATTGATGAAATAACAAGAGAAGGCACTGTAGATAGCATATACAATGTTTTCTTAGTAAATAAGATCAAGATATATTTTACTTTTAAACTTTTTTGTTCGTTTTTTGGATGCAAGAGTTAAATGGTACACGATGTATCAGTAACTTCAGTACTTTGATTTGCACTGAAAGTTTCTGTTTACTGTAATGAATATAATTATTAAGACCATGAAAAAAAGCAAACCATTAAATCTTATATTTTTTTTTATCTAAAATAAAGAAATGAACCAGATAGTTGTTGAATTTTCAGCAATTGATATAAAAAATTAAAATGTATATTAATGAACTTTGGTTATAAGTGCTTCCATTTTATCCATGAATAGGACAAATTGATACACAATAGATCTGAAAATGCCAATTGGGTTGCTTCTAGCATGCATTTAAGGCATTTTGTGTTCAAGAAAATGTGCTTTATCTGAAAAATATCCCTTAGTTTTTCAGATTATGAATTTTTTAAATCATAAAAAATTAGTGCTGTCAGTGCTTTGATTTGCATTGAATGTTATTTTATTTTGTTAGAAATGCATGGAATTATCTAAATATAAGCTTATTACATTACCTGAGATCATTTGGGAGTTTTACAAGGTATAGAATTTCCAAAGAAATGTCAATTGCGAATCAACTAATAACGTTAGGGTTAGAGGTGCACTTGATGACCTTTGACCTCTATAACTTCCAAAACCCCATTCGCCAGGTGGCAGACTTTGGGAATGAGCTCAGGAGACCTTGGGGCTCAAGAAAATCATAGTTCCGAAAATTCCCCCGGGGAAAGGGAGCAAACACACCACTGGCTCATAGTCTATTAGTAACAAGAAGATTTCTAAAGTTTTCAATATGTAAGCCCATGTAAAACTTCTGACCCCCGCGGTGAGATCAAATTCAACCCTAGGGCTATAATTAGGGCATTCTTAGTAGAGGCCCAATAGATAAAGCCACATGCAAAATTTGATAGCCCTAGGCTTTATGGCTAAGTACAGGGAGATTTCTAAAGTTTTCTTTGTATAAGCCCATGTAAAACTTGTGACCCCCAGGGCGGGGCCAATTTTGACCCTAGGGCTATAGTTGAGTACTCTTGCTAGAGGCCCAACTGATAAAGCCACATGCAAAATTTGGTAACCCTAGGCCTAATGGCTAGGTACAGGGAGATTTCTAAAGTTTTCTCTATATAAGCCCATGTAAAACTTGTGACCCGCGCGGCAGTGTCAAATTTGACCCCATGGCTATAATTTGGGCACTCTCGGTAGAAGCCCACTAGATAAAGCCACATGCAAAATTTGGTAGCCCTAGGTCTTATGGCTAGGTAAAGGAAGATTGCTAAAGTTTTCTCTATATAAGCCAATGTAAAACATGTGACCCCCCCGGGTCGGGGCCAATTTTGACCCCAGGGCTATAATTTGAAGAAACCTGATAAAGGTCTACTAGATATAGCTACATGCCAAATTTGGTAGCCCTAGGTCTTATGGTTTTGGACAAGAACATTTTAGAAGACTTCTAATATCTTTAAGTTTTGTTGCCATAGCAACCAGAGTTTTTGAAGGAATCAAACTCTTTCAAGAATTCAAAAGAGGACCATGGCAGAATTATTTCTGTGAAGTTCCATCAAAATTAGATGGGTACTTTCAGAGAAGAAGATGTTTAAAATAAAAGTGAACACATGCACAAACGGACGGATGGACGGACGCATGCACGCACGCAGGATGGACACCGGGCCATGACATAAGCCCGCTGGCCTTTGGCCAGTGGAGCTAAAAATCTGATTACAAATGCAGACGTTATCATGTAAACAAGAAATGGAAATTTTCAACTTTTTTCAACTTGAAATGGCTACTTTTCCCATACTGTTTTTTTTTTTTTTTTTTTTTTCAAAATCAATAGGGTTCAAGCTATTGATGAGATAAACAAACTGCAAGTTTCATGAAAATCTGACCACAAATGCAGACATTATCGCATAAACAAGAAAAAGACTAACGGAGAGACGGACGGACAGACGATAGAAACCACACCATGACATAAGCTCTGCTGGCTTTCAGCCAGTAGAGCTAAAAAAAAAAGTGGGGGGAATAGGGTTAAATGGTAGATGCTCAATAAATTTCAAAAAATTTCATAAAAAAGTCAACTTTTAAGTTTGACTGATATACAACAGAATGAAAAGCACAAAATGCTAACAAATGTAGATGGTTCATAAGCACATCTAATGAAAAAGTAATTTTAAAGTATCTCTAAACTTTTAAAGAAGTCAATTATTAAATGTGATGAAGAGCCCATATAAGTTTTCTGAGTTATTAGAGTACATCTAGATCTACCTGTAATTTGCCAATATATTTAGACCAAGAAAAAAAATTTTTTTTTTTTTTAGGGGGGGGGAGGGAAGTCAGAATCTTAGGAAAAAAAAGTGTGGCCCAAATAGTAGGTTGTACCTTGTTGTCTGAATATTTGTCCGAAATAATAAGGGCTAAATCCGACAAATTAGATCTATTTACAGTACCGGTGAAGGAGTCAAAACTGTAGGAGACCTATAGTTTCAGCAAATTTTCAATCTTGAAATGCATGTGTTTAAATATTTTCTGACCTTTTTTAGCAATTATAAACAAATTAAGTAATAGTTCAGTAGTGGATGGAATAGACCCATGATCAGACATTATGTTCTATTTAGTCTGATGTCTATCTACATCATCCACCAAAGCTTTGAAAATCGTCATTTTGCCATTGGCAGAGGAAATTATAATCTAGATTTATATCACAAGCCATCTGTCAACAAGATTTCACGCCTGTCTGTGGGTACACAAATGTTTGCAGTAAAATTTGGATTAGGGGTATGATGTAACATGCAAATCATTCAAAGCAACAGGGTTGTAATATATCTGTTTATTGTACACACAACTGTTCTACTCCAAGAAACTTATACCTCGCTGCAAGCTGGCCTCCAAAATGACCACACAATAATCCTTTTTCATGCACCCTTTACACCAGCTGATAGTGCTTTTTTGCATTTGGTAATATAGCTGTTTCAAGAACACCCCAGTCGTGTCACATGTTTTGTGTAGTCAGCAAAAAAAAGTCTGTCTGTTTTCTAAAGATAATTCCTGGCAGCCAAAATAAAAAGGAATGCATTTGATAATTAATGCATTAGTTTTTAATTCAAATGGATTACCAGTAACTAAAGGAAAGAAACAAGGTTTCGTATTCATTAATTCTTTCATAGGTAACTTATTGTTTATAGAGAGACAACACACTTATGGCTTTTAGGTGCTTTGGTGGCTTGTGCAGATCAAGATCAGACTGTTTGGTCCGATCTTTGATCTAAATCCAGACTATTCGCTTTGGTGAGAAGTTTTTAACAAAAACACCCTGGGTGTTGCAATTAATTTGGTCTAATTTCATATCTTAAAATTAGCGTTAAGTTAACGGGCTCTCCAAAGATTCACATTCATAATTATGAACATTGTGATGCAGAAAAGAATATCATACTGCTGATCATTATTAAAAACATCTTCTAAAAAATTACTTGTCCAATATTTTGGGAAATTAACGTTACAGACCGTCAGGATATTTAGGAATACTTACTTTTGGAACAGTTTAGAGAAAGGTTTAAAAATGAATTATTTTTGAAAATAATTTAAGGTGTCTGAACTGACTTAGGGCATCCAAATAAACTGGCGAATTACAGTATATTTTCTCTTTTTCTTGTCAGTGAAACTATCAAAACTATCAATATTTGATGTAAATATCGGTGATAGTTAGCAATTTTCAAGTGAACAGTAGCATAAGCCTGCTGGCCACTGGGATCCATCGATAGTCCAATTTATCGTTACACTCCTATCAATCAACCAGCTAAATGGTGAGGTAAATTGGTCCTTGGATTCAAGATATCTACAAAATTTACAGATAGCAAAATTTTCAACCTACATGTATGTCAGTCTGCACAGATTGTGCAGACAGATATGGTTTGATACTTTTTGCAGATGCATTAGACCTCCTTTTCACCAAGCATGAATGAAACAGAAATATCTCCAATTATTTGATTTGTTTTTGAAAGGCTACAAAGCACTGTGGAAAAAGGAGAAAAAGGTTACAAGCATTTTCTTCTTTTCCCAAGACGTTTTCAAAAGCTATCTCATGGTCATTAAAATGCAGGATTGTTACTGTACGTAAAGGATGAAATAGTGACATCCTCTTTTATAGGTTATGTTTGAACTAACACAAGTTGATTGAATACTGTTTTACACTGCTTTCAACATTAAGTCAGTCATATCATGGCAACAGCTCACATATTCATGTATTTCCTAGGTTTCACCAGTACTAGGCAAGGGTTCTTAAGTGTCTTGCCAAAGGACACTCCCACTAAAGACCCAAAGGATCCAGTGAGGCTCAAACCCGGGGTCTCCAGGTCACGAGTCCTACACTTAACCACTGAGCCATGCAAGACCCTTTACTAACATATGAAGGTTAGTAGTTTATATCTATGTGACAGGAAGTTTGCTCCAATACCAATGTAAATTGACATATTTTGCAAATGCTTTGACATACCGAAGTTTCTCCTGCATAACCTGAGAAAACTGTCACTTCAGCAGCATTCAGAAGATTTTTACCTCTAACAGTCAAGTTAGATCCACCACTGAAATTTAAAATTAAATCATTAATTTTACTCTTTTTCTTATTCACTACAAAGTATGCCATTTTATCCTTTTCTAAACTCAAAGCGCTGGTTGCATAATACAAGTTTTAAGATAACTGTGAGTATAAACTCGAGTTTTACGCTATTCCATTGCATAAACACAGTTTACTAAGACCCAAACTAACAGTTAAACCTACTTTATTTAAGAAATAATCTTCTTTCTATCGTGGTTTATCATTCAATAAACCATGGATGTGAGTTATGAGGCACAATGAATAATCCACGAGGACGATGGCCCGAGTGGTTTATTCATTGCGCCTCATAACTCACAACCACAACAGAAAGAAGATTATTTCGATTCTAACATGATCAGCTCTTTATCAAAAGAAAAAAAAAAGTTCATACTTAGTGCACAAGAGCGGATGCAGATAATATTCCCTGGAATAAACCATGGCTGTTCCAGTTACTAAACAAAACAATACCCCACTTCCTGCTCGGTAAATACAAAACGTATCAAAAGTTCAATAAAACCTTAGGCATCGAACATAACATGAAATAAAAAAAAAAACTACCGTTTTACTGTTATAGTTTCTCCCTTTCAAATATGAAAGAAGAATGAATGTATCGTCAAGTATTAGAGATGCAGTCGCTTCGAATGCTCCAACCACTCCCAATCTGATTTCCAATGCAACACTGGCCAGTTTTGAACTGACGTTCACCATGAAAGACACCTGATTTATACATGTTTACCGGTAACATTTCAAATAGTTTCATCATTGTCACTTTTTATCAAAAACAATTAATTTCGGTAAATCCTTGAGTTTTTCTTCGTCCTTGGTCAAGTAGCGGAAAATGACGATTTGTTTATGTCAAGCGACATTCAGTAATAAAATATCGGAGGGCGCAGACATGGAACAGCCACAGGCGACAAACTTTATACAGAATGACGTCACTCTATATAGAATGACGTAGCTTTTACCACGGTTTCATTGCACTGTGTTTATAGCGCTGAATTCATGTGTCATGTTAGAATATAGTTTAGCTTAAACTTAAGTTTAATTTATCCACATAACATGTGAAATCTAAACCAGCATATAGGTAGATTTTAGCTTCAATTTAAGGTAAAATTTGAACTTATTTTACTTTAGAAAGAGAAGATGGCAACCAGTTTTCTATTTTTGATTCAATACCGGTATGTCAGAATGCAGATTAGCCTGTGCAGGGCAATTTGGACGATTTGCCTTAGGATGATTTATCCTAAGGAAAATGTTTGGGTACAATATGGTTACTCGAAGCGCTGGGTTTTTCGTAGGAGTTTCCTTGGGAAAGACACTTCAGAGCCCTAGCCTAGTACTGGCGAAAACCCAGGGTATTTTACATATGAGTTCTCAATGTGATATGTCTGAAATAATGTTGAATACAGCAATAAAAACATTCAATCAATCAAACCATAAAGATCAATCATGTATATCAGAATCCAACCTCAAACACCTTTTTTTTTTCTCCATTTTAAATCATGTCAACCTTTGGACTTCGGACCAAAGTGAATATTCATAAAAATACGTTTGGAAATTTCTGAAAAGGAGATATTGCTTATAGCAAGGAAATTGCCATTTTCTAGCAAAGTTTTCTTTCTTTTTTTGTCTTAACTCTTCTACAGCCATCGTGCCGAAAAAAAGGATAAACGATTTTTTGGACTATGGACCGGTGTCACAGTCTAATGTGGTTACGATAACATGCCATGATATTTAACAGACCAAATTGTTCCATATCCGAAGAAGACACCATCCTCACCAGCATCTTTGACGTAGTGTGGGTAAACAAGATGAGCAATGACCTAAATTATTATTAAATTTGAGTATTGCTGACCTTTATCTTTCCATTCGGGTGGACAGAATAGACAACCATCAGCCTACACATGAGTCCCTACTGCTGTTTTAGCAGTTTGTTTTTAGATAGATTCGGGAAAAAATGATATTGTCCAGAGAAAGAGAATAAATGAACTCTTCCTATCTTCCTCAGAATAGGAGTTTCTAAATCAATGGTTTATAAATATGTTTCAAATGCAGATTAAGAGCCCTCCAGCATTCTCTTTTACCATCAAAATGAAGACAGTTTAGTGCAAGACCAGTATTCAACTGCTATGTAATCTGATCTTATCTACCTGTCCTCACACAAATTCAACTGATGTATTGCAACGTCATGAAAGGCTTTGATTATTTTGGACAGAGAAACTTCCTAACACTACAAAATGATCCCTGGTTTTTATGGCTTCTGTGAAGATAGATTTGAAAATATTGTGGAAAAATGAAAATGCTTGTACCAAGCATTTTATCAAACAATGTTTTCAACTCTTCCGGAGAAAAAAAATCTATCATTTGAGCAGCAGTTATTTTGACGTTTGCAATTTTTTTTCAATTTGGACAAGATCAGAATTTTATTGTCTGGTAAAGAGTTTTTCTCATATCCCATATAGAATTCTACAATTGTTTTATCTTATCATGAAGTGTACTTAGATGGGCATTTTACTATAAAGAGATCAATCAATATATCTGATATATACAAAGAATTATATATATCTGTGCTGTCTGGCCTTGTTCAACCTTTTTTATTTTTGCATTTCTGTATTCTCTGATTCAGAAATAATAACAATCTACTTTTAAAAAAAAAAAGGGACCAGCTCTTCTAGTTGATCCACCAACAGCAGATCATACTGGATAGCGGCACTCCGGCGTGCATAATCACATGCAGAAATGTGTCGGTGTCTAGACAACAGCAGTGCGCTAAACAAAATCTACCCATCGTTTAGTCCTACCACAAGGATAGCTAAACCTAGTCTGGGTAGACTGGGGCTAGGTAGACTAGAGCTAAACTAGTTTTAAGCATACCGGGTTAAAACCCTGGTCTACCCAGACCTGGGTTGGGCCTTGTTTCAGTCTTAAATAAACCTTTGTTATACAACCGGCCCAAGAAATACAGCTTGTAGTGAGGTCTCTTCATTAACTCTTTACCAAACAATCTCATGCTTTGCCAACCTTGAAGAAAGAAGCTTTTGAAAACATAGTGCAAAAAGAGGAAAATGATTATTACTTAGATCTTTTCCTTTTCTCATAAGGTTTTCTGCCCTTTAAAATACAGGTCCCATTATTTGAGCTACATATTATTTGTTGTCTGAAAATAACCTTAAATATCTGGACAAGTCCAGATAATTAGTCATCTAGTAAAGGGTTAACTTGTCCAGACTGAAAGCATTAATTTTGTAGACAAACTAAATGTGGATCAAATGGGCAAAGTTGTCTGTGAAAGGGTAGAAAATATCGTGGGAAAATGAGAAAATGCTAGGACCAGCATTTTCTCCTTTTCCCACAATGTTTCAAAACCCTTACTTTTCAGGATTGTTAAAACTCAGGATTGTGTGGTACAGAGTTAATGAAGAGACTTCACTACAACATACTGATCATTATTGAGAACATTCTTAGTCTTTTTCTTCAAGATTTTCTAAATTTGAAAATAACACAATTTCTAATTAGCTGAACTAAATGGTTTAAATATAGATTTTCTGAATTTAAAAATAACACAATTTCTGATTGGCTTATACCCCCTTCACACTTACGGATTTTTCATACGAGTCCTTACGGATGTCACATATCCGTAAAAGTACACAGATTGTTACGATCTGGCCAACTTTACGAGCGGTTTACGAGTAATTAATGTCCATTTACGATTTATTACGAGTTGTTACGATGTATTTACGGCAAATATCTACGATTTGTTCCGAGTTATTACGGACAAATACGAGCATTTTACGACATTTTAAGAGCTGTTTACGGAACGTTACGAGTATATTACGGATGGTTACGATTAATCTAGTCATTTACGTGTAAATTACGACATGTTAACGTGTTGTTACGAATAGTTGCGAGTGAGTTAGGAGTATTTACGAGTTCTGTTTTTTTTTTTGTGCAAAAAGCATGCAATTCTCTGTGTATCATCATTCAACAGCTGACATCCAGCGAGACAACATGGCATACGAGAGAAACAGATTGCAATTATATCAACACTTTCTACAATTGCTCCTTCAACTAGCAGAACGGGAAGATGCTCAGCAGCAAGTAGACATTCCTAGGCAGAAGAGACGTTCAGCACGCAGAAGATTTTGGTGCAGGACCTGGCTAACACACAGGTCTTTTACCTCAGCGGGCTCTAGCTCAGGCGGTGGTGGTTCTAAGGAGGGTGAACGTGTCCGCTTTTTTTCTGATGGCTGCCTTTTGGCTTTCTTTGGACCCATGCTTGTAGATAATGTATATCAATAGTGTATATCAAAGAGATCAGGCCTCTGTGACGTCTTGATAACAACTGAAAGGAACTGTTCAATTTTGCAAGCTTTTATACCATTTCTAAATCGTAAAGTATACGTATGTATTCGTAAAGTACTCGTACATATCTATAAATTGCTCGTAATTAAGTCTTTTCAATCCGTAAAGCAACTGAAATCGGTAACGTCACTTAAGCACTCGTAATATACCGTAAAAAATCGTAAACTAAACGTAACAAATCGTAAAACAAATTGTTTACGAGACATTTACGGGTTCTTGCGAGAAGTTTATGGAGGGTTACAACCGGTTTACGATACTTACGGATTGTTACAAGTTATTTACGAGTTAATTACGGAAAATTTTATCCGTGGACACTCGTAAGAAAATTTTTGACATGTCAAAAATTTTGTCTCTACTTTCACGGATCCTCACGAGTGTCTGCGAGTTGTGACGAGTTATTAACGGATGCGAACGAGTTATGTACGGATGCTTGCGATTGACTACAAGTTGGCTATCCGTAAGGACTCGCAAGAAAAATCCGTAAGTGTGAAGGCGGTATTAACCAACTGGAAAATGTGGAGAATAAGACAAAGAATTTTTTGAATTCTTCCCCTGCTAATCACAGACTCACTGACCTTTTGCAGATAGCGTAGATCAAGATCAGACTGCAAAGAACTAACAGTCTGATCTTGGATCTTCACTGTCCAATAAGGAGATATCTTTCCTCCAAAAATATCCTTGAAATAGGAAAATTTGAGTTACGGGTTAAGAATAGTTGTTGAATATTTTGAAAATACTACAATGCCTAGTCTTTTTCCAAATTTAGCAAGTTACATAATACAGTCAATCATCCATTTGAAACTTGGACAATTTTTGAGAACTGGACTAAGAATATCAGAAAGAATGATTTGTTAATACAGTCCATTAATTAACAAGTCTTGTTTTGTAAGTCCAGACTGCTAGCATTAGTCTGACCTCTTTATACTTGGCATCTTACCTTACAGCTGATTTAGCTGATACCAATCCTTCTATATCTGGTGATGGGAGAAACTTGAACACTATGTCACTCTCATAGTTTTCACCATCAAAGTGTAAACTTATTTTTGTTGTATTTACAACTTTACCAAATCTAGGTGTTGTGCAGACAATGCTGAAACAAAAATGATAAAGAGGGGTACTTGCTGCAGATGATTCTGCAATGAGAAAGCTAAAAACAAGGGATATAAAGTAAGAATAAGAATAAGTAAATGGATTTTTCAGACTGACAGTAAAGCATGACCAAGATAAAACCAATGCATGTCTTACACAGTGCTGACAAAAGATCAGACTGCACAGGAAATGCACTCTGATCTTGATTTATGGAAGAAACTATGGACCTTATGACTGACATTGTAGGGATTAATGACATGATTGGACTTATTATCAGCTGAAAGTGCTCTGAAAACATCGCAACAACATACAATAACTGTTTTCCACTTAACTCTTTACCAAACGACAAAATTTTAGACTTGACCAAATTCAAAGCATTTGCGGATGACAAAATAAATGTGACTTAAAAATTGAAACTTGGCTTTAGAAGAGTAGAATACATTGTGGGAAAAGGAGAAAATGCTGGTTACCAGCATTTTCTCCTTTTCCCGCAATGTTTTCAGATGGCTTCTTTCTCTTGTAAAAACCAGGGATTGTTTGGTAAAGAGTTAACAACATTTTAGATTAGGCCATATTGAAAATATTTAGGTTGACATATTAAATGTGACTTAAATGATAGAATATATCCTTGAAAAGAAGGTTAACATTGTGTGTAAAGGATAAAATGTTTGGTTAGCTCAAGGTACATGTAGCTAAAACACAAAATTGTTTCCTAAAGGTTAAATGACCAAGTTTTACATTTATAACAATCCCAAGTTTCACAGCCTTGAAGAAGGATTTCGATAACATTTCCAGAAATAAAGAACAAGAGGGCCATTGGCACTAAAACACTCATCTATGCATATTCATCTAGGATAGATAATGCTAAAGGGATGCTGGTTGCGGTCATACTAAAATATGCCTTACAGGAAAATTCGCCCTGTTTAATTTATCGCCCTACAAGTATATGGACTGTGTCGGATAGAATTCATCACTTATTCCTTTTAAAATATACTTTATCTACCATCCATGACCTCAAATATCATGACTTTCTTTTGTATAATTTTGGAGGTATTTGATCGATAGTATTCGTACTGACAATGAGTGACAGGTGCTCCATACGCCCTACCACTTCAACGCTCGCTCTACTTGTTTTTGGGTGATGTTTTCACCAACTAATTATATTTGTAGTTAGAATAATGTTTCTTTTAATTATATCTGTCGTGTCATACAGCACAAACACTCTAGGAAAAGAAACACATACCGTTCCCCTTTACCACAAAATCCCAACTTTTTAATGACCCTGAGAAAAAACCTTTAAGAAACCTTAAGGGTAGAAAATGCTGGTAACCTGCAGTTTCTGCTTTTCTTACAATGTTTTCTACCGTATCAAAGACAAAATTCATAACCCGTAATTCCATATCCCCAAATGAAGCTTTTGTGACAGGCAGCACTCCTTCCCCCCGCCCCCCCCCCCCCCAACACTGATACTTAGAAGTCTGCATAAGACTCAATATGACAACAGTGACGAGGAGTACATCAACGCAAACACTCAACAGCAGAAAAATCAGCATGTCCATAGAAATTCTTATGCTGGACTGTACGGAAACAAGGAGTTGCTTGTATGCAAGCACAAAAAACTCCAAAGCAGGAAGATTTGTACCACAGCAAAATGTTAACCCTTAAAGTGCCAAATAAACCCATTAAGTGTTCTATACCTAAAAAGAAGACATTACAAATAAATGCATTTTCAAGGTCAGTATTGTCTAGAATGTCTTGGTAAAGCAGGCAGAGTAGATCAAAGATCACATTATGCACAGTCTAATCTTGATTTACACTGGCTGCAGAAGCAACTAAAGTTGTGACAGGCACTTTCAGGGTTCTTAATGAATAGCTTCAAGTTATTAAATTTTCTTTTTCCGTCCTAAATATTTGTATGAATGTCCTATACATTGTCATTTGAATTCTCATGCTGATCCCTCCCCCTCCCCCTATCTAATGTAGAAATCATTCACTTTACGTTGTAATTAGATTGAAACTCCAGCTCCAATATCATGATTTATTGCGTGTGTATGCAAATAAGCTGTTTTTAGTCATTATCAAGGATAAAAAGACAGTTTGAAGGGTCTTTGAGCGGATGATGTAAATTTGGCACCTGTTTTGTCGTGGGTTTACGTGTTTTGCTGTGAAGAGTAATTTTAATTAAATAGAAATTAAACTTCTGAATGAACAATAAAAAAAAAAAGCCTGCGTATTGTCATTTTATCGAACAGTTTAGGGATTTTTCATGATGCATTTTACGTTTACGTCCGCTTAAAGAAAGCATTGAAAGTCTTACAGTTTTGAAGCTCCGAAAAAAAAAAAAAAAATCTGTTGTCTGTAATCCTTTTAAGCATGTGCAGATGAAATGGATACGAATTAAATGCGGATTAAATTATTGAACTGAAGATGGATTTTTTTTGTCGCCTATAAATTTATGTATATGCAAACATTTACAGTCAAATTCTGGAGTTTCTGCGGTAATGCACAGATTCTCAAGCAGTTGACTTTCTGAGGCTAGGCACAGAATTATAATCCCATTACTAAGATGTTGGTTTACTGCGCAGATTTTCATTTTTGGAGTTTCTGCCGCCATATACAGATATCCCTGTTTTAGATGAAAAAAAAAAAAAAAATGGCTCAAATTCATGCTTTGAATAACGCTTAATTTTTTGCCTACGAATTTTTTCCATGTGTAAATGTCTAAAATTTTGTTGTTTGGTTAAATGTGTTCGCGCCTTCAGTGCTACTTGTTAACTTGTTAAGTGACTACATTATACGATAATTTACTTCATTTTACCATCTGTATTTCAAACCTTTTTTTCAAATACATAAAAATAGAAAGAATTATGACATAACAACGCCCTCTTTGATGGGCATCCCTACAATGAGAAACGGTACATGCTTTCCTACAAACCCATTGTACTATCGATTTTATGTCTGGACATAGCACAGTGGTCCCATAGTAGCATATCTCTTTAGGCTGACCCTCATCTCCACTAGTCACAAATATTAAACCATACATATAGACACATGTAAAGGTGGATGTTTGCATAAACTATAAAACATTTTTATTTAAAATACTCAATTGTTCATGCAATGGGAATTTTTTCTTTTTTCCATTCCATCAAGTATTTCAACAATTTTGGAGACATAGATTGCAGTTTTTCTAATGGCAGTTTCATTAGACGATTGCAAGAGGTTATAAAATTCTATTCTCTCTCTATTTCCTGAATACCAGTTATAAAGAAAGGGTACTCTTTTGTTTTTTAATCTAGGGCATATGAAAAACACATGATATTCATCCTCTACAAGTAGGGTTAATATGTTAACTCATAACCAGATCACAAATTTTTAGGCTGATCGAGATAGGAGGCTCTTCCAAATGAAACAAGAGGGCCATGATGGCCCTAAGTTGCTCAGCTGAACATTTTTGACCCAATATGGCCCATTTCCAATCTCTTCCAAAATAAAACAGCAAACATGGTTTTCATGAGAATTGAACTGAAAAATTGACCTCTGGTGAATACATAAACTTTTTCAAAGATTTTGTCTCAGTAACCTACTTTTAGACCAAACATGAACCATTTTCAAACTTGTAGATATCATCGCAAGATACATTCTGACCAACTTTCATTAATTTTATACTGAAAATGTTGACTCAAAAGTGGACAGAAATGGGGCTTCTACAGTGTACACATATTTTTTCTCAGTTTCTTTTCATATTGACCTACTTTTGAACCTAAAATGACCAATTCTCAAACACATCCTTGATATCATCATGCCAACTTTCATGTGCAATGGAGTGAAAATGTGGCCTTAAAAATCTACACAAGGTTTTTCTATAATTTTCCTCAGTGATCCACTTTTTCACCTGATTTGACTTTTTTTCAAATCTGTCAGAGATATCACCAAGGCTAATATTCTGGCCAGTTTCTATGAGTTTTGGGCCGAAAATGTGGCACCTACACTGTACACAAGTTTCTGATGTAAATATAGACCCTAGTGACCTAGTTTTTGATCCAACATAATTAATTTTTCTATCTTGTCAAACGATATCATCAAAACAAACATTCCCACAGATTTTCGTGTGAGCTTAACTGAAATTGTGGCCTTTAAAGTTTACACAAGGGTTTTAAATTAAAAGTTTGACCTGGTGTATTGGTTTTCAACCCAACATGACTAGTTCTGCAACCAGTTCAAAATATTATCAGGACACATTTTCTGTTTAATAACGGTTAAAGTTGGTCAGAATGTCTTTAAAAAGTCTGACCTGTTAACCTAGAATGTTTACACCAATGTGACTCATTTTTAAACTCATCTGAGATATCATAAAGACAACTAGTCTGACCACCCTTCATGACCTTTGAACTAAAAATGTGGAACTGAAGTGCACACAATGTTTTTCAAAGATTTGACCAGGTGATGTAGTTTTTGTTTGATGTGACACATTTTCAAACTTGTCTGAGATATTATCAAAATAAACATTCTTACAAACTTTTTGAGTATTGGACTGAAAATGTGGACTCTATAGTGTACACAAGGGGCTTTCAAAGAGTTCACCTGGTGACCTAGTTTTTAAACTGACGTGACACATTTTCAAACTCATGTAATATAGTAGCAAGACAAAATTCTGGCTAAGTTTCATTAGCATTGGACAAAAATATGGAATCTAGAATGTACTAAAGGTTTTTCAAAGAATTGGTCTGGTGACCTTGTTTTTGAGTCAGCTAACCAATTTTGAAACTACTTCGAGATATAATCAAGACGAATATTCTGACCAATTTTCATGAATACTGGACAGAAAATTTAGTCTTTTTAGTGCACACAAAATTTTTAAAAGATTTGACCTAGTGACCTAGTTTTTGACCCAGCTTGACCTGCTTTCAAACCTGCTTGAAAAATATTACCCAGCATATCATTCTGACAAACATTCTGACCAAGTTTTATGAGTAGCAGACTGAAAATATGGCCTCTAGATGGTACACAACATAAAAGTTGACAAAGGAAGACACACTACAGATGGCAGCACAACACAATCACAAAAGCTGACCTTGAGCTAAAAATACACCAGGCTAGAATGATTAAATTTGTCTTAGGAAGGGTTACGAACAATAAAAGTTACACAAGTTTCAAAAAAAAACAAAAGTGCCTACTATAACCACATTTTACAATTGTAGCAAATTACTCTAGAAAAAAATAGAAATTTCAAACCGTTACAAGCCTTTATCCTTCAAAGAAAGGCAGAAGAACTCTATAAAATGGTACTGTTGTGTGCTAGCAACAATGCAGCAGGCTGATCAAGTCAATAAATAAAACTTACCAAGGGCAGGAAGGCCCTTAAGTTGCTCACCTAAGCCTTTTGACCTAACATCACCCATTTCCAATCTTTTCAGAGATATTATGACAAAGGTTCTAACAAGCTTTCATAAGTATTGGTCAGAAAATTTGGCCTCTAGAATGAACACAAGCTTTTTCTAGAATTTGTCTCAGTTACGTACTTTGTAGCCCAACATAGCCCCTTTAACAACTTGTTGCAGATATTATAAAACAAAGATTCTGACCACCTTTCATGAGTATTGGACAGAAACTGTGGCATCTAGAGTGTACACAAGGTTTTTCCCAAGATCTGACCTGGCGGCCTACTTTTTGACCCAACGTGACCCATTTTCAATCTCATCTTATTTATCAAGCAAAACATGCTTATTTTCATAGGTATTGGACGGAAAATGTGGCTTCTAGAGTGTCCACATGTTTTTTTTTTTGTAAAGATTCTTACCTAGTGAACTAATTTTTGAGCCTATCTGACCCATTTTCATTTTCATATGAGATATTATAAAGACAAACATTCTGACCAACTTTCATCAGTACTGGAACAAAAATGTGGCCTCTAAAGTGTACACAAGAGTTTTCTAAGATTTGACTAAGTGACCTAGTTTTTGACCCAACATGACCCTTTTTCAAACTCATCTGAGATATCATCAAGACAAACATTCAGACAATTTTTCATGAGTATTGGAATGAAAATGTGGCTTCTAGAGTGTACAAAAAGGTTTTGGTAAGATTTGACCTTGTGACCTATTTTTTTTACCTAACTTGACCCGTTTTCAAACTAGTCTGAGATATCATCAAGACAAACATTCTGACCAAATTTCCGGAAGACAGGATTTACAAGACGTGTCACTGAGAAGTGACTGATGCTTCAGAAAAGATCCTTTTCCGTGAGCTGTTCACATGAACACTGCCCATGGACAAAACACTTTCAAACACTTCTGACCTTGTCTGACCTTGCATTTTGACCTACCAATATCTTGCATGTGATATGTCATTTATATATGGTTGACAATTCTGCAAAGTTATACTAAAATTCATTCATATTTGAAAAAAGTTACGGGCCTTACATAAACACTACCACTGAAAAAAAAATCTGACCTAGCTGTGCCCTTGACATTTAACCTATGTACATGACACATTTATGCAAAGTTATTTGATATCAAGTCATAGTATGTAAAGAATTATAGTCTCAACACTAAACTGGAAGTTGACCTTGCCATGACCTTGTCCTTTGACCTATGGACACGGTTCTTGCACGCAACACATCGTCTTTATGTGGTTAAGCCTTCTGCATATTTATATCAGAACTCATTCATAATTCAAACAAGAGGGCCAAAATGGACCTGCATCACTCCTCTAGCTATTAAGTAAAAACCCTACACCACAAACATTACAATACTTGGCCAATAGGTTTCAACTAGTAGACATGTAAAATTTTCTCTATAAAATCCCACGAGAAAGTTATGACCCCAGGGCAAAGATATTTTTGACCACAGAGGTATAACTACTTGAATCCTGGTAGAGGTCCATAAGATAAAGCCCCATACCAAATGATACAGGTCTAGAATGTGTGGTTATAAACAAGAAGCTTATCGAAATTTCCTCATTAAGAGGCTCTGTAAAACATGAGACCCCTGAGACAGGGCTAAATTTGGTAGCCCTAGTTCTTATGGTTAGTAACAAGAAAATTCCTATAGTTATCACTATATAAGCCCATGTAAAACTTGTGACCCCCGGGGTAGGATCAAATTTGATCCTAGGGCTATAATTTGGGCACTCTTGGTAGACGCCCACTTGATAAAGCTACATGCAAAATTTGGTAGCCCTAGGCTTTATGGCTAAGTACAGAGGGTTTCTAAATTTTCTCTATATAAGCCAATGTAAAACTTGTGACCCCCTAGACAAAGTCAAATGAGACCCCAGGGCTATAATCTGGGCACTCTTGGTAGAAGCCTACTAGATGAAGCTACATGCAGAATTTGGTAGCCCTAGGCCTTATGGGTAAGTACAGGAAGTTTTCAAAAGTTTTCTCTGTATAAGCCCATGTAAAACTTGTGACCCCCAGGGTGGGACCAATTTTGACCCCAGGGCTATACTTTGAAGAAACTCGATAGAAGTCTACTGGCTAAAGATACATGCCAAATTTAGTAACCCTTATGGTTTCAGAAGAGAAGATTTTCAAAGATTTCCAATATTTTTCAGTTTTGTTACCATGGCAGCCATAGTTTTTGAAGGAGTCAAATTCTTTCAACAAATTCTAAAGAGGATCAAATCAGGGTCATTTCTGTGAATTTTTATCAAAATTGGATGGGTAGTATCAGCAAAGAAGATTTTTAAAATTAAAAGTTAATGCACATACGCACAGACGCATGAAAAGTCAGACTTAGCACGATGGACACTGGGCCATGACATAGGCCCAAATGAATGGACTGGACAAAAACACAATAACCATCCATAATTTCCCTTTCAAAGGTATTTGACCTTACTGTGACCTTGACCTTTAACCTACAGACATGACTTTTGTCCATGACACATGGTCTCAATGTGGTTAACATTTTTGCCAAAATATTTTGAAACTGAATGATAGGGTAAAAAGTTATGCCACAGACACAAATTTTACCAGAAACACATTTGACCTTACTGTGACCTTGACAATTACCCTACAAATATGACTCTTTCTCATGACACATTATCTTGGTGTGGTTAAAATGTGTGCCAACTTATTCTGAAATTGAATAATAGAGTAAAAACTTATGGTACGGACACAAATTTCACCATCCAGAAAAATTTCACCTTGCTGAGAGCTTGACCTGTAATCTATGGACATGAATCTTGCCCATGCCACACCGTGCCAAGTTATTTTGAAATTGAGTGATAGGAAAAAAAGTAATGGCCAGGACAAACAGAACTGTTTGTCACTGGAAATGTGTTAAGAAAGATTCCCACATGACTAGTCTGTGCTTTATAAGTGGAGTATTATGATTTTAAGAATGGTGAAGCGATGTACTTCCGGCAAAGACATGTACTGTGTAGGTACATATCAAGCTATGTGATACAGCCGAGGGACATGATCAACAGATCACCCGAGGTTTTCCGAATGCAAATGCTGGTAACAAGTTTGTCGAAGTCTGACCTTTTGAAATATGATGAGAAAGATATGGTAGCTTTCTTAAAATGATGGAAGTTGGGAGACAAAGACTGACAAAATGCATGGGTATTTATACTATTTGCATGCACACAACAAATATTAATTTTGATAAGAAGGTGTCATTTCCCGGTGCACACCATTTTCTCCAAATACGTTTTCATTTAAACTACAATTATGCACAAATATTTTCAATATTTGACATCATTTCTGCTTCATATTACATGGACGTCTTCTTCTGAAACTGACTTCATTGCAGAAAATTTAAATGCGATCGAGTAAACAACAGAAAGTGTTCAGACAAAAAAAATGTTCAGTAGAAAAAAGGAAATTTAAATGACAACGTCAGAAGATCACGCGGCGCAGCAAACAATTATAAAATTTTGTGCCAATCTTGGAATGACCCTCGTCCAGACTATAGAAAAAGTTTGGGGCACTGAAAAGTTTAAGAACATTTCTCGAGCTCTGGCGTACGAGTGGCATGGCAGTAAAACAAACTTAAGGGCAGGTGAACGCTAGGAAGAGAAAGCAGAAAATGGTGGACCGATTTGTTAGATGAAGAGTTGCATGATTTGGTCAAGAGATGAATTTTCGCAGATGGGAGACTAACAGTCAGAGAGATATCACACTCAACTGCCATTTCAAGATTGTTTTTCCAAAGAATACTTAATGACAAACTGAGCATTTCACAAGTCTGTGCTAGATGAGTTCCACCTCCGCTATCTGATGAAAAAAACAAACAAAAGAAGGTTCACACATAATGAAAACATATCTGAAAATTGCATTTGTAGCATTCCATTTTCTTTTGTCAATAAAATTGTCACGGAATTTTGGGACAACCCTCATACGCACTCAAATATTGTGTATTAGCAACCAAGGTCTTAAGGTCAGAATCTATAACAATTGACAAAAACCTGTAAACTACTTATTAGTGTGAAAAAAGTGAAAAGTGAAAAAGTGAAAAGCTATTTTCCTACCGAGTGTGACCTTTTCATAGTCAAAGTTTGATGACTGTAACAACAAAGCAATAAAACTTGTATTTATTTATGTTGCTAGGGAGAAATTTACCCTACATTGGTTAACCAAAATGGCTGACAAAGTTACGGAAGTCCATGGCTTCAAATGAACAAATATGAATTTTATTGGATAAATTGATGTGACCACATTCAAGTATGCACAACTTAAACCCAAGTAAGTGAGCATATAGCGCTAATCTGCAATTCTAACCCTGACAAAAATAGACAACCACTATCAATTGCAAAGGATTATGTAAACAATCAAGCTGAATTCAGGAATCTATTGACAGGTGAATTCACACACATGTTTGTGAGTTACATTTCAACACAATAGAAAACTAAATGTAAGCACTAATAAACAAAGATATGATAAATGTCGGGCACTACAGACTCATTCTCAATTTGTTTGACCATTCAATGTCGCCATACTTTTAGTCAAAAATAAAAAAAGATTCATGGCCCCCAGAGGATAATGGTAAGCGAAATTACCAACCATAACATGCAAAGACAAAATTCAGATGTATTTTGCCTTCCTGAGGTCTTCTAATCATCACCCTTGTACAATATGTGTAGCTTGGTCACTGAAATCGTCATGTCGCCGAGAAATAATCGTTTTGATGTAGACTAATGCCACTCGTTAAAACATATACTTCAAGGTAAACAACCTTTTTACACAAAGTTTTGAAGGCAGCCTTGCATCATTTCAAAAAATATCTGACATAATATAAGAAATGCTAAAAATGATGACGAGACTCAGTTGTGATGCCAATTCTCTGTAATAAACGGGACAATCTCAATAAGTCCCCCAGATTCGGCCGAAGAATCCAATTTTGTTCCATTTGATATAACAGATAGCTCCCTTAAAGACTTGTATTTAACATCATTACCATTTTTTAAATAAACAGCACCTCGTAAGATGGAAAAAAGACGAAGAATTCACTTAAGTGGAACCGTAATAATTATGAAGTAACCAACGAGTCTTGTCAAAGATTCCAAATAAAATTAGTGCATCTAACTCTGAAATGTAAATGAATGCATATTCGAGACCAGAATAGACGTGCAGGATATGTGCAAAGTGATTCTGTTGGCCCATAAACTCGACCTTTTCAAAATATAGCGAAAAAAGCTGGTTCACAGTAATCATGTCAAAGTCATGATTGCGAAATCATGTAATTCTTTACCTTATTTACCTTCGGTTATAGTTCGGTTGTTAAAATCCCTTTTATTTCAGTGAATTATGTGTCTGGTTATGACGTAATTATCCTTATTCTTAGGTTATGTTTCGGAAACTATGATGTCTTTCTAAAAGGGTCTCATTAACTGTATATTGCATATTATTCTGCTGTAATTTATATTCTAGCCCTAGCCATGCTCTGTGAAAGGGGTTTGATGCATTTGGAAAAAGTATCGACCCATCTCAGTCTGCGCAGCTGGCACAGGCTGACCAGTGTGGAAACGATTTGCTTTTGCCAACTTTCTACAGAGTCAAGTATCACTCTACCTCATGATTTGACCAAATGGATTTTATGGATCTATTACAATATAACGACTTAATTGATTTAACACATTACGGAGAGGCATGAAACCCACCTTTGCCAAACATGGCTCATTTTAATTTATACCAAATATGTATTTATTCAATTTTTGTTCTTTAGTTTTTAGAAATGATGATCATAAATCAGACTTTTGTCAATGTTTGTGGGGGTAGGGGAGTGTCTATGGTGAATTTAAGTGGTGTATTTCTTTTTTATTAAAAACATATTACATATACTCTAGTATCGATATTCCTTCGCCAATAATAATCGAAATGTATAAAGATAACGCAGATTAACTTCAAAGATTACTATAAGGTGTTCGACAGTGGTGAAAACATGATATTTCAGCAGTGGAAAAAGGTGTAGCTGTGAAATGATAAAAAGATGCAGATAAAAGATATCATTGGATCCAGTGATGATTGTATTCGAACCAACAACAAAACTGGGTCGAATTTTCACAGTTCAAGATGACGTTTTGAAAAGTTACCGTTTTAAAGATTTTTACAAGTGTTCATAACGTTAACACTCTAAGTGTAATAAACAGGACAAAGGATTAAAGTCAACAAATATGATCCCTGTTCACTCTTCATAGCTGTATGTCAAAATGGTTTTTGGTTGTTAACTCTGTTGGATTTCCTCATGAATTCGGGTAAACTGTGTTAAAGTAGCGTTTGTTTAGATTTTTATAGACACTATAATAGACAGGACAATCACTAGTAATAAACGGGGCAGTGGGAAAAGTTCATATATAATTTTAAGTATTTATTCGAGGACAAAAAAATTTTGGCTGTAATGAGTAAACATGTTTACTGTATGAAGGCATAGAATTCCTGAAAATTATTTCACTTTTGACATATTTAATGAAAAAGAATAGAATAGTTTTCAAGCATATACTTCATCATTTTCATGGAAATATATTATTCAAGCCCACCATAGTGCATGTTTTTCATAGTAACATACACACATTATATACCAACCGACACGAAATTTTATCAAAATTACGACAAAAACATTTAAAATTGTTCAAAATTGATTAAGCTTGGAAAGCGGAATCTGTTCCGTGCAATGGAAGTTCTTAAAATCATGCAGAGTTGATAATGCATGTATATACATAAACATAGGTGAAAATATCTAAAAATAAGTTCAAGGCTGGTGAAATTCAAAATTCGGTAGCTTTAAACATGGAACTACCTAGCGAAATGAAGCAAAGCAATAAAATACGACATAAAAAATTTCGGATTTTTATATGCTCAATGGTCATGTTTTGTGAGAATGAGTCTACAATAATATAAAGATGTCTCTTACCTTGAACTCATGTAAAAAGGATTCAAACAAGTAATTGACGGCTGACTAAATTTGACAAATTCATGTATTTTTCCAGTATCAAGGTCAGTCCCTTTCATTGTTATAACTGTTCCACCACACAGAGGGGCAAAGTTTGGAGTCACTGATGTAATAGTTGGGTTCTAAAATGCAGATTCAACAGAAGACATAATTCTACCACAATTTCAGATGATTTTATAAATCTCAGATAGACACTGCCTAAACTTTATAGCCCTATAAAAATGTAATAACCTCGCATTTTGGGGGCTGTCTCAGAATCAAACGAATCCTAGGGCACCAGCATAAATTCTTTTTTTTTCTGAAAGATAGTGCATAGTTTTTTCAGGCTGAATTTTGAATGCAATGACTTTTGTATTTGTGATGATTAACCCTTTATTAAACAAGACTGTGTCTTGAAAAAGGCTTTTTGACCAGCATTTTTTTTACTTTGCCCACATTGTTTTCCATCCATTCAAGACAAAATCCATCATTTGAACCACATATAATTTGTGGTTCGCCATATGGGACAGGTCTGAAATTTTGTCCTCTGGTAAAGTGTTAAACACTATTATGAAAATTAAGTCCAAAGACTCAATGGGTTTAATTTTCACCAGTTACCACACAAGCTATTTTTAACATACCACCAAGAAGTGTAGTTGAAAGGCAAATAAAATTTTGTAGATTTTATTAGTGTTTCATGCCATATTTTGACATTATTTCAGTTACATTGCAGTGTTGAGTGCATCCATCCATGCTTTTTCTTTGGTTTCTTTTATCAGTATCTTACATAATATTCTTCTGAAGCCTTTGACTTCTTTCCCATGTAACCATCATCCAAACAATGATCAATGTTGAGACAGGAATAAATCCTATCCCATATTCCTACATTCTATCAATGAATTTTTTCCATACAAGTGAGACAATATAGTTCAACCCTAAGAGTGATCAACATACCTAACAGACAATTTCAGTCTAAAAATAAGACCCAAATAATTACAACTCAAGGTTGCTTTTTTCCAGAATGTCTCATGATAGACGAAAGTATAGATTTAGCCTTTACCAAACATTAATCATGAATGAGGGAGAAAGCTTTTGAAAATGTGGGAAAAAGAGAAAATTCTGCTAGCAGGCATATTCTTCTTTTCCTACAATGTTTCTATCCCTCTCATTTAAACCAAGTTTGAATTTGTTGTCTGCAGATGTTTAACATTTGGAAGTGTATAAATTTTTGATATTTGGGAAAGGCTTTAAGATCAGACAGCATGTTTTGTGCAATCTGATCTGAATCTACATTAGTTGCAAAGGCAAATCAGGTTTTGAAAGGCGCTTTAAGGGCTAAAAGTCTGTCTCACTCAGAGTCATGGTATTTTGATAAAGTATTACTGTAAATCTGTAACTTCCATTCTTCACCACAGTTTCTTTGAATGTGATTGATATTTCTTCTTCTTGTCCAATAAGTGAGGTATTTGAGCCAGTAACATCTAATTCACACTGAATCCTGAAAAAGTATAATACAAAAAGATAGTTTTTCCTGTCACTTGCAATAATAATGACCTGTCAACAGGATGTTGGATAAATTTCACTTATTACAATAATTATTGGATGTCAAAATAGGTCCCTTTATACAAAGCTGATTTGACAGTCTCTGCCAAGCTCCTGTATATTTGATTGTAAGTAATATCGGTTGTAATATTAATTATTACTTATAACGATATTTCTGGCATTATGATGGAACAAATTCAATCAAATGCTATCAATATGCATAGAGTTTTTATGATTAAGTGTACTATTTCACATATTCACAATATAATACTGAAATAAAATGCAGTTTCTTAACTACTTTGTTCTATCTCCAAACCGAAGCCTTCAAATATATAAAAATCCATGTGTTTTTTCCAAGATTTTCCCATTGTAAAAGAAAGTTAAGATTAACAGGAACTAAATGGTGTGTCTCTGATAAAAATCAAATGATATTTAAAGATTTTACAACCATCAGAAACTTTGGAGCTAATTTTCTCGAAAACATCTAAATGGCAGTTAGAACACTATCATAATAATGCAACGAAATGTTGCCTCTTGAGCGTATTAAAGGTTTTTTCAAAGATTTGACCCGGTGACCATGGTTTTGACCTGATGTAATCCATTTTCAAACCTGTCTATGATACCACTAAGACAAACATTCTGACCATCTTTCAAGAGTATTAGACTAAAAATGTGGCCTATAGAGTGTACACAAGATACTTCTATGATTTGACCTAGAGCGTATTAAAAGTTTACCTAATATTTAATCGAGTGACCTACGGTAGTTGTTGGCCCAACATGACAAATTTTCAAACTGGTCCAAGATGTCATCAAGACAAACATTCTGATCCAATTGCAAGAGTATATAATCTCTACAGCGTACACAAGGTTTTTCAAAGATTAGACCCAGTGACCTAGTTTTTGACCCAACATGACCCTTTTTAAAGCTCGTCTGAGGTATTAACTTTCAAGAGGATTGCACCAAAAATGTGGCCTCTTCTGAGTACCATTTTTTTCTTTTTAAACATGTGACTTGGTGACCTAGTTTTTCACCCAAAATGACCCATTCTCAAACTCACTCGAGATGTCATCAAGACAAACATTCTGACCAAGTTTCATGATTATTGGACTGAAAATGTGACATCTAGGGTGTACACAAGGTTTCTCAAAGATTTGATCCAGTGACCTAGTTTTTGATCCAATGTGACCCATTTTCAAATCACCATATTATCAAGACAAACATTCTGACCAACTTTCAAGAATTTTGGACAGTGAATAAGGCCTCTAGAGTGTACACAAGGTTTACTAAGTTTTGATTTGGTGACCTATTTTTGACCCCATGTGACCCACTTTCAAATTTGTCTGAGATATCATGAAAATAAAATTCTGACCAAGTTTCATAATTATCAAAATGAAAATGTGGCCTATAGAGTGTACACAATGTAAAAGATGACAACACACGAAGCATGACGGACAACGGACACAGCACAATAACAAAAGCTCACCTTGCGCACTATGAGCTAAAGAACCTTGTGGTCACTCTAGAGGCCATATTTTCAGCCTGATACTCATGAAACTTGGTCAGATGATTGTCTTGATGGTACATGTATCTCGTATAAGTTTGAAACATGATCACTTACATTAAAAAAAGAAAGGTTACTTATCGTGGACCAAATCTTAGAAAATATTGTGTGCACTCTAGAGGCTATATTGTCAGCCTGATAATCATGAAACTTGGTCAGAATGTTTGTCTAGATAATACTTGGGACAAGATTATAAATTGGGTTACTTCCGTACAAAAAGTAGGTCACTGGATCAAATCTTAGAAAAACCTTGTTTGCACTCTAGAGGCCACTATAAGTCAGATACTAATGAATCTTTGTCAGACGTTTGTCCTGTTTATATCTTGGACAAAGAAATTTGGTCTCTCTGGTCAAAGAAGTAGGTCACAGGGGTAAATCTTGGAAAGACCTTCTGTGCACCCTACAGGCCGCAATTTAAGCCTGATACTCATGAAACTTGGGCAAAATAATTGTCCTGGTAATATCCTGGAGAAGTTTGAACTTGGTTCTGTTTGGTGAAAAAGTAAGTCACAGGCCAAAATCTTGAAAAAAAAAAAAAAAAAAGAAAAATTGTATGCACTCTTGAGGCCATATTTTCACTCTGATACACATAAAACAAAATGTTTGTCTTGGACAATTTTGAAATTTGGACATGTAAAATCAAACCTTTGAAACCTTTGCCAAACCTTTGAAACCCTTTTGTGTAGTCTACAGACCACATTTTCAGCCTGATATTCACCAAACATGGTCAAAATATTTGTCTTGATAATATAATGGACAAAAAGCTTGTCAATAACATTCATGTGATTTACATCATCACAACTAGGATCTCTTTAGCTTTATCTATCCTAGAAGACTTTACTTAGGTGGGCACTTTAGAGTCAATGGCCCTCTTGTACTAAGATTTGCCCCATTGACCTACTTTCTGACCCAATGTGACCCAATTTTAATCTTCTCAGAGATACTATTAAGACAAAGGATTTAACCAATATTCATGAGTATGAGACTGAAAATGTGCTCTAGAGTGCACATAAAGCTTTTCAAAGATTTGTCTCAATGACCTACTTTTTGGCCTGATATGACCCAATTTCATTCAATTTTAAAGATTATTAGGGCAAACATTCTGACCAAGTTTTATGAGTACTGGCCTGAAAATGTGGCCTCTAGAGTACACAAAACGTTTTTCTAAGAAATGTCTCAGTAATCTACTCTTCAATGTGACCCAATTTCAAACTTGCTTGAGATATTATAGAGACAAACAATCCGTCCAAGGTTCATGTGTAGCTGACTGAAAAAATGTCCGCTTGAGAGCACACAAGGTTTTTCTAAAATTTGTCCCAGTGACCTACTTCACACGACATGACCCAATTTCAACAATACACTAACTATCATCAGAACGAACTTTCTGAAAAAGTATCAGACTTCAAATGTAGCCTCTAATTGCATACAAAGTTTTTCATAGATTTGTCTCACTAATATATTTTTTGACCCAACTTAAAACTTATGTGAGAATTAATCAAGACATGTATTCTGACCAATTTCCATAAGTATAAGACTGAAAATATGGCCTCTAGAGTGCTCACAAGATTTTTCAAAGAGTTGTCCTAAAGACCTATTTCTTGACCCAGTGTGACCAAATTTCAAACTTGTCCAAGACATTATTAAGGCAAATATTCTGATCAAGTTGCAT
Source organism: Hippopus hippopus (assembly GCA_946811185.2). Taxonomy (NCBI): domain Eukaryota; kingdom Metazoa; phylum Mollusca; class Bivalvia; order Cardiida; family Cardiidae; genus Hippopus; species Hippopus hippopus. Next base: position 36,755,947 of record OX328102.1, on the reverse strand, counting down.
GAAGACTGGATTGAAAATGTGGCCTCAAGATTCCACAAAAGGTTTTTTCTAAGGTTTGTCTAGTGACCTACTTTTTGACCTGACACAACCAAATTTTGAACTGTCTGATATGTTATCAGGACAAACACTCTAACCAAGTGAAAATGTGGTCTTGAGTGAACACAAGGTAATTGTCGACACCTGGATGACGTATGATCACAAAAGGTCACTTTGAGCACTTTGTGACTGAGAGAGCAAAAAATACATTGAACACTATTTGCTGTGGGCAATATTGATAATTTATTGTAGGGGTAAGGGGTTTAAGTTACATAAATTGCTTTAGCATGACATGTTATTATGACAGTAAGCACTATAGAATAGGATTTACAATGTAACCCTTTACTACACAATCCTGTGGTCTAATGACCTGGGGCAAGGGGAATTTTGAAAAATAAAAATCTTTTGCCTTATGTTTTACCCCTTCAAAGACAAATCTCATCATTGGAGCAACATTTAATTTGTCATCTGCAAATGCTTTCAATTCAAAATGGACAATTCTAATATTTTGTAGTCTGATAACGACTTTATTAACACCTCTAAAACCTATTTGAGTGAAAATCAGTAAGTTTTATTGTAGGTGATCAATTAACTAACTTGCTGTATTTTTCAACAGTAATATGTTGTCAAAATTTTTTATTGGGGGTAAATCTTTGTCTACCCTCTTCTTTACATGAGCCGCTGAATTGCATTTTTAGTGGCTTAAATAACCCATCAATCTAAAGAAGTGTCAATTTAGCTGGACACACACACACACACACACACACACCCACACCCACACACACACACACACACAAAATGAGTAACAGGATATATAAAATATATGGTACATGGTTGCTGTGTTGGGTTTTGAATGTTATCTGGCTCAGATAAAAAAAAAAATGTCAAATTTTCCTTCTCCTCACACAATAAAGTTCCTACTCTTTGCCAAATAAACTGTTCCTATTTAAGACACCAACCATCTGTTTCTTATTTCCCCATTTACTGTAGTGAATTCAACAGGTAGGTCTGTGTTGCACTTACTGTGCAGCAATAGGGACTAGGAAATTTGCTGGGGTGTACTGGTTAACTTGAATATAATCCTTATCAAACATATATGAAGGTGTCCTTGATCAAAATCCTGCAAAAAAAATATGTATGATAAAAACATATTATAACACTTTTCTGGACACATCCCTTCTAAACCAATTTTCTGGATACATTTTGACCACTCCTTGAAAATAATTCCCACCAGAGCACAAGGTTGGAAGATTCTATAAACAGCTTACTCTTGGTTGAATCTTTCAAAGTCTGTGTTGTTAATTTCGGATATTTTAGGCTTAATGCATCGGACAATTCCAACCTTGACATCAGTAATGTCTGACATACTGGTCCCGAAATTCTTGCCTTCCATAGTTATTCTTGTTCGGCCTTTATATCCACCAGCTGGGGGCTCAACCTTTCAAAAAAAAAGTACCTGATGTAAAGGGAGAATGGCTGCAAGTCTTTACCAGAAAAACAAAATAATGTTCATCCTTATAAAGCATTTGAAGTTGACAAATAAGAAGCGGCTAAATGATAGAATTTCCCTTTGAAGGGGGAAAAATGTGGGAAAAGGAGGTTATCAGCATTTTGTCCTTTTCTTAGAATGTTTCAAAAGCCATCTTTCTCAGTCTCATAAAACATATATTTGTATGATAAAATGCTTGATCATTCAAATGAAGTTTTAATCATCTTTCAACAGTACCGGAGACATTATGGCAACAGCTCATTTATTCATATCTTTCCTGAGTTCAACAGTTCCCATACTAGGACAGGGATCTGCTTTGGTTTGCCCAATATCACTCCTATGTGATAAGCTTTGCTCAAGGTTACAGCACTGCAACAAGCTTTGTCTACAGTCATTCCAATGAGGACTCATTTATACTGATAGCATTTCCAAACAAAAAAGAAGTGTAGCTCAGATGATGGAATTTGTCTATAAAAGAGTAGAAAACATTGCTGGAAAAGGACAAAATGCTGATTACCATAATTTTCTTCTTTTCCAAAAATGTTTTCAAAGCCATCCATGAGTTGTTAGATCCCGGGATTTTTTGGTTAAATATTAAAACAAAAATTGAATTCTGTTTAACCCTTAAGTTTACCAAACAGTCCTAAGTATGAATGTCCCGAGAAAGAGGCCCATAGAAAACACTGTGGGAAAAGGAGAAAAATAATGGTTACCAGCATTTTCTCCTTTTCCCACAATTTTCTCTACCCATTCGAGGATAAATTCTATCATTTGAGTCACATTTATTATAATTCTGTTGTAAATTACCTTTGTAACTGTAGGTAAAGGACATGTGTTACTGGCTACACAAGTTGACTTATGACCACAGTGACCATCCTCACACCAGTGACAGTCATATCTATCTGTTTTCAGTGCATTACACATGGTACAGTCTGTAGCTAGCTGTTCGCATTTGTACACAATAACTGGAATAAAAGTATTTCTGAATATACTTGCAACAAGTTTGAATAAAAATGTTGAATATTATTTCTTTTTTGGAAAATGGGTTATTATTATTATTTGAATTGAAATCATTTGTGGCTAAGCTGTTATCATTTTTACTCTATAGCTGACTTGAAAACAAGAGCTTCACAAAGCAGCCCATATACTCCCGAAGGGGCTTGTCAGTGAAATGGGTTAAAATCTAGAACGCCTACAGAGATCCAAATTTTAAGAGTCACGTGCACAACTACATATCATAGAGATTCATTGTGGTAAGTTTCAAATTATTCCCATGGAAACTGTTGGAGGAGTTGCGCACACAAGAAATTGCTAACAGATGGACGGACTGACGGACAGACGGACAGACGTACCGACAAATGGAGGGACAGACGGACAGACGAACGGGGCCATAACATAATACGACCCTTAGGGCGTATAAAAAGTAAAATAATGTAAATTCATTTTTTTTCCCTTCTATTTCACCTGAAGAGTGAAACAAGAGGGCAATGATGGCCCTGTATTGCTCCACTGGCTAATAAGTAAGAACACTACACTCCAAACATTAAAATTCTTGGCCAATTGGTTTCAAACTAGTAGATATACAAAGTTTTCTCTGTAAAATCCCTTGAGAAAGTTATAACCCCAGTACAAAGCCAATTTTGACCACAGAGCTATAATTACTTGAATCCTGGTTGAGGTCCACAAGATAAGGCCCCATACCAAATAGGTCTAGAATGTGTGGTTATAAGCAAGAAGGTTTTCAAAGTTTCCTCAGAAAGAGGCCCTGTAAAACATGAGATTCCTGAGACAGTACTAAATTTGGTAGTCCTAGTTCTTATGGTTAGCAACAAGATTTCTAAAGTTTTCACTATATAAACCCATGTGAAACTTGAGACCACTGGGGTTGGGGCAAACTTGACCTCAGGGCTATAATTTGGGCCATCTTAGTAGAGGCTGACTAGATAAACTACACTGCAAAATTTGGTAGCACTAGGCTTTATGGCTAGGTAAGAGGAGATTTTTAAAGTTTCCCTATATAAGCCCATTTAAAACTTGTGACCCCCGGGGTACGATCAAATTTGACCCTAGGCTATAATTTGGGCACTCTTGGTAGAGGCCCAGAAGTTAAAGCTACATGCAAAATTTGGTACCCCTAGGCTTTGTGGCTAAGTACAGTGAGATTTCTAAAGCTTTCTCTATATAAGCCCATGTAAAATTTGTGACCCATGGAGCAGTATCAAATTTGAGCTCTCTTGCTAGAGGCCCACTAGATAAAGCTACATGCAAAATTTGTAGCCCCAGGCCTTATGGCTAGGTACAGGAAGATTTTTAAAGTTTTCTCTATATAAGCCAATGTAAAACTTGTTACCCCCGGGGTGGGTTTGACCCCAATTTTGACCCCAGGGCTATAATTTAAAGAAATTCGATAGAAGTTTCCTGGAGAAAGCTATATGCCAAATTTGACAACCCTAGGCCTTATGGTTTCAGACGCCAAGATTTTCAAAGATTTCCGAATTTTTTTCGGTTTTGTTGCCATGGCAACCAGAGTTTTTTAAGGAATCAAATTCTTTAAAGACATTCTGGAGAGGACCATTGCAGGATCATTTCTGTGAAGTTTCATCAAAATTGGATGAGTAGTTCCAGAAAAGAAGATGTTTCAAATAAAAGTTAACGCACACACGAATGGACAGATGGGCCATGACATAAGCCCACTGGCCTTTGGCCAATGGAGCTAAAAATCAATTACTACTAGAAACGTGTCACTGACACGGATGCCCCCGCCAGATGAAATCACAGTAATGGTATAGTTCCAAACTTATCCCTTAGGCTGCTAAGCGCCACTCGCTGACTAAGATCAGACTGCACAGAACATGTAGTCTAGTCTGTGATCTTCACTGTCCGATAAGGTGATAGTCTTTTTCAAAAACAAAAGTTTGAAATAGCAGTATTTGGATTTTTGCTATTGGCTTGAAAAATTTATGTAACTTATTTAGCAGTTAATTAAAGGGTTACAGAAGAACCTATAGCCATACTTTTTTTGACAAAAACAGTTTAATTTATATATGCAGTGTGTTTTTTTTTTTTTTTTTTTTTTTCCAAGCACTGTGACCTTGACCTTTAAGCTGGTAGCACTGTTTTGCTTGAAAAATATTGTCTGGTCATGGCAATCTTTTGTGAAAAATTATTTTGAAATTCAATAATGCACATCCAAGTTAAGGGCCAGACATTAATACCACCTTTTTAAAGAACACACACACACAAACACACAGATAGGGATAACACTATATGTCCATCTGCCATTTTATGGCACAGACATAATAAGGTCAGTTGCCTGCAAAGACAATTACTGTTGAATTGTGAGAAACTCAAGTTTGTCTTTGCTAGTAATTAATTTCCAACAAAGATTCCAAACATTATGAGAAAGATACAGACTGCTATATGCACTGCTGATAATCTGCATCAGAAGTATAAGTAAGGTAGATAACAACAACACTCAAGTCAGAGTTATCCTTATATATTGTGACACCCTCATTTAATGTTCTTAGCAGCTCTGCCAACCACCATTAAAATTAATCGACTGATTAAAAAGTGACGGCCTACGCAAGACTTTACCACCCAGGGGAGATCACTGAAAATTGATGGAGTAAGTCAGAGTTAAAATTCTGTAATGCACCTCTCCTTCTTGATGTCCTAAGGGTTATGGCATTCACAGAATTTAGTAACTATGGGAGATAACTCAAGGAGTCAACTGAGAACTATGGCCTTTACTTTGTCAAACGGTTCTACCACATCATCTATCTATGGTGATCTTTTGTGCCAAATAATTTAGAAATCCAACCAAGTTGGTTGGAGACAAATAACCACCTTTACTTTAAATGTAGCAAAAATTGACAAAGTTCAGGTGAGTACTGTGACCTTGACCTTCAGCTAGTAAAATGGCTTTGGCGCGTGATACATTGTCTATCCATGGTGATCACTGGTACCATATTACTCAGAAATCGGGTAGCCGTAAACACCACAGACCACCACAGAACCTACCACAGATCACCACAGACCCACACCAGACTATCTTTGACCCATAAAATAAAATTTAATTGTGTTTGAAGTAAAAAATTATGAAATTTTCCAATAGATTAGACACTTCAGTAGTATTTGTTCATATGTTTTGAATTTTTCAGTTAAGATTAAATAATCAGATTCTAGCTAGGGATCTCATCACAAATATTGATGCAAAAAACCTGGACAAAAAAGAAAAAGGACAAGGACAGTAAAAAAGTTTTTTTTTTAAAACTACTGGTGTAATTAATAAGGCCAAAACAAAATATGTATATGGTTCCGCTTATCTGACCGTGTCTTATTTTTACGCCTGGCCCTAAAAAATTTTTTCACCTGTTGATCATTTACTATTTCATCATACTGTAATGTTAATGTTGCCCTTAAAATATTCTGTCATTTTACCTTTATTTATTGCCACTTGGGCATGTTTAGAGGAAAAAATAGTCAATTGAAGAAAAAATGATTATTTTCCTATCTACCGACCCTAATTTTCATAAGTGAAACTGAAACCACACAGATACTTTGTTTTGGCCTAACTAGTAATAGTTTAACCCTATACCAAACAATCCAAACTTTTAACAATCTTCAATAGGAGGCTTTCGAAAATCATTCTTGGAAAAAGAGAAACTGCTGGTAGGCAGCATTTTCTCTTTTGCCCCAATATGTTTTTTACTCTTTCAACAACAAATTCCAACTTTTTTACTGAATTAAAAAGCATAGTAAATGCCAAAATATCAAGGGCGGTGTCATAGTACATTTAGATTTAAATCATACCATTTAAAAGTATGAAAAATATTGTGGAGATGTCAGTTTGTTAGCGTGTGGTAGAGCCGTATGTTAGTTGCTGGCAGAAAAAAGAATTTTAAAATCAGGTAAAAAGTAAACAAAAGACACAACTACCTGGCAGGTTTTAAACTAATTTTGAAATTAATTTCTCTGTCAGCAACTAACACTTGGACCAACTGTACAATGACAGATTGTCATCATCACAATGATTTCCATACTTTTAAATAGTATGATATAAATTCAATGCATTTAAACAGCCATTATGTTTACTTTTGGGCTTTATTGTTATTTTAATTGTAGTCTGCAAATAGTTTCAATTTGAATGAGTCTAAAATGCTGTTGTTTGGTACAGAATTAAACATTCTTCCTCCAGGTTGTTTAAATATAAGATATTTTGGAAAAGAGGTAACAAGTAGATGTAAAATGTGGCCTTCTTTCTCTGTGCTGTTGGCAGTATTTTTAGATCATGACAAACTGTGGCATTTTCTTGACTCGTTCTTCCTTATCTGATACTTACTACCTATGGATAAAGACCATTAATAACTCTCAAAAGTGAAGTTCATCACCATGCCAAAATTACAAATTTGAAATTCTACATTAAATAAATAATACAAAGAAACATCAGAAACTGAATCTTGGAAAGGCCAATTGTAGTGCAAGACAATTTATCTATTACTTTTAGAGATATACTGCATATGCTGAAGAGGTGGAAGGTGCTAATAAGTTAATTAGACACATGTAATTAAACATTCAAGGCACTAGGGTGATAATATGATAATTATCCTTTATAATTAGCACAGTACTTTATTGATGATTGTAGATTACATGGACCATGGCGAATATAAATCATGGTACAAAACGTTGCCTTACTTTGGGGGTGCTCTCCTTGCACCTTGCATGCCTGGGCACTTTAAGTATCAGATCAGATACTCTTGCTCTGATTCTGAAGGTACTCAGGCACCCCAAGCACACTGATGGCATCCTGTAGAAAACATGATGCAACTTACACCATTAAGTTATTTTAAGAATCAATACTTAAAGAGTTCGAAGTTAGTTGTAAATATCCTCGACACAGAAGTAGTTTTCTTTTTTTAAAATCTCTCTCTCTCTCTCTCTCTCTCTCTCTCTCTCTCTCTCTCTCTCTATGAGATTCTCATTTGTAAAAACTTTTAGTGAGATGTGAAAGGATCACTGAAGAAAAACAGAGAATTCTTCCTTTTTACATTTAACACCTGTGAATACGATCATGAACAGTCACAAATTACTACAGGGCAAATCTAAAGGTTTGCCGTCAGTTGTGAGGGTTGATATAAGCCCATAATGCAACATTCTGTGATGTAAATTTAATTTTAAAACTTACATGGGAATATTCTGTATTCTCTTTCATGCTATACAATTTTTCCCTTTAGGCATTAGGCATTACTAATGATGGTCTCTGTTTACAAATAGAATTTAATTCAAAATTTAAACAGTAATATAAATTTAGGGCAAAATGTTCAAATGTTCAAATATGACTTAAATAAAGTTTTTCATTATTTTTTATAATAATAATAAAGTTTTGATGTGTACAATGTAAATCATTACCAAAATTTTTAATTTTGACTGATTATTAAGCATCATTATTGAAGTCAAAGTGTTCTAATAAAATATCTAAATTTGAAATTTACCACTCTAAACAGAGGCTTGAGTAAAATTCTATTGTGTATAAAGAACAAATTAAACAATAAAGAAGCTAATTTATGCAGTTTAAAAAGCAAAAAATATTTGTAATTAAAAAGATTTTAAATTTTACTGTTCCATTAAGATGTCAAAGAAAGTAAAATGAATATAAATGAGGCAGACTGGAATCATTCCTCTTCAGTGACAAATGTCAAATCACAATATTTCAGTAACTTGATGTAGTGTTTGGCAATCATGCCCTTAAACCTTTAAGATAATTTAATCCTTGATATTTGCCCTTTAAACAAGAAAATGGAAACATCTTCCGTGCATAAAGAAAGGGTCCCTGTTTAAATATAAAATTTTATGATTTGCTTTAATTTAATTAACCCTAGTTTATTAAATTAAATGTCTTTGAAATAAAATAAGCCGTAACATTATTTGAACTCAACTTACTTCAGAACAGAACAGACATTTCATTAAGATATATACATTGTTCACCGTCTTGTCAAAAAATGAGTTTTTTCATATGATAATGTCATGTGTGTATACATATCAAAGATGAAGTAACAAAACTGTAGAAAAGAGTGCTTACCTACAGTTAGTTATCAGAAGAAGAAATAATAGGGATTAACAAAAGAAAAAAGATCTGAAACCAGACAACAAGGTTAAGATCAGACCACACGCAAAGTTTAGTATTCAGAGCATAATAAAATTCCAAAGAATCAGTAAATTTAGTGAAATGAAACTTCTTTAATTTAGAAATTAAGGTCAGACTTCATGGAAATACTTATTTCCATCGTGTTTTTTTAATTACTTTACAGATAAAAAGTTTGCAAAGTTTATGCAAACCACTAGATTATTAAGATATAATTTCTGCATTTTACATTGGCTTTCCATTTTTAAATCAACATCAGGGTACTCATAATTTTGTTTTTAGATTTAATAATATAATTCATTTTAATATCAGATTATTTTCTACTCAGAAACAATTTTACTAACATTCAAAGACCAAGTTTACACTAACTCATTAAATATGTAAAGTATGCAGTTACCAGTTAACTCATTAAATATGTAAAATATACAGTTGACCAGAAACATTTTAACTTCTAAGCTTATTGTTTTTATTTTATCTTTAGTAGTAGTAAGCTGTATTTACTGTAAATATATTCATTATGTAATTACCCTCGTAAATATAAATTCCATAAATTTTGATTGAAGTTTTTCTCATTAAATATTAACATCATATGCTTATGTCACTTTAAGACAGTTTGTATGGATCTTTGGAGGCTCCTGCAATGGTTTAAAACTATTAACTTTTGTACATTTTGTTTTATTCCCTTTTACGCTTAACTTGTAACAATTTAAATGTGTGAATATATTATTTTTCAAAGTTTGAACATTTAAATTTAATTTCTATTGGTCTCAGACAGTCTGTATGGGGCTCTGTGGTGGTGGTCTGTGGTGGTCTGTGATGGTCTGTAGTGGTATGTAGTGGTCTGTGGTAGTGGTGTTTACGGCCACCCCAGAAATCGAAGCATGCATGTCACACTTACGGGCCAGAAAGGAGGACCTGTCATCACAATAATTGTAGCAATATTGACAAATTAAAACATTCATTGTGACGTTGACCTTTAAGCTGGCTACACAGTTGTTGCATCTGACACAATGACAATCCATGATGATCATTATATATTTTGTGCCATATTATTTTAGAATATGATTAAGCATCTGGAAATTATTGACTAGACAGGAAAATCTGTATCACTTCCATTGTAGCATTAACTGACAAAGTTCAACCAAACCCTGTGACCTTGACCTTTTTGTTGGTCACCAAGTTGTTGTATGTGACATGTTGTGTATCCTTGGCGATTATTTATGCCGAATTATTTAAGAATCAAACCGTACATCTGGAAGTTATTGGCAGGACAGGAACGCCTGTCATCTACATAATTGTAACAAATATTGACAAAGTTCAACTATGCACTGTGACCTTGGCCTTTGAGCTGGCTACACAAATGTTTCACTTGTCAATTTGTCTATCCATGGTTATCATTTGTGCTGAATCAGTTTAGAATTGAACTATAGATCTGGAAATTATTAGCCAGACAGGAACACCTGTCATCACTATAACAGTAATACAGTTCAATCAAGCACTGTGACCTTGACCTTTATGCTCATGACATGAATATTGTTTGCAACTCGTCGTCTATCCATGGTGATCATTTTTGCCAAATTATTTTAGAACCAAACCATGCACTTGGAAGTTATTGGCCGAGCATGACCACCACTGTTTACCAATCTCACACAAACAATCAGACAGGGGTAACACTATATACCTCCTCCCCCCTCCCCCATTTCATGACCGGGACATAAAGAAACCTGTCACTCAATGCTTTACCAGACGTCAACATTTCAGGATTGTACAAATTTAATGCATAAGCAGATGCCAACCTGAATGTTGTTTGAATAATGAGATTTTTCTCTGAAAATGTACAAGACATTGTGGAAAAAGGACAAAATCCTGGTTACAAGCATTTTCCCTTTTCCCATACTATCTTCAAAAATGCTGCAAAAACAAAAACATTCAAGAGTCTACAAATAATAAACTAAACCATAAGTCTATCTATATTCAGTCCAAGATAATATCCATATTAACCAGTGCTGATACAGGCACATTTATATCTCAATTCCAATGCCAATCAAAATTGCCTAGAGTCTAGAATAAACACCACATCCACTTATGTATCTAATGCAGTCCAGTACTGTAGTCCTAAATAATGATCCTACCTCCAACTGTTCCATATTTGGTGAAATTTAAAAGCATATTTTGTGCTCCAAACAGAAGAAAAACATTTAAAGCATGGTCATGTTCATCTAAGATACATTGAAAGTGAATGTAAACGATAACCTTCACAGTTTATGCCTTTTCCAACCTGCTTAACTAAATAAGTATAGTAACGGTGATGTAACAATGTCAGAAATGGTGATATCATTACAATGTCATTTTAACTTAAGGAACTGTTGAATTTTTCACTAATATGCGTAGAGAACCAATGACTTTCATCTTTTAGATTTTTGCCAACAAGCAAACATTTTTAGCGGATTTGCTATATAGCAAATCCGCTTACTGTGATCGTTTTGACTGGAACCAAATACATCATGCGTAACGACGCATGCACGCTCACTTTCAGTTTTGCAAAGCTGGTGATTGAGACGAACAACGCAGATCTACAAATGATATTCAACTCTGACTCTGAACAAATCATACAAATTAGGTTTGATTTCTTTATCGAAATTTCGCCAAACCTAAAAAATTTGTCAGTCTGAAATACTTTAAATAATGAAACAAAGTTTGTTCTTTTTTTTAAAATACGGCCATATGCGTATGAACGTTGTTTACACTACCTTCGTTTTCATTCAAGAACGTTCATTCAAAACTTGTGTCGTCCGCTGCCGACATAAACAAGGAGACTAAGCAGTATTTCCTCGATAAAATTATGTTTTCAACTATGTATTATATCAAATATTTTAACTGTTCAGATAGCCAGCTGGAATTCGGCCATAAATAATTTAAAGCCCTTCCGATAACCAATACAGAGAACCCATAAAGTCGACTCTCTTCGTATAACGCTATCGATGAATTTTCGAAATGTTATACACATTTTTGCTGAAGATTTGAAGGAATGGAGATCGTGAAGCCTATCAAAAAAATTATTTATTGTTAGATTTATGTAAGACTGCATTGGAAAAGCTTCCAAGACTTCTCTCTAGTTATCGAAGGGACATTAAGAAATCCTTCGTTTACAAACGGCCCTGATCGAGTACGAGCCCGGGATTTGAATTTGTACTGAAGATATTTTATGGGAAACCGTGTCCTTCTCAGTGAACTAGACATCCACTAACTTGAAGCCTCAGAGACTCAGACAGGCTTACAATTTGTCTTCAAGGTGTAAAATTCCATTTATAGTCCTTCTGGTACCTTGAATTTTGTTACGTTACATGTAAAAAAAAAAAAAAAGAATGCTGACTTTGCAGATAGATTAATGATAAATGATCCACAGGAATGCATCTATGTACATCTTTCTATTTAGACATATAGATTTGAATTCTTTGATATATTTTTGATGGTTTGGATTAGAATTGCATGTATGGAGCAAGTTGAAAATATTTGTACTTTACTTATAAATTTTTATTATGAACTGCTGCTCAACCCATATTTAAGACAGTGACTGTGTTTCATGTAATTCAAACCTTAGAATGAAAGTATGCCTATAGTTTTTAAACTTTTGTAGAGGGACCCAATTCTTTTAACCCTTAGGCTGCTACTCAAAGACCTTTTGCAGACAGTGTTGATTAAGATCAGATTGCACAGAAAGTGCAGTCTGATCTTTGATCTATACTGCCAGGGAAGAAAGTATTTTTCCCCAAAGAATAACTTTAAAATAGCAATAATTGGAATTGTACATTCGACTTGAAAGTTTCATTTTAGTTATGTAAAGGTCATTTACATTTTGCATGGCAACTTGTCACACTGAGTGTGATCTTGATCCATTCTGGCTGCTAAAGTACCTTCAGCTGCACCAAGGGCGTAGATTCACACATATGAAAAAAGGACTATATTCTGCCAGGTGACGAGTGATGATTTTAATTCTTTTCTTTCGACCATGAAAATGGATTCACTCAAAGCTGCATTGGATGTAATGAATAGCCCTTTTACCAGTGTAGATATAGCATTTCAAGTATGTCATAATGCTACATCAGGTATTTTTTGCACATATCCCTGCAATGATTCAGTTATGTAGTATGCAAGGTTGGCAAAAAGCAGGTCAATATGAGTACTGACCAGGCTGGCAGTTTTAACCAGTTATAACTGGTCAATACTGGTCACAAGTTGTCGATTGGTGGTCGATTGAAGTGGTTGATTGGGTTGATTAAATCACTGGCTTACATACCCGTCTGGTTTCTAAATTAGTATTAAAAGCTGTCCTCTTACATCCTGTACATGAAGGTTTATTACATATTATCATCAGTATCATAGTTTTTATTAATAAGGTCCTTTTTATTTGATCATAATTCAAAAGACAATATTGCTGGTCAACTGAAAAGGTTATTGGAATGACTTTCCTTATTGAACTTGCATAGAGGTCTGTTCTTTTCAAGCAATCAATTTTTATCTATCATCATTCCTTACATGTTAGATAATGTTTATAGTTCTACACACACATTCTCTCTCTCTCTCTCTCTCTCTCTCTCTCTCTCTCCTCTCTCTCTCTCTCTCTCTCTCTCTCTCTCTCTTTCTCTCTTCAACCACAAACACACTTAGGTTTTCAAAATATAGATAATTTAAAATAGTCTTTGGTCATAAAAATTCAAAGGTAGCATCAAAAAGCAGGTAATATATAATTTTCATCTAAAATTGCAGAAAAAAACAGTCATACATAGGCAAACATGTGCAATATACATGTACCTGTCATTAATCTGTAGGCATATTGAGGTATACATGAAGAAGGCTCTAGCTGATTAGATAAACAATGGTTAAGGATATCAATGTCTTTGAAGTATATTTAACTCTTTACCACACGACAAATATTTAGACTTGTCCAAACTGAAAGCATTTGCAGACAACAATTTAAATGTTGTTTAAATAATGAAATTTGGCTTTTGATGGAGAAGAAAACATTGTGGAAAAGGAGAAAATGCTGGTTACCAGCATTTTCTCCTTTTCTCACAATGTTTTCAAAAGGTTTTTCCTACAGGGTCGTTAAAACTCGTGATTGTGTGGTAAAGAGTTAAGTGTCTACCAAGACCTTTAAATTGCTGTCAAAACACATTAAATGGTGTAAAAGTTGCCCCTTTCTACTCCAGTGGGTGTGGCTTAAATCAAATTACCAAAGGGACAAATCATATGTCCCTATTTGGGGTATTATCCTTGACACCAGGCTTTATTCCCAAAGCGTGAAATATTGACTTATATGCAATCAGGATATCTTATCATCAAGCAATTACTTAAGGTGTCAAACATGAAACCTAAAGATCTTATAAGGAAGTTCTACACAGTTTTTGAAAAGTGGCAAAGGCCAGCTGATGAGTACCCGTGGCAGGGACAAAACAGTTTTTCCACTGAACTCTTTCATATCGACGAAATCAACTTATCCAGATAAGAGGAAAAAAAATCCCCACAACAAATCATCCACTAATTAGCATAACTGCCTTTTTAAAACTCATCATCTGACCACTGAAATTTCCAAATGACCTCTACAAATATTCAATCGACCACTATTGACCAGTATTTACCACTTTTGGATTATCACGAGTTCTATCCTTACCTAGATGCTAGGATTTTGTTGAATGCTCATAGACAAGACACTGCAGAGAACCAGCCTAGCCCTAGTAAAACTCAAGACGTACACAAATAGATGAATTGTTGTTACTGTAAGACTGAAACAGTGTTGACACTAATGTAAACACCAGAAATCAGTCACCCATCAAAATATTCTTGAAGTTAGTTACAACCAATGTCATGTTTTTGTGGCACTGCATGCATTGACCTTACTTTTCTTTTGTAAAATCATTATTTTCTCGACTTGTTTCTTTATGAAGATACAAGGTAAATTTTCATTTATCTAACAGAAGGAAGGTACATTCAATATTCATGAATTACACATGGTCTAAATCTCAGAAAATACTGAACACATCACTTAGTTTTCACCTTTCAGATTATTACATAACATTTTTGAGTTCAGGAATGAAACCAAGAACATTCTTATGAAAGAAAAGAAGAAATCATTGTACCTGAACAATCAAATTAGTGTTTCTAGTTTGATTTTGTATTTCATTTTGAAATTAATAGTTTGAAGTTGTGTAGTAATTAGGAGGAACCCTTGAAGGGATTCCTATGTGTTACAGTTATGGAAAGGACAATGTGCTTTCAGTAAGAACTTACATACAAAATACCATTGTTTCTTTTTTCCTGAGAGGACTCCCGTGTTTTTTTTTTTTTTTTAAACTAAACCATACTAGTTTCAAAACAATGCATGCTTTATACTTCAGAATGAGGACAGTCTGTATGCTATGTAACAAGAGTAGATTAAGATCAGACTGCCTAACATAGTAAAATTCCATTCTTATAGGCACAGTATTTTAGATATGAATTGTTTATGTACAGTCTATATGATTTTACCAACTGTATAAAAGTTTAGAAAATTTTGTGCTTAGCCTAGATTTGTAAAATGCTGCTGTAAAAATCAAAACCTTGATGTCTGAGTACAGAAGTTTCAATCTTTTAAAAGAGTCTTGCATAATGGTGAATAATGATGATTCTAGAAATGCTTAAAATGCTATAGAAAAGAAAAATATAGTCATCATGTTTAGTGTATCTATTTAAGCTCACATGTTTCCAAACCCTAGGGTGAGCTGTTAATATTTTCAATCTGATTTAAAGCAGTCTCAGACAAAAACCACCTTCACTAGTTCTTCTGAAAACCCTTGATTTTTAGTTAGCTAAAATTGCTTAATAAAGCTCAGCCAATTGGATAAGTTATTTCAAAAGTTTTTTCTGAACATCCTTCAAAATGGGATAACATAGCCACACTTACCTTGTATCCTTTATGGTGTTATGGGATGGGGGAAAAATTACTTTAGTAACAAGAGGGCCATGATGGCCCTGAAATCGCTCACCTGAGTCATTTGACCAAACATGACCCATTTTCAATCTCTTTTGAGATATTATAACAAACATTCTACCAAGATTTTCATGAGTTATTGACCCAAAATGACCCACTTGCAAACTGGTGCAAGACCAGTATTCTGACCAAGTTTCATGAGTATTGCTTTAAAAATAAGGCCTCTAGAAAGTAAACAAGCTTTTCGAAGATTTGACATAGTGACCTAGTTTTTGATCCAACATTACCCTGTTTCGAACTATTTCAAGATATTATCAAGACAAACATTCTGACCAACTTTTAAGAGTTTCGGACTAAAAATGTGGCCTCTACAGCATACACAAGGTTTTCCTAAGATTTGGCCTAGTGACCTAGTTTTTGATCAGACATTACCCATTATCAAACACTTTTTAGATATCACTAAGACAAACACTCTGACCAAGTTTCATGAGTATTGGACTGAAAATGTGGCCTCTAGAGCGTACAAAATGTTTTTCTAAGATTTGATCAAATGACCTAGTTTTTGATGCCACATTACCCATTATCAAACTCCTTTGAGATATCATCAAAACAAACATTCTGACCAAGTTTAAAGAGTATCAGACTGAAAATGTGGCCTCTAGAGCGTACACAAGGTTTTTCCAATTTTTGACCCAGTCACCTAGTTTTTGATCCTACACGACCCAAATTTAAACTCATTCAAGGTCTCATCAAGACAAACATTCTGACCGAGTTTCAGGAGTATCGGACTGAAAATGTGTCCTCCAGAGTGTAAACAAGGTTTTTCTAAGATTTGACCTAGTGACCTAGTTTTTGACCCCACATGACCCATTATCAAACTCGCCTGAGCTATTATCAAGACAAACATTCTGACCAAGTTTCAAGAGTTCTTGACAGAAAATGTGGTTTCTAGAGCGTACACAAGGTTTTTCTAAGATTTGACCTAGTGACCTAGTTTTTGACCCGACATGACCAATTTTCAAACTCGTCTGAGATATCATCAAGACAAACATTCTGACCAACTTTCAGGAGTTTTGAATTGTAAATGTGGCCTCTAGAGCATACACAAGGTTTTTCTAAGATTTAACCTAATGACCTAGTTTTTGACCCTACATAACCTATTTTTGAACTCATCCGAGATATCATTAAGACAAACATTCTGACCAACTTTCAAGAGTTTTAGACTGAAAATGTGGCCTCCAGAGCGTACACAAGGTTTTCCTAAGATTTGACCTACTGACCTAGTTTTTGACCCAACATGACCCATTTTCGAACTCGTCCGAGATATCATCAAGACAAACATTCTGACCAACTTCCAAGAGTGTTGGACTGAAAATGTGGCCTCTAGAGGGTACACAAAGTTTTTCTGAGATTTGACCTAGTGACCTAGTTTTTGACCCCACATGACCCATTTTCGAACTCGTCCAAGATATCATCAAGACAAACATTCTGACCATCTTTCAGGAGTGTTGGACAGAAAATGTGGCCTCTAGAGCGTACACAAGGTTTTTCTTAGATTTGAGCCACTGAACTAGTTTTTGACCCGACATGACCCATTTTCAAACTCGTCCGAGATATCATCAAGGCAAACATTCTGACCAACTTTCAGGAGTATTGGACAGAAAATGTGGCATCTAGAGCGTACACAAAAGTTTTCTAAGATTTGACCTAGTGACCTAGTTTTTGACCTCACATGACCCATTTTCGAACTCGTCCGAGATTTTATTGAGACAAACATTCTGACCAAGTTTCATGAGTATCGGACTGAAAATGTGGCCTCTAGAGCGTACACAAGGTGAAAAGTTGACGACGGACGACGCACGACGCACGCCGCACGACGGACGACGGACGCCGGTCACATCACGATCACAATAGCTCCCCATGAGCACTTCGTAAAATGAAAACTGAAAAATCTGTTGGTCTACCAATATTTACAAAAACTTAAGAGCTACATTTTGTGAGGCTTATAGAAATGTTAGATAAAGGTTAACAGACAGACAGACAAATACTTTTATTCTCAAATCTACAATACATAGATACATGAGAAAAATAAACAGTTTCATTAAATCAATAACTGTGTCACGTAATAATCATGAAATATTTTCAGACAGACAGACAGACAGGCAAGTAGGATACTGGGGAAGGCGCGTTGTTATAAACACGCATGGTAAGGATGAGGGCCACGCCAGTCCCGAGAAAACATGTCGGGTGGTGTTGACCCTCATCCAAACCATTCATGAATACCATCCCCCTTGACGCACAGGACTGAGCAAGCAAAATGATTACATAGTGTGGGTATGCGCTATACACAGAAAAAATCTATACAGTAATGGGGTAATTTATTAATGCTAGTATCTTTGAGGGAAAAAAAAAATGTTTTCATTTCACCGACAAATATGTTTTAAGTGCCATAAGCGTACTCGTGATTCTAAGCCTTATTCTAAAAATAACTACAGTTGTTTGTTTATCACTTATTGCCTAACCATGAACACGTAGTATTTCTTGTAAGGTCAACCTTGACTCCATGTAGTATGGTTATATTGCCTAACTTTAAAATATCTTTTATGAAGTAATAATTTCTATAGATATGGAATAAAAGGTAGTTGATTTTTTGTTTTTAGCCGCGGTTGGATAGGTTTTTCTTATATTTAAGTGAAATCTTTGGTAAAAAAGGAAAAAAGGGAAAAAAAGGTCCATCTTTAACAGCATGTAGAAAATGCGATGGAGCGACCATCCGTATTCTAAAAATAGCACAAGTCGCACATGTTTATCTTTTTACTGTATTGCCTAACTATAAGTATGTAGTAAATAATATACGAATGGAATCGGCCTTGACCGCATGAAATTCAGATAAATTGCCTAACTTTAAAACATCGCGTAAGAAGTTCTGCGAGGAATGGATAGATGCTACAATTTTAGCGGCTTTGAAACATGTATTTCCCGAATAAAGGCGAATTGCAATGACGTAAGGCCATCGGATTAATAGAGGGATGCTAATTTGTAAGTTTCACTTTTTTTCTTTAATTGAAAAGGGGGCAAAGATGAGAAAAGCATGTAGTTTATTATGCCATGTGATTTAGCGTCTCATCTCGAAGTTAAGTCTTCATGATGGTTGTGCCATTTAAAACATAGAAGTGTTTAATGTCTGATGGCAAAGATTACCTAGGAAAGTACATGATAGATTATGTAATACGAATATCTATACTTAATCTCACCTAAACTGCTGCATAATAATGTTTACAAACTTAGACAATTTCATTAATTGTTTAGTTGATTGTGTTGTCATTAGTTCCTCATACTTTATGGTATTTGGATTTCTGTAATAATAGGTTTTTATAAAATTCATTCTTTGGTTGTGGAAATAAGGGCATTTTAAGGTGTAATGAAACTCATCGCCTATATCACTCTGATTACATACTGTACATTTTCTTTCCCCAATATCTGTATTATTCCACCTCCCAGTTTTTACTGGTAACTTATGATTTGAAGTTTTGAATTTTACCAGGTTCAAATAATTTTGTTTGTTCAGTACAAGTAAATATTTCTCAAGATTAATGCTTTTTTTAAATAAACTATAATTTGCCCCTTTGCTGGAGTGGAGTAAAGATCCATGACAGTGTTGTTGGTATTGGTCAGATAATACATTGGCTATGAGTTTGGGATTTATATCTAAAATCAAATGTTGATTATAATATAAATCTGGTCTACCAATTTCAAATAGAATATTTTTGATTTTGTTTATCCACTTAGATTCAAAATTTTGAGTTTTTATCATAATTTTGTAAATAATATTTGCTATTTTGGTTTCTTTTCCAGTTATTAGTTTCATCCAGTAGTTAATCATTCTAGTTTTAATGATAATGTCAATAGGGGTTCTGCCAGTTTCTCCATAGATCATGTAATGTGAAGTGCTTTGTTTTAACTGTAAGATTTTTGTAATAAAAGAAAGATGAACTTTTTCTAGGATAGTGTTATCTCCATAGCCCCATACTTCACACGTAAAAGTTAATATAGGCAGAACTGTATTGTCAAATAACTTGAAGACTAAGTCTACTGGTAAATTCAGATTATTTATTCTTTTATAAAAATAAAATAAAGCTTTATTGGCATGTTGGACAATATTATTTCGGTTTTGTAGGAAATTTCCATTTGAAGTAAAAAGTGTGCCAAGATATTTGTATGATTTTACAATTTCTATTTCTGTTCTGTTTATATTGAATGGCGTTTTATTTCTTTTTCTTTTTCCGGAGATCATAATTTTAGTTTTGTTTACATTAATATTAAGTTTCCATAGGCTACAGAAGTGAGAAAAGGTATCCAGACATTTTTGTAAATTTTGGTGATTATCTGAGAGTATGACAGTGTCGTCCGCATAGAGTAGAACAAGTAGTTTTATAAATAGCCCAAGCTCATTACTTTGTAGACTTATTCTATTGTTGCCATTTTGTATGAGAAATTGTTCCATCTCATTCAAGAACAGGGAAAATAGAATCGGAGACAAGTTGTCGCCTTGACGGACACCGCAGTTACATAGGAAAAAAATCAGACAGTTCATTATTAGACTTAATACAAGACTTGGTGTTTTCATACATGTTTTTGATTAAGTTAAAAAATTTACCATTTATGTTGGAATCAAGAAGTTTTTTTTCCAAAGACCGGTTCTCCAGACTGAATCAAAAGCTTTTGAAAAATCTATAAAACAGCAGTACAGGCTTTCTTTGTAGTGTTTAAACAGTTCTAGAATAGAGTTAAGGGTAAATACGTGATCTGCTGTGGAATAGCCTGATCTAAAGCCTGCTTGTTTCTCTGATAGAATATCATATTCATCCAGAAATTTTGTTAATCTATTGTTGAATACAGATGTAAATAGCTTACTAATACAGCTTAATAAGGTGATTGGTCTGTAATCTCAGGATTTACCCTCTCTCCTTTCTTTTTATATATTTGGTATAATAGTGCCTATTGACCATTGCGAAGGGTATTTTCCACTCTTTAAGATTGTATTAAATAATGCTACGTAAACTGGAAGAAGCTTAGATTGGGAGTTTTTTATATATTCATTTATGATATTATCTATTCGTGGAGATTTACTGTTTTTTAGTGTTTTGATACATTTCAAAATTTCATCAGCTGTGATTGTTGAGTTCAAGAATTCATCATCATCTTCCACGTTTATTCTGTCGGTTATTGTTTGATCATCATGTTCATGAGAGGGGTTGTTGCTAGCATCCCTGAAATACTCATATAAGGATGAAAGACTTGGCCTTTCGCCCCTATCTGGGTCCTTGCAGGCCAATGTTAGATCCACATTTGATTAATTGAATGGTGTTTACTGTCACTTTCAACATTATTTCAGTCGTATTACTGTATTTCTGTATGTCTGGGTTTTAGCAGTACTAGGCTAGGGCTCTGAAGTGTCTTACCTAAGGACACTCTCGCAGAAAAACATGGTGCATCCAGTGAGTCTGGGACCTAGGCCATCAGGTAACAAGTCCTACACTTTACTGGTGAGTTAATTTTTGTAAGATTGTTCAGGTTAGTCTATGTCGACCATCTATGTATAAGTTACTTTTTGTTTTTTAATCAAAAATGGTAGTCAAATGGATGCCATTTCATTATTCATTCCTTCCCCATATGACAAGTTTTAGGCACTTTAACTCTTTCACTACTAAACAAATTAATTGCAATGTCTCAAAGGCTAAAAATACATTCTTCTGCAAGATCAAGAAACAGTTCGGTCATAATCTACAATATAGCATTGAACAGTGGAGATCAGAGATCAGACTGCACATTCTGTGCAGTCTGATCTTGATCTACACTGTCCACAAAAGCTTCTGGTGTTTTCCATAGTATGGAAAGAGTTAAATGCATCTGCAGACAACAGAAAGTGATACAAATGAACTGAAGTTCACTCATATAATTGAAAACACTGTTGGAACAGGAGAAAATACTGCCTACCAGAATTTTGTCTTTGTCCCATAATGCTTTCAGTTGCCTATTTCCTTCAGGATTATTAACACAGAGTGTTTGGTATTTACACTTTTAAGTGTTAAATAAAGCCTAATCAAAATTTTCTCAAGATCCAGTTGTCAGATGCCATGGCCAGACATGGATATGTTGTATACTGGTCTATCCCACAGATTGATGTAAATTTTGTTTGTCTAAGGGGACACACTTAAACTGTCTTGCTTTTGTAGCACTGTGGTAGAGCATTCGACTTGGGACCCGAAGATTCTGGGTTCAATCCCAGCCTTGGGAGGCTCTTTAGCAGAACTGTTACTGATACATATAATTGGTATTCAGAATACCTTATGGTTTGTCCAAACATAACCTACATGTATATTTGACCCTTGAATTTTGTGTCATACAAAGTTAAATTGGGTGAATTTTTGAGGATTTTTCTTTTTTTAGCCCTTTAACACACAATAAATCCTATGTTTTATGAGTCCTGTGTAAAAGGGCTCGTGAAAACATTGTTGGAAAACAAGACATCAGTATTTCTTTTCTATTTTTCTTCTAGAATTTTTTCTACCCTTTACAAATACAAAACCACAATATCTGAGGGCTCCAGATTTATTGAATTGTTTGTTAATGCTCTAAATATGGAGTTATTTAGTTTTTATATCACAAATCAAAACTTTTTGTAAAAGGCAAATAAATACTTCTGGAAAACTTTTCCATTTTCATAAAGTGTATGGTTAAATTAAGTAAAATGATGCAATTTTGGGCATTTGATAATGAAATTGTACTTTAACAATAGGTCACTCTGTTCATTTTTATTTCACCAGATGTAACGTCTTGATACCTATTTGAATATGAATCCTTGTGGACAGTGCATGTTATTGATTATGTACCATTCCCACAAGGCTTTCCAAAACTGTGGCATGAAATCTAATAATACCCATAGAGGCTATGTACATGTAGCTAATTGAGGAAATACCAGTTAAGATATTTTTTTCTAAATCTTACCTTTCTTCTTAAGCAATGATTTTCCAGCTATAATTCAGTGATAAGTCATTTTTGAGTTTGGTGAGAGTATGAAAATCTGAATAGTTGGTTTTAATTTGGGTGAGTCAAAAATTTTGACCTCTTGTCAAGAGTTCAAGAAGAAGGTGCAAAAATTTCATATTGCATAGATGTGTAAGTAGCAATATATTGCACTCTTTGATCAAATTTGTTTATATTTGCTAAAACTGATTGACAATATTACTGTAGACCTTAACACTTTGTTTTTACAGAATTATCACTATATATCATTGTCCTTGAGGCAAAAAATGTCCTATTTTGTACAGTTTTTTTTTTAATCTTACTCATCAATAACTGAAGTGTCCTATGTATTTGTCAAATAATTTTTACTGATATAAATCCACCTTGGTTTATTTCAACATGTTTGTACTTTCTAGTATGTTTACATGTAGTTGCACTACACCATTCTGCTACAAAAAATGTCAAACGTTTGAATGATTTTGAAAGCTTTAGAAAGATCTTAGATTTCTGATGAAATAAGTGTAAATTAAACAGGTCTTTTACATAGAACCATAATTATCTGTAAAACTTCTTCAGTTTATGCTGATGTTAGCCATGAAAAATATTCTTTTTTCAAGATCGTACAATGTTATCGGTTTGCCCTAAAGCAGATACTATCATGTGTGCATGCTTGCGCGGTAACCACCCTACTTCAAGTTTTAGCTAGTACACAACAACTTCACTTTTTAGCTGTACTGGCTGAAAGCCAGCAGAGCTTATGTCATGGTATGGTTTCCGTCGTCCGTCCGTCCGTCTGTCCATCCGTCTGTCCGTCCGTCTGTCTGTCCGTCCGTCCGTCCGTTACCTTATCAATAGGTTGAACCCTATTGATTTTGAAAAAAATCCAACAAACAGTATGGGAAAAGTAGCCATCTGAAGTTGATAATTTCCATTTCTTGTTTACGCCATAAAGTCTGCATTTGTTGTCAGATTTTCATGAAACTTGCATAGTTGGTTTATCTTATCAATAGGTTGAACCCTATTCATTTTGAAAAAAATCCAACATACAGTATGGGAAAAGTAGCCGTTTGAAGTTGAAAATTTCCATTTCTTGTTTACGCGATAAAGTCTGCATTTGTGGTCAGATTTTCGTGAAACTTGCACAGTTTGTTTATCTTATCAATAGCTTGAACTCTATTGATTTTGAAAAAATCCAACAAACAGTATGGGAAAAGTAGCCATTTCAAGTTAAAAATTTTCATTTATTGTTTACATGATAAAGTTTCCATCAGTTATCAGAATTTCATGAAACTTGCACAGTTTGTTTATCTCATCAATCGCTTGAACCCTAATGATTTTGAAAAAAATCCAACGAACAGTATGGGAAAATTTCCATTTCTTCTTTAGGCAATTACCTCCACAGTTTTGATCCAATTCTTTTGAAACTTTCAAAGATTGTTTGGTTTACCAACTCTATTAAAAATGAAGAAAATCTAGTGATCTGGTCAGGAAAATCAGCCATTTGAGAACTTAGTATTGTTTACTCAACAAAGTCCACATTATTTGTCACATTTCTTTGAAATTTGCTAGGATTGTTTAATACAAGGCGTACTGAAACCCTATCAAATTTGGCTGGATTCCAAACAATTATTTTTCAGAAATTGCACTTCTTTTCTTTTTCACTGTTTGTTCAATTCACCATGCCTACATATGCTATCTTAGTGGGTTCAAGCCCAGTTGTAAGCACATCCGCCCCTTTTTTGTGTTTCTTGTCTTTTTTCTTTTTGCATCATAATTTCTAATGTATGCTAGCAAAATGGCAAAATCACTGCCAGTAGAGTGATTTCAGGCCCTTCAAGGGCCTCTAGTTTAAATACTGTATATTTGGATCAAATTTCTACTCTAATACAGTAGTAAAATAACAGTTGCTGTACAGCACACTTGGTAGAACAACTTCGACTCCTATTGTCCTTGCTCAGTCTATTTATTATTTACATTTTATAGATCTACATGTATTACATGTGATCAAATCATAGCTTGAAACCGTTCAACAAATCCGCTTTTCAGGACGTTCAGTCCTTTGATTTGCTTATATTTTAATCCCTTGTTGATGTTCTGTACCAAATGAATTTAAATTTGAGTTAAATATCAACTTGAAAGTAAAGGAAGTATCAATTTTTTCTGCCAATGTGGCTATGAAAAACCACAAATCAAATCTTCCAAGATGCCCTGGTGTGGGACTCCAGATAAAACCTTTTAAATTTTAGGGTTATCTCAAGCAATTTCTGGTCATATTATAAAAATAGAATCTTAAACATTAAAATTTTGTCCATGTTATATTGACTATATTAAACTTGTCATCTAAAATAAGATAAACACTCCTTGCACCCTCATCTATATCTTTTTTAAGATCTATTTTAACCCTTTATCACACTACAAAATACTGCGCTTGTCCATATTGAAACCATTTGCAGATGAACAATTAAATGTTGATTAATTTAATAACTTTTTCACATGGTAGAAAACACTGTGGGAGGAGAAAATGCTGCTTACCGGCATATTCTCCTTTTTGTGGAGTCTTGCCTGGCTCAGTGGTAAAGTGTAGGACTTGTGACCTGGAGGTCCTTGGTTCGAGCCTCACTGGATCCACTGTGTTTTTCAAGGGAGTGTCCTTGGGCAAGACACTTGAGAGCCCTAGCCTAGTGAAATCCAGGAATTTCATGAATATGTGAGCTGTAACGGTGATATCACTGAAATACATGTAATGTTGAAAATGGCATAAAACACCATTCAGTCAATCAATCTCCTTTTGGCACAATGTTTTCAAAAGCTTTTTTTTCCTCGGGGCCATTAAAACTTTGAATTGTGTTGTAAAGGATTAATTTAACAATGGACACTCATGTAAGATCCTCTACCCAGAAAATATGTTATTTACTGAAAAATAATGGACAACAAGAGCAGCAAATTGTCGCAAAATACGCCCGTCCCACCGCCAGTTGTCGAGGGGGGATAATAATTCTAAAGGGCAGGTACAGGAAAATAATAGTGCAGCAGAAATCATGTAAGTGATTGAAATAGGCATGAATGTCTCCTCTAATATTAAGGAAACATGCATATAAAGTTTCAGGTCATTCCAACATGAAAAGACAAAGTTATATTGTAGAGAAGCATGAAAAGCTGTAAAAAAAAATAATGAATAGGGAATAATTCCAAAAGGGCATTAGGTACGGTTATGGCTCAAGTGCATTGCACTTTTCGTAACTTCAACAAACATGTTTACCAACTTTCAAGTCAATTTGACTTGAGGTGACAAAGTTCGGTTCTGGACAAGCAAGAAATACTGTAAAAATGAAGATCAAAGTGGAATTCCTCAAAATCCGCGCTAGGTAGAGTTATTGTTCTTGAGCACTATACTCCGTAATATTGCAACAAACATGCATACAAAGTTTGAAGTCGTTCTGATTTGAGAAGATAAAGTTATATTCTGGACAAGCACTAAATGCTGTAAAAATGATGATCAAAGGGAAATAACTCAAAGAAAGCACGAGGTAGAGTTACAATTCTTGTGCACTGCACTTCCAAATATTGCAACAAATAAGCATACCATATTTCAAGTCATTCCTGCTTAAAATGACAAATTTATGCTCCGGACAAGCAAGAAATGCTATAAAAAATGAAGATCAAAGGGGGAATAACTCAAGATTTTTGCTAGGAAGAGTTATGGTTCTTGTGCACTGCACTCCGTAATTTTTCAACAATCATGCATACCAAATTTGAAGATGTTCAGACTAGAGATGACAAAGTTATATTCTGGACAAGCAGAAAATGCTGGAAAAATGACAATCAAAGGGAAATAACTCAAAGACAGCACGAGGTAGAGTTATGGTTCTGTCACACTGCACTCCGTATTATTGCAACAAACACAAATGCCAAGTTTTAAGTCAATCGGACTAGAGTTGACAAAGTTATGCTCCGGACAAGCAGAAAATGCTGGAAAAATGACAATCTAAGGGTAATAACTCAAAGACAGCATGAGGTAGAGTTATGGTTCTTTTGCACTGCACTCTGTATTATTGCAACAAACACAAATGCCAAGTTTCAAGTCAATCAGACAGGAGATGACAAAGTTATGTTCTGGACAAGATGAAAATGCTTTAAAAATGACGATCAAATGGAAATAATTCAATGACAGCACAAGATAGAATTATGGTTCTTTTGCACTGCACTTTGTATTATTGCAACAAACACAAATGCCAAGTTTCAAGTCAATCGGACTGGAGATGATAAAGTTATGTTCCGGACAAGCAGAAAATGCTGTAAAAATGACAATCTAAGGGTAATAACTCAAAGACAGCATGAGGTAGAGTTATGGTTCTTTCGCACTGCACTCCGTATTATTGCAACAAACACAAATGCCAAGTTTCCAGTCAATCGGACTGGAGATGACAAAGTTATGCTCCGGACAAGCAGAAAATGCTGTAAAAATGACAATCTAAGGGTAATAACTCAAAGACAGCACGAGGTAGAGTTATGGTTCTTTCGCACTGCTCTCCGTATTATTGCAACAAACACAAATGCCAAGTTTCAAGTCAATCGGACTGGAGATGACAAAGTTATGCTCCAGACAAGCAGAAAATGCTGTAAAAATGACAATCTAAGGGTAATAACTCAAAGACAGCACGAGGTAGAGTTATGGTTCTTTCGCACTGCACTCCGTATTATTGCAACAAACACAACTGCCAAGTTTCCAGTCAATCGGACTGGAGATGACAAAGTTATGCTCCAGACAAGCAGAAAATGCTGTAAAAGTGACAATCTAAGGGAAATAACTCAAAGACAGCACGAGGTAGAGTTATGGTTCTTTTGCACTGCTCTCTGTATTATTGCAACAAACACAAATACCAAGTTTCAAGTCAATCGGACAGGAGATGACAAAGTTATGCTCCTGACAAGCAGAAAATGCTTTAAAAATGACGATAAAAGGGAAATTACTTCAAGACAGCTCGAGGTAGAGTTATAGTTCTTGTGCACTGCACTCCGTATTATCGCAACAAACACAAATGCCAAGTTTCAAGTCAATCGGACTGGAGATGACAAAGTTATGCTCCGGACAAAAAACTGGACACCGCCGCCCGCCCGCCCACTTGGACTCCCGTCCGCCTGTACGCCCGCCTGTATGCCATGGGTGATCCCATAATACGTCCCGTCTTGGACGGGCATATAAAAATTAGTGAGTCATTTTTCAGTACCTCTCTTAGTTAATTACGAAAAACCTATTTTTCTTTTTCTTTGCATGGAAAACATTATGTTAATGCAAGTTACACAAGAGGAATGCATTTGAAGGAAAGGAAACTATTGTAGAACTCCAAAAGGCACTTACAAAACAGAAGTGAAAAGGGGGTAATTGATAGTGACAAGCAGTGTTTTCAAAAGCTGTAAAATAAAGGGATTTATAAAATCAGATTTGCCAGGCAATGGTTAACCCTTTACCAGACAACAAATTTTAACCTGATTCAAACGGAACACATTTGGAGATGACAAATTACATGACACCCATATGGTAACATTTGTATTTGAAGGGTCATAATCAACATCTCCTTTCCCCACAATGTTTTAAAAGGCCTCTTCCTTTGGGTTGTCAAAATAGGGATTGTTTAGTGATTTGTTAATAGAATGATGAGGAAATTACCAAAGTTACTAAAATCATCTTTTAAGTGTGCTTCTGTTTCTCCAACTGCTTCAACCACTAATATCGGCATTTCAGTTTTTGCTACATGTATACTATCTTCATACGGAACCTGGGAAAAATATTCAGTATTAACTGTGAGTATGAACATAATTATAGGAGTTTATTTTTATTTTTTTATTTTTTTTTTTTCTTCAATTTTCAAAGATCACAAAATATTTATCACAGAATGGAAGAAAAAAGAAATAAAATGGTGAACTCTTTACAAGCTGACAAATTTTAAAGAGCAATCAGAATTGAAAGCCTTTTCAGACAACAAATTCAATATGGCTCAGAATTATGGTGGGATGAGTCTTTGATAGGATAAAGAAAAAAATGTGAGAAAAGGAGAAAATGCTGGTTACCAACATTTTCCCCTTTGCCACAACATTTTCTAAAAGCCTCCTTCTTCAAGGTCCTTGAAACTTTATACATGTACTGTTTGGTAAAGGGTTTACAGACAGAAAGCTAGGCGTTCAGGCAAGATGGAATAATAACCTATGTTTTGTGTATCCATGTTGATTAACTCACAACTTCCTGAAAATAAGTTGCAGATAATTTTGGATATCCATGAAGTTCAAAGAAGGCAAAAGCATCTGAAGATGACAAAACCGAAATAGATACAAATGAGATGTAGTTCTCTGATTGGGATAAAAAAAAAATTACCAGCACTTTCTCCTTTTCCCATGATGTTTTCAAAAGGCTTCTTCTTCAGGTTTCATAAAATATGGGATTTTTAACATAGGAATAAAGCTGAACAAAAGTTTATTGATGAAAACCTGGTCAGTAACTTTTGCACATTTTGCAGTTTGCATGAAAGAATATAGAACAATAAAACAAATAGTGACATTCCTACTGGAGAGTACTTTGATCTTTCATTGCAATGTTGCCAACAATTCTCTTCAGCTCTTTGAGAAATTTAGTTATACTTGTCCATACATACCAATGTGTTGGAGGCTCCGGTTATTTCAAAGGACACAGTCTGTTTTTGCGAAAGGTCAAAAACATGCAGGAAACAACAAAGAAATGTTGGTTACCAGCATTTTCTTCTTTTGCGTTATTGAAAAATTGGATTAACCCCCTTTACCACACGACAAAATTTTGGACTGGACTAAACTGAAAGCATTTGAAGTCAACAATTTAAATGTAGCTTAAATGATGATTTCTGTCTTTGATAGGGTAGAAAACAATGTGGGAAAAGGAGAAAATGCTGGTTACCAGCATTTTCTCCTTTTCCTACAATGTTTTCAAAAGCCTTCCTTTCCAAAGTCGTGAAAACCAGGGATTGTTTGGCAAACGGTTAACAGATCATTGTTCAGGTAAATTATTATTTCATTGGTGTTTAATTTTTAGACATTAGCAAAGATATTGTATAATTACCCAAGAAGCTGACAGGATCACTATTATAAATAGTATATAGGAATCTGAGTTCTTAGCTTTTTTCCTCAGAGTTGGTAACACATAGGGTCTATTCTCAGGGTTGCTAAAAGACAGGCAGAGTTAAAAATAGACCCTTATAATA
Organism: Hippopus hippopus; assembly: GCA_946811185.2. NCBI lineage: Eukaryota > Metazoa > Mollusca > Bivalvia > Cardiida > Cardiidae > Hippopus > Hippopus hippopus. The sequence continues at coordinate 36,726,062 of OX328102.1, read as the reverse complement.
TGTGTTGCAAAACCAAATACAAATGATACTAATGTACTTACTTCTATTGAACAGTTTATGCTTTGACTGTCAAAATCTATCGAGGCATTTCCTTCTACTGTCGTATTCTTTAGGATGCATTTGTAGGAATGGTCAAGAAACTAAAATATGCGAACATTAAAGTGCATTTTACAAAGATGAAAAAATCAGCATAACGATACTGTTACGAGAGATCACTCCTTACTTACAGCATAGCGTCTTTCCATATAAAATCAATGCCTAGCAACTGCACTAGGGAGAATTGTCTTTAGCTCTGTGGGTTGTGTACTGGCCTTTTAAGCCTGGATAAACATAGGTTCAAATCCCAGCTAGGACGGTTTGTTTCAGCTATGCATATCTTACGAACTTTCATGTTCGTAAGATAGGGGCTTCTCTGGGATTGGCTCATTGAGTCATCTGTTGTCTAAATAATAGACTTAATGCCTAATAAGGCTTTGTGTCATCAAAATTACGGCATTTAAGAGAGGGTGTGTTAGGGAAGATCACTCCTTCCTTACAGCATAGTCTCTTTCCGTAGCTCAGCGTTCAGTGTATTGGTCTTTTAAGCCTCAACAAGAGCTTCGCAGAGCGGCACATATACGCCCAAAGGGGCTTGTCAGTGAAATGGGTTAAAATCAAGAATACCTACAGAGATCCAAATTTTAAGAGTCACGTGCACAACTACACATCATAGAGATTCATTGTAATAAGTTTGAACTTATTCCAATGGAAACTGTAGGAGGAGTTGCGCACACAAGAGATTGCTAAGGGATGGACAGACGGGCGGACCAAGGGGGGGGGACGGATGACAGGGGCCATAACATAATACGACACTTTGGGCGTATAATAAACGAGGATCTTCACCCCACAAGTTTGAATTCCAGATAGGGCGGTTTGTATTTCAGCTATGCATTTGTTGCAAACTTTCATGTTTTTAAGAATACGTTCTTACTTTATATGTCAGCATAACTGTTTTTGACTTTATTATATCAAGTATAAGTAACAGAAACAAGAAATATTTGAAAGAGGGGAAAACCACCATAAACATAAATGAAATGGAAAACATTGTGAGCAAATGAACTCTGAAAAATGATCCCAAAAGACATCAAATCTACACCTTAAACTGTAAAAAAATCATAGTGACCAAATGACAGCTGTCAAAAAAAAAATACAGATAAAGAGTTGATACCATAGAGGTTTATTAACTTTTTACCATACAATCCTGTGATTCAACAACCTGGAGGCAGAGAGATTTTGAAAGGAGAAATTGCTTGTGACAAGCAATTTCTCGTTTACCATTAGTGTTTTTTATCTCATCAGTACACTTCAACCAATATATATATATATATATATATTTTTTTTTTCCATCGAAATTTGTCATTTGGTAAAGAGTTTAACCCTTTACCACACAATGACGACTTTTAATGCCCCTGAAAGAGAAAGCTTTTGAAAACAGCATTTTCTCCTTTTCCCACAATGTTTTCTACCCTATCAAAGAAAAATCATTTCATATGAACCACATTGAAACTGTCATCTGCAAATGCTTTCAATTCGGACAGGTCTAAAATTTTGTCGTGCAGTAAAGGGTTAAGGCCCATCCAAAATTATAACAAATCTCACAAAGGACAAATATTCAGAGGAAACGAAATTGTGTCCTTTAAGTCTTTACAAAATTTTAGACTTGACCATGTTGAAAGCACTTGCATAAAACAAATAAGACATGTCTCAAATGCTATGATTCTTCTTTAGAAAGATAAAACCATTGTGGTAAAGAGCATTTCTCAGTGTTTTCAAAAGCCTTCTTCTTCAGGGTTGTTAAAATTTGGGATTGTTTTTTACACAATTAATGAGGTAGTGTGCAAGAGAGGAATTCTTTAATCCTTTAATACACAAAATATTTCAACAACCCCAAAGAAGTAGATATATAAAAACATTTTGGAAAAAGAAAAAATGCAGATAACCAGCAATTTTATTCTTTTGAAATATTTCTTTCTTTTTTAAAAAAAAATATATCCTATGCTCTGAGACATGTTCAATTCATTATCCTCAAATCCTTTCATTTTGGGCCTGTCTAAGATTTTGTGCTTTTGCACTGTGTTAATATCAACACTTCCTCAACCTTTCTACTTTATCAATCATATTTTATGGTACAGGCTAAAAGTGACCAACATTTTTCCCTTTGCCATGCTTTTATTAACCCAATGATTTCAATTTGGTGAATTTATGACCCTCAGAAAGAAGGTTTTGGAAACACTGTGGTAAAATGGGTAGCCAGCATTTCTTCTTCAGGGTGGTTAAAACTTGGGATGATTTGGTAAAGGGTTAGCCACCACTTATGTAGTGTGGACTTTAGGAGAATAGATATGATTCATCCTAATCATACATGCAAAATTGTTTAAAATCAAAATGTAAAATTTCCAAGATTATAAACAAACCTATATAACTTACATGTTCCAAATTTGCAGCTTTCACTGAAATATTCCTTTTAATCTCATTTGGTATAAATATGCCAGAGTTATTGAGCAAGCTAGGGCAACCGTCTCTCTGTAAAGAAGAAGGAGTAGAACAAAGTTAAGGTATAATTCAATGGCTATAGAAGTATCATTAATTATCACATAAACTTCTTTGACTTCAGCGTAATATATTCATCACAAATTTTCTTATCTTAAACATGTTTGTGATTAGCATTGTGAGACATAAGTGACATATTTTTTTTTTACTTCCTTCATAAGTGTATGAGTTTTATTCCTCAAAATAACCATGACTGTGTGCTCGTATGGTTCTGCATACTGTACATGTTTTAATTTTTGAGATACAATTTTTTCTAGACTTGTTTTATAAAATCTTTTCTCAAATGCCACTAGTACTTCAGATCCTAAATATCTATGCTCAAAGAGGTATACCTATATTCTCTATGCACAAAAAGCCGCAAGTACTTTTTTATCTAATTTTCTATTTCAAAACTTAAACTCAGTACTACACCAACAACAAACAACTTGATCCATCTTAATTAAATACAAAATTCTAGACTTGTTCATATTAAAAGCATTAATCTTGCAGACAAAAAATTAAATGTAGCTCCAATGATATTTTTTTCCTTTAAATGGTAGAAAACATTGTGGTAACCAGTATTAATTTTTATCCTTTTTCCACACTGTTTTTAAAAGCTTCCTTTCTCAGGGTTGTTAAAAGTTCTATTTGCATGGAAAAGGGTTAAAAGTATTGTGGCAAAAAGGAGAATATCTAATCTTAATTTATGTTGATCAACCATGTTTCATGAACATGTTCCCAAAGTTCATTTTGGCAGCATAAGCTCGGGTTAGCCTTTTACCACAAAATGCCATGTTTTATGAAGTCTGGGGAAGATGGCTTTTGAAAACACGGTGGGAAAATGAGAAAATGATGGTAACAAGCATTTTCTCATTTTCACGCAACTTTTCTAACCTTTAAGTCAAATCCCATTATTTAAGCAACAATTAATTTGTCATCTGCAAATACTTTCAATGTGGATGAGTCTAAAACTTTGTCCTCTAGTAAAGAATTAAATAATGAAGACCACTTACCAAAGAAATGGAACCAACATCACCATCACAGGTTTCTTTACACTTAAGGTCTGCTGAACACCATGTACAATTGACCTCCGGGGAAACTAGGCATGAGGAGCAACTGCACAAATATACACATACATATTAAAGTAGCATCTAACCAGATTTCAGTTCTCAACTTTTTTAGAAAATCTTAATAAGGGTTGGAAATTTTCATTCACAAGCAGAGATCGCATCATACTAAAATAAAAATAGAAATACATGAAGAAAACATGTCAGAGGAATTACCCAGCGTTTTGCTAGTTTTTCTGTAAAAACCACCTATTCTATTAGAAACTGGATACTTGTTATTCTAAAACTTGGGAAATCAAAGCGCTAACTCACTGAAGGCAGTGGATTTCTTTTCTGGCTCCGAATATACAGTATGCTACTAATTGGTGTGTTCTATGATTTTTCCTCGTAAACTATATAAATCAAAACGGAAAGTTCTCCAGAGAACTTTTACCCTTGAGATTAGGCTATGAGTTCACCCTGGTCCGAGTTCTCCATTAACGAGGTATATTATTGTATAAATGTGCCAGAAGGTGTAGAGGTGTTAAACCCGGCACAGTATTTGTTTTATTTAAGCTGAAAATCTTTCGTTACCTTAAATTAAAAAGACAACTGAAACGTGATGGATTAATTTTTTTCAGAGAACATACAGTATCAAGATGAACTGCTTTGTTTGAATATCACTGGCAGAACTATTTTGTTAGTGTACGATACTGGTTTTATTTACACGCGTATCCGGGCAAACCTGCCGGAAGCAAAAATCTGACCTAGATAAAGATAGAAGGCTTCAAAACTCAGTATAAACATGCACACGTGATGTGGGAACTATGACAGCTGGGTAAACCTGCTGCCAAAAAACATTTTGAAAATGGAAGATTAAAAGCTGCCTGGACAGCTCAGTCAGGTAGAGTCACTGACTTATGCATTTAAGGGTCATGGGTTGGAGCCAGCAGAGGCAATTTTTTGCAGTATTACTTTTTGTCAAAAGTAAGAGCAAACGGCCACATCCTTATGATCTTTTTCTTAAAAATATCAACTTTCATTTCTGTTACATTAGCTAAATACAAGATCAATCAAGAAGCATGTGTAATAATTTCTAATTGGTTAAATCTCTAGTTTCTGGAGCCTTGCTTTATTTGCTTACCCAAACAGTTTAGATCAAGATCAAAGTCCACAGAACACGCAGTCTGATCTTGGTTCTACACTGTCCACTTCTTTGCAAGATGTTTTGACAAAAACAGGTTTGAATTTACAATAAATGTTAAGCATCTTTAGTGCTGACTAAGGATGTGCATAGTTTTGATTACACTTTACCTAGCAACCCAATTTTCTAACAAAAGTAATCAATATTCAAACCAGTCAGTATAACTACATGTATTTTAACTAACAAATAAAAAAAATTTGACCCCCATATCCAAATATTCATATTCTTCCAAGATATTATCCAGGTAAATATTCTGACCAATTTCCGGGAACATGAGACAGAAAATATTGTCTCTACAGCACAAACTTTTCCTTTAGAAATTCACAATATGACCTACATGATGACCAGAGCTGACTGATTTTCTATGTCATCTGAGACGTTACCAAAAATATCATCATGCAAGCTGGGCAGAAATTAGAGTACTAAAGATGTTTTCTAAATTTGACCTTGTAACCTATTTATTTACCCATTTATAAACTTGTCTGAAATAATAAGATTACAGAAATTCTTTCATGGATATTGGCAAGAAAATGTTGCATCCTAGGAGCTAACAAAGTTTTCTAAAGTTAATTTGAAATTCTACATGTAGTTACCTGCTGAAGAAAGATTGAGCCAGACATGAAAATTGACCAGAAATCTTGGCAGCTGGAGATCGCAAAGTTGATCAGATTTTGACCTAGTGATCTACTTTTTGATATGGGGCATCCCATGTTTGAAAGCAAAGACTCTGACCAGGGTCTATATTCACCAACCATTCTTGAGAACAATCTAAGTCTTTTTCCCCCAAGATTTTCAATGTTTGAAAGTAACACAATTTATGATTGGCTAAACTATTTGGTTTAGCCAAACAGAAGTTGTGTTACTTTCAAATTTAGACAATTCTGGAGAATAAGACCAAGAACGTTCTTAAGAATGTTTGGTGAATACGGACCCAGGTTTCGTTTGCAACAAAAAATGTGGCCGCTGGAGTCCATACTCTGAGGTTTTTTTTATAAAAGTTGACCTAGTAACCTCATTTTTGACCCCAAATTAAAGATTTTATAACTTATCAGTTATAAACAGATTTCGGCCAATATGTAGGACAAAAGCAACCTTACACATTGTAAAAGTTGATAATGGACAGCACACGGATGAACAGTTGAAAGCTCACCTAGCATACTCATGTGGGCTAAAAATGTAACAAGAAGACCATGATTGACAGCACTGTATTGCTTGGCTGAGTTAATTAGACCAGACTTTTGGTTGGTTCAGCACTAGTTCCTTTCCTGATTATGAGAGCTTGGATCCTTTTTTTTTTTTTTCGTTATAATTATTTAGTAACAGTGACTTTGATTTTACCTTAGCTAAACATTGATGGTAATGAACTCCATATTAAAATCTACTACCATCCTGTGTTTCAGAAAACTAGTTCAAAGATCAATAAAAAAAATTGGATATCCCTCTGTTATATTTTTAGCTATGTTAATCTGGCTTTTACTTTAGTTGAAATATGCATAATAAGCATATACATTTCTTCTACCATGCAAAGTTTCCTCAGAGACTGAAGTTACTACAGATAACAGATCTGTGTTTGGTCACCTCTATCATACAACGAAGCTGTTTTAACCCTATATCAAACAAGACAGCTATTGGCCCCAAAACACTCACCGGAGTAAAGTCATCCATGGCTCAAAATGTGGCCTCTACACTGCACACAAGGTTTTCTAAGATTTGTACCAGTGACCTCCTTTTTATCTGTTGTGACCCAATTTCAAAGTCATCTTAGATATCTTCAAGACCAACAGTCTGGCACACTTTCATGAGTATCTGGCTGAAAAGGGGCCTCTAGAGTGCATCCAAAGTTTTTTTTCTATGATTTTGCCCTGTGACCTACTTTTTTATCTCACATGACCCAATTTCAATCTTGTCTGACAAAGGTTTATGAGTATCAAACTGAAAATATGGTGTCTAAAATGCGCACAAGGTTTTTTCAAGATATGGCCCTGTGACCCACTTTTTGACCTGACATGATCCAATTTCACACTTGTCCATAATATCATCAAGACAAATATTCTGAACAAGTTTCATGAGTATCAGGCTGTAAATGTGGCCCATAGAGTGCACACAAGGTTTTTCTAGGATTAAGCCAAGTGGACCACTTTTTGACCTGACATGACCCAATCTCAAATTTGTCAAGAATATCACAATGATAAACATTATAACTATGTTTAATGAGTATCTGACTAAAAATGTAGCCTACAGAGTGCACACAAAGTAAATATTGACGATTGCACAATCAACGATGCATGAAGGATGCCAGACACAGTACGATCACAAAAGCTCTTCTTGAGCATTTCATTAATTCTTTTGAATGTTACACAAGGTTTTTCTAGATTTGCCCTAATAAGACTTGTAAGACTTAAAATCTGGCCTCTCCAGTGTTCACAAGGTAAAATTTCTTTGACCTGGTCACTAGCAAGTATAGTAAAGGTTCATATGACCAGAATTTTTTGTTTCTTAAATATTCAATAATTATATATGAGCCATGCTCTGGCAAAAGGGGGCTTAATGCATCTCCGTGATGCATGATACCAAGCAAGTCATCACATACTTATGGATCCATAATGTCCACTTTTTGTAAAAAAAACGACTTAATCATGAGGTAGACTGGTCCTTGGACATACCGAAAATTGATCATTAGCGAAAAGTTTCGGCTCAGGTCAGCCTACGCTGACTGCGCAGGCTGACCTGGGTCGATACTTTTCGCAGATGCATTAAGCCCCCTTTTGACAGAGCACGGCTCATATATATTTTTCTGTTTAGTTTCTCTGAAACTGTCCCATTTAAGATTACATGGAATCCCTTTTGACATCTGTTTTTTATTGGAATCCCTGTTGACATCTTTTCTCCTTCATATTTTTTTTCCAAATAACTCTTTGAAGAGCATATGACCCAAGGTACAGAATACTAATTGTCATCCCAAAATTTTAATGACTTTTTATCTCCCGCCGAAAAGGCGGTGGCGGATATGGTAATAGTAGCCATCCGTCTGTCTGTCCATCCTTCCATCCAACTTTCTTGTCCAGAGCATAACTCAAAAACTATATGAGAGGTGTAAACATGAAACTTCACAGGTGGATAGATCTCAACAAGGGGAAGTCCAGCGTACAAGAACCATAACTCTTGATTACATAATTTAGGAGTTATTGACTTTTGTTTTTTTTTTACTTAAGTATTGTCCAGAGCATAACTTGAAAACTACATGAGATATAAACACAAAACTTTACAGGTTGATAGATCTCATCAAGGAGAAGTACAGTGTACAAGAACCATAACTCTTGATTGCGTAATTTTAGAGTTTTTTCCCTTTGTTATTTTTCATACTTCCGGAGCATAAATCAAAAAACTGTAAGATGTGTAAACTTGATACTTCACAGGTGCATAGATCACATTGAGGAAAAGAGCAGTGAACAAGAACAATAACTCTTGGTTGCATTATTAAGGAGTTATTGCCCTTTGTTATTTTTCTTACATGAATTTTGTCCAGAGCATAATTTAAAAAGTATTATGAGATGTAAACATGAAACTTCACAGGTTGATAGATGACATTGAGGATAAGTGCAGTGTACAAGAACCATAACTTTCGGCCCCATAGTTTAGGAGCTATTTCCCTCCGATATTTTTCGTGCTTAAATTTTTCCCGGGCATAACTTGAAAACTATTACAGGTGTAAACATGATATTTCACAGGTGCATAGATCACATTATGCAAAATTGCACAGCACAAAAACCATAACTCTTGGTTGCATAGTTAAGGAGTTATTGACCTTTGTTATTTTTTTCTTGCTTGAATTTTGCCTAGAGCCTAACTTAAAAACAACATAAGATGTAAATATGAAACTTCACAGGTTGATAGATGACATTGAGAAGTGCATTGTAAAAGAACCATAACTCTTGATTGCATAATTTTAGAGTTTTTGCCCTTTGCTATTTTTTATACTTAAATTTTGTCCCGAGCTTAACTCGAAGCCTTTAAACCAACCTGCAAGAAGACACGCATTTTCTATTGAGTAAGGATTTGGAGGGGAATGGCCATATCAACATGGCTTTTATGGTAGTAATCTTGTTCACATGATAACGGTTTTTCTCTGATACTACCATACGACTATTTTTGTAGTTTCTTAAAAATTTGTACTTTGGTGAAGGAGAAATTGCTGACATCATCTTATGACAATGCACAGAGGATGTAGGAGACACCTTAACAACTACAGTAATATCCATGGGCACTTTGTATTTTAGTGAGCTAAAAAGAAAAAAAGCAGTAGATGACTTTCAATCCTTGAACAAAGAATCGCTATAGTTTTAACAACTTTGACAGAGAAAGCTATTGAAAACATTGTGGCAAAAGGAGAAAATGCTGGTAACCATGCCGTCTTGTCTTGTTTTCCTGAAATGTTTCTACCCTATCAGAGAAATTAAGCTCATTTGTACCAATTTGTGTGCATGCATTTTGAATTTGATTTTGTCATTTTGGAAAGGGTTAATATATAAAAAATATCTTACTTTAAAAACTGATCACACTGGTATACTTGGAAAGTAGATTCTGCTACAACCTTTTTTGAACTGTTTAATAATAGTTGAACCCTCATTTCACTAGCAACTGAAAACATATGTATGTACATACTTACAAAATCATTTTCACATTTTACCCTGGTTGTGCTCAAATATATAACTGTAAAATACATAAAATACAAAACTAATAGGATAAATTACTAAACATACATTACAAGTACATGTATAGGCTGGAAGAATTATCCTGGCAGGGCGTGGCTAACCTTTGACATAAGTCAACAAGTTTATTTTTCATTATTTGGCCTCAAGCCAGTTCAGAATTGTTTTTCATAACTCTACATTAATGCATGCATCATAACAGTATTGTGGATTCTTTATCAAACCTTTGCTTTATGGACACCTGAAGTGCATACTCTTTTACTGTCTGAAAACATTTTCAAAAAAAGTGCTACTTACCCATGATGTTCAATTCTAGATTACTTTTATTTTACCGCAGTCTAAAATGCAGTGAACTATTACATAGCTCCACCCTGCCAGGTCAAATCTTACAGCCTATACTAAATCAAATTAGTGCTAGAAAACAACAAATAGAACCTTGAAAAACAACAACAACAAAAAGTTCCTGTCTGAATAAATAAATTTATTGTATTGTAAGTGTGACATACAAGTTTAGAAATCAAATACTGCATTGCACATCATAAGAAAAGGAGCAGTTGTTTGTTACAAGCAGGTGGTCCTTATCACTTCATACTTTCCAAACAATATAAAAAACTTTGCATCCTTCTCATTCATGCCATTGGTACTCTTTTTTTTTTTTTTAATATCTATTGTCAGCCAGCAATGTAAACCTTTGAAAGGTACCTTGAAAGTCAAGAGTTGTACGTCTATAATTGTGAATTGTGATTCACTCTATTTGAATAAAATGGCACTGTTACATATCATAGAAAACAACTCGGCATAATCATTTTGAAATCCATCCTGAAAAGACCTTAAGGTCATGACAAGTTTGGAGAGACACACACACTTACTAATGCTTTTACATACAAACACAAATACACCAAACTAAACTTGTGAAAACTATGCAAGCAGGCTAGACAAAAATTGCTGCAAACAGACGATTACTGATTAAAAGTAATATCTCCTTTTGCAACAATATTTTCAAAGAAGTTTTTTGCAATACCAAAACAAGAGAACAGTATGTGGTTGCCATTGCTCAGCTGCAGTTGCTTTTTTGAAAATACTACCTAAGTTAAAAAGGGGCATAACTGTATCAAAAATATTTTGTTGGTTGTATGGGTTCCCCTTTTGACAATAAAAACTAGTTCAAGTTTGAAGTAAATATCTTCAGCAATGACAGAGATGCAGTAAAATGTTAAAGTTTTTGGAAGATGATGCTGACAACAATGCAAGGGCTATGAAAATACCTTGATGTTTTCTTCGAAAACAGCCTCACTAAAAAAGAGATTAGTGATAGCCCTAAATCACACTCTTGAGTGAAATTGAAAATGCGACGTAAGGCAATGTACAGGGCTTTCCCCTTCTCCTTTTCTACTTGAATAAGTGGAACAGTTTGTGCAATTTTGTACAGTTGTTTGAGGTGTTTCCGAATTCAGACCATCTTGTTCTGCAGAGTGGAACAGTGCAAGCAAGTTCACCAAAGAAACATTCTTGTGATTTATTTCAAATTCTTTCCACTACTTAAAGAGCAAAAACTGTTTCAAGTTTTTTTTTTTTTTCTCTTTTTCAGTTCTGCTGGATATCTTGTTTAGCGATGCAGAACAATTTCAGCAATATGGATTAAGGGTAAGCAAGGGAAGTTTCTGTGAAATTACACCAAAATCCTTAAATTGTTTTAGAATTCATCCATATGTTTTCCCATTTTGAGCTCTGATGAAACCTTGTTTGCCAGAGCATGACCATTTGGAAGAAGATCAAAACAGAAACACTCCAGTGAAATTATTTGAAAAATCATCCCACTGGCTTTGAAGAAGTTATAACACCTTTCTGAGTAATTATTTTGTAATCATATCCACCAAACAAAAAGAATTTAGACTCTTCAATACAGAAAGTATAAAATTTATAGACATGATGTTTACCAACAATTTCTACATCGGGGTTATAAATGCAGGGGTTTGTATGTTAAAGTGTATGATGTCATATATTACATTAGGGTATAAAACAACTCACCATCTAAACCTAGAGCAAAGCAATAGAAGTTCTCATTTGACGATGAGTATGATGAATCGATATAGCCCCCAACACTCTGGTCTCCTCGCAAATAGCCACAGACAAAGTTAGATTGAAGTAAACTTGTTGGAAAGTTTCCACTTAGATTGATGGTAATGTTTGTTGTCTGTAGGAATATAAAACTGTATATTCTAAACCACTTGCCTTCTTTTCAAAAGTTCATAGCTGTTTCTATCATAGTGACAACAGCATTAAGTTTGGTGATACAATCCGGTTTAAAACCATACTAACCCTTAGTGGGCCAAGTTAATCAAATGAATCTTTACAATTAGGAAAAACAGCCAAAATATTGCCATATTTCAAATTTGATTTGGCCAGACTATGTCACAAAGTAATGGACAGTGCAAATAAAAGATCAGACTGCTCTTCATTAACAGTGTCTCTTTTTGTCACAATGTTTATGAAAGAGATCTTTTGCTGGAGGAAAAAGTTGTGATGATGTTTTACCAAACAACAAAATTATAGACTTTCTGAACTCAACCTTTAACCAACAGACAAAATTTTAGCCTTGTCATCCAAATTGAAAGTATTTGCAGACGACAAACTGAATGTGACTCTAAAAATAAAGTTTGTATTTCATGTGTAGAAAAACATTGTGGCAAAAGGAGAAAATGCTGGCTACCAGCATTTTCTCCTTTTCCCACAATGTTTTCAAAAGCCTTTTAATTCAGGGTCGTTAAAAGTTGTCATTGTGTGGTAAAGGGTTAAAAGGATCTCCAGATGACAAATTAAATGTGGTTCAAATGATGAGACTTGTGTCTGAAAGGGAAGAAAACATTCTTGCTATCAGCTTTTTTTCCTTTTCCCATGATGTTTTCAAAAGCATTTTTTTCCTTTTCCCATGATGTTTCCAAAGGCCTTAACCATCAGTGTTGTTACAGCTCGGGATTGTTTGGTATAGTGTTAACGAAAGTATCTGAAACTCACAGCATTACTTGGTCTAACAGGCATATATTTTGGTGTAACATCTGCACTCACGCAGGCTGACAGGGAGGACAGCCATGTTGTAGAGTTCATACAGTCCGTCTTCTTTGAGCTCCTGAAAATGTGTTTTAAATGACATCAACCCCTTAATTGCTTTAGCAGATTAGATCAAGATCAATTCTCACAGACCATGCAATCTAATCTTGGATCTCATCAGTCGTCTTCTTTGCCAGATATTCTGACAAAAACAGCTTTGAAATAGCAAAATATGTATCTTCAGTACCTACAGAGAGTGTCCACTCAATTTATATGGCCCAACAAGGGTTAAGTTCTTTGACTTATCACCCTTTTGAATTTCCTTAACCCTTAATTGCTTAGAGTTAACTTATTCCTTTGTATCAACATCATCATATAGGGGCTTTTGCAGATGTCATAGATCAAGATCAGACTGCACAAAAATTTCAGTCTGATTTTGAATCTATACCATCTGCTTGTTTAGTCAAGTCTATATGATGAAAACCTTTGCTAGTGAATTATATTTCAGATTGTTGAAAGACTATTGTCATTGCCCGAACATTTTGTATATAGGCACATGAAGTAGAAAGCATTCAGCACCGGTATTTTCTCAGTTTGTCACTATAAATCATTGCTTCATCCTAAATATACTTTATACTGGAGGTCTGGCTTCCTGCCCCTACTGTTGCACTAGCCTTGTAAAAGTGCCCTTAGGCAAAGCTCATCAAAGGCAAAGCATAGTGCAGGCAAAACCCAGAAACACACAAATCAGTGAGGGTTGAAAACATCATAAATACAAACAGTTACATGTACAGTCATTACCTCCTACAACAAGAACCGTCGTAGACGGATTATGCTCCCCGAACAGATCTCTGTTTAGGAAAGTGAAGGCAGTCGGTAAATGGTTGGCCACGGGAGAAGAGGGTGGGGGTGAAACAGGCTACTTTTGTTTGGTCCCGTCTGCCAAACTGCATTTGCCAATGTTTAAATAATTAAATAAAGAAGGGGCATAACTCTTGGAACAGTGGAGTAAAACTTCCTGTCAATGTGAACAATCTGTAAATCAAACATTACTATTATAGTAATGGCGAAATTGTCAAAATCAGATTAAACATTTATAAACTTCATGTTTGAGTTTGTCATTAGGCCCTCTTTTTCTATAACACAGTTTAGTATAGATAGGAAAGAATGAAACTACAATTGTCACAAAAGTGCCGCATAACCCCACAAAGCGCCTTGTTACAGAACATTTTATATGTAACTGTTATGCTCCAGACCAATTTAAAATTTACAAAGTGAAATAATTCTAAAATTAGTGGGAATAGAGTTATGTTTCTTGTACACTGCACTTCTCTTTAATGTAGTCTATCTGTATATGAAGTTTGAAGTCGCTAGGTTTTATACTTTGGAAGTTATGCCACAAAAAAAAATCTAAAGTTAAAATTTACAAAGGGCAATATTTCTAAAAATAGTGGGAATAGAGTTATGTTTTTTTTAAATTGCACTTCTCATTAATGTGGTCAATATGTATATAAAATTTGAAGTTACTAATTTTTATACTTGGGAAGTTATGCCCCTGACAAAAATTTAAAGTTAGATTTACAAAGGGCAATAACCCCCAAAAATAGTTGGGATACGGTTATGGTTTTTGTACAGTGTACTTCTCCTTAATAGGCTATCTGTATATGAAGTTTGAAGTCACTAGCTTTTTTACTTTGGAAGTTATGCCCCAGACAAAAATTTTAAGTTAAAATTTACAAAGGTTAATAACTCCAAAAGTTATGCCCTGGACAAAAAAAAGCAAAGTTAAAACTTACAAAGGGCAATAACTCTAAATATAGTGGGAATAGAGTTATGGTTCTTCTACACTGCACTTCTCCTGAATGTGGCCTATCTGTATATGAAGTTTGAAATTACTAGCTTTTTTACTTTGGAAGTTATGCCCCGCACAAAAATTTAAAGTTAAAATTTACAAAGGGCAATAACCACAAAATTAGTTGGGATAGAGTTATGGTTCTTGTTCACTGCACTTTTCCATTATGTGATCTATCTGTGTGTGAAGTTTGAAGTTACTAGCTTCTATACTTTTGAAGTTATGCCCCAGACAAAAATCCAAAGTTAAAATTTACAAAGGGCAATTACTCTAAAAAAATGGGAAAATAACACTGCACCTCTCCTTGATGTGGCCTGTTTGTATATGAAGTTTGAAGTTACTAGCTTTTTTACTTTGGAAGTTTTCGCTGGACAAAAATTTGAAGTTAAAATTTAAAAAGGGCAATAACCCCAAAAATAAATGGAAAAGAGTTATGGTTCTTGTACACTGCACTTCTCCATTATGTAATCTATCTGTGTTTGAAGTTTGAAGTTACTACCTTCTATACTTTCTAAGTTATGCCCTGGACAAAAAAAACCAAAGTTAAAATTTACCAAGGGCAATAACTTATAAGACATTAAACACCCTTTTCCCGTAACATGGTTTTGCATAGATAAAAAAACAAGGGCACATGGTGAAAATTTTAATAAACAATATAAATGTAAAGTTTCATGAAATTTTGACGAAAACTGAAGGAGATATTAGTAAAAATTGGAATTTTACAAGAAACCCCCCTTTTCCATGACACAGCGTCAAATTGGAAAACCGAGAAAACCACATCGGGGCAATATCCTAAAAAGTTCATATATGAAGTTTCATCCAATTTGTTCCAGGGGTTGTGGAGAAATGGCTTCGGACGGACCTCTCCTTGACGTGGCCTGTTTGTATATGAAGTTTGAAGTTACTAGCTTTTTTACTTTGGAAGTTTTCGCTGGACAAAAATTTGAAGTTAAAATTTAAAAAGGGCAATAACCCCAAAAATAAATGGAAAAGAGTTATGGTACTTGTACACTGCACTTCTCCATTATGTAATCTATTTGTGTGTGAAGTTTGAAGTTACTACCTTCTATACTTTCTAAGTTATGCCCTGGACAAAAAAAACCAAAGTTAAAATTTACCAAGGGCAATAACTTATAAGACATTAAGCACCCTTTTCCCGTAACATGGTTTTGCATAGATAAAAAAACAAGGGCACATGGTGAAACTTTTAATAAACAATATAAATGTAAAGTTTCATGAAATTTTGACGAAAACTGAAGGAGATATTAGTAAAACTTGGAATTTTACAAGAAACCCCCCTTTTCCATGACACAGCGTCAAATTGGAAAACCGAGAAAATCACATCGGTGCAATATCCTAAAAAGTTCATATATGAAGTTTCATCCAATTTGTTCCAGGGGTTGTGGAGAAATGGCTTCGGACGGACCTCTCCTTGACGTGGCCTGTTTGTATATGAAGTTTGAAGTTACTAGCTTTTTTACTTTGGAAGTTTTCGCTGGACAAAAATTTGAAGTTAAAATTTAAAAAGGGCAATAACCCCAAAAATAAATGGAAAAGAGTTATGGTACTTGTACACTGCACTTCTCCATTATGTAATCTATTTGTGTGTGAAGTTTGAAGTTACTACCTTCTATACTTTCTAAGTTATGCCCTGGACAAAAAAAACCAAAGTTAAAATTTACCAAGGGCAATAACTTATAAGACATTAAGCATCCTTTTCCCGTAACATGGTTTTGCATAGATAAAAAAACAAGGGCACATGGTGAAACTTTTAATAAACAATATAAATGTAAAGTTTCATGAAATTTTGACGAAAACTGAAGGAGATATTAGTAAAACTTGGAATTTTACAAGAAACCCCCCTTTTCCATGACACAGCGTCAAATTGGAAAACCGAGAAAACCACATCGGTGCAATATCCTAAAAAGTTCATATATGAAGTTTCATCCAATTTGTTCCAGGGGTTGTGGAGAAATGGCTTCGGACGGACGGACAGACAGACGGACGGATCAAGCGGCGACTATATGCTCCCCCCTTCGGGGAGCATAAAAATAATTGCTGACAGTCATGAAAAATTCCTTGTAAAACAAAGGATAACAGTTTGTTTTCGACTATGGTCAAAATATAATTTCGCTGAGTGAACACCAAAATTGATATTGCTGAGTGGCAAAGCCACAAGAGAAAAAACATGTATTGAGTTTTGATGTTCATGAATGAAATCTTATTTTGACCTTGTATCAAAAGAAATAGTTTTCCTTTTTTTTGTCATCATATGATAAAAACTGACAAAGATGAACATCTTCACATTATACTCAATGCCTTTTAGTGGGAAAGCATCACATTATTGACATCATTTTTGTGATATCATCAATATGTTTTGACCCAGCATCAAAAAAGTCAAAATATCCTACTGGGCTGTATTGGGATACAAAACTGCACAGTAAAGTTACAGCAATGTAATTATCATGATATAATGTACTGATATATTTCTGTAATCAGTAAAATATCATGTAAGAAATAAGGATATAGGACAAGCTAAGATTTAAATCAGGAAAGCTTGTGAAAGCATTGTTGGAAAAGTCTTATTCTCCTTTTCCTGCAATAGTTTTAAAAAAAAATGTGCTGCTAGAATGCAGAAGGGAATGAAACTCTTTATCTCAAGACAAAATATTAGACTCAACAAAATTAAAAGCATTTACAGGCAACAAATCAATGTAGCTCAAAAGATGATTTCTGTCTTTGACATGGTTGAAAACATTGTGGAAAAAGAGGAGATGCTGGTTACCTACATTTTCATCTTTTACCACAGTGTTTCAAAAATATTTCATCTGTGATATATTTTAAAGCACAATAGGATTATTGTAAATAAAGAGATAATTGACAAAATTTTCTATGATAATTCTATACCTGTTGTCAGTAACACACCAACCACAAGAGGGGTTCTTGCTTTTCATAGTATCTTCACATGTTTTAAAGTCTGAGCACTCTTTGTCCTTAAATCTGAATACCTGGAAATAGATGCCTCAACCATTACAGGCTATTTATATACCTAATATAAATGAGCCATGCTCTGTGAAAAGGGGGTTTAGTTCATCTGCAATAAGTATCAACCAAGGTCAGCCTGCGCACTCCATGCATGCTGAAATTGGTCTAAACTGTTTGCTTTTGGTCAATTTTCTGCTTGTCAAAAGACCAGTCTTCCTCATGATTCAGTTATTTTAGACAAAATGGATTTTATGGGTCATATTTTATGATGACTGGTTTGTTATAATGGATTACATAGATGCATTAAGCCTCCTTCTGCCAAATTGCCACTCAATAATTGAAAATAAAACTAGAAGATATGTACAAAGGATAGAACAGCTGATGAAAACAAAAATACTGTTTGTAATAGTTGAGAAAAAATTACTGAAAATGGTGTAATTTCTCCTTCCACATAGTGTGCCCATTTCCAATGATATTTATCTTCCATAGCCATCATCTGCAGCTTCATTAACCCTTTGAGTGCTTTAGGTAAAAACTTATGCAAAGCTTTCGTGGATAGCATAGATCAAGATCAGACTGCACAGAATGTGGCTGGTCTGGTCTTAGATTTACTGTCCACTTACCTACATGTAATCAAGCCTGTCAGATTAAATCTTTCAGAGTTTCAGTGGACTGTATTTTAAGCTGTTGAAAGAGGATAAGTTTCTTTTTTTAGCACTGAAAGAGTTAAATGTTTTATGTCCGTATGGTATATCTATTTCTGTTCTACAATTTTTATGGCATTACTTGAAAGGTTTGGTTGAATCCTTTGTATGCCCTTTACAACTTAAATTGCTTTTGTGGACCATGTAAATCAAGATCAGACGGCACTCAGCAAACAATATGATCTTGGGTTTTTATAGTCAGCGCTTTTGTATAATATTTGATGACAAAACTTTAGACTTGTCCAAATTGAAAGCATTTGGATACAATAAATCAAATGTGGCTTTCATGACGGGATTTACCTATGAAAGGATAGTAAACATTGTGGGAAAAATAGAAAATGCTGGTTACCAGCATTTTGTCCTTTTTCCACGAGGTTTTCAAAAAGAGTTTCTCTTCACAGCTGTTAATACTTGGGACTGTGTGATAAAGGGTAAAATTCCATGGCATATCAGCATCATTTTGCTGACTGATTTTGTCTATCATTTTTCTACGGCAAGGTAAGTTTAAGTCTCTACCAGACAATAAAATATCAGACTTGTCCAATTTCATAGCATTTGCAGATTAACAATTGAATATCGCTAAAATGTTGGAATATATCTTTGACAGGGGAGAAAAAATGTGGGTATACGAGAAAATGCTGGTTGCCAGCATTTTCTTCTTTTCCCACATTGCTTTCAAAGCCCTTTTCTTCAGGGTTATAAATGAGATTATGTAGTATAGGGTTAATTCACAGGGTTAGCCAATACTGTTTTTGTTGCTCTAGCTTAACACCCATCATAAAGACAAAACCACACAATATAAGCCCATTTTGGAATCTTTCTTTTCTCTCAAAGCAAGAGTCTGTAGGACAGCTATCCCCTATTGCCATTTTTTATTGAAAATCCTTACAGGAGTTAATGTTTTACTAATGTAAGTCTTTAATTTAAACATATTTATTTTACATCGATTGAGAAACAAGTTCTTTTCTCTCTTGAATCTGCTTCCTGGAAACAACACCGGTATTCAAGCTGAATGTGTGGGTCAATGAACAGCCCCAAAGTTGACAAAAGCTCTCAGGTATCGAATTCAGAAACTTATGGTTACAAGGCCAACGTTCTCACAACCACAGACACCACACAATGAAAGTCTTTGAAAGGGCTCAGAAGACATGAAGCCACAAAAGGTGTTTTGGACAAACAAAGTTACCTGCCCTTGTATGGTTTCATTTGATAGTTACAACTAGTCATAGTTTGAAGTAATGTCTTTAGTAATGACAAAGATATTATAAAATGTCAAAGTTTTTGCACAGTGCAGACAAGGATGCAGACAACAACAACAGGACTATTACAATACCTCAACATTTTCTTCAAAAACAGCTGAGCTAAAAATCAGGCCAGGGGTGCAGGGGATTATAGAGTGAACACACTTTATGACAATCTGACCCTCCATCCCCTGCTGTGACCTTGACCATGACCTTGACCATCTGAAACCACTGCAAAAAACATTGTCGTTCGGATGCACAGCTGTGCAAACTATTTTGAAAATCAGGCCAGGGGTTCATAAGGAGGAAGTGGTAGTTCTCTTTATCCCACAATGTTTTCAAAAGTCATTTTCCACGGAGTCATCATTTGTTTATTTGTTTGGTGTTTTATACCCTTTTCAACATTATTTCAGTAATATTGCAGCAGCCACTGGCCAGTGCGTCTATCCATGCTTTCCTTGTTTTTCTCTTACCAGTACTTTGTGCATTATTCTTCCCAAGTCACTGGCTGCTTTCCCACATAACCATCATTTGATTATTGATCAGTAGTGAGGGAGGAATGAATCCTTGTTGCAATGACTATCACCAAACATTGGAAAGAAAATCACCAAGCTGTGGTATCAAACTAGCAATGCCCCAGCCTTTAAGTCCTGTATGTGACTGCCCGCCTTCAAGTGCTGTATGTGACTGGCCCTGCTATCAGGCTTACCCCAGGGTGTTTTAAACACTTTATTGTTTAGTAAAGAAGGAAGAGGATATGTACGAGGTTAAGCAATTTTTAGCTCTACTGGCTGAAGGCAAGCAAGCTTATGTCATGGCCTGGTGTCCACCGTGCTAGCATCCGTGTGTTTGTCCATGTGTTCACTTATATTTCGAATATATTCCCCAAAACTACCAATTTCGATGAAAGATAACAGAAATGATCCTTCCATGTTCCTTTTCAAAATTCCTCCAAAGAAATTGCCCCCAAAATTTTTGTTGCTATGGCAACAAAACAGAAAAAAATATTCAAAATGTTTCTAAAATTCTCTTGTATGAAAGCGTAAGGCCTAGGGCTACCAAATATGGCATGTAGCTTCATCCAATAGATCTCTATCAAAATTATTGAGACTATAGCCATAAAGTCAAAACAGGCGCCATCCTGGGGATCACAACTTGAATATTGGCTTAAATAGTGACTTAAATCTGTATAATGCTCAAGGAAGTAACTCCTGATATAAGAGGTACATACGGAATATTATGTTGTAGTAACTTTCCTGGTGCTTGTATTTACTTCGAGCAGTGTGAGAAAATTTGATATCGCGCGAGACCGAAGGTCGAGCGCGATGTCGAAATTTTTACTTACGCAGCAAGAAGTAAATACAAGCCCCAGGAAAATTACTACAACATAATATTCCTTTTATTATATACCTACAACTTTCAATGACAACATTTTGCAATTATAGACATTTTATTCGAAAACGGCAAACAAAATGAGACAATTAATAGTGCAGATGGTAGTAACTCTGTTTTCATGAATGGCAGATTAATATTACAGCGTAACATTTTGACCAATCAAATCGCAACTCAATGCATGCTTAGTTTGTGCGTGAGATACGTCATCATACCGTATTTGGGACCATATTTCACTGCGTGTAGATACGGATTTTTTTTTTTTCTGTAGTGTGTGTTATTTCATCCGACTCAAGGCATGCATTTGATCCAGGAAAATTTACTGGTATATAATAAAAAGCTTTATACTACTTACCTCCCTTGATTGTCAAATTGCACAATTACATGATTGGTGATTGGTATTCAAGTTTTTTGGATAGAACATGTCCACTTTTCAGGGAGATTGATTCATTTTTGTGCTAAATAGTTCTGCTCATATGAATGGAATATTAAGTATAAAGATAGATTTCTATCATTCAGTTCTCTGTTCCAGAACTTTACCTTTCATGCATTTGAAAAAGAAAAAGAAAGACCTGTATGTACTTCCTGACATTGTCTTTGCATTTGAAAAAGGATATGACTTTTGGGGGGGGAGGTGGGGTAAACAGGTTAATTTTTTCCATGTAAGTTTATTTATGTACAGACTTTTTATGCTGTATGTCTCTGTCAGTGCCAATAAAGTCAATGATAAATTTATTTTAATCTTCACAAAACGACAATTTTTTTCACTGGACCAAATAAATTAAAAGCCATTGCAGAAGATAAATTGAATGTAGCTTAAATGCATGTAATTATTTCTATCTGGAAATATTGTGGGAAAAAGAAAAAAAAACTGGTGGTTTCCCACATTTTTTTTCAAAAGTCTTCCTTTTCAGGGTCATTAAAACTTGGAACTGTATGGTAAAGGGTTAAAAGGCAGTGGAGTGATACGCCCCCCTTGTTAATTTTTGCATGGGAATTTCGTGAAGGTATACAGTAAGGTTTCATGATCTGTCAATC
Organism: Hippopus hippopus; assembly: GCA_946811185.2. Classification (NCBI taxonomy): domain Eukaryota; kingdom Metazoa; phylum Mollusca; class Bivalvia; order Cardiida; family Cardiidae; genus Hippopus; species Hippopus hippopus. The sequence continues at coordinate 36,704,275 of OX328102.1, read as the reverse complement.
TATTAAGAAATGGCAGCATGCAAATACTAAATATGATGACTGCATACCAAGTCATGTAAAGATAGACTCCGTTCTCAACTATGAAATGCATACGCAATTAGCATTTTACTATTACAAAGTTTAAGCTTCTTTCTAATTGAAAGCAATTGTAGATAACAAACCGAATGTGGTTTAACCCCTTACCACACAAAACCAACTTTTAATGACCCTGGGGAAGAAGCATTTTGAAAATATTGTGGGAATAGAAGAAAATGCTGGTCACCAGCATTTTCTCCTTTTCCCACGTTTTCTACCCTATAAAAGAAAATTGCTCCATTTGAGCCACACTAAAATTGTAGTCTGGAAATGTTTTCAGTTTGGACAAGGCTAAAATTTTCTTGATTGGTAAAGAGTTAAAGTGGTTTAACCCCTTACCACACAAAACCAACTTTTAATGACCCTGGGGAAGAAGCATTTTGAAAATATTGTGGGAATAGAAGAAAATGCTGGTCACCAGCATTTTCTCCTTTTCCCACAATGTTTTCTACCCTATAAAAGAAAATTGCTCCATTTGAGCCACACTGAAATTGTAGTCTGGAAATGCTTTAAGTTTGGACAAGGCTAAAATTTTCTTGACTGGTAAAGAGTTAAAACCTCATAGGAATAGGAGAAAATGCAGGCAACCAGATGTAATTCCAATCATTTGAGCCATATTTAATTTGTAGTCTACAAATGCTTTCGGTTTGACCAAGTCAAAATTTTGACATCTGGTAAAGACTTAAACACATCAGTGTAAACTTACAAATTTGTAAATAAGCAAACTCTCACATTTCTAAAAAGATTATTACAAATATGTATAGGCCTAAATGTACATTGCTATGAACCTTTTTATATAAATTCTACTATAAACTAGCCTTACATGGATGAATGGGCATGGGAGCATGTCCTTTTCTCTGATTGTATGGTGTTTAACACCGTTTCCAACATCAGTTGCATCGTGGTGGCCAGTTCACCTATCCATGCTTTCCTGGACTTTCTTTTACCAGTACTCCACATAATATTCAATCCAAGCCACTGGCTCCTTTCCACATAACTATTGTCAAAACAATAGTCAGCGGTGAGAGAGGATTGAACCCTGTCACAATGACTATCATCAATCCTGCGAAAGAAATTGGCCCAGCCGGGGATGGAGCCAGTGACCAGCTATTCTCAAGTCCTGTTCACTACCAACTGAGCAAACAGGGCTGGGCCCCTTTTTTCTAGGACTTTCCCCAAATATCTGATGTGTATTGCATGATTGTCAAAACACTTCCTTGATTAAAATGATTCCTAGACAATATCTTATGCGTAACTGGTGTAACTAAAATACTTCCTTGTTTAAAGCAGATTTAAGATTTTATCAAGTAACAAAGATCTGATAACAATGTGTATGTGCTGCTTATACTAGTAAACAGTACATACGATTTTAACCCTTACAGCACCTTTCCCTACTATGGTTGCCTCTGTGGTCAATGTAGATCAAGATCAGGCTGCACAAAATGTGCAGCCTGATCTTTAATCTACACTGTTCACTTTGCTGATTAATTGTAGACAAAATCAACCATAAAATTGCTATTAGTAAACAGTGTATAGGATTTTAACCCTTACCGCACCTTTCCCTACTATGGTTGCCTCTGTGGTCAATGTAGATCAAGATCAGGCTGCACAAAATGTGCAGCCTGATCCTTAATCTACACTGTCCACTTTGCTGATTAGGCAAAATCAACCATGACATTGCAATTATTTGAGCCATATAAATTTCTAGGATAAAAAAGTCTGTTGGGGTTATTGGGCACCCTAAGGGTTAAGGTAATTTAACTCACAATGCTTAGAGCAGCATACAATTAGATTGCAAAAAATATTAACAGAAAGTTTTCAAAATAGTACAGTTTGTGTTGTTTTGATGAAAACTATTTTACTGACAAAGATTCATATGTGGAATGAAAAAATGGCTCTGAAACAGGAAGAATGAGAAGCTTTATACAAGAACTACCTTCACCTTTTAACCCTGTACCTCTGCCCAAACAATACAAACTGAACAATATGCTTACATGTATATGGAAAACAAACAAGATCTTTTAAAAATGAGGGCCATGATGGCCCCAAGTCGCTAACATGAGCCTCTTTGAACCAACACAACCTATTTCCAATCTCTTCAGAGATATCAAGACAAACATACTAACAAACAGTGATGAGCCTCACTAATGACTAACAATGTGACCTCCAGAGTGTAACAAACTTCTTCTGACATTTGTCTTAGTGACCTACATTTTGATCCAACATGACCTATTTTCAACCTCAAAGATATTGTCAAGACAAAATATTCTGACTGATTTTCATGACTTTTGGACTGAAAATGTGGCCTCAAGCGTATGCACAATGTTTTTTTTTTCTAGGATTTGTCCAAGTGACATACTTTTTGACCTGATGGATCCATATTTAACCATGTATATCACCGAGACAAAGATTCAGACTACTTTTTATGAGTCTTTCATTGAAAATGTGGCCTTTTGTGTATACACAAGCTTATTCTACGATTTGTCCTAGAGACCTATTTTAGACCCCATATGACCCATTTTCAAACTCTTAGTAGATTTCATCAAGAAATTCCATCTAACCAACTTCCATATGTATTGGACCAAAAAAGAGGCCTCTAAAGTGTACATAAGATTTTTGCTAAAGATGCTGGTGGCCTATTTTTTTATCCGAGGTGACTAATCTTAAAACTCCCATGAGAAATAATCAAGAAAAACATTCTGAACAACTTTCATGAGAATTTGGAATGAAAATGTGGCCTTGAGGGTGTACAAAAGTTTTTTTTTAAAGATCTGACCTGGTGGCACAGTTTTTGACCTGACATAATTCATTTTCAGATTTGTCCGAAATATCTTAAAGAGAAAAATATTTTGACCAACTTCGATGATTATTGAACGAAACATGTGGCGACTAGCATGTTTTTTGAGGATTTTTTTATGATAAAATTTTTCTAAGATTTGACCTCATGACTAGTTTTTGACCTGATATGACCAATTTTCAAGTTTGTCTGAGAAATCATCAAAACATACACTGGCCATTTTCGCCATTATTGTACAGAAATGTAGCCTATAGAGTGTACACAAGGTTTTTTTTTTTAAGATTTGAATTCATCTGCAATATTATCGAGACAAACTTTGTGACCAAGTTTCATAAATATAAGACAGAAAATGTGAAGTTACAAGCGTACTCAAGGAAAAAGGTGATGACAGACGCCAGACACAGCAAGAAAAGCTCACCTTGAGCACTTTAAAAAAAGATATATCGAATAACAGGGTGCTGGAATATGAATATTAAAACTCTTTATCTGTAAAAAAAGTGGTTTGATTAGTGAAAAAAAAATGAAAGTAACCACACCAGCAGTTGTCTCTTTTTCCTCATTGTTTTGCATATTGTTGGAAAGTGAAATTTTCAAATAGCTAATAGATTTTTTAAAATTCGGCCCACACAATAAACATGTTCACATATTTTCCTAAATGAAAATCACTGTTTACTCATTCTAGACCAATACCAAGAAGTAGGTCAAAAGCAAGCTTCTACAGATACCCAAAATATTACCTTGTTATTTGTCCAGTTTTAACGGTATAACTAGATACTGGATACAAATGTACTAGTATTTACCCTGATGGAAAATTAGTATTATACATTTGGAAAAAGAGTAAAATGTTTACAGGAATCAGACATATTTGATATACGAGTGTTCTACCTTATAAGTAAAAAATGATTTAATCCCGACAAGGTGACACAATATCACCATTAATCCTCTAACAATCAATGATAGTATTTTAATGAACCTGAGGAAGAAAGCCTTTGGAAACATTCGTGGTATTCTTGAAACAAGCATTTCCTTCTTTTCTAAAAATGTCTTCCGTCTTTCAAGGAGTTTCAGCCTAACCTGTTGACCTAGTTTTCAACCCTACATGACCTATTTTCAAACCAGTTTTAGACATCATAAAGACAAACTCTTTGACCAATTTTCTTGAGTGTTAAACTGAAATGTGGCCTCTAGAATGTACACAAGGATTTTCTAAATTTTGACCTGATACCTTGTTTTTGACTCAAAATGACTCATTTTCAAGATCATCTGATATATCATCATTCTGACCAAGTTTCATGAGTACTGAAGCTAAAATTAATGTGGTCTCGGGAGGGTACACTGAGTTTTACTAAGATCTGACATTTTGACCTAGTTTTTTACTTGACATGGCCCATTTTCAAAGTGGTGCAAAACAAATATTCTGAGTAAGTTTCATGAGTGTCGAAGCGAGAATGTAGCCTCTATAGTGTACACAAGGTAAGAATTGACGCATGACACACTAGGCATGATGAACACAGCATGATGACAATTAAATGCTCACCTTGAGCACTTTGTGCTCAGGTGACCTAAAAATCATCCTGGAGAACATCATGACAAAATGCCAAATATGCTTGTTTCATCATGTGACAAATACAGGTATTCACAAGGGAGGCTTGCTCTATTTACATAACAGAATAAGATCTGACTCAAGGGTGAAAACTGCTTTTTCACTACAAAACATATTTTTCAAACATTTTCCGATTTTCACCAGTGTCGTAACAGTTATCTTGTTGATAAAAAGGGATAAAATCATGGAACAAGAAATGAATTGTCATTCTCAATTTGTATGTTGCTTTAGTAAATAAAATGAACAATTTTCTGTCACTAAAATTCAAGAAATTAATAGATCCAGGTGGTACTCTTCAGACATAATGTGTCACAATATATTACATATTACACTGTGTCCATGCAAGATGAGCTTTAGAGCTTGTTCTGTGCAGCCTGGTCTTTATTCACTCTGCCCATACATACATATTATCAATTTACAAGATAACAATTTTATACCTGTCTAAATCGAAAGCACTTGCAGAAAACAAATTAAATGTGGCTCAAATCATGGGATGCTTCTGTGAAGTGGCGGAAAAAACTGTGGATAAAGGAGAAATTCCTGGTACCCAAACGTTTTGAAATGCTTTCATATGTTTCACAGTCAGTATAAAAGATGAAAATATTTCAATTTCAAAGTTGACTTTGTCAAAATATCTGGCACAGAAGCAAACAGTGCACATTCTTAGCAGTCTGATCTTGATCTACACTACCCACATAAGCAAAAAAATTAGGGTTCAAGACTACACTAATTAATTAACCCTTTACCATACAACAAAAATGTAGACTTGTCCAAATTCAAAGCATTTGCAGATGTCAATTCAAATGTGGCTCAAATGATGGAATTTGTATTTGACAGGTTTGAAAATAGTGCGGGAAAAGGAGAAAATGCTGGTTTCCAGCATTTTCTCCTTTTTCCACAATGTTTTCAAAAGGCTTCTTTCTCAGGGTCGTTAAAAGTCGGGATTATGTGGAACAGGGTGCACTTCAGTGGGGACTTATTTTCTGCAAATCAATCTTTCATGACTGTGAAACCTTAATAAACATCACATTCTTCATCTTTCTTGAAAAGTATTAATGAAATCTTCGCAGTTAAACAATGACAATGTTCAATTTTGGGATGGTTGTTTTGTAGCTGGTAACTCTATCATTGTATTTTTATGACGGCAGATATGAAGTCTTATTTCATGCTTTCAGGTAGTTTATTGAGAAATTAGGTGGAATATTTTTCAATATTTCATGGTTACGACCAGTGAAATATACTGATTTTATTTTGTAACTTCTCAGTTGATGGCAGAAACAGTATTTCCTGCGCACTAGTTACCTACTTAAAATGTGCGTGCCACTCAACCAGATAGAATTATTGACATAACTTACCCAAAATTTCTTGCACTTTACGTAATATTGTAATGCATTGTTATGTGGAGGGGGTACGCCGTGGGGAATTACTGAAAAGAACTGTACTAGATTTTGATGTAAGTCCTCCCAAAAATGAGTTAGAAGCATGAAATAAATAGAATCTTTGTTTTTACTGAGTGAAAGACCAAAATGCATGTTATCTTATGAACATCATTGGTATAATATTTTCACAAGTGGCTGCACACCATTGTGAAAATATTACGGATGAAGTTCACTCAATAAAATAAATTCCGATCTTCCACCGAAGAAAACAAATATCCTCTATATCATACTGATTTGAATAAATAATAAAATTCCAACATAATCAACATGCCTTAGTGATCGTGTGGCATTCCCATAAGCCTTTTTATGTACAAAATGGGAAAATTTCAAAGTCATCCAAATTGAAAACATTTGCAAACGATTAATCAAATTTGACCAAAATGATGGGAATTGCATGTGAAAGGGTAGACAACATTGTAGCAAAAGGAGAAATTGTTGCATACCAGCATTTATTATCCCCGCCAAACGCCAAGGGATATAGTTTTTGCGTTCCTGTCAATCCATCTGTTTGTCCGTCTGTCCGTTCCTGCGTCCGTCTGAACAGATATCTTCTACAATCCTTGTCGAAAATTGATGAAATTTCATACATGTGTTTTCTATGATGATCTGCCATTATACTTTTTTTGTATTTTTGGTTTAATACCCTGTCAAAAAGGCCACATGTACATGCAAAACACAATACCTCTTATATCTTTCTATCAAAAAAGGTCTTTTTTGGCAGAGGATATCATTTCAACAAAATAACTTGTTTCTTCTCCCATAATGTTTTCAATAGCCCTTTTCTTCACGATCATTTTAACACCATTTTGTTTGGTGAAAGGGTTAAAAGCTATATATTCCATTAGGAAATACTTTTTTTTTCTTACACATTCTTTTCTTATTTACAGACTACTTTGCTAACTTCAGTAATAAAGCATTTCTTTAATTTGGCCCGATAGCAAAAATTTGATTTGCCCCCTTTCACCCTTTATCACACAATCCAAAGTTTTAACAAGCTTGAGATAAATGGCATTTGAAAACATGGTGGGAAAAGAAAAAAAATTGCTTGTAACTGGCAGTTTCTCCTTTTTATCACAATGTTACAAATACTATAGCAAAGACAAATTCAAGCTTTTGGAAAAATCAAATCTGTTATCTATAACCGTTTTCAGTATGGGCATATCTTAATTTTTGTCGTTTAGTGCAGAGTTAAGGGTAATTACAGTATGACTGTGTCGAGGTACAAAGACCTAAAATTCTTGAAAGTATTGTGCCTAAACCAGAGTTCTCCCAATAGTTCAGGGCTAAAAAAAACATATGAGTCATGTTCGGTGAAAGACAGGTTTGATGCATCTGCAAAAAGTATTGACCCATGTCATCCTGCGTGGACTGTGCAGGCTGACATGGATCGATACATTTCGCTACATTGTAATTGTGAATTTCATGCATGTCCAAGGACTGCTTGGTAGAATGCATCACAGAGATGCCTTAAACCCCCTTTTGCCAGAGTATGGCTCATATATGTATCAACTAAAGATCGACTAAGTAATGCCCCCTTGCAACAATTTAGCAACATACAACTTTGAAAATATATTTGAAATCAGAGAAAATGAACATCAATCAAGATTATCATTGAACCGAATTAACTTTGTCATCTGCAAATGCTGTGAATTTGAACAGGTCTAAAATTTTATCATATGATGAAGGGTTAACCCTTTACCACACTGCAGAATTTTAGACTTGTCTAAATTGAAGGCACTTGAAGGTACAATCTTAATACAGTTCAAATGCGGAAAGTTGTAAGAGAAAGGATAGAAAACATAGTAAGTAAAGGAGAAAATGCTGGTTAGCAGCATTTTCTCCATTTTTCACAATGTTTTGAAATAGCTTCTTGGTCAGAGTCGTTAAAATTCAGGATTGTGTGGTGAAGGGTTAAACTGACACTTACCTTTCTGTTGGACAACACATAGAGATGGTTATCTGTAATGTGGATATCTCTCACTGTGTGTCCTTTGTCCACTGTAACATTGCTTTCATACACCACAATGTTTAAACCATCATCTATGCTGACCTTAAAAACATTTTTTATTCATCAATAAGGTTCATTCTATGGTGAATTTTAACTCTCTACCAGATGATAAAATTCTAGACTTGTCCAATTTGAAAATATACTTGCAGTTAACACAATATCAAATGTGGCTCACTGTGGAAAAAGGAGAAATACTAGCTATTACTTATTTTCAGAGTAAAAAAAAAGATCCAAACAATTTCAATTTTACCATTGCTTTTGTCTAGAATGTCATAACAAAGCGGACAATGTAGATCAAGATTGGACTTCATGTTTTGTGCAGTTTGATCTTGCTCTACATTGACCAGGTGACCAGCTGTAGTAGACTACAGTGATGAAAGGTGCTTCCAGGATGAAAACTAGAAATATTTGGCATTTCCCCAAGCCGTAAAATGTTCAAGTTCTTTGTTCTGGCCCAGGAAGGTTAATACAGTTATTTTACATTATTCTAGGACAAAATTTTAGACTTCTCCATACTGAAAACATTGCATGAATTTTAAAGACAACAAATAAACTGCCCCTGGGTCTGTATTAACCAACCATTCTTAAGAACATTCTCAGTCTTATTCTCCAAGTTTTTTCCAAACTTGAAAGTAACACAAGTTCTGATTGACTAAACCATTCGGTTTAGCCAATCAGAGGTTGTGTTACTTTCAAAGTTGGAAAATTATGGAGAATAAAACTAAGAATATTCTTAGGAATGGTTGGTGAATACAGGCCCTGAATTCTTTATCGGACAACAAGTTCTAGACTTAACCAATTAGACAGCATTTGCAGACAACAAACGAATGTGTCTCAGATGATGGGATTTGTCGGTGAAAAGGTAGAAAAAGGAAAATAAATAAAGCTGGTTATCAGCATTTTCCCCTTTTCCAAAAATGTTTTCAAAAGCCTTCTTTTTCAGGGTCATTAAAACCCGGGAATGGTGTGGTAAAGGGTAAAAGTTTGAGACTTGTCTTTGAAAGAGTAGATAACATGGTCGAAAAGGGAAAATGCTAGGCACCAGCATCTTCTTCTTTACCAGTGATATTGTTAAAAGCCTACTTCCTCTCAGGTTTGTATATAGATGAACTTGTTTAACCCTTTACCACATGACAAAATTGTAGACATGTCGAAACTGAAAGAATTTGCAGACGACAATTTCAATGTGGCTCAAATGATGCGATTTTTCTTTGATTGGGTAGAAAACATTGTGGAAAAGGAGAAAATGCTGACTTCCAGCAATTTCTCCTTTTCCCACAATGTTTTCAAAAGACTTCTTCCCCAGGGTCATTAAAAGTCGACATTGTGTGGTAAAGGGTTAAATAAGCTGATGACAAGCAACAACTTGAGACATTTACCTTGCTTATAGTTCCTTTATCTGTGCCCAAATACACATCTGCGTATAGGCCATATCGATCTATTCCCCTGACTTTCGTGATCCTGCTACTGCTATCTGCTAATTTGTGACTTGAGTTAGATTGTAAGATAATAGTGCCAATAACTTTGGTTCCACCTGTTGACGGACACACATATTTTGACCTTTGATAAGTCTGAAAAGAAAAAAATGAAAATACGGACAAGTCTACAATTTTCCCGTTTGGTAAAAGCATAGTGCACTGTAATATACTGTTGAAAGCTATGTAAAACACCATTCAGTCGATCAATCAATCAATCAATCAATAATAATGCACATTCTTTAACCTAAGCATGAAGTGCTCAAGATACTGTGTATGCTGTCCATCGGGTCAAAACGTAAGTCTCAAGGACAAATCTTCGAGAAACCTTGTGTGCACTCTAGATGCCTTATTTTCTGTCCGATAGTCACAAAACTGGTATGAATGTTTTTATAGATAATAATCTTGGCCCAGTTTGGGACTCATGCCAGTTTATGTAGGGTAAAAAATAGGTCACTGGGTCAAATCTTAGAGAAATTTTGTTTGTACAGTTATGTACATGTATACTGTCACTGTACTCATAGATAGGAAGTATTGTGCAGGTGTAGCATTTCACTCTCATGCTAGAGGTTTCTTGGTTTAAATCCAGTATTGAGCAGGATCAAGTTTTGACCTTGGATCTACATAAATATGTTTCCAAGACATTATTAAAACAATATGATAGATTTTCATTTCAAGGTCTTTAGCCCTAAAAATCTGTAAACATGTTGAACAATATCCTGGATCTTACGGCAATATTTTTGAAGGCTAATCTTCAATGATGCAAAGGCATGCAATGAGTATATATCAAGTATGATTGTATAAAAAGCATGAAGGGTTTGAAAAAACTAACCCCAAAAAGTTCATAAATTTTGCATGACGTAATGTTAAAGCAGTCAGATGAACTTTTACTATGAAATCTTTACCAGACGACAAAATTTTACACTCATCCAATTTGAAAGCATTTGTGGCACAAATTTGTCCAAATAAGGTAAAACATTGTGAGGAAAATGAGAAAAAGCCAGTTACCAGCATTTTCTCCTTTGCCACAAATAGGCAACAAACTTTGGGTTGTTAAATAAAGGGTTTAACAGACTATTCTTTATCTTTTTAACATAAAAAGCAATCACACATGATTTGATAAATGAGTCAAGTTCATTTCATACAAGCATTTTTCTCACCATATTAGACATAAGCAATGACACATGAATTGAAAATGAGTTAAGTTCAATTCATATAAACATTTTTCTCACCATATTAGACATACAGGGACTAAGTTCTGTATCCAGATAAGCAGATGCTTTATTTGTGGAGTTGGTGGTAGAACAAGTGACAAAGTCTTCTTTAGCTCTCAGAATAGCATCATCCACAGCTCCTATGGTATAAACACAAATTGCACTTTCAGCTGTGGGGTTTTCAGGATCATCTCCTATGGAGAAAGCAGCAACAAGATTCCCTGTGGAAGGTAAGAATTCAGCATCCTGCAGTAAATTGTAGTCAACACCTTCTACTTCACAGCTCAGTGCTATGTCTGTGTAGGACTTGGTCCAGTCATTGCCATTTGTTTTATTTGAACAAATGCGGACTAGTTTTGTCTTGTAACCAACAGCAGTTAAGTTTTGTTTTTGGTTTGTTAGAAAGTAAACAAAATCACCGTTCATGAAAATCTTTCTAAAATATACCAGATAGTTTTCATGACCATTGTTACGTAGGGAAACCAAAGATGCAAGGCTGAAATTTTTTGTCAAGTCTGTTTGAGTAAGAAGGTACTTCTTTGTCTTTCCAAAACCATCCCCACTAGAAACTCCCAAATACAAATCTCCATTGTGAACTAACCCCACTGCTGGTCTGTGAATATTTGTGGATACTAATGGATAATTCTGAATGGATGATTGACTTGAAGTATTGTAGGCCAAAATACCATTATTCCATATTTGACAAATTCCGTTGTTTCCAGTTCCGCAGGCAACAATCATGCTATTGTTAACTGTCAAGACTTTATTTATGTTTCCACAGTCATCTGTTGCACATGTCGGGTAACTCTGTTGGACAGACAAACTTAGATCAAGAACATGTATCCAACTATCTTCAGCAGCGTATATCAAACTGCCTTTGAATACCATATTGGTGAACTGTAGCCCATTTCTGTTGAGTGGGAATCTTTTCTCTAATGTTATGCCAAGACATATATGTATGCAAAGTAGAAGTCTGACTGATGAGGATAGACCGTGGAACATCTTGTCTGTGCAACTATGAAAAAAGAATAAAAAAAAAAAAATTGGGTAGGTGAAGGTAGTTATAAATATCACATAAGATTGCAGCTTGTCTAAACTATTAATCACACTCCTCCAAAGAAAGCTGTGAAAAAGATGTTGTGCATATTAAGTACAAACGTAAATGATAACGTATCCTTTATATTATTTACAAAAACGGAAAAGTGAGCAATGTAAATTCATAGTTTTGGTAATTTATATTTTTCTTTCTCGGTAAGGGCCTTTGGTCAAAATACTGCAAAAAAAGGTATTTAATTTGTTTTAGTCTTTGTAATTCCTGCAAAAATATTTCACAGTGTGACTGCTAAAAGTAATGTTTTAAAAGAGTTCCATTAAGTTTTACAAAATGTTAATACAACACTTTAAATAAACAAGTCATGTTCCATTAGAGGAAAATATTTAAAACTGATATTTTTTCCACATTTCAGGTACTTTGTTCATATACAATAGTAAATTTAAAAGAAATCTTGATAACATAACCAACATTTTGAGTACATGCCATGTTTGAGAGTGATTCTAACTTTATGGTAAATATTGCTGACACACCTAAAACAAGCACATGGTTTTTGTTTTGATACACTGCATGATATAGTGGCATATTTCTGCCGCAAGATACGAGATAGCTATTGCGATAATTTAAGAGAACTGTCGTGATAAAACAAAGTTTCCCGGAAATATTATCTAGATGATAAAAAAATTTCACAATAAAAATATCACGATAACTCTAACTGTTATTATGATATTTTTTTGCTTTCGTGCCCATAACTGACATTCACGGTATCTATAATCAGATACGGTTTCGGAACATCTTCGTCTACAACCTTATGAATTCTCCTTTTCCCTGAATGGTTTTAAAGTTGTTCGTAGGAGGTAGTTCGAGTCGTCTTTGTGATCTTATAGATTTCTGTTCATTTCGAGTCTTGTCAAAATTTACCAATTAAGCTACGATTGTGAATGATTAGACATTTTACTTACTGCAATATTGTGAACTCAAAAACTATCGAGTTCATCCAAATGATGAATTTTCTATTTATAGATATCAAGAAACGGATAGAATTATCACGATAATTTTATCTCGAATGTCAGTTTCGTGCACGATTGAGAAATTTCGCGTTGAAATATTAAGTTTATCGTGATATTTTTTTTTTTCAGGAAACTTTTCGCCTTCTCGATAAAATTTCCAGGAAACTTTAATCTATCGCGATAGTTTTCTAAACTTATCATGAAAGCTATCTTGTATCTCGTGGCAGAAAAATGCCACCATAGCATGAAAACTTCATGTAGTGGAATAACTTTTACTGTCTTCTGCGCTTGATTCTGTCAATCCTGCTATGCAACATATCCCGCCAAACTTATGTCCAAACTCAATGATGCAAAATGGTTTCATAAAAGTTCCTACACATTATCATGACAGTTTAAGCAATGAGAATCGGAACTTACATGTATGAAATCATGTAACTAAATCTAGAAAGAGCATTTATAATTGAAATGTATACACAACAGCAATCATGAAATTGTCTTAAGTATTGGGGTCTTAATTCTAGAATGAAAAAGTTCATTTGGTTTATTCAGCACTCTAAGGATAAATTATTCTAAAACTTGGCAATGAACATGAGTCAGTGACCATCTGAGTATGTTTGTATGAAAATAAATAAAACATTTAAAGGTTGGAATTAAGTTGTGTTCTACCTTTGTTTAGAAAGCCGGTTGAGGCAAACTTTCTTTTCGGCATTCACCCCTCACCTATGATGTATGTGAGTAAAGTAGTCAGTGACATGTAGAGAAAGTTGTATCAGTACTGGTGTGAGAAAGCCAGGAAACACATGCGTAGGTACACTGACTGCTGTGATATGACCGAAGCTGTTGAAATGGTTTTAACCCCAATTCAATCAATGTTTAGAAAGCCTTTCATTATTTTCTTACTTAAGTCTTAAAAGAATTTCTTTGCTGTCAACATACCTCTTATGAGTCTATTTCATCATTTTGAGTCCTTTTTGAAGGTTTACTATTAGCTACATGTACATGTAGCTTGAAACACGGGGACTCGGCACATGATAGTTTGTGCTTAAAGACATTTCGATAAAGAATCTGAATATCTGTATATAAATATCTACAAGGTAGATATTTATAAACAGATATTCGGATTGCTTATCGAAATGTTGTCTTTAAGCACAACTTAGCACAACTTATCATGTGCCGAGTCCCTGTGGCTTGAAATAGCAAAGATATTCTTTCATCAACCCATTTCTTATCTATTCTACAAGTCAGCATCTTCCCTCTGTTTTATTTTTATAATTTAGGTTATGAAACTTTTAAATTTGAGGAAAGTAAGAAACAGTTAACAAAAAATCAGACACTAACCCCCAATTACTTGTTTAAATGTAAAACTTTTACAAATGTTAGATTCAAGCCATTTCATGGGCCTTTATTGTTATTTTTTGTGTTACTTTATAGTTTTTTGTGCTTTTTGTACAGATTTTGTTTAAACTACCTAAAGTTTGCCCTGGTTAACCCCCTATTTATGTTTGCTTGCTCGTTTGTCTACTTATGGAACAAAAAAGACTATCATTGCCCTACCTTAAGGATGACGACCCCTAACTCATCGGTAAATATCGTGTATAAAACTGACGTTTTCGTAAAAGCTATTCGGCCAATGTCGGCAGATTCCGTCTTTTAATATGAGAGTTATGGGCCGTAGACTCATTAACTCATTGGTAAATATTGTGTAACATCAACGTTTTCGTAAAGGCTATTCGGCCAATCTCGGCAGCTTCCGTCTTTTAATATGAGAGTTAGGGGCCGTAGACCATAATTAAGATCAATATCGTGTTATTTTGTAAATCTAGCTACATGACCACTAGATCTAGATTTTCCAGTAGATCTAGATTATGTACATGTATTTATAAGATAATCATTAACTTTTAAAACTGTTTACCCGGTATATAAATAGTTAACGGCATTTTCTCGTACCGTTCTAGAGGGATATCTAATTATATAGATAATGAACACTTCCAGACCAGGGCTAAATACTAACCTCAAGGGCAGGTCTGAAGAACAGAAGCCAATCTGAAGAAAATATTATGGGAAAAGGAGAAAATGCTGGTAATCAGCATTTTCACCTTTTTCCACAATGTTTTCTTCCCTATTAAAGACAAACTCCTTCAGTTGAGCCACATTTATATTGTCTGCAAATGCTAAATTCATTTGGACAAATCTACATTTTTGTCTTGTGATGAAAAGAAAATTGTGTCTACTACTCTCCACTCTTGCTAGCTGGGTGTGTCATGGCAAATTTATCAATTTTAAAAATCTGATTTCAAATTGTGCAGGGAAAGATGATGTATTAAAGCCCCAGTAAAGTCCAAAAATAGGTAATTTTCATCGTTTATAACTTGAAAATATAACGGATAACCCATCACAACACACATATATAAGATCGGAGAAAACCCGAACGTATCAGTTACTGCAATGGTTGCCATGATATACGTGTGCGAAAATGCATACAGAAGCCCGTCGATTTCAGGGACGCCATTGATCGTTATCGTTCATGTGTTATTCGAACTAGGTCTTCGAGAAAGTCACGTGATAACATTGCATCTCATTAGTGTTATGACGTAGTACACAGGACTATTGTTTACACTTCCAATATTATGTCATCGGAGAGTAAGACTGCTCATTCTGTACCTGTTTTCTTACTTCGATGTAGTAAACTCTTCCCGTATTGATGATAAACGAAAAAGCGACGATCAGCCTGTGTCGTCGTTTCTGTTTACAATGTCGATAAACTTAGTTTTTCAAGCCTAGAATGGGGACAAGACGATCAAGTTAATGAAAGTTTTGTTTCGACACATTGAATTATCACGTGGTGTTTACGTCACTATTACGTCACTGCGGACATTTACGACGAAAAGTCGGCTAATCGTCGGCGATCATCGATGTAAACAAACAGGTAATGCGACATGGTAGTATCTGTTCTAGTTTCAAAATTTTTTTTTTCTGCCATTGGCTGGAACTTTTACGAACTGCACCTTTACATATCGTTAAAGTCATAATAATCGCCATATTTTTACATGGTAAAAATGAAATTTACTTTTATTTCATAAACAGGCCTTTTTACATTTGGACTTTACTGTGACTTTAAGGTTATTTTCAAAGAAAATTGAAAGAAAACTATTGATTTTGACAAAATGACGACAGTAGGCCTTGGTTTTTTATGGTCATGGCGAAACCAATACAGATTTACCCATATTTCACCATTAATTTTTTTCTTTTGTGACATGATAAATGTATTGGATTAAATTTATACCAATACTATCTACCAGTGTATTTTCTGTGAGACACTGTTATATTGTCAGTTCCTGAACATTTATGTTCCATTACTCTAAATCAAAAACAGAAAATAATGACAGAACCCACCAGAAATGTAGGTGATGAGATACCCAAGGAAAATGACTAAAAAGCTTGGTAGGAAAATGCAGATAACCCCCATTTTCTCCCTTTTTCACAATGTTTTCCACTCTTTCAGAGAAACATGCCTTCATTTAATCTGTTTTTGGCAGGTTAACACAAATTATGTGTGTGGTTCCTATTACATACTTAGGAAAATTAGGGTCAGTAGGCAGGAAAATTAATAAATCAATCTAGTTATTTTTTGGGGTTTTTTTTTATTTTTTCTTTCAAAACATGTGTTCTAGTTCAGATGTTGTGAAAATCCTTTTTATCATGCTGACCACTATAAACAGTTGATATTTTAGTATCATTTCACTTTTGTTTGGCTTACGATTCTTTTTATATCGCTTTGATCAAGATTTTAACATATGTCATGGTAATTGTTGTTCAGGTGATTTCTTGTCTTCAGATGTCACACAAGGAAACCCATCTGATTCTTCAAATATGTCATATTGTTTCTTTTTAAGGCCCTTGGCCCATTTAAAGACAAAGAATTTTCTGAGGACAATGATGACATTACTCTCCAGGATTTAGTCAGTGCCCAAGGCAAAGTGATCAACATTTACGAAACCCGCTGTGTTAAATGTGAGAATATCAATTTTACTGCTTATCATGGTCTATTTGGTCTTTGAATAGCAATCATGGTTTAGATTAGACACGGGTCTCCAATTATTGTACTTTCCAAGTTTTTTGACAAATTTTGTGTAGCCGGAAGTGTATGGTCACCTTAGCAATATTTTTTGTCTCCAGATTTTAATTATATACAAAACCGGCCAGGCTACGAATGTTATCAAAAGTGTATGTATATTCTGATAGGCAGGTGTGTAATTAGAACGGTGTCTGGTAATTCTGGTTAGCTAAGCAATATTTTTTGTCTTCAGATTTTAATTATATACAAAACCGGCCAGGCTACGAAAGTTTAGAATCCCCTATTATATCATATTGTTTAATTATTTTGGGACCACGATGTAAGCTTAACTAAAACCCTTGTTCTAACGATGGTGAAAATTAGACCCCGTTTATGAATGGTTATAGATCTATTTTTTTTTTTTTTCAAAGACTAATTCAGTCATTAATTTTAATTCAAAAACTAATTTCATTGGGCCTAGATCTATTTCAGTGTGGGAAATAAAATAGCGTTTATCATGCTGAGATGATAACACTAAACAACAAACCATTTTTCAGAATTTACACATATTGTTGGGTATCCACACTTTCAGTATAGTGTAAGACATACTGTAGTTGTATACGGAAGGGGACCAGGCGAAAATGGAGATTGATCTTGACAGAATAAATCTTTCATTCTGGTCATGTTGTTAGTGGAGTCTTCAAAGTTTTTTGAGTTCTTTATCTGAAATTAAGCGTATTTTCCAAAGCCTTAAGCATTGGACTTTCTGGTGCAAAAATACCCTACCAAAGAAAAAAATTGTTGGGTATTCTAGAACAGTTTGTAATTCAAAATCGAGTGCAGCTGGAAGCATGCAGACGCTCTGAACATTCATTCACGACGCATTCATATCTGCTAAAAACTTCTCAGACCTGATATAGTGTGGATTTCCATCGAGTTATTATGTTACGAGTAAAATAATTTTCTTTTTAGGTGATGCAGTTAAAAAGATAATATCTGAGTTGGAAATTACATATTTTGAAAAAAAAAACACTACTAATATTCACCGTGCAAATGCTAGTACTATCCCGAATTTCAACTGCTCTGAAAGCCCAGAGGACTTTTGAAAACATTGTGAGGGAAGAAGAGAGGGTAGAATGCACTCTAGCGGACGCACTTGGACCGCCACTTTGTCTTTCGATGTCAAATCCCGATCGGGGGCTGCCGCCAAACACTCCCGCTTATTTTCATGCTAAAAGTCCTAATTTGACACAAATTGGGAACAAATCATGGCGGCCACACATGCGCTTTATAGAGAATATAGTTCTAGACATTAAAGTACGTATTTTTTTTTCTGTATTCATTTGTCGTATAAAGAGTAGTTGTCTGAGAAAGATTGTAGTAGGTATCTGTGAGTGAGCGATCTGTTCTATTTAGATTCGTAAGGAACAAACTGAAAGCAATAGTTTATGACCCACTAAATGTGGCACAAAAACTGGACTCGGATCTTTCTGTGAAATGATAGAACACCAGTATTCTCTCATTTGTCCCTCACAATGTTTTCAAAAGCTTTATCTTAAAGTGGTTAAAACGCAGAACAGTTCGGTAAAGTGTTAACCTTTTACCAAACAATACCCCAGTTTTAACGACACTGAAGTAGACGGCTTTTGAAAACACTGTGCGAAAAGAAGAAAATGCTGGTGACCAACATTTTCTTTTTTTTTTCCCCACAATTTTTTCGACCATTCCAAGCACAAATCCAAACATTTGAGACACATCTTCTTTGTCGTCTGCAAATATTTTTAGTTTGGACAATTCTAAATTTTCTATGTGTAGTAAAGGGTTAAAGTTAAACGAAATTATTTTGGTGCATACTGGGCATACAGATATGCTTTATGAAACCTAAGGCATTTTCAGGTTGTTTTGATTAATTGGTGTTTTACGCCGCTTTCAAATTATTTCAGTCATGTCACAGCGACAGCTTATATACGCATGTATTTCCTAGGTTTCAGCAGTACTAGGCTAGGGCTCCGAGGTGTTTTACGACCCAAGGACACTCCCACGAAAAACCCAGCAGATTAGGTAGGGCTCGAACTCGGGGCCTCTAGCTTACGAGTCTCCTCTAAACACCACTGAGCCACGCATTTTCAGACAAAAAATAATTTTCAACGCAGTGCAAGGATGGGGCTTCTTTTACAGGGTGAAAACATTGTGTGAATAGGAGAAATTGCCCCATTTCCTGATGCCTTTTCAAAAGCCTTCTACAAAGTCTTGAGATTGTTTGTATATAGTGTTTGGTGCTATTTTCAACATTAATTCAGTTACATCATTGCTGCAAGTTCACCTATCCATGCTTTCCTGGGGTTTCTTTCACCAGTTCATAGTACAATATTCGCCCTAAGCCTTTTGCTGCTTTCCCAACTAACCTTAGGGTCGTGAAAAACGGAATTGTTCGCTTCAAGGTTAATACTAAAATGGACAGTTTGAGGAGCATTACGCAACCAGAGTATGGCCGTAGTCACACACGTTTGCAATATTTTGAAGGGGGCCAGTCATTTTTACGACTTATTCTAACGAATGAAAAAGGACATTCCGTCATTTTATTGTAGGCCTGTTTTGGAGACTTAGTGAAATACTGGGATCAGGGACAAAATTGCCTTGAGTCTGGACCAAAATATGGCAGGAAGAGGAGCTTTTTCGTGTGCCTCTCCTCTTAGTCTCTCCCCACGATACCAAGCATATGTTATTACAGTATTCTTCACGAACATGCTGTTAGACGATACCCGGATATACTGACGACAGTATGTCATTTGGCAAAAGATTTATAAATAATTTGGACTGAAGGAAGAATAGGCTAGGTATAAAACAGCACTTGAAATAAATCTTAAAAACAACACATTATATTCCAAATTGTACATTTTAAATATATATTCTGATTTTCTTTTATTTATTGTCGCCATCGGTTGCCTTTATGGGCGACGCCCCTGGAATACTGTTAGTTATGTTACGGGGGATAGTGCAAGATACAGAACGAAACCAGTCCCCAGTTATACAGTCCTGTTCTTTAACAGCACCGTTATATGGCCTGGAACACGCGAAAAGGGGTATTCGGATATTTGCGTAAAGTTCCTCCCGGATCAGCCTGCGCAGTCTGTGCAGACTTATCCGAAACGACACTTTCCGTTCTTATGTAATTTTCTGTTTTGTGCTGGTCTACTGTAGGACAAAATCTAACGAAGTCGTAAAGTGCCTTCTCGGATTAGCCTGCGCGAACTGTGCAGGCTGATCCGAGACGACATTTTACGCAAATGTCCGAATGCCCCTTTTCACGCTTTGCAGGCCAATTATGGGACACCTCGGTGGCAGCTCTCATCCGAAAGATCATTGGTAATTTTAGATGTCCGTAGTTCAAAGAATGATAAGCTTACCTGTTTTTCAGTTGTTTTTGAGCCGATACTTTCGGAACCGGAAGATTAACACAACGTTTTGTTGTCAGAGCCATTGGCTCTGAATACGAAGTTTCCTACCCTTGGTATAGACGAACCACAGGTACTGAGACGCTAATGTACCTTAAACAATTGATTTGTTCACTCAGAAGGGAAGCCTTACATAAGATGGGCCGCAAAATGTGAGAACATTTTTAACCTAAAGCGCAAGCATTTTTGTATCCTACACGCTCAAATAGCTCTTTAGACTGGCAGTTTAAAATTTTTAATGTTCAAGAATTTAGTTCGATTCCTGCGTAGGTAATCAAACAAATACCTGTTTCAGCTATTTGCTTAGACACGTGGTTTATCTGTAATGAATCACTTGTAGGCCCACATACAAAGGTTCCGATAAAATAACAAGGATACTATATGGCCTGCAACACGTGAAAAGGGGCATTCGGACATTTGCGTAAAGTGTCGTCTCGGATCAGCCTGCGCAGTCCGCGCAGGCTAATCCGAGACGGCACTTTACGACTACATTAGATTTTGTCCAACAGTAGACTTGCATGAAACAGAAAATTACATAAAAACGGAAAGTGTCGTTTCGGATTAGCCTGCGCGGACTGCGCAGGCTGATCTGAGACGACACTTTACGCAGATGTCCGAATGCCCCTTTTCGCGTGTTGCAGGCCATATCATTTAGAATAAATACCAACACGAATAGCTCAAATGGTAGAACATGAGACTTGTAAAAGACAAAAATCTCGGGCCACCTGTGTGGATTTGATTCTACACCGTTCGCTTCCTGATGCTAAACTGTGACAAAAATCTTGGTTGATTATGCACAGTGGATTTCTATTTTTAGATTAAGGAGAAAATTCGAATGTAGATCTATTAAAGTAACAATAAAGGCCAAAAGTAAACAAAACGGGTGTTTAAACGCATTTAAATTTATATCATACCATTTAAAAGTATGGAAATTATTGTGAAGATGACAATCTGTCATTGTACGGTCGGTCCAAGTGTTAGTTGCTGACAGAGAAATTAATTTCAAAACTAGGTTAAAACCTGCCAGGTAGCTGTGTCTTTTGTTTACTTTTTGCTTGATTTTAAAATTCTTTTTTTTTCTGCCAGCGACTAACATATGACCCGACCACATGATAACAGACTGTCATCTCTACAATATTTTCCATACTTTAAAATGGTATGATTTAAATTTTAAGGTATTATAACATCTGCTTTGGTATTTTGGCCTCTACTGGGCCTTTGAGTTGGTCGCAAAAGATTTACCACGATACCAAA
The DNA here is from genome assembly GCA_946811185.2 of Hippopus hippopus. Taxonomy (NCBI): domain Eukaryota; kingdom Metazoa; phylum Mollusca; class Bivalvia; order Cardiida; family Cardiidae; genus Hippopus; species Hippopus hippopus. The sequence goes on along the minus strand of OX328102.1, from coordinate 36,682,840 downwards.
CGACAAAATTTTAGACTGGTCCAATTTCAAAGTAATTGCAGACGAGATATAAAATATGGCTATTATGTTGAAATTTGTTTTAGAAACTGTCAAAGAAAATATATTGAGAAAAGGAGAAAATGCTGCTTACCAGCATTTTCTCCTTTTTCCCAATATATTTTCAAATGCCTCCTTCTTCATGGTAGTTAAAACGAGATTGTGAGATAAAGATTTCAAACACTGCACGGCAAAGTCGTCTTGTTATTTACTATACGTCTATTGACGTCAATAAAGTAAAAGTAACGATAAAAGATTCAAGCGGTCAGGATCAGGCGGAACCATTTAATTTTTGTAGCCTGATCATAGGCGGAACCGTCAACTTAAGGTACATATTTGATCAAAATAAAGGGTTGGTTTGGTTTCTATTTTATTTATGAGCAGAGACAGAGAGGAAGGGGCACAACGAGATATACAGAGAGACATATAAAGAGAGATAGATAGAGAGAGAGAGAGAGAGAGAGAGACGCAGAACCACACATAGAGATACAAAGAGACGGACGGGTAGACAGAGAGACACAGAGAGAGAAAGAGAGGGAGGGAGAGAGTCAGAAGCAGACTGACAGACAGACAGACAGAGAAGGGCACAGACAGAGAGTTAGAGAGACAGACAGACGGACAGAGAAGGGCACAGACAGAGAGTTAGAGAGACAGACAGACGGACAGAGAAGGGCACAGAGAGAGACAGGGAGGGAGAGAGTCAGAAGCAGACAGACAGACAGAGAATGGCACAGACAGATAGACAAACAGACAGAGTCAGATGTTATTATTTACAATGTAAGATAAAAGTAAATTTCTAACCTTCACCCAGTCCTTTCAGCTCTAACACTGAACTGATACCGGATATCAGTTATCAAATTTAACTTCCTTGTCCTCTCGCACCACACTATTAAGAGATAGTGGTTGAGTTTATAATATTTTGTTCTGAAAGGGTTACCTTTTTTCACATAATCCCGAGACTTTAACGACCATGAGACAGACAAACCTTTTGAAAACATTGTGGGAGAAGAAATTGCTTGTAAGCAGCTTTTTCTCCGTCATCCAAAATGGTTTCTTTCAGGATAGGCACCCTAATGGGATTCTTGTAACATCGCTTTTCATCGCCGAAAAATCGTACAGATTCGGCTAAAACTACGGTTATCCTTAATCGATCGGCCGATACACGATGATTACGATTACCCGAGTCTTAGCCGAATCCGTACGATTTTGGCGATGACAGGCGATGTTACACGAATCCTATTAGGGTGCCCTGTCCTTAACTGTGAAAGCATTCCCCGTCATCAGGTGTTTAACATGTCGTCTGAAAATTAATGATTTCAATATCAATAAATCTAAAAATTTCTTCATCTGGCAAAGAACTTAAGACCGAATGCAGATTTTATTTCACTCAACGCAGAATGGTGTGGATTCAAGATGGATTTGCATGTTGTGAGCAGTCTGATCTTGAACTATGCCGTTCGCGAATCGCTTTTCCGGACTGTGTAGATGCAAGATCAGACATATTTATCCTGAGCCGATTTTGATATGTGAGCCGTGCTCTGAGAAAAGAGGACTTAATGTTTCTCCGTGGTCCATTGTACCAAGCAAACTGTCACATAAGTGTTGATCCATAATAGCCTTTTTCTTTTTAACAACAGACTTAATCATGAGGTAGACTGGTCCTTCGACATAGAGCAAACAGCGACTAGCGAATAGCGAAAAGTTTTGGCTCAGGTCTGCCTGCGCCGACTGCGCAGGCTGACCTGAGTCGATACTTTTCGCAGATGCACTAAGCCCCCTTTTCACAGAGCATTGGCTCATATACACTTTGCAAAAAGGGACTGAATTTTTGCTCAAAGGCTTTGTGCTGTGTGCAAAGTTGTTTAAGTGCATATCATTCCTTTTCAACCCTTTCTCACAAAATCCCCAGTTGTAATAATCCCGGGAAAATAGACTTTTGAAATCTTTGGGGGAAAAGGAGAAAAGGCTGATAATCAGCATTTTCTCCTTTTTTCCGCATTGTTTTATACCCAGTAATAGACAAATCCATTCGTCTGCAAATGCTTTAATTATGAAAATGTCTAAAATTTTGTCACCTGGTAAAGAGTAAACCTTTACCAGACGACTCGTCCGTCTTTAAAAACCTTGAGCAATTTCGTTGAAATGATATCCCCCGCCGAGAAAGACCTTTTCAAAAATTTACACGACCGCGTAACTGAAAATCGCTCCCAGTCTGCCATTTTGCATTGAATAAAAAAAAAAAAACTATATCGGCGGAATAAGTTATTGTACACAGGTCTGAAGTTTCGCGAAATTCCGTCCATTGGTATTGGAGACATTGTCCCGGAAGGACGGACGGACGGACAATGTTAATGCTATATCCCTCCGCCTTCGGCGGGGAATAAAAATGCAGCCGACAAATAATACGTTGCTCAAAATTAATGATGGTATTTGTCTTTTAAGGGATAGAAACAGTCTTAGAAAAGGAGAAAATGTCGACTATCAGCTCTTTCTCCTTTTTCCTGGATGTTCTCAATAGCCATCTCCTACAGGGTCGTTCGAACTAAATGTCGTTTGGTAAAGGGTTAAGTTTTGTTTGTATGGTGTTTAAACGTTTATCTAACGACAAAATTTTGGACTAGTCCGACTGAAAGCGTTTAAAGACGACAAAAGAAATGTGGATAAAATGATGGGCTTTGTCTTTGAAAGGGTAGAAAACATAGTGGAAAAAGGAGAAAATGCCAATTACCAGTATTCTCTCCTTTTACCAATGCCAATTACCAGTATTTTCTCCTTTTTAAGTTGGTCGCAAAAGAGTTACCACGATACCAAACGACAAAATTTTAGACTTTTAGACTTGTCCAATTTCAAAGTAATTGCAGACGAGATATAAAATATGGCTATTATGTTGAAATTTGTTTTAGAAACTGTCAAAGAAAATATATTGAGAAAAGGAGAAAATGCTGCTTACCAGCATTTTCTCCTTTTTTTTTAAATATATTTTCAAAGGCCTCCTTCTTCATGGTAGTTAAAACGAGATTGTGAGGTAAAGATTTCAAACACTGCACAGCAAAGTCGTCTCGTTATTTACTATACGTCTATTGACGTCAATAAAGTAAAAGTAACGATAAAAGATTCAAGCGGTCAGGATCAGGCGGAACCATTTAATTCTTGTAGCCTGATCATGGGCGGAGCCGTCAACTTAAGGTACATATTTGATCAATATAAAGGGTTGGTGTGGTTTCTATTTCGTTTACGAGCAGAGACAGAGAAGAAGGGGCACAACGAGATATAGCCTACAGAGGGACATATAAAGACAGAGAGAGAGAGAGAGAGAGAGACGCAGAACCACACATAGGGATACAAAGAGACGGACGGGCAGACAGACAGACAGAGAGAGAGAAAGAGAGCGAGGGAGGGAGAGAGTCAGAACCAGACAGACAGACAGACAGACAGAGAAGGGCACAGACAGAGTTAGAGAGACAGACAGACAGACAGACGGACACAGAGAGAGACAGGGAGGGAAAGAGTGAGAAGCAGACAGACAGACAGACAGACAGAGAATGGCACAGACAGACAGAGAAACAGACAGACATACAGAGTCAGATGTTATTATTTACAATGTAAGAGAAAAGTAAATTTCTAACCTTCACCCAGTCCTTTCAGCTGTAATACTGAACTGATACCGGATATCAATTATCAAATTTAACTTCCTTGTCCCCTCGCACCACAATATTAAGAGATAGTGGTCGAGTTTATAATATTTTGTGCTGAAAGGGTTAACCTTTTTACACTTTAACGACCACGAGACAAACCTTTTGAAAACATTGTGGGAGAAGAAACTGCTTGTAAGCAGCTTTTTCTCTTTTTCTCCGTCATCCAAAATGGTTTCTTTAAGGATAGGGCACCCTAATGGGATTCTTGTAACATCGCTTTTCATCGCCGAAAAAACCGTACAGATTCGGCTAAAACTAGCGTTATCCGTAATCGATCGGCCGATATACGCTGGTTACGATACCCCGAATCTTAGCCGAATCCGTACGATTTTGGCGATGAAAGGCGATGTTACACAAATCCCATTAGGGTTCCCTGCCCTTAACTGTAAAAACATTAAAAGCATTCCCCATCACCAGTCGTTTAACCCTTATCCTGCTAAATAACTAAAATCAAATTTTCAATTCGACAGTAAGAACCCAACTTTTGCTATTTCAAAGTTATGCTTTGAAGAATAACATCTCCTTATCGGACAGTGTGGATTCAAGATCAGACTGCACGTTCTGTGCAGTCTGAATTTGATCTACACTGTCCGCAAAAGGTCAGCGAGTCGCTCTTAGCAGCCTAAGGGTTAATATGTCGTCTGAAAATTAATACTTTCAATATGAATAAGTCTAAAAATTGCTTCATCTGGCAAAGAACTTAAGACAGAATGCAGATTTAATTTCACTCAACGCAGAATGGTGTAGATTCAAGATGGGTTTGCATGTTGTGAGCGGTCTGATCTTGATCTATGCCTTTCGAGAATCGTTTTTCGTATTTTCACTAAAGAATTTAAAAGCTAAAGCTGGTTAACTTCCCTACTTTTATGTTAAGCTGGTTAACTTCCCTACTTTTATGTTGAAAACTGAAACTGTACCGCCATAAGATATGTACCTGAAACATGATATGTATTCCTAAGCTGACGAAATAAGTGTGTATCCGTCCATATTGAAAGGTATATAATGTAGACGGCACATTAATGTGTACCAATTGACCAGATAATTTACATAAGAATAGAAAAAGAAAATGTGGAAATTGGAGAAAACGCAGGCTACCAGCATGTTCTCCTTTTCCCATCATGTTTTCAAAAGCTCTTTACAATATGATTTAAATTCTCGTCTCAAGAGAAGTCAGAACTGTACTGAACTGATAGAAAATTAACTCTTTACCAGACGATTGTGTTGTAAAGAGTTTAAAACATGTTCAGAAAGGAAGAAATTGTTGGTTACCAGAAATTTCCTTTTCCACAATATCTTCAAATGCTTTTTTGCCCTTTATGGTCAGCAATAAACCTTAAGAATGTCTACGTGTTTAACCTTTTACCACACAAATACGACTTTTAACGACCCTTGGGAAGAAGGCTTTTGAAAACACTGCGGAAAAAGAAGAAAATGCTGGTAACCAGCATCTACTCCTTCTCCAACAATGTTTTTTATCCTGTCATAGACAAATACAGTCTTTTGAGCTACATTTAAATTGTCGTCTGCCAATTGAGTCTGTAGTTTGCTCGTGTGGTAAAGAGTTAAGTAGTAAACATGAATAAAGTTTCTGTTTGTTCTGATAAAGCTAGGGGTTGTGTAGGAAAGGAATGAGGTCTTTTCAGCGAAAAATTCAAACCTGTATTTGGATGATACAGGATTGAGGTAGACTGGTCCTTCGACATAGTGAAAATTGACGAATAGCCAAAAATTTCGGCTCAGGTCAGCCTTCGCGGATTGCGCAGGCTGATCTGAGTCGGCACTTTTCGCGGATGAATTAAGCCCTCTTTTAACAGAGCATTGGCTCATAACCACTTTGCAAAAAGCGACTGAATTTTTTCTCAAAGGCTTCGTATTGTGTGCAAAATTGTTTAAGAGCATATCATTCCTTTTTGACCCTTTCTCACACAATCTCCATTTTTAACATTCCTGAGAAAATAGACTGATAACCAGCATTTTCTCCTTTTCCCGCATTGTTTTCTACCCAGTAATAAACAAATCAATTCGTCTGCAAATGCTTTAGTTCTGAAAATGTCTAAAATTTCGTCGCCTTTTAAAGAGTAAACTTTTACCAGATGACCCATACATCTTTGAAATCAAAGCGTTGAAAACGCTGATATGGCATTTGTCAAGGAAGCCATTGAGTAGAATTAATAATTTGGAAAAAAAAAAAAGAGAAACATCATTCCAATATTAACTTGAAAATCACCCCTTTAGCATATTAGTATGTATCTTTTTGGTTGAAGGGAGAGTACTAGTGCCAAAGTTTGCATTATTTGTGTATTGGTGGTCTCCCTTTGATCATTTGGGAGGATTCAGGAGTAACGTCCCTTGAAGGTAGGATGCATAATGGGTAGAGAGAGAAACCATGTCAATACATCGAATTAAATTAAGTTTATACCTGAAAACTATGATTTTGAGATATCTTTGGCCGTCAGGATCTAATTCCCATCATTACAATAAATCTTTCGACTGGTAAATATTCATGCACAATCAAATGGAGTATGTGCAACTATGGGACGAACAAGCCCAGGGACGAGCTGGTTTTGGAACGAACAAGCCCGGAACCAAAGCGGTCAGTAGACAAATTTTATGAATATGGTAGCAGGTCACAGATGTCAGCTAAACTCGTCTCGGTCGACAATAGGCCAACACACAAATTCCTCAAACAAAGGTCTATATAATCAGCCTGAAATTATAAAGAGCACTTAAATGCAACAGCACAATCCTAATTCTTTGTCAATAAATCACGTTCAACTTGTGAAATAGTGATATTAATGATCAATATAGGCATATGGCATGGTCGAAAAAAATCTGACAAAATATGCCATTTTAGCCCATATTCCAATATTCCCAAAATGCAAACCCAGTAAGCTAGCCTGAAAATACCAAGCTAAATTGAAACTCAAAACAGCACATAATCTGGGGATAAAATCCAAAGTAGCACATTGCCATGCCGTTTTTTCGCAATCTTTAGTGCCCTGACCCTACCCTTGTTTTCCTGGCTAAAAACAGCCGCTAGCTCCATGACTCCTCACTTTCGCATCTGGGGTCAAAACTATAGGGCACATGTAAACAGTTTGCTTCGAATTGGCCACGTCAAAATTAGATATAACTGAGAAAGGTAGGTTTTAAATGCAATTTTGATAAGAAGAGTAGTTATTACACCCATGAATAGTGTTAGATTAAGGAAAAGAAGCATTTGGTTTGTCTGTGAAACAGTAGGTCATGACCTTTCCTTCTTTGTTCTATAGTTTTGACCCCAAATGCGAAAGTGAGGGGTCATGGAGCTAGCGGCTGTTTTTAGCCACGAAAACAAGGGTAGGGTCAGGGCACGAAAGATTGCGAAAAAACGGCATGGCAATGTGCTATTTTGGATTTTATCCCCAGATTATGAGTTGTTTTGAGTTTCAGTTTAGCTTGGCATTTTCAGGCTAGCTTTCTGGGTTTGCATTTTGTGAACTTTGGAATATAGGCTAAAATTGCATATTTTGTCAGTTTTTTTCCGACCATGCCATTTGCCTATATTGATCATTAATTTCACTATTTCACAAGTTGAACATGATTTATTGATAAAATCTAAAGAATTAGGATTGTGCTGTTGCATTTAAGTGCTCTTTATAATTTCAGGCTGATTATATAGACCTTTGTTTGAGGAAGTTCTGTTTAGCCTATTGTCGACCGAGACGAGTTTAACTGACAACCGTGTTCTGTTATCTAGAACAAAGAAGGAAAGGTCAAGACCTCCTGTTTCACAGACAAACCAAATGCTTCTTTTCCTTAATATGACACAATTCATAGGTGTAATAACTACTATTCTTATCAAAATTGCATTAGAAACCTACCTTACTCAATTATTTCTAATTTTCACCATGGCAAGTTCGAAGCAAACTGTTTACATGTGCCTATCATTGTGCCAATAGAAGGCTAATGAGTGTGAAGCTATTTTCAATAAATAAAAAAGTATTTCGACGATCGATGACCTAATTCAGTTTATTTCAATATGCTATTTCCAATTATATATCCGAGTGCTATCGAAAAACTCATTTGTCTGAGAAAAAATGAGTTTGATTCGGTTTATTTCCTTCGGTTTTGCACAAAATACGATGCATGGTCTTCAAAATTTAATATTAAACATTCATTTTTTAAATCATAGAGGCATTATCTTCGACAAATGCCTCAAAAAAATTACAGACGACAACTAAAACGTCGCTCAAATAATGGTATTTGTCTTTTAAAGGACAGAAATAGTCTTGGAAAAGGAGAAAATATCGACTATCATCTCTTTCTCCTTTTGCATCGATGTTCTGAATAGCCATCTCCTGCAGGGTCGTACGAACTGAATGTCGTTTGGTAAAGGGTTAAGTTTCGTTTGTTTGTATGGTGTTAAACTCTTTACCAAAAGACAAAATTTTAGATTTGTCAAAATTGAAAGCATTTGCAGACGACAAAATAAACGTGACTCAAAAATTGAAACTTGACTTTAGAAGAGTAGAAAACATTGTGGGAAAAGGAGAAAATGCTGGTTGCCACATTTTCTCCTTTTCCCACAATGTTTTCAGAAGGCTTTTTCCTCTGGGTCGTAAAAACCATGGATTGTTTGATAAAGGGTTAACTCTTTACCTAACGACAAAATTTTGGACTACGTCCGATTGAAAGCGTTCACAGACGAAAAAAGAAATGTGAATAAAATGATGAGTTTTGTCTTTGAAAGAGTAGAAAACATAGTGGAAAAAGGAGAAAATGCCAATTACCAGTATTCTCTCCTTTTCCCACAATGTTTTCAAAAGCCTTCTTCTTCAAGGTTGTTAAACGTCGAGATTGTGTGGTAAAGGGTTAAGGCCATTTTCAACATTGTTTCAGTTGGATCTCGGCGCTCAGTTCACCTATCCAGGCTTTCCCAGAGTTCCTATTACCGGTACTTTGCACAATATTTTTCCTAAGCCACTAGCTGTTTTCCAGCTTTAACCCTTACGGCGTCATAGGCGAAACCAGTGACTTTTTGCGGATAGCATAGATCAAGATCAGACTGCACAGAACTTGCAGTTTGATCTTGATCTATACCGTCCGCATGTTTACTCAAGCCTTTACAATCAAAATCTTTGTAAGTTTCGATGAATTGTATTTATAGCCGTCGAAAGAGGTCGAATTATTTATTTAGTGCTGAAAGAGTTAAAATAATCTAAACAATGGTCAGCGGTAAAAGAGAAATGAATCCTGTAACAAGGACTATCATCAATCTTTCGAAAGAAATTGGCCGATCTTGGGTTTCAGACCGGCGACAAACTGCTGTCTAGCCCTGTGTGCTACCGACTGAGCTACCAGGGCTTGGATTTCCGTTAAGCAGTTGATTAGCAAATGTTATAGACAACCAAAGTAATGACAAATATATGTGAGCCATGCTGTGGTAAATGGAGGTTTAATGCATCTCCGTGATGTATCATACAAAGCAAGTCTTTACATATGAGCCGCACTCTGGCAAAAGGGGGCTTAATGCATCTCCGTGATGCGTGATTTCCAGCAAGCCATCACATAAGTATGAATCCATAAACAACCGACTTCATAATTAGGTACACCGATCCTTTCACATACAGAAAACTGACCCATAGCGAAAAGTTTCGGCCCAAGTCAGCCTGCGCCGACTGCGCAGGCTGACCTGGGTCGATACTTTTCGCAGATGCATTAAACCCCCTTTTCTCAGAGCATTGGCTCATATATTTATGGATCCATGAAATCCATTTTGTTTGACAACCGACTGAATCTTGAGCTACACTGGTCCTTTGACGTGCAGAAAATTGATCATTGAAAACAAAAAAAAAAAAAAAGTTTCGACGTAGACTTGTCAGAAATGCAGAGGCTGACCTGGGTCGATACTTTCTGCAGATGCATTCAGCCCCCATTTCACAGAGCATGACTCATGTATTTGAAGGATTAATAGGACGATTTTAACTCGTATCCATTCGTAACATTTTGTGATAAGCAATTGCTCCGTTTCACGCAGTGTTTCAAAACGCTTTTAACAGCAGGACCATCATTTGGGTTGTATTTGTACAGTCGGAAGTACCATATCATTTCGAAACCATAATCCTACATAACAGCACTCTGTTATCCCTCTTATAAACTTTAAGCTGCTAAGCGCGACTCAAGGACTTTTTGGACAGAACGTGCAGTCTGATCTTGATCTATATCTGTCCGATAAGGAGATATTCCCCCCTCCACAAAAAAAAACAAAAACAAAGACGTTGAAATAGCAAAATTTGGGTTTGTTCTATCGGCTTGAAAGTTTCATTTCATTTATTTAGCAGGATAAGTTATAAACAAGCTCGGATTTTAATGACCACCAAGAAGAAGGCGTTTGAATGCGTTGTGGGAAATTAAGAAAATGCTGGTATAACCTGCATCTTCTCCTTTTTAGCGGATTTGCTATATAGCAAATCCGCTTACTGTGATCGTTTTGACCGGAACCAAATACATCATGCGTAACGACGCATGCGCACTCAGTTTCAGTTTTGCATGGGTAGTGAATGGGACGAACAACGCAGATCTACAAATGATATTCAGCTCTGACTTTGAACAAATCATACAAACTATGTTTGATTCCTTTATCAAAATTTCGTCAAAACTACAAAATTTGTCAGTTTGAAATATTTTACATACTTAAACAAAGTTCGTTCTTTTTTCCCATTAAATATTGCCATACGTGTATGAACACTGTTTACACAGACTGCCCCCCCCCCCCCGCGTTTTCTTTCAAGAAATGTTCATTCACAACTTCACAACTTGTGTCGTCCGCTGCCGAAATAAACAAGGAGATTAAGCAATAATTTTCTTAATGAGATTACATTTTTCAACTTTGCGTTATATCTTTAACTGTTCAGATAGCTAGCTAGAATTTGGCCGTAAATAATTTAAAACCTTTTCGATAACGAATACGCAGAACGGTTGAACTAAAATTCCAAAGCGCTTGAGTACGCTGTCCCGGTATAGACTGAAAAGAGCTCGCGTACACTATGACAAAATGGATTTAAAAGTAACTATAACGCTTTTTGGTAAATAATCAACAATGAAAATTAACGAATTATAAAGCGTGTAAGTATATTGACAGGAATGATAATCAACTCGTAAGAGTTTCGGTGCAGATGAGCTATTTTCAAGCTGCAAACAGCCGGAGTATTCCGGCACAATATATGCCGGAACTACTTTAACTCAAACGCTTGGGAATGCTTTCAACTTAAAGGCTTTAGAGTTTTAGATCCACGACACAGAACCCATAAAGTCGATTCGGCACCTTGTTAGGTACCGCCCTTCGTACAGCACTATCGATGAATTTCTGCATTGTTTGAAACATTCCTGTGAAACGTTTAAAGAAATGAAGATCGGGTAGTCTATAAAGAAATCATTTGACGTTTGATTTATGCAAGATTGCTTCCAAGATTTCTTGCCAGTTATCGATGGGACATAAAGAAATCTTTTGTTCACAAACGGCCCTGATCAAGTACGAACCCGTGACATGAATTTATACTGTGGATTTTTTATGGGAAATAGTGTCCTTCTCAGTTAACTAGATATCCACTAACTTTACCTAATATCCTGGACTTTAAGTCTCAGAGACTCGATTGTCTTCAAGGTGTAAAAGTCTATTCATAGTCCTTCTAATACGATTGAATTTTATTTTGTCACGTTTCATGCAAAAGAATAAAAAATAATGCAGAATTTGAAGATGGATGTATGATAAAGGGTCCTCAGGAATGCATCTATACGTCTTACTATTTGGACATGTAGATTTAAGTTCTTTGATATATTTTTTATGCTTGGAGAGTGAAGTATATGTACACAGAGCAAATTGAACACATTTGTACTATATTTAAAGTACATATTTATGATGAACTGCTGCTCAACCCATATTAGAGACAGTTCTATGCTTCATGTAAACAGCAAGTAATTCAAACCTCAGAACGAAAGTATGCCTATAGTTTTTAAAGTTTTATAGAGGGACCAATTCCTTTAACCCTTAGGCTGCAAAGTGCTACTCAAGGACCTTTTGCGGACAGTGTAGATCTAGATCAGATTGCACCAAACGTGCAGTCTTATCTCTGATCTATACTGCCCGGTAAGGAGGTATTTTTCCCCCAAAAAATAACTTTGAAATAGAAATATTTGGATTTGTACTATCAACTTGAAAGTTTCATTTCAGTTATGTAAAGGTCAATTTTTACTTTGCATGGCAACTTTAATTGTCACACTGAGTGTGATCTTGGTCCATTCTGGCTGCTTTAGTGCCTTCAGCTATACCCAGGGCAGGGATTTACAGATATATAAAAACAAATAATTTCTGGACTATGTTCTTCCAGGTGATGTCATGATTTTAATTCTTTTCTTTAGACCATAAAAATGGATTCACTCAAAACGGCATTGGATGTAATGAATAGCCTTTTCACCATGTACCTCATAATGCTATATCATGTTGTTGTTTTTTGCACTTGTCACTGCAATGGTAAAATTATATAACTCAAATTCACAAAGACGTGACTCAAAACTTCAAAAAGGAATCTAGATCTATATGTAAATGAATAAAACTTACATAATCACTGACAAAATTTCAAAATCTCATCACACTTTAACTGTAATATTAATTGAGACTTAAGTCCACTTTTTAGATTGTACTTTTTCACACCTGCATTTTTTGACTGAATAGAAATAGACCCAAGAATGTGAGTTTGCATATTACATTTAGGTCTCTTATGTTTTATGTGATACTCATAAAATGAACCTGAAATAATGAAGTACATGTATTAGTCCATTTTTATAGTTAAAGCCCCTGTAAAGCCAAAAACAAGTAATTTTCACCGTTTATAACTCGAAAATATATTGGATACCCCATCACAACACACATATATAAGATTGGAAAAAACTCGAACGTGTCAGTTACTGCATTGGTTGACATAATATACGTGAGCGAAAATGCATGGAGAAGCCCGCGGACTTCACGGACGCCATTGATCGAGAAAACCTTCGTTATCGTTCGTGTATATTCGAACTAGGTCTTCGAGAACGTCATGTGATAACATTGCATCTCATTAGTGCTATGACGTAGTAGACAGGACTATTGTTTACAATTCCAACATTATGTCATCGGAGAGTAAGATTGCTCATTCTGAACCTGTTTTCTTATTTAGATGTAGTAAACTTTTCCTGTATTGATGATAAATGAATAAGCGATGATCAGCCTGTGTCGTTGTTTCTGTTTACGGTGTCGATAAACTTACGTTTTTCAAGCCTAGAATGGGGACAAAACGATC